>CM064865.1:73796898-74396898 GCA_032719365.1 Prinsepia uniflora | reverse complement strand
TCGCCATTACAAGAAGACCAGCGAAGCAATAGTTAGATCTGATGGCCGTAGAAAACTCGCTCACATTCTCATTAATGACTTATTGCTCTTCTTTTATTATTCTCTCTCTTCTAACTTTCTAAGCTTCTTCATTTCCCGTAATTTAACAATCATATGACTGCAATATTACTGAGGTTTACTACATTAGTAGTAGGTCTAATCAAGAGGGTGAGGATTTGATCTTATACCAATGAAATCCAATGGTTTAAATTAATTTAATATAGGATCGTATTGTCAGCACTAATGCTGATCTTGACCGTTGATGCATTCGTGACTCATGTGAAGGGTGAGAGGGTGAATAGTGAAGGACAGGGAATAGAGATTTTGAAGGGAGAAAATGATAATAGTTGCTGACCCCATAGGCATAGGCATTGTCGTTTGATGGGCAATGACCCAACTGTCAACAGACATATATGGAAACAGAGTGTGGTAAGTTGGTTTTGAATGAGTGATATGTTTTTGGTTATAAAATTTAGTGCTGGGAAGAGAAAGAGTCCATTTTTCATAGAATCATCATGATGAGGATGGATGCAATTGAAATTTGAAAGTAGAAAACCAAACTAATAAAGGCTATTGCTGGATATGAGTATATATTCCACTTTCATGTTGCTTTCATCACCATGTCTACGTATAATAAAATTCTCATTCCTTGAGAGGATATTGGTCCCCTTCCTTCTCACCCCCACCAAAAGTCGGTTTGTGTATATAGTTAGATAGTTAGGGTATATGGGTAGAGGGCATGATGTATGAATGGATAGCGAGAATCGGGTAGGCTTAGACGTTTTCAACTTGGTTACAACAGAGTGCATGATGTTCCGTAAACAACCCGACTAAGGTTGTGGTTCGTCCCCTTTGCATTCAAGTTTAAATCATTCTTCTCAAAAGTTAAGATTAGAATACTATTGAAATAAATAAAATAATTAATAAGTGGAATTAAAAGAGTTAATATGATTCATTATTGGAATGAAAAGAAGAAAGCTTGATAATAATACTTACCTTTCCCCCTCCTTTTGATAAAACAGCTTCATTATGCATACTTTTCCCCCTTCTTTAGGACCCCATAAAGAAGTTGTAGCCATTAGAATTAGCCTCTTTCAGGGTGCTTTTATAGGAAGCTTTTATTTATAAGCGTTTTTCAATGAAAATGCTTTTATTTACAAGCACGAGGAAGGGAATTTTCATTTAAAACTCAAAGTGCTTTTTGAAAAAGCACAATTTCGATTCAAATTAAGCATGCCAACCACTCTTCGAGTTATTTCAACCCATTCATAAAATTTTCCAATACATTGAAGATAATAGATTCATAAATCCATCAATAAAAAACACACTCAAAATCACCTCATCTTACTCCGGCTGATTTAAGGTCACCATAGCGCTTGACAAGACATCTTTGTTATCTACTTGACAAGACATCTTTGTTATCTAAAGAGCATGATTAATGATAAGCTAATCATCTTTGCATATTTCACAGAGCACAATTAGTATCCACAAAACATCATTTCTCATAATCAGTTTATTTTCTTCACAACATCAGTCTAGATTACTATAGACTCTCTCTAAGAGGTCAGAGGGTAGTCAATGTTAAGGAGTACACTTTACATGTGCCAAAAAGGACTATGAAATGTTAGCCAAGAAAGACAAAACAAGAGAAATCGTACCTAGAAGATGATAGAGATCAATATAAGAGAGCACAGAACACTTATCACTCGTTGATAGGTCCAAGGGTTCCATGTAGGGGTCCTACCTGTCCATATGATTGCATCTCCTCTAAAGGAAAAAAGAGGTTACATACCACCAAAACAACCCATATTTCTAGAAACAATGAAAAAGACCATCAAGCAATTATTCCAAAAAAAATTTGAGCTCACATGGGATTTACCAGCCTAGCTACCAATCTATGAACTTTCTGTCTTATTTGTATTCTGCAGGTGCTCAGATGATTTTTTAAGGACAACTCTTGAATGAAATCAAATCAGCAAGCAAATTTTCATTCAAAACACAAGTGTTTATGTGGTTCACGCTAGTCAATTCAAATTCTAGGCTACGTCTACGGGTGCTTTGTATTTAACTCTGATGAGAGCGTTACAACTACAAGAGGCATAGTGGATGGTTCTGTTCACCTTCACATGCCTTCTTCAGCAAGATTAATCTAATGACCATGCATCATATTTAATTAGGTGGCAGTCAGGTCCATAAACTTGGGTTAATCATAAACTAATACCACTGTACGTGGAGGGAACTGGTTGGATGAAAATATATTAATTTCTCCACCAATAAAGAGGTCAAATTTTATATAAATATAGTGGGCTTGGCTCAACAATATGGACAAAACACATCAATCAAATGGGACCAAAAAAGTTGAATCCTAGCCAGTTTTTTTATAGCTCCAAATTTTGTACAGAACCATCTGATTTTGTCCTAGGCTGCCCTGTTAATGCAAAGCATTTGATAAAAAAAATGGATGCCAAATCACAGTGCAGAGAACTAATCCTATGCTTCCCCACCCACCTAATTATTAACTGGGCCAGTAATAAATTGCTTCATCACTTTTTGCCACAAGAATCTATTTTTAATAATATTTTTTAGCTTTAAATAGGTCTCCTAAATGCTCCCATATACGTTCTACCCCTCTAAAAATAATTCACTTCAGCTCACTTTCTCCTCCAACTCCTTCTCCTGCATGAGCCATGGACAGTCATCAATCTCTTCATTACTATTCAAACAATGATCTTCACGATCAACAAGAATTGCCCTACATTTCTTGTCAGCCAAGCCTCCAGTCAGTTCCCTCCCTTGCTTCACAATCCCACCAGCTATCAAACACTTACCACCACTGCCTTGCCACTTTGCAAGGCCACAGCTCCTACATATCCTCTCTCACCCTAGCCGGAAACTTCATCTACACTGGCTCCTCCGATAGAGAAATCAGCTCGTGGCGGTGCAACCCTTTACAGGATTTTGACATTGAAAACCCAGCTCATGACCATAACATGGTGGCTGCTGGAAAGGGTGCAGTGAAGTCCCTAGCAATTTCAGGTGACGTGCTCTTCAGTGCTCATCAGGACCACAAAATCCGGGTGTGGAAAATCGATACCCATGAACCTGATCACCAAAAGTGCTCACGCTTAGCCACGTTACCAACTCTTGGTGACCGTGCTTCTAAGCTCCTGATGCCCAAGAACCATGTTCAAATAAGAAGGCACAAGAAGTGCACATGGGTTCATCATGTTGACACTGTGTCTGCACTAGCCTTATCAAGCGATGAGCTGCTTCTGTACTCCGTTTCATGGGATCGAACACTCAAGGTTTGGAGCACAACAGACTTCAAATGCTTGGAATCTGTAAGGAATGCACATGATGATGCTATAAATGCACTAACATCATCAAATGATGGGCATGTTTACACTGGATCAGCCGACAAAAAAATAAAGGTGTGGAAAAAGGACTTGGGAGAAAAAAAACTCTCTCTAGTTGCTACATTAGAGAAGCACAATTCTGGGGTGAATGCTCTTGCTCTGAGCAGTGATGGGTGTGTGTTGTACTCTGGTGCATGTGATAGGTCCATTCTGGTGTGGGAGAAGAGCGATGGGGGTGGCAATATGGAAGTTGTGGGTGCCCTCAGAGGTCATACCAAGTCAATATTGTGCTTGGCTGTGGTGTCTGGCATGGTATGTAGTGGCTCAGCAGATAAAAGTGTAAGACTTTGGAGAGGGATTGATAGAAGTTACTCATGTTTAGCTGTGTTGGAAGGGCATAAAGGTCCAGTTAAATGTTTAACAGCTGCAATTGACCAATGCAACACTTCTGACTCATCTTGTATTATTTACAGTGCCGGTTTGGATTGTGACATTAAGGTTTGGCAGGTCTTTGTTCCCAGTGATCCCTAGAACTCTTTTCTCTTTTATTTTCTTCTCTTTTTTTTTTATTTTTTATGTTTTAACCTTTTACTTCTTTCTCTAATTTTTTATTTTTCGGGCTTCTTCTTCCTCTAATTGAGTGTTGTCTTAGCTAGTGATTTTGTGCAGGTGATGAGAAGAGAGAGTCTATGCTTTCTCTTCTATTGCTCTATAATATAATAAAAAAGATCAAATAATTTATGAGATAACTCTATCAAGATGCATCACAGGTAGGAACCCACCACATAAGTATCAAAAGGAAAATAGGAAGAAAAAAATAGGAAAAAAATTGGGCGTCACTAATTGTTCTTTTTGGAAAGAATTGGTTGGATTGTGGGGCGCAACCACACAGAGAGAGATTAGAGAGTAGATTAGAGAAACTCACACCCGTTCTTTTGTTTCACCTTTCTTTTGATCTAATTTGGGTTTATCAGGAAATTCAATCAAGATATTTTGCAATATCTACCTTTACACTAAGAAGCAGCTTCTTCCACAGGGGCAGGTAGCCAAAGCAGGACTTATCCAGAGCTGATTAATTAGTAATCATCAAGTTTACTTACTGTAATATGTAATTATAAATGTCGTACAATGTTTACGTGGAAGTTAAATGAGTTAATTATCTACCATTATACACACACGTGTATATATATACGTATATATATAGCAGTGTGATACGATTAACATGAATATTTTCATTAGCTCCAAAACATTGACCTATCAAAGTCGACCTATCAAAAGTATTATTACGAGTGGAGTTGAAGTTAGGTAACAAAGTCTTTTTTAATATTCCCACGCCACAAAGCACACCATTATTCTAACCTAGTTTATTTTTTCTCTATGTAAAATCCCACTTTGCGGTCATGCAAATAACGTTGGTGACCAAAAAGAAGAATAATACGTGTGACTTAATTTTATTTTGAACCATTAAACCCTTCTCTCCAGGATAATTATTGTATAAAAAATGAAAGAATGAACTTACTTCGGTAGTCTTATATACAGGTGTCAGCTGTCTTGGCTGCTCAAAATGGTGACCTACGTCAACAAAGCTTGACAAAGTAAACTTAAGTTCGCTAAGCCAAGGTTTCCAGTGCTAAACTTACTTCTAATTGTCTTAATTTTGTACTACAAAAAGTGGCTTTAAATCCCCAAAGTTTCCGACCGAAAGGGGTGGATGGTGTTGGCCAAAGATGGAGCGTAACACTGAAGTACCTCTCCGAACCACAAGATAAAGCAATAGGAGAGGCCAATGAAGTACAGATTTGACTTAAACACAGGAGGGGATACAATTCAAATGTAGGTAAGTTTGGCACCAAATGAGGTGTCTTAATAAAGAGCTCCAGTGTGACGGGCATGAGGCTAGGATCGTCCCATATTTTACCTAGAAAATTTTCAGTTATCTAGAAAATCTATATAAGCGTTAGCTTTTCCAAAGCCAGAATGGAGAATTGCCTAAACCAATCTCCACAACAAACAATGATAGCTACTTGAAAATTATAGCATTTCATTTCCAAAGTAGAAGTTGTTACATGAATAACGAATGAATGAGGAAGGAATGCCAACTATATAGAACATTTGAAATGGACATGTGAGTTTATTAATTACAGTGGTGCTTTCTCTGGAATACCTGGATCGCGAGGATACTTCCTTGGGGTAGGACTGGTTTTCAAGCAGACAATGGCAGTTCTCTGTCCATATGGGCTGTGCGATTCAACTGGATACAAACAGAGGTTACATGAGTGAACATGTTTTAGCTATGTCTCTATATGATTACCATATACATGATGGTTTGGTTAGGTTTTCAAGAGAATATGACATGCCTGGGCATTGTTGTAATATAGAAGCACCCAACATTTGAATTGCTTTTT
This sequence comes from Prinsepia uniflora, assembly GCA_032719365.1. Taxonomy (NCBI): domain Eukaryota; kingdom Viridiplantae; phylum Streptophyta; class Magnoliopsida; order Rosales; family Rosaceae; genus Prinsepia; species Prinsepia uniflora. The sequence continues at coordinate 74,391,098 of CM064865.1, read as the reverse complement.
CTGCATTCTTAACCTCCTCCTGTTCATATTTACCCAATATGCACAGTGCTTAATACTTCATATCCGCAAAATTTAATAGCACAAAAAAAGGCCAATTCAGAGAGTCCTAGAAAAAAATAACACCCTGAGATTGATAAACAATTTAAATAGCATAGTTCCTTGAGAACCAATGAATAAGTCAAGTTTTTTTGGCATTTGGAACACAATTTAGAAAGAAATGGTTAATGTGATAAGACTTCTCGATTACATACCTGAGGGTTATGCCCCTTTGCAGCTACGAATAAACCACCAACACTGACCAGAGGAAGACAGTATTCAGCTGACAACCAAAGTAACAAGAATCAGAAACTCAAATTGGAACACTTCTAAGACTTAAGAACACCTGGAAACAAGACAGGAGGATTTCATATTTCTACCTAAGACTCTCATTTCTGCAACGGCTCTGGCTACCGCTACATCAAATTTTTCCCTGAAGAAAAGAGCCTGCCCCAAATTCTGTCCTAGAACAAAATTTCATAATTTAATTCTAGAAACCAATTTACATCAGCAAGGCACGATGAACATTACCTCTGCTCTTCCTCTTACAACTTGAACATTTGATAAACCAATATGACTGATTACATGCTCCAAAAATACGCATCGCTTGTTCATAGACTCCATTAGGGTCACTTCCCAACCTACCCACCAAAACACCAACAGGCTATGTAAATGTCAAAAAACTGCAAAATCTGAACTTTATCAAAATAGCTACTTTTACCTGGGCAAGCAATGGCTAAAATCAATCCCGGAAGACCCGCACCGCTCCCCACATCTACTAGGCGGAGGCTGCTGTTAGACGAAGGGCTACAATGAGAAGCATACGAAGTTCTTATAGGTGGTATGATTGCAAGTGAGTCCTCAACGTGCCTCTCCATTACTTCATTCGCCTCTTTAACAGCTGTCAAATTCATTCTCTGCAAGTTCAAAAATTTCATCAAATGTAATCTTATTTGAATTTACCGACCATTTTCTCAGCAGCAAACAGAAGATAAGTGTATATACCTGGTTCCATTCGAGAAGAGTGTCGACATAGAGATGAATTTGGTCCTTCTGTTGGGAATCCAACGTTTCAGAGTAAGCGGAGCACAGAATTCTGGTGCTGCTTGCGTTTTTAGCTCTGATTCTATGCTGACAGAACGTCCTCGTCTTTGATACCGGAAGGTGTTTGATAAAAGTCCCCAAAGAGAATGGAACTACGCAACGGCTAACCAACATCTTGGCGCGCTCTGCGTCTCCCTCTCTCACCCTCGCACTTTCAGTTCTTACTCGGAAGCGAAACAGAACGTGGGCTTTTTTAAGACAAATAAGGATTTGGGCTTATTTGTTTTTCAGGGAACTGTACACTTTCTATGGGCTTGCGTCACTTAGGCTTATCTTTGTGTTTTTTGGGTCAAAAACAGATGTTTTATTTTATTTTGTTAATTATGAGATGTTTTATTCAAAATTGAAAACACTGGTTACTTTGGCCCCAACAAAAAAAAAAAACCTATTATGACTACATTTGACACACACTATTATACACCATGTACGGATAAATATTAAGAGGGCTCTTTCATTAACTCATAAAAATATAGGACAGCCTTTCATATTTTTTTTTTTGATAAAAAAAAGATAAAATGATTGCTCCATGTGCTCTGATTCATTATGTGGAGTTAAGTCTTTGGTAGATTTACCTGGTGGTTTAATTTACTTGTTCTTACTATTTAAACTATTTTCATTCGATAATTTAGTATTATAGTTTAGTGATATTCTTTTCTCTATACGTTACGTAGGAAATCTTAGTTTTGATTATTGTAAATGACAAAATCGACTTTTAATGTGTATAATGCAATCTTCTATTCTCGTATTATTGTATTAAAAAATAAAAATAATATAATCTTGCAAAAACACGTACAAGAACTACATGTACTTATTCAATGGACACATTAGACTATTCGGTCAAATAACCTTTATGAATCCAAATACAAACACTTAGCAAAAACACATCTTATGTCCATTATGAATCCAAATATATACGAACACTTAGCAAAATAGTCTGCCTGTGTTAAATTCATTCTACTTTGCACCAAATGCTTAAATCAAAATATTATATCGACCAAATTACTGAGTGAAAGAGGAAGATTTATCCTTAAAAACACTCAAACATAAAGTTATAAACAGTAGCTATGGAATGAAAGATGTGTGTGTGTTGCATGCTCTGCTTTGCCAGTTTTATCCTTTGTTTGTTTATAATATCTTAATTTGGAAGAAGGGGGTTGTGTCAACTCACTTTCTCAATGTAATGATGATAACCAGAATTCAAAGCCAAACAGGTCATAGTAGTTAAAGATTCAACGAAGAAAAAGCTTCTTTTTTTTTTGTCCGCAGTTGAGTCACAGGACTCACAGCTGCTTCTGGCTCGCGACCTTTTCTTTTTTCGTTTTTTTTTTTGTTGTCTGGACAGGTATATATTGACAGCGGAGGAAGAAATTATTACAATAAATTATTATGTCATCAAGTTTGAATTTAATGATATCGATATATCATATGAAAAAAAAATATATTTTTTCATTTATAACTATTACTGAAAAAATAAAATTATCATTTAAATATCATATAAAAATCTAGCTTAATTTAAATTTTAATACATAAAAGTTATCATATTACACTAAGGGTGTGTTTGGTATGCCGTATTACACTCCTGATAGGCTAAATAATCCGAAACCTGTGTTTGGTACCAGTCATATTAATTAGTCACCGTATAAGTTAATACGGTTGAATATTTTTATACGGTCCAGACACGCTAAAATAATACGCTCGAAATTGTCCGTATTAAATAGTCGGATAACTAGTAATCTTGTAAAATATAATAATAATAATAATAATAATAATTATTATTATTATTATAATAATAAATAGTAATATAATAAAAATAAAATATTAATTTAGTAAATATTAATAATAAAAAGTAATAAAGTAATAAATTCTAATAATAATAAATTAATAATTAATGATATTTTAATAAATAATAATGATAAAATTAAAAATAATTAATTAATAAAAATATAATAAATAGTAATAATAATAATTATTAAAATAAATAATAATAAAAATAATGACATATGTAATTAATATTTAAGATATAAGTATTTCGTCAATTACTATAATATAATCCGGTCAGTATAATATAGTCGGCATTTTAATCCGGAAAAGTACCATACGCCCGACTAAATAATCAGTCTATCCGGTGGGCAGATTAGTCTATCCGATTAAAATAGTCAGTACAGTACGGCATACCAAACGAGGCCTAAATATAGTGCACGGAAAGGAATCTTTTATGTATTGTACTTGATGAATATGTTGATAGTATCCGTAATAAAGTTATCTATAGTGAAGAATTTTGACACTCTTAAATACTCAAAAAATACAACTAAAAATTATACAATTATATATAATTTGTGTGTATTTGCATTGCATGTTTACTTATATTTTTTGTTATAGTTTTTAAACTTGTATCAAACTTTTATTTATATACATAGATACATTTGGGCTATAGGATTTATTACTTTCTCAGAGTTTTGAGTATATTTTTACTTTTATTAATAAAATTTACTCATGATTTCATGTATTTTCTAAATTTAAAATATAAATATAACCCAACTAAAATTTAAGTACATGATTCGTCACGGCCTATAATTTTTAACAGAACTAAAGGATTGCTTGTTACCTAAATTTGATATTTTATCTAAATAAAATGAATGCATATATATATATATACACTACAAGCAATAGGGATTTGCCCGACAAACGTGTGATCGTCGGGCAACTTCATGAATTCGTCGGGCCACCTTAGACGTAACGAATGTTTGTTGGGCAAAGGTCGTCGCCTAAAGCTTGTGAGGCAAACCTTTGCCCGACGAACAAAATGTGTTCGTTGGGCAAAATTGATCATGGGCCCGACAAACATAGATCGTCGCGACTAATTCGTTGTTCGTTCAAACTGCAGTTTTTTTGCCCGACGAACATCAGTTCGTATGGCTAACGTTTGCCCGACAAACGTTGTATTCGTCGGGCAAATAACCAAATTTTTTTTTTTTGGTGCTGAAATTGTGTTTTAATGATTTTGTACATTTAATATATATATATATATAAATTTTAGTAACATATGAAACTATTATATTTATCATCTAATTAAATAATAAAAAATAAAATTCTCAAATTAATAAAAAAGATATAAAGGCCTTCAAATAATAAAAAGAAATAATTCTACAAAAGTCATAAAAGTCTTAAACATAATAAATAGTCTTAAACATAATAAAAAGAAATAGTTCTAGAAATTTAATAAGTCTCAAACATAGCAATACATAAAGCTAAACGCTCGACGGCTGGTCGGGGTGAGATGCTGGCTGCTGGGGTGGCTGATCAGACTGCGAGGTTGATTGCTGTGGAGATTCACCGGGATGCAGAGCTGGTTGTTGGGGTGGCTGGTCATGCTGCGGAGCTGGTTGTGCAGGCGACTGGTCAGGATATGAGGCTGGTTGTTGAGGCAACTGCATACCCTGCATTTGAGCGAACTGAAACACCTCTGGGGGAACTGCCAAATTATTTTGAACCAGTACATTAGTGATCAATTGGAAGAAAGACTGACAACGATCATCAACAGCTCGAGATTCAGAGGTTGCTGAGTTTTGTGTGCTGGCTCCCTGAGAACTCGAGGAGCTACTCCCACGCTCACGAATCAAAGCATTACCCACCCCTCGAATGATCGTCCCACGACGCTTTCCTAGCCTTTCATCTAGGATTTCCACTGACCTAGTGGGATCCGGTAACAGTTGCTCCAACGGGACCTCAGGGTGTTGTTGCACTAGCTGAGACTGTAAACGCTCCCTATCTACCTGTATCCCCCTCTAAAAACTCAAATAAACTATAATTAGAAAACAAAGTACAAAAATTAAATTGAAATTTTAATGAGAAAGAAAATAAACGTACGTTAATTTCATCAGCCACCTCATTGCCGTGGCCGGCGTTAACCTGCCCCCAGACGTCTAACTCTGGCCACAATGAACCATTCTGTCGTCGCTCCTCGTGCCGGAACGCAAGAGGTCGCGAGCCCCCGTGGTGATTGTATTTCTTCTTATTTCGATTTCTTTTGTTGGCGGTCGATCGTCTCTATTTATATTTAAAAAGAATCAATAACTGAAAATTGGATATTAGATTGCAAATAATGAAATAATTCTTAAATCAGAGACTTACCACAAATTCAGGAGTCTGAAAATGAGTGCACAACCAGCCCCACTCTCCTCTACGATTCTCATTAGCCAACTCAGTAGGAGGATTCGCAGTCGCTTCTACAGCTGTACTCCAACTCTTGTAATATGTACTCAATTCGCTCTTCCATTCCCTGTACCTGCTCTGCTAGAGGTCAGTGAGGTACATATTGACATCAGGGTCCATCAAGTCGTACTCAAAATTAACCTGCATTAAATAACAAAGTTTCTAAATTAATAAAAAATGTTGAAGAACATATTAAAAACAAATAAATACTTACCGATAACTGATCCCAACATAGCTTCTTGTATTTCGAATCCAGCATTTTGAAAGTGGATGCCACCATCTTACAGTCAGTTCGAACGATCGCCCCTATGTCATGTGATACCAAGCTGTGGATCTTTTCAGATGCTTTTCGCAAATGAGGTATGTAAACCACATGAATCTTTTCCTTCGTTGTACGGGTGATCCTCTGTGTTGCCAAACATTTGTTGACCCCGCGAACTTTTAAGACATTTCATGCATAAGTCGATAAGTTCCTAGAAATGAAGTAATGGAAAATAATATTCATTATAATTAAGATAATACGTGACTTACCATTGGGGAGTACTCCATTCCCATTGGGCATGTCGCTTGATATCGTCTCAGTTGGCTCAGAATCCGTACGTGGTTCCCCCCGTTTCTTACTATGGCGTCTACGAGCGGAGCGCGCTCCTAGGCGCACAGGGTTTGTATTATTCATAGGGACCTGAGTGGACTCAACAGGGGATGCTGTAGAGGATGGCAGTGGAGACGCCTCAATAGGGTCAGGAGTGGCATCAGATCGGCCACGACGTGTAATCAACGGACGTGAAGACATCCAAATATTGAAATCAAACAGTGCTGAGTAATTCATGCCAAATATTGAACACTTTAAAATTAGAAATACAACAACTTAACTTAAAGGTATTCACCAAAACATACTAATAAGCTTAAATAATAAAACTTAGTGTTTCTGATACAATAACATTCAGCCTTTTAACAAAATTTCAGATCTATATATGCCAATGCAACATGAAAATGTAAAAGAGACGATAGCAATGGGAACATATGACATTTTCCTCTAAATCAACCTAATAATCACCCAAAATCACAAATAAATCAGAAAAACACAAGTAGGTGAAAGAACATTATAATAACAATGCTCATGTCATTGTCGCATGGATATTTTGAAACATTTAACAAATAAAAGAATTAGGAACATGAAAGAGAGGAAGTTGTAACAAAGAGATATATAGTCACAAAAAACAGGATAGCTATATCAACAACACTTTAACTTCAGACACAATCTCAACTCTATAACTGCTACAGTTAGTCATTTTCATATTTTTCACTTGAAATATATACACTTGAACAACTTTACTCAAATATATACCAAACTAAATAAATTAATAAGAGCATTTAGTTATCCATCCAGAAATTTGCCGGGTATCTCCTCCCTGCTAAGAAAATTGCATGCAGAAGGGCCATATTTGAGTAAACAATAAAACCAAGTAGACTTTTAAGCTGCATCGGATTATGCAATATGATAATATACATATATATATATATATATAATTAGTATCAATAAATTATGAATCTTGATTTCTAGGGTCTCAACTTGGTGACAGACAAACTCAAAAACACATCTCCAATATTTAACCATTAAAATTGGGGTCATTTCACATGACAACCTCCATACCTGTACACACTATTATGACTACATCCATCGATATCATCCAATCAATGTGTTATTTTCTTTTTCTTTTTTTGAAATTTTTTTAAGAAGAAAAAAAAAACCCTCCAAAACATGGCTTTTGGGATTAGAAGACACATATCCACCATGTTTGATGTATGTTTCATGTCAGATCAACACTCACTCACTCAACCAAGCCAAGAAAGAATATGTTCTATCTCAACTCAACTACTTTGAGCTTTTTGCTTTTTGATTTTCATTGCAGAATTCATGGTTTCCCAACTTATCATGCACGTAACTATAATTAAGAAGCAAAAATGATATTGGGTTCATCATCCGTCAATTATCTATCAAAATGCAAAATTCATGTACGTTTGTTTGTCCGCATAATAATCTAAGTACTCTCAATTATTTGTACAACACACAGAAGATGAAAAAGAGAAAAGGATTAATGCTCTGTTGTTGTGAGTTTGGTGCATATTCTTTGATCATTCACTTAAAATCCCCACCGCAACAACACAAAGACAGGTGTTTGGTTTGTGAATGCTACCAAAAATCCCCCACTAACACTGCCTGAGCTGTGGCTTTCATAATAGGAAAAGAATATGACATACTTGATATCTCTCTTCCTACATATAATATATATATATATGTATATATATATATGCATATGGTTTCTTGGCCAAAAGTGAAGGTAACAGAACGTGCATTGCACAAAATATTGAACAAGAATATTTTAAGTAACTAAAGTAGGGTAGGTAACAGAAAAGTTCATATTTCCCCCCACATAACAATTAACCCCATTTCTCAAGAGGCTTTTTTCTAAGGAATGTTTGAGAATTATTGTTTATCTAAGCTTGTTTCTCATTGGAGAAAATTGTTCTTCCAAAACATTCAAACCAACGAAAATTAACTTAAACAAAAGACTAAGTAGATCCACATATAACCTCAATCGTGAACAATGTCAAAACACTTATTTCATAATGATTCAAAATTCAGAAAACCCAATCCTGCAAATATGCACTGCTGTGGAAGACCATCACGCAAACACAACCCATCGACATAAAAAAATACAGAATCAAAACGACATCAATATGTAAAGCACAAAATTAAAACAACATAAAAAACTAAAACGAAGAATCGAATCACCGTCAATATCTAAAGGGCATAATTAAAGGGCTGTCAGCACCTGAAACACAGAGTCAAAAGACCAGACAAAGTAAAGGAAGCTACAAAATTCTAACACAACCACATAGTAGAACCTGATCGACACAAACCTTAGGTTGCAATAATTGACCTTAAAATTCATCAACATCAGCCCCAGAACACACAGTAAAGAATGATTAACAACAAACCCATCAATCACTGAATCAATAGTTCATATTAAAAAGCCTAAAACTAGAAGGAACAAAACAACAGAACATTCAAAAACTATAAACGAATGACTGCAGCCGTACTAAATTCTGACCTGCGGAGGAGATGCGTGCAGCTGGGCAACCGTACCAATGTTAGGGGTTACATTCGAAGCAAACAAACCCTAAGGATGCGGCTATGAAAGTGTGCCGAATTGAAGTTGAGAATAAAAGGGTCGAAGTGTTTTAATTGTTTGCATACATTGGCCCAACGAACGTTCGTCGGGCAACCTTTTAAAATGTTTGTTGGGCTAAACTAGGCGGGCTTACGCTTTCCGTGAAAATTTTCGACGCAATTTTGAGCGGGAAATTAAGCATTTTGCCCGACTATATTGTTCGTCGGGCAAGCAAAATTAATTTGTAATTTTCAATTTTTTCAACTTTTTTTTTAAATAATAATCGATGGCTGATAAGTCCTCAAATAAGCGTTATTTTATATTATTTTATACCCATTATACTTGACTTTTAATATTAAAATAATAAATAATTAGACAAATTAATTTATTTTGTGATATTTTTGTAGAAATAAATAAAGCTTGGAATTTGGAGCATTTTGGTGAAAGAATCGTCCCGATCGGAATTATAACGAAGAAATTATGGACGAAATATGAGAAACCACCGAAAATCGCAAGGAAATTCGGTGGGAAGCTGCTGAAATCCAGCAGCCCAAGCCAAAAATCCAGCAGCCCCCCAATAGTTCCCAAATTCAGCATATTTGCCCCAAAATCAGCAACTTTTCCCCAAAATCAGCCAATTTTCCCCAAAATCAGCATATTTGCCCCAAAATCAGCATCTTTTCCCACCCAATCTCATCATTTCCATCACTTCTTCATGTACTATTTTATTGCTATTTTTATATTTTAATTTTGTACTTTTAATTAAACAATTGTGGCACTCCCTCTATAAATAGGGAGGTCATTTCATGTATTTGGGGAGTCCCCAATTAGTTTCATTCTTCCATTTCTTTCATTTTTCTTAGTTCTAGTTCTTAGTTAGTTCTTTTGTTTCTCTCTTTTGAGAGACATTTTTGGGGACCATTTTAACTTCTTGTAGATTTTCTTATTAATTAGCTTTCTTTTAGTTCTTGTTCTTAATTTATGTTATCTTTATTTTTCTTAATTTCATTTCTTCTTTACTTTGTTCTTTTGATATTTCTTTGAGATCTCTTAAACACATTTTTATGCTTTCCTTAAGAAATACCTAGGCCAAGTAATTCTAAGGCAATTCAAGAGTTTTAAGACCGAATTCCTCGTATTTCTTCTTCCATCTTCACAAGTTTCCTGCCGCTGTTCGGTGATTCTTGTGAAAATCCATACTTCTCTACTTAAATTCTTGTTATTGTTATTGGTTTTACTTATAATTCAATATATGTGTTGGTATTTTCTTTCTAACATTTGTAAGTAAGAATGCAATCTCCATGTGTTTTACTTTTTGAGTTTCTTTTACTTCATATGTTTTAGTACTTAAACTTCAATTCGAAACTAAATGTTGATCCGCTGTTCGGGGCATTTAGAATAGAGTTGAAGAGATTTAATGTTTGATCGCTGTTCGGCGCATTAAATCACTTACTTAAGGTGAATCATATTGTAAGTAATAATCCGCTGTTCGGTGCATTTATAATATGAAAAATGTATGCATGTATTTGAGATGATTAAGGTATGATTTCGTGATTGGTTCAATATGAGCATGATGTTAGAGTGTTGGTAAAAATATGTGTTTGAAGAAAATTCACTAGTACAAAGGTTAAAGTAGAAGTAAAATTAAGTATTTAATTATTTTTACTTGTTTTATTTATTTTATATTTACAACTCTTTTCAAAACCCCCCTTTTCAATTCTTTATTCTTTATTCTTTTATTCTTTTATTCTTTTTTATTCTTTATTCTTTTATTGTTTTATTCTTCTATCCTTTTTATTCTTTTATTCTTTTATTCTTCTTTTATACTTTTAGTTTATTATTCTTTGATTCTTTCATCTCTTTATTCTTTTATTCTTTAATACTTTTAGTTTATTATTCTTTGATTAATTAATTCTTTAATTCTTTAATTCTTTAATTCATTAATTCTTTAATTTGTTAATTCTTTAATTATTTAATTCATTAATTTATTCATTATTCATTTATTCATTACTCTTTCCCACTAACACATTATTAATGTTCCCTAATTTCCCCGGTTAAGAACGATCCCTATTTACCAATACTACATCTACACAAAAAGGGTTTAAATTGCACAACACTCAAATTACGTGTTTAATTTAATGCGTAGTTTGGGCGTAGTCAATGGCCAAATATTTTAGTTGACATTTAAATTACTGAAATTTTCGTCGTTCGTTTGTCGAAAACAGTTTTAGAACCGTTAATCATAATACTTAAACACTTGATGCACTTTCAATTGATGATATTCAAACGATTAAATTCCAAACATTTCACCATTCATTTTGTCATATTAGATGCGTAAACAATGCACGTAAAAAACAATACAAGTTAGTTAAACATAGCATTGAATTTTGTCGAGAGCTTCTTTGGATGAAACATATTTATGATAAGAGATTTGTGAATTAGAGAGAGCGAGTTTCAGAGAGAAAGAAAAGATTTGAGGAAATTTTGAATAAACATGAATGGAAATGGTGTGTCATTACTTGAGTCACAAAAACCTAATTATTCAATCCAAAAACCTAATTATCCAAAATAGTACTTGAGTCACAAAAAGTGTGTCATTACCCAAAAACCTAATTATCTAAAATAGTAATTTTAGAGCTAAATTTTTGAAGAAAATGTAGAGAATGTGTGTAGAAGGAAAAAAAGAGGTTAGAGTAAGAAGAGTAATTAACCCACGAACAATTAATTAATACAAGGCTCAAAAATGGTCCTAATATTTCATCCAATGATAATGCAATCAAATTAACATTTTGAATGTCATATAAAAGTAGAGATCATTATCGATCATAGATATATTTCATTCAATGTCAGACTCACTCTCCCCTTCCCAATCAGTCTCATCATCTGAAATATATCCCATGCTTGTGTCTTCAGTATCACTTTCGGCTATTTCTGGTAAGGATCTGAGATCAATAAAAATATCATCAATTGCAATTGGTGGAACGATGTCATCGGTCCGTACGCCATCCACGTGTAAGGTGGATGTTGAGGAATCCACTTGGTAAATAGTTTGTTCATCGTCTGTTTCCGCACCTTCGTGGCGATGCCAGTCATCCAAATCCCAAATATTTCTATGCTTTACCATCTCAGCTACTTTCCAACCAGAGCCAACTTTTGGATCATCTACATAGAAGACTTGTTTCGCTGTACTAGCGAGTATATAAGGATCACTCTCAAACCACTGTGTGTTTGTGTTCACGGAGGTACATAAATGATCTTTGATGACTCTGCCTGGGATATTTGGGTTCGTATCGAACCAATGACACTTGAACAACACGACTTCCTTGCGCCCTGCATACAACACCTGCACCACACTTAACAATCTACCATAGAATCCCGTATCTGCATTTTCATCTTCCCCAGGCACGAAGACCCCACTATTTTGGGTAGACAAATTGTCGTCTCGTTCTGTGCACAAGAATTTAACTCCATTAACATGACAACCAGCATATGTTTCTCCCCGAAATGGACCATTTGCCAGCTGCATTAATTCTTGATTAAACTCTACCGAGTTGTCATCTTTTAGATGTGCCATCTAGTAAGAAACACACAACAAATGAAATCTATAAATATAAAATAACTTTAACAACTTTTCATATAATATAATTTTGACTTACATGCTTGGAAAACCAACTTGGAAACAATTGTTGGTCCATTTCTTCCCAATTTAAAGGATGTGAGGCCTTCATCATCATCAAGTGTTGGTTGTGGAAGGGCCAGACTTCGTCACAATTATTAAGTATGAACCAATGAGCAATCTCCATGTCGCTGTTGTTGAATGGCTGGGACCGTGGTCCAACGCCGAATAGTCGTGTTGGTTGGGCAAATACCGATAAGGTCTCTAGACGTCCGCCACCATCGTCATTGCGTGAAGCCCTATTGAATGAGGTTTCAACATTATGAAGATACATTGCACAAAAAGTGGCTGACTCTTTTGCAATGTATGCCTCCGCTATACACCCTTCGGGACGTGTCTTATTACGAACATATCGCTTGTACCGACCTAACATTCTGCAATAAAATTAACATTTTGAATCACATTTAAGTGGATGATAGTAAGGAACTATTGCAATGGGTGGAAAAAGTTTACCTCTCGATTGGGTACATCCAACGATAATGCACTGGACCAGCTAGTTTTGCCTCATCCGGCAGATGTATTAGTAGATGCACCATTACATCAAAGAATGCCGGGGGATATATTTGTTCTAGTCGGCACATGATATAGACAATATCCTCGTTAATTGCTTCGAGGTCTGCCTTTACCAACGATTTGGCACATAAGATCTGGAAGAACTGTGACAAGTAAACAATTGTCTCAACAACACCTGACTCCAAGTAGGGCCGAATACCAATGGGAATGAGTCGTTGTAGCAACACATGATAGTCATGGCTCTTCAGACCAGACATGGTGCCACCGTCTGTGCTAACATTTCGTGATATGTTACCAGCATAGCCATCTGGAAATTTCACACTCTGCAACCACTTTAGGAATTTCTTCTTATTCTCTGGTGTGAATGTATAACTTGGATGAGCCATAATGTATTTACCGTTCACAACTTTGGGCCACAAATTGGGCCTAATACCCATTTTTTGCATACCGATACGGGTCTTTTTTGTGTCCTTTGACTTCCCTTCAATGGGTAAAGTCGTTCCAACAACACTCTCAGCCACATTTTTCTCAATGTGCATAAGATCCGCAATGTGTCTTATTTTTAATTTTGACCAGTACTCCAAACGAAAGAATATGCTTTTCTTCGTCCAATTTTCCTGTTCCGTTGGTTTCGAGCCGCGTGTAACAAATTCATGGATACTATTCAATTTGGCTAATATTTCATCACCAGACCTCTCTCTTGGTCGTGCTCGTAGCTCAGTTTTACCATCAAAAGAATCAGAATGGTTACGCCATCGATGATCCCAAGGTAGAAATCTTCTTGCACCTAAGTAACATACCTTAGATGCATGCCAAAAAGATGTTGTGTCCGGTCCATATGTTGGGCACGCAAGATAACCCTTGGTACTCCATCCTGACAACATACCATATGCAAGAAAATCATTAATTGTCCACATTACGGCTGCTCGTAGAATGAACATTTCACCCCTGTACTTGTCGTATGTTCGTACTCCATTTTCCCACAAATCCACGAGCTCATCAATCAATGGCCGCAAGTAAACATCAATGGAATTACTTGGTGATTTGGGCCCTGGGATCAAAGTACTAAGGATTGTGAATTCTTTCTTCATGCATCTCCAAGGTGGCAAGTTATACGGAACTATGACCACTGGCCAAGTGCTATAAGGCTTTGCAAAACTCCTAAACGGATTAAAACCGTCAGTAGCAAGTCCTAATCTAACATTTCTTGACTCCGCAGCAAACTCGGGATACAACTTATCAAATTCCTTCCAAGCCTCTCCATCGGCTGGATGTCTTAGTACATTATCATCAATGCGTTCATCCTTATGCCATCTCATTTCACGGGCTGTGTGTGACGACATGTAAAATCTTTGTAGCCTTGGTTTCAGTGGAAAATAACGTAGCACCTTATTTGGAATCTTATTCTTTTGAAATCTAGGCTCACCACACACGGGACATTTGTCAAGCTGCTCGAATTCACCATAAAATAATGTACAATTATTTTTGCATGCATGGATCTTGACATACCCTAAACCAAGACCCTTCAACAACTTTTTCGACCGATAATAATCTTTAGGAAGAAGGTTATCTTCAGGTAGCATTCGTATTATGATGTCAACCATATGATCAAAATGTTTGTTTGTTTGACTGTACTCAACTTTCATATGCATCAATTCTACAACTGCCCCTAGAACGGAAAAAGATTTACAACCAGGATACAATTCGCGCTGAGCTTCTTTCAACAATTTCTCGTAATGTTGCTCTGATTCTTCCGGTTCAAACCTGGGTGTCTCATCATCCATAACCGATGTGCGAGGAAAAGCATCAGTTAATATCTCAAGGACTTGGTTATTGTCACATCGCCCATGTAATCCACTTTCATCCTGACATGTCCTTGGATCTGAAGATGTCGATGCAGTAAATATTTGTTCACCGTGATAAGTCCAATTAGTGTAATTATGGACAATTCCATTCCATTCCAAATGATTATGGACCTCATTCAACGTTATCCAATTGCAGTTGTTACATTTCCTACATGGACACCTAATACGTCTTTCATTACTGCAATTACTACGTACAAAAGCCATGAAACTGTCGATCCCATCCATGTACTGATTAGAACTTCTATCTTCCATTTGCATCCAGCGTCTATCCATTGTGCCTGTTTTCAAAAAATACAGTCAAGTAATAAAAGAGTTAAGATTGTCGCGTAATTTGAACAAGTTAATATCAAAAGCTACCCATCTCCTTATGCCTCCGGTGATTTGGCTCTATCCCATTCAAGAGTGTACATGTTGTTGTGTAGTTTACAACCTACGAGGCTAAGTTTCGATCAAGGGAAATTTCGACAGCATCTCCCTACTGTTCCCCAAATGCACCACGTAGATATTATATACAAATATCTAGTAGGAGTCGGAGAACATTTAGGGGATACAAACCAAATTTCCCATAATCAAAACATAGCATCGTCGAATGTAAACTATACAACACATAGTTGTGCACTCTCAAACTGTCCGAATAAATGGACAATTCAAGAGTTAGTCAATCAACTCGATTCACTAACTCTCAAACGGGTCTAAGGTTTTTCGTTGAACTTCATTATACGAAGATAATCAACTCGATTAACTTCGTATAAACTATTGAGAAATATCAACATCTTTCACTCTTTTGGAACTACCTAAAACTTTAAAAAAAAAATCACAATATATTCACAAATAAAAACATATATTAATTAGCATATCACAAAGTTTAGAAATTTCTATTTTCCTAAATTTCCAATTCTAGTTTCAAAATATATTTTCTAATTTTCTAGAATATTTTCTATTTAATTTCCTAGTTTCCAAAAATATTTTCTAATTTAGAAATTTCCCAAAACTATACCAAATTTATACACAATTTTCCCAAGCTATACCAAATTTATACACAATTTTCCCAAGCTATACACAAATTTTCACAATTTATACAATAGTTTTCACACCTTATTATGCAAATTTCCTAACACAATTATATATCCAAAATTCTTACCAAAATTAAATTTAGAGATAAACACACATACCTCTTTACAAGTGTTCCTCCAAATCAATCACAGATTTCCTACAAATGAAACATACAACCATATAATTAGTTCAAATAAATAAAAACTTCAAAATTACAAAAAAAATCTATTTCCTAAAACATATACCTCTTAATGGACTTTGAAGTTGGAGAGGAAAAAAATGAGAATGAATTGTTAAGAGAGAGAGAGAGAGAGAGAGAGAGAGAGAGAGAGAACTGATAAAACCAGGGAAAATGGGACGAAACAGATGCTTTAAGTGAATTAATCTTTACCCGACGAACATATGTTCGTCGGGCAAAGTATAATATTTCGTCGGCCCACAAAAGTAAATGACTGCATTCAAGTTGCAACGAAATTCGTCGCCATCATATGTGCTTTGCCCGACGATATATAACTGTTCGTCGGGCAAAGGTAGCGCGGGAAGGGTTTTTTTTGCCGCCATCCATGGACACTTTCTCACTGACGTTTAGCGACAAACGTGATCGTCGCTTAAAGTATTGCCCAACGAATATAAATGTTCGTCGGGCAAATATGCCTTTAGTGACAAATTATTTGTTTGTCGGGCAACCGTTTGTCGGGCCAATGCTTTTTTCTTGTAGTGATATATGATATGATATACTTGCATTATCATATGTCAATGGAATAACATAAAGTGGGTGTGACAAGTTCTTTTTGGATCCATGGATGGAAGATGTGTTGGGTATAAATGATCAAAACCAAGCATTGATAAAGACTGGTGAGACATATGTGAAATGCTGTGAACTTTTTGATCTTTGGTTTTTAGACTTTGTTTGATGCTATAAAAAGATTTGAATCTCCAAAAAATATCTACTTTTTTTTTTGTTGTTGTTGTTGGTAGCTTGGTTCTCTTTTCCTTTTTCCATGGGACTACATTGGTTGCAACACCTACAAAGTGGAACAAAAGGCTGGTTCAAGTGCGCGCACCACTTTATCAGGGTCAATACACAAAGCCATATGGATGGTTTCTACTATACCCCCTACTTTGTGACCTTCATGACTTTAATGTTTACACAAATACATAAGAGTCTCCCTATATGCCCCTCTTTTCTTGGTTTAATCTGTTGATTATACAACCATTTCTTCTTTTTTTTTTTACTAAAGAGGGAAATATATAAATTGGTTATACACCTTGTTTTTTACGAGGATTAAGTATGATATCTTAGGGTAAGTATGATATCTTAGGGAGCTAAAACATCACGTGATTAGTAGTACTAGTAACAAGACTAATTTAACATGCTTAAATTTCATTAATAACTATTTCGTTGTTAATATTTAAATTTAGACATTCTAACTTCAAGTGAGCACAAAATATACCCAGTTACTTAACATACTTAGTTATATTGATTTTTAAATTTAACTTTCACTGTTTTTAGTAGGACTTAGGAGTACAGGAAAAGTATAGGAGGTAATAATTAAGAATACAAATTAAGTATATATGGAATGATGTTTATATGTAAATTCTTTAAAGACAGTAGTACCTCAGCAGGTGTTCTATCATCTGATATATATATATATATATAATTTCATATTTATTGTGAGGTTTAAGAATTAAGTTTGAACATTCTTACATGCCTTGTTCTTCATCAGGGTCGAGGAATATCGAGAGGGAGCCAAAGGAAAGGTTAATTGAGTACTTTGAGTATGAAGAGATGACCAGAGCAGTGATCAGGTGACCCCTTCAAAATATGCTTCTTTTGGGAATCTTATCACTTGTCTGGAGCCACTATTCAACTAATATATATACATCATTTTCTCCCTTCTTCTCAATCTTCAAACTTCCAAATTCCAAATTCCAAATTAAAAAAAATATATATGAAAAAGACCACTCTTGTTTTTCACAAGAAAAAGACCACATGTGTGCCCATTTTTAAAAGTAATTTTGTAGACATGGTAATCTCTGTATTTATAGAATATTTTTAATGATAGTTTTATATTTAAAATAAATGTTTTATTTTTTCCAGCAAAGTTCTTCCTCAATTAATATTGTATTACATGCCTCTTCTGAATTCTGAATTCTGAATTCTGATGATGTATATATGTGGGTGTGGCATTGTTGATCAGTTGTAGATTCCTCTGGCATTTCTTATATATATTTGGTTATACATGTTGGCCTGCCAATTGCATCTTTAACTAAACCCAATAAAGTTGAGCTTTGAGGATTTCATCAAACTCCATATACAGTCACAAACAGCCTTTTGGTACTCCATCTGCCCAATTCAAAATTAGAATATCATTAATGTATATATATATATAATTAATTAATTAAATGAAGTTTTTGAAAATCCTAGGAATTTCTAATCTATAATTAATGAACATAAACTAACCCACAGAGAGAGTTAATTACTAGCTGGTTAACATATTGCACTCTAGCTTTTGTGGAGCCTAAAATGTTTATATATATATATATATATGTAAATATTTAGGGAATAAAAAAGAGGAGTTCATTCCTGTGTAATAAATTACATGGGAGTTATACTTATGTGATCACACTTCTCATGACTAATTATTGAATTTTTTATAGGTAAGTATGATAATCAAAATTGTTGATATTACATTATTACTATATACAGATGTTTGAGTTATCATTAATTTGTTTATAATTTTTTTATATTAATAATCTTTATAATTTGTTTTTTTTTTTGAGCAGGGCAGCTGTGAAAAGCATGAAAAAGCTACCACACAAACACCAAAGTACTTGATGATAATTCTCCTCGATCTCCATATCCCTAGAGAGAGAAAGAGAAGAAGAAGCAGCGCATATAGCTTCGATTTTTGCTCTAATTTTTCAACACAAGAACCCAAACAGCAATGATGATGCTCTCATCCCCTTTGACCTCCCCTCTGACTCTCCACCACCACCATCATTACCCCCTCATCCCCACCATCATCATCATCATCCTCACCATCCACCAACCCCACCATCACCATCATCATCATCTCCACCACTTAACTCCAGGAGGAGTATTATTAGATCATCAACAACAACAAGCAGAAGCTGGAGAAGAAGAAGAAGAAGAAGAAGAAGAAGAAGAAGAAGGAGAAGATCATCAAGAGGGGTCATCAGACGGCACAGAAGGCTCCATCATCACCAAGGCTAGTTCTACTTGTCATACATGAGATCATGGAAACCCTAGCTAGCTAGCTACTTATACATATATACCCAATTGTATATGAGTAGTGAGTGAATTAGGGTTCTTCTTCATTATTCTCTTTGGCTCAAGGGGAATCAAGCGTCTCGGTCCGATCATTTGCTACCTAGCTTCATCAACCTAGCTAGCAAATCCACATATATACTACCTACTTATTCTGAATTTTTCTTTTTCTTTTTTGGTTTTGCTACCTGGGTTTTAATTTAAAGTATAAATTTCTTTCTTAAGTACATGTTCATCGGATGCTCCTTTACTTCTTCTACTACTATCATATTTGATTAGGGTTTTTTCTGCGTAGATTATTATTAAAACATGGGATCGGGAGAACCTGATTATTGCACTTGTTGGTTTTATTTTGTTTGTAATGTTTGCATATATACTTATTATTGTGAGTGTTATATTAAGTAACTAATATATATATTTGCAAAGTTATTATTAGTTCATCATCTTCTGTTAACAGCAACTAGCAGCAGCTAGCTAGCTAGGGTTTTTCTTCTTAATCTGATTAATTTCTCATCACATATCATGGCACAATCTGCTGCATGTGTTTCATTTCACATGGATCTTTCATTCATTGGATGTTTCACATGGATCTTCATAAGCTTGATTAATCACGGTGATAAATTAAAATCATGATGGGGCATCATCATGGTGCATGATAGAGGGTCGAGGATCACACACTTTTCAAACAAATTCTCTCAAAATTGTTCTAAATCTACTAATTAATTAATGATGCTTGCTGATTAGCTAAAATATTTACACTTAATGATGGATCATTGATCAATTTTTTTTCTAGTTCCAACTTTGAACTTTGACTGTAATTTTAATATTGACAAACAAAACAAGGGATATATATTAATTAGTTATCGATCATGTGGAGGATCATTGACGATTAACGCAAATCCCATGTGTTTGTTTTTGACATCTAAATTATTGGATCAATTTTCCAAGTATAGTACATTCAAAAATCAAAGTTAGGTCAATTAATTAGTCCATTATCCCGCCTAAGATTACTGATTTTTCAAGGAGAAGGTCCAAAAGCTCATCCTAATCTTCATGCGTGCGAAGACAAAAAAAAGGGACATGACGTACATATGGTAACAAGGAATGACTAGATATCTTGCAACATTGTTATCATTCTTGGTCTCTGAAAACTGATGCTCATCTGTTCGTACGAGGACAAAAGACATGGCATATATGTTAAGAAATTAATAGATTTTTTTGCAGCAGTATAATTATCATTCTTGTACTTTTGTCCCTAATCGAAATATATATATATATATATGCATGCTGTATTTTTGCTTAGTTTTACTGTCACCTAAATATTATTACAGTTCTTCATATACATGTAGGGCTCTTAGTTTCCAAGCTATAGCATGCATGCCTACTCTTTCAGTCTGTTCAGATTGGTATCCAGTTTGCAAACTGCATCCATGTGCTCGCATTGTTTCAAGTTTGAACAATATTTGAGATCTAGAAGTAGGGATATATCATATATATATGGTACAGAGTTTTTGGCTTTTTTCAGCAGTAATTTTTTTTTCTTTCCAGTAAGAGTGATTTATTAATTTAAATAATCTAAAATGTCGGGCTCAATTGGATTCAAATTCTAATGCATTATGACACTCAACAGTACAAGGGTAGAATGAAGCAAGTGGAACTGCAGCACAAGACCGGCCCCTAAATTGGAGGACCCTCGAGCGAAAAAAAATATGGCTTTTCTATGTAGGTAAAAGTTTTTACCAAGCAAATAAACACACACTAACCTATTATAAAATCAAACTAGGCCCCGAAAATTAAATTGGAGACCCTCTGGGAAAAAAAAATGGCTTTTATATATGGGTAAAAGTTTTTACCAAAAAAATAAACACACAGTAACCTATTATAAAATCAAATTTTGTTAATGAAAGAGTTGATTATGTAGCATATTTGTGCAACCAAATGATGCAAGCTGATTATGTACTAAAGCCCATGCCCACAAGAAGCAAAGATATATCTTAAGTTGGGCCTAATATCACCCTACTCCAATTTGAACTGTCGCACATTCAAGTCCATGACCGAAAAATATATGTTTAATTCATGGACGAGGGGAATCGGACTTTCTTGTTTTTTTCCCTATCACACATGGGAGACAGCATCTTGGGTGTTCCCACTCGCAGACTTTGAGGACAATATGTAGGGTACTGTAATAATTTAGACAATATGATAATAAAATTGTCATTAACTTTTAGAGGAGGTTACCTTTATATTTATAGTAGCATTGAATGTTATTCTTGAGGTTTGTTGATGTGGGATAAATGTCATTATTTTTAGGAGCTGACATGTATCCTAATGTGATTCTAAGTAGTCCTCACCATTTAGCCCAGAAGCTCATGGGCTTGTGGGTACCCGCTAGACCGATTAACAAAAAGCTCGACCCGGCTAGCTACGGGCTATGGGCCGGCCCGACCCGAAAGTTGATGGGCTGGACTTGTGTTTAGGGTGTTCAAACTCAATAGGCCCGAGCCCGATAATACCCGTTAAGCCCAGCCTGGGCCACCCTTATAAACTCGGCCCATAAATCTGAATATATTAAATAATTATGGATTGAGTAATTCTATGATCATGAGGTCATAAATGATAAATAAATATATGTTATATGTAGGTTTAGGTAGGATGATATATATAATATCAACATATATATATATATATATATATATATATATATATATATATATTGTGAAAGGATGAAGCAATATGGACTCAAATTTAGAAGCATTCATAGTGCAATTAAACACAACATAAACAGAGATTTTTTGTTTATTAATTAATGTATTTGCCTAATATTATGATGGTGCATTACTTTTTTGACATACATATATATAATATTCGATGAACTATATTGTAGCTAATTTCCCATCAAATATACCAAATAGTGATAGATGTTATTGCAACATCTTAAAGATATATATATATATATATATATTCTAACTCCATAATTTGTTGAATAAGTTATTTTTAAAAATTCAATTGAGCCCAACCCAAGTTGGCTTATTGGGCCTGACTCATAAAGCCTGACAAAAATCCGGCCCAAACCAGGTCCGATAAAAGGGTACCGGTTTTCATACTTGCGACCACGCCCGCCCGATCCGATCCGAAATTTTTCAAATTATGAAATAGGCCCAACCCAAGCCCAACAAATTTGGGCCATGCTTGCCGACCCAGCCCAATGACGAGGGCTAGTTCTAAGCAATGCTTTTGACATGTCAGTGGGCCTGGGCTGTAATGACCCGTCCCGAATTAGCGGGATTAGTTAAGGATTAATGATGGATTAGCGAGACTAATCAGAGATTAGCGGACGTTCGGGCGAAATGACGATTTTGCCCCTAGAATGGGTGAATCGTTGGCTTTTCATTCGGATGGTCAAATGAACTTTGACCATGACCGTGACATAGTTTAGGACGTCACGAGTTCATAGACAGGTGACACGTTCAATTCCGACGTTCGAGGAGGAAGTTATGACGTTCAGAAGTTTAGGGGCATTTTGGTAATTTTAGTTAAAAGGGGCCAAATGTTAACTTTTTGACTGAGAGGTCCAATGGCCGAGGGCCAAGGACCGTTACGTAGATCGGGATGATACGAATCTATAGACAGGCGGCACGTCGAATTCGGATGTTCGACGACGAAGTTACGGTTCACGGAAGTTCAAGGGTACTATTGCACGAATTACGAGACGAGTTAACTTTTGGACTTTAGTGGGGCCCAGATATTTAATGGAGGCCCAATGGATGAGTGACAAGTGTCGTCCAATGGATGAGTGACAAGTGTCACCCATCCACAGGCCACCCAAATTGTATTCATGCATCTCCCTTTTCCCGTGCATCTTCATTTTCTTCATTTCTCCCTAAACCAACATTTCCCGATCTCATTTTCAATCCAAGACTAAACCCTTGACCCAGTTGATCATGCCCGTGAAGCCCAGAGGCTGAGAAAATGAAGGCTGGATGATGGTGGCCAGCTGGAAGCCACGCCGCCGTGGACGGCGGCCATGAACCGTGCAAGGTATCGATAAAATCCATTTTCCTTCTATTTTCGAGATGTGATATTATGGGCTGTTTTTAGTGATTAGGATGGGCTTATTGGGTTATTAGGAATGTAATAAGAAGGTTTCTATGGTGGTTGGATGGCTGTGATGATAGGATCCGTCCCAATCCCACTGGGACCACCCGGGGACGTGCCCCGCTCCCGTCTGACAATGACTCCAAACATACCAAAATTACCCTTAAATAAAAATCGAATACTCAAATAGATAGATAACATGCAACAACAGTGTTTAAAGCGATAATGTCAGACAAGGGATAGTAAAATAACAACACGTGAGCACAATAGTCAGAGTACATTATTCGGTGCTCAACCTACTCACAAGTGGGTGTACAGGTGCACAGCTAAGAAAACTAAGCCTCTTCCTCCTCCTCCGGGTCCTCCTCCTCTATTTCCGTGTCAGGGTCTGGAGGGGTCAGTAAAACAAGAGTGAGTGGGCCAAAAATAACAGTTTATAAATCAATTTAATAATAATATAAATCATAAGATTTTACCCCTCCGTTTTCCAAATCTTGCATGCAGTAAAAACATAATGTTATAATGAAATCGTAAGCATAAAATCACAACAATAATCGAAAGGAGAAACTAACATATCAGTGCACTGTAAAACCCAATCCAAATGATGTCACGGTTCTAAGGCTACACGTTGCCACTCAGGGTCTCACACCCAAGACTCTCTAGGTACATCAGCTCCCGGTATCCCGGTCACTGCCCGAGGTATATGAACATGCCTTCCTGAGAGTAAGCAGCCCAACGGGGGTCAACTCCACTCAGTCAGGGCCTCGTGACCACTCCAGGGTCCACCCAGGCCAACGACCCTCCCTAGAGGAGACAATATAGATAGGTAGGAAAGTACAACACAATAACAGTATAGTTTACCCTATGTCCCCCCGGACATCCCAGACAAAATCCACATATAATCCAAACGGGTCTCATGCCCAAAACATTGTAATAACAAATATAAACAGTTCATATAAGACTCATCGAAATCATAAGTGGAAATAGTAAAACAGTTTATGCATGCAAGCCTTTTATAAATCAAACAGCCCACTCACACTCGGTCCTTTCTGCTCAACGATCTCTAAAACCTGTATTAACATACCTGAGAGTTACTTAGGGACCCTATAATTCTAATACCAAGACCCTAGAACAGATCCGCCTCAAAAACGCATCCCGGGCACTATTCCTGAGGCTTTAACCCCCATTTTGACTAACCTAACGATCTCCGATCGACATGAAACCACCTTCATTGGATCCGTATCGTCGAAACCTTGAAAATGATACCGGAACCACCAAAATCACTGTTCACACGCGCCTGGTCAACACGTGGGTCAACGCTACTACAGTACCGCTGACGTCAGCATGACGTCATCACTGACACTTGTCAGGTATGGCATGTTCTGATTGGTCCCTGGTCTGACAATTCTTGACAGGATGACGGCATCATGACGTCAGAATTGACGTCAGCATGATGACATCATCACTGCTACAGTACCGGGTCGGCCCGTTTTACTGGAACCGGGTCGCCGTTGACCCACGACTTGACCCGATTCCACCGTACGTTTCCAGCCACCATGTAACAACCCGTACCTTCGGGAAGAGTAAAAATGTAATTTTATAAGATTTTTGTATATAAAGGATGGTTTTGCCCTTGTGAATAGTAGGCCAAAAGTTGACTTTTTGAATTACCGATTGGATGAGTGTTAACCCTTGACCGTGACGTAGTTTAGGACGTCATGAGTCCGTAGACAGGTGGTAGGTTCGATTCGGACAATCGGAGAAAAAGTTATGACGTTCGGAAGATTGGGGGCGTTACCGTAATTTTGATTAAATGAGGAAAATGTTGACTTTTTGGAGGATTTGTAATTTTCACGTAGACCTAGGACCGTTAGATAGGTCTCGACGTCCTGAGTACAACGACAGGCGGCACGCTGTCATCGGACGTCGGATGAAATATTTACGGGTTTGGAAAGTGTGAGGGTAAAATGGTAATTTGTGCAAGAGGGGCATTTTGATCATTTCCCTCAGCCCAATCAGATAAGGGCAAGTGGCAGGGATATTTTGTGCTGACCTTTGGATGCTGGACACGTGGGGGACACTGGATGGTTCCAGGCCGTTCTCAAGTGTGCACGACCACACTTTGTGCACGTTCAAACCGTGCTTTGCCTTTGAACACATAGAAACAGAGGGTGAGATTTTGGGAGAGATTGATCGACCCAGTGCAAGGGGGAGTGAAGAGTGATTTGTGAGAGTGACAGAGAGAAGTGTTTGAGCTGGTGATCGTGTTTTGGTGGAGAAATCGTGCACGGCAGCACGGTGGTGGTGCGGCGGAGTTCTGAGGAAGACAGGGAGATTGTGAGACAGGGGCGGCTGTTGTGCCGTGTGGTGGACCAAACCAAGGCGGTAGGAGGTTTAGGAGACTGAAGGGAGTCCAACGAACATCGTGGCACGCGGCGGTGCGCACGACGGAGCCTGAATCGAAAGGTAAGCCCTTTTCCCCTGTTTTACCCGTGAGTTTCATTTTGAAAGTCCTGAAGGTAGGATGAGAATCGAGGGGATTGGTTAGTGCAGTGATGTTTAGGGAGGCCCTAGGAATAGTTTGGGACGGTCGCCGTGACGGGGGAGTACACGGCGGAGTTCAGGCAACGGCGAGTACTCTGTACTCTGTTTTGGCCGTGAGTTCAAACGGGAAGTCGTGGACTTCAGGGGTGAATCGAAGGTTTCTGTGAGTTGGGAGTGACTCAATGAAGTCCTAGGGAGAGGTTGGAATCGCCACCGTGAGGGGGGAAGCACTGGACGGCCGGGAAGGAAAATAGGGGGTCGTCTGTGTTTTCTTTCGAGCTTCAGTCGTGAAGCTGAGGGTTGAGTCGAACCAGGAGAGTGAGGGGGATGAATTCCTGGTGCCTGGACGAAGCTATAGAAAAAGAGAGGAGATGAAATGGTGGCCGGACGGCGGAGAATGGCTCTCGCCGGTCTGGGTTGCAGCCCTAGTGCGAACCGGGTTCGATCGAGGAAGACGGTGGCACTGTAGCAGGCGCGTGAGGCCCACGCGCAGCCACTTTGGGCGGCGCGTGGAGGCGCGTGGGGAGGAATCCGGCCAAGCTTCCAACATGGTTTTGGTTCTAAATGTCCTAAGGAGTCCAATGGTATACATTTCGGGTGAATCAGACGATGTTAGGAGGTTGTTCGGGAATCCGGACGGTTTAGGGTCTAGGATTAAAATATTATTTAATTCCCGAAAAATTGGGGAAATTCGGCTTAGGATCCTTGATGTGTTTGTGACCCTTTTTGGTGATTATTGACAGGACGGGAGGCACCCGAGACAGTCGAGGAGCGCACGGAGCGCGAGTGACTTGTTCTGATTTATGAGTGGACTCTTTCTTTCCTTCGAGCATGCCTAACTGTTTTCTCGATGTTTTATGATCTTACGAGTGTTTTATGCTTTTACATAATGATTATATGTGATTGATGAGTTTGCACGTTTTTCGAGACATTTCCGAGATTTTGCACGTTTTTCGAGAAAAAGCTGGTTTTTCGGATTTTGATGCCATATTTGCGATTTCAACCTATAAATGTTTTCTGATGATGATCAATGGGTTATGAAATATGACAGGACCCGCCCCGATCCCCCTGGGACCACCCGGGACGTGCCCTGCTCCCGTCTGACACCCGACATTAAAATACCAAAAATACCCTTATTGAAGATAAAATGCATAAAGAAAATCCATAGTTAAGTCATACATAGCACGCCACACAAATACTCAAATACAAATAGTGTCAGACAAGGGATGGTTCCCAAATACAGTTTATTGAGCACGACTCTAGACACACTACGTGCCAACCTACCCAACAGTAGGGTTCAGGTACGCAACGTAAACCTATGCCTCTTCCTCCTCGGGATCCTCCTCCTCCTCCTCGGGATCCTCCTCCTCGATAGCACTACCTGGAGGGGTAGTAAAACAACAAAGGTGAGTGGGCCGAAACTCAAGGTTTACAAAGTAGTTTACCATTTCGAAAACATATAGCTTTTCCCCTCCGTTTTCCGAAAAGACATGCATAGTATCATAAACCACAAAACCATATAGTCATAAGCAGAATAATATCAACATAATATAATCTTAGTCACTGCACTATACATCCCAACCCTGACATCCCAGATGCCTGACGTCCCAGACGCCCAATAAGGTCACAGTCTCAAGGCTACGCGTGCCACCCGGGGTCTCAATCCAGAGTCCAAATCCCGAACCTAGTCCGAGCATGGCATTCTAGATGCCTGACGTCCCAGACGTCCAATAGTAGCAATCCTGCTCCTGAGTCACTCTACGGTCCGGTCCCTCCGTAGAATGACTCCTCACAGGCAATGCTCCGTGACCACTCCGGTGTACCTATATCCGGATGAGATAGAATCCTAGGGTAGATCTATACAGTTCAGTACCACAGATAATATCGAGATCCATTATACATATATATGACTCCAAACCATTTATAAACAACCAGACGGGTCTCATGCCCAAACATCGTAATACGTGCCATAAATCATACACAAGATAAACAGATACTTTTACTTGAATCACATATAGATATAGTAGAAAGTAAAACAGTTATGCATGCCGAAATTTAGTGAAATCAAAGGCCCACTCACAGTTCAATTCTGCTGCAATCCCGAGCATAAAGCCCCGTCCAAGGGTTAAAGTACAATTCCTGTCATGCCCAAAACACACGTAAAGGTCACTTTAAGTCCCCACTAAACAACTAAGAAACCCTAGACTGAAACCGGCCCGGGAAAGCCGTCCGAACACGCTTCCCAAGGCGTCAAACCCTAATTTGACCAACTTAACGATCTTCGATCGACACGAAACCACCGCCATTGGATCCGTATCGTCGAAACCTTGAAAATGGCACTGGTCCCACACAAAATACTGTTCACACGCGCCCCCCACGCGCCGGTCAACCCTCTGGTCAACAATGCTACAGTGATGCTGACGCCAGCATGATGTCACTGCTGACGTCATGCTGACGTCAGCATGACGTCATCACTGACAGTGTTAGAGGACACGTGTCAACGGCCCATTGGTCCCTGGTCTGACAATATTCTGACATGATGACGTCATCATGACGTCACTGCTGACGTCAGCATGATGACGTCATCAGCTACAGTAACCGGGTCTGAGAACCGGGTCACCGCAGACCCACGGTTCGACCCGACCAGTTCTCATCAACCCGACCACCAAAATCGATGGGATTTGTTCCTATGAACTCGTCTGAACATGTTCTATGGCTCTGTGTAGTCAAAACAGGTTTTTAAGTTCGAGAAATCACCTGAAAAACGATGGGGAACTGGCTGCCGGTTCTGGTTCGTCTTCTCCGGCGAGCCGTCACGCTTCCAGCCACCAACTCTGGTCCAAAATGCTCGTCTAGTACCCTAGGTTAAGTCTCAAAAGCAACCAAACAAGTTTAACGTTAAAAACGGACGGTTCGAGGCAGGGAAGGAAAATCGGCCTTCTCGGGTTTGCAGGCTTACCGCCGCCGTGTCGCCGCCGTGGGCTGCCCAGTCCAGTCCTAAGCCGTCCAGAGGTCACACTGATCCTAACCCTACGTTTGTTCGAGCCCAGAAGTCATGGTTTGAATGGTTGGATGGTTTTGGGCTGCACGGGTTCCTCTCGGGTTTGTGGGTTTTCCGGGTTGCGCCGCCGTCCGTGGTGGTGGTGATGGCCGTCTGGAGGTGGCTGAGAGGTAGGCTGGTGTGTGGGTTGAGGCTGAGGGGTGGTGTGATCGCTGGTGTGTTTGTGCAGAGAGTGAGAGGTTGCACGGTTTAGGAAGAAATGAAAATGTGGGAGTATGGTTTGATGAGTTTAAAACAGAATAGGCATTAGAAACCAACGGCTAGGATTGAGTCTGACTTAAGGATGAAAGGTGAGGATTTAAGGAAATTAAATTAATTAATTACTCTAAAGGCAGACATAGATCCAGATTGTTGGGGATGATGTGGATGGGGTAGATGAGTGACATGTGTCACTCATCAAGGGTCCAGATTGATTGGGTTAAAGTAAATCAGATTCTAATATTTTATTATTATTTTAAGTTCCGAGTCTCGGTTAGTTCGGTTACGTTCTTGACCATAACTTTTTCGTCGTAAGTCCGAATTCGGCGTGCCGCCTGTCTACGGATTCGTATCGACGAGACCTACGTAACGGTCATTGGCCCTTGTCCGTTGGACTTCCCGGGTCAAAAGTCAACATTTGGCCCCCAAATGGCCAAATTACCAAAATGCCCCTCGACTTCCGAACGTCACAACTTCTTCCTCGAACGTCGGAATCGAACGTGCCACCTGCCTATGAACTCGTGACGTCCTAAACTACGTCACGGTCACGTGTCAAAGTCCTAAATACTTCCCGAGGTAAAAGTCAACTTTTCCCCCCCTCAAGGGCAAAACGGTCATTTTACAATAAAAAATAATAATTACGAAAGTTCGGGTTGTTACAAAATAGGATTTGTGATTATGTGTGATTTCTGGGTATAAGGATGGAGTCCCGGATTTGGGTTCGGAATGTCGGTTCGGAACGCCGGAAGGGCTTCGAACCGGAGATTTCGAATTCGAGTTTGGCGATAGATTTCGAATTTGTTTTACACTGGATATGGATTGGATTTGCTGGATCTGGATATTGGGTTTAAAGACCCGGATACTGATTTGACGGGGGACGGGCCCAGATTGAGTTTAAAGACTCGGGAGTTTAAAGACTCGGATATGTTGATATTACCCCCATAGGCCTATTGAGTTTAAAGACTCGGGAGTTTAAAGACTCGGATTTCATTTAAGGCCTGATTGAGTTTAAAGACTCGGATAGGTCCAGCAGGTTTGATCAGAAATGATGATTTGATGCTGATGCTATGATTTCTATATCCGTTTTATCGTGTTTCTGTTTCTTATGGTATTTTACAGTGTATCTGTTTCTTATGATATTTTATAGTGTTTCTGTTTCTTATGATGTTTCTTGGTTTAGAATTATTGAATCACTGAGTTAGACATGTGATTTCTAAAACGGAGGGAACAAAATGTTCTAGTTTCTTAGCGTTGATTTGAAAATAAACGGTTTTCAAACTTTCATTTTTTTTAGTCCACTCACATCTTTTGGTTTTAAATTTTCCCTCCAGGTCGTGGTGATAGCGCTGGGGTGAACGTTGAGGCAGATATCAAGGCATAGAGCTTCGGACGTTCTTCCGTTGCGAGACTAGCATTGTAGGACTTTTGTGCCCATTTTGTAGAACTATGCTCTGACTGACTGTTGTATATATTTTACTCCTTCGTCTGATAGTTATGCTTATAGTTGTATGAAGGTTGTTTTTGGTACTGTAAGTGTGATTGTCAAACGGGAGCAGGGTTCGTCCCGGGTATCGAGGCAATATTTGGGACGGGTCCTGACAATTGGTATCAGAGCATAGGTTGTCGGGTTGTGTTGGGTCTAGGTTGTTTAACTAACTCTATGCCTCTTTCAGCGTACGATCGATCATGCCTCCGAGACGTGAACCTCCTCCACGACCTGAAGATGAAGCGGCGAGAGGGACTGAGAGCGCTTCGATTGAGCGAGCCCAGCGACTTGGGGCTACTACTTTCAGCGGTGGGGCAGATCCCGAGGAAGCTCACCGATGGATCACCCGACTCGAGCGTATTTTTGGGGTGATGCACTGTCCTCCAGAGGACCGGGTCTTGTTAGCTACTTTCTTACTGGATGGAGCCGCATATGAGTGGTGGTACACGCTGGAGTTGTCCGGCTGGGATGCACATACGGTGACATGGGAGACGTTCCGGGAGTGGTTCCTAGATCAGTACTATCCCCGCTCTTTCCGGGATGCGAAGGAGGCAGAATTTCTTCAGTTAAAGCAAGGGAATATGACGGTAGCTGAGTATGAGCAGAGATTTCAGATGCTATCCCGATTTACTCCTGCCTTTGTGGCTACCGAGGCGGAGAAGTGCCGCCGGTTTGAGTTGGGCTTTCGGGGAGAGATCAGGGCCATAGTGACATCTGGCTCTTTTGCTACATTCCGGGAGATATCTGATGCTGCTGTCAGGGGTGAGGCCAGTTTTCCTGCTAGACCACAGTACTCGGGCAGTGTTCGACGCCGAGAGCATTCATTTCCAGGAGCATCGAGTCAGAGGCCCCCGAAGCGGGGTCATTTTGGTGGATCGTCATCGGCTGGTGGAGCCCGGTATGGCCAACCAGGGAGTTTTCAGGGCTCAGGATTTCGAGGAGCTAGGGCACAGCCGACTCCTCAGGCGAGTGCGACTTCAGTGGCTTCTACGGGGAGGCATACTGGTGGACCCAGTAGGGATGCTTGCTTCTATTGCGGAGAGCGAGGACACTTCCGGAGGGAGTGCCCATTGTTAGCTCCGGAGGGTGGAGCAGGCAGAGGTGCAGCGGAACCCGGGCGGAGTACTGCTTCAGTGTCAGGGGCAGCAGGCCCTAGGGGTGGCGGTAGTGCCACGAGCAGTTCCAGGGGGCGCGGTAGGTCATCGGGACCTCAGGCGCGCGTTTTTACGAAAGAAAACGGTTCCCTTGGTTAAGGTATTATGGAGAAATCATCAAGTGGAAGAAGCTACGTGGGAACCTGAGGCATTGATGCGGGAACAGTACCCTTACTTATTTCACTGAATTTCGGGGACGAAATTCTTTTTAGGGGGGGTAGATTGTAACAACCCATACCTTCGGGAAGAGTAAAAATGTAATTTTATAAGATTTTTGTATATAAAGGATGGTTTTGCCCTTGTGAATAGTAGGCCAAAAGTTTACTTTTTGAATTACCGATTGGATGAGTGTTAACCCTTGACCGTGACGTAGTTTAAGATGTCACGAGTCCGTAGACAGGTGGTAGGTTCGATTCGGACAATCGGAGAAAAAGTTATGACGTTCGGAAGATTGGGGGCGTTACCGTAATTTTGATTAAATGAGGAAAATGTTGACTTTTTGGAGGATTTGTAATTTTCACGTAGACCGAGGATCGTTAGATAGGTCTCGACGTCCTGAGTACAACGACAGGCGGCACGCTGTCATCGGACATCGGATGAAATATTTACGGGTTTGGAAAGTGTGAGGGTAAAATGGTAATTTGTGCAAGAGGGGCATTTTGGTCATTTCCCTCAGCCCAATCAGATAAGGGCAAATGGCAGGGATATTTTGTGCTGACCTTTGGATGCTGGACATGTGGGGGACACTGGATGGTTCCAGGCCGTTCTCAAGTGTGCACGGCCACACTTTGTGCACGTTCAAACCGTGCTTTGCCTTTGAACACAGAGAAACAGAGGGTGAGATTTTGGGAGAGATTGATCGACCCAGTGCAAGGGGGAGTGAAGAGTGATTTGTGAGAGTGACAGAGAGAATTGTTTGAGCTGGTGATCGTGTTTTGGTGGAGAAATCGTGCACGGCGGCACGGTGGTGGTGCGGCGGAGTTCTGAGGAAGACAGGGAGATTGTGAGACAGGGGCGGCTGTTGTGCCGTGTGGTGGACCAAACCAAGGCGGTAGGAGGTTTAGGAGACTGAAGGGAGTCCAACGAACATCGTGGCACGCGGCGGTGCGCACGGCGGAGCCTGATCCGAAAGGTAAGCCCTTTTCCCCTATTTTACCCGTGAGTTTCATTTTGAAAGTCGTGAAGGTAGGATGAGAATCGAGGGGATTGGTTAGTGCAGTGATGTTTAGGGAGGCCCTAGGAATAGTTTTGCACAGGTTGTTCAGGGCAGGGGAAGGGGTGGTGGTCGCTGGTGGTGCACGGGGGTGATCAGGTGGTGATGGTGGTGTTGTGGGTGGTCGCCTGGTGGTGTAAAGGTTGCTGGTTGGGGTGTTTGGGTCGAGAGAAAATCGAAGGGGAGATGGGTGCACGGGTTAGGGAGAATGAGTGTGTGTGTTTTGTGTGAGAGAGAGGAATGTTCGTGCATGAAGAAGAAAAAAGCAGAGGGAATGGAGGGCTGGGATTAACTTGGGCAGAAATCCAATGGCTAGGGTTAGTTGAGAGGAAATAAAATGTTTAAATATGGACCTATAGGAGTAGACCCAACTTTATGGGAATAGTAGTCACTTGGATGAGTGACACTTGTCACTCATCCGTTGGTTTGATTTAAATCTGAGTTTGGCACGGATTCCCATAATTAATTAATATTTTATTCCGTTGTTCTCGGTTCGTAAATTCCGCTAAAACGCTTCCGTGACCATAACTTCTTCATACGAACTCCGATTTCGGCGTGCCGCCTGCCTACGGATTCGTGACGTCCCGATCTACATCATAGTTGTAACGCCCCGGACGTTCTGGAAATGTAATATTATTAAATATTGAATAAAATGACGTTTTTTTTACCCCTGTGTTTGTGTGGTCGATTTGTTGACTTTTAGATTTGGAGGTCGAACGGACGTTGAGTGATGACCGTGACGTAGTTCGGGATGTCACGAGTTCATAGACAGGTGGCACGTCCGATTCGGACGCTCGGAGTGAAAGTTATGATGTTCGGAAGTTCGGGGGCATTACCGTAATTTGGGCGTTATAAGGGGAAAAAGTTGACTTTTTGTTTGACAATTGATATCCATTTGACTCGAAGACCGTTATGTTCATCTCGACGCCCCGAGTACAACGACAGGCGGCACGCTTGAAACGGACGTCGGACGACCGAGTTACGGGTCACGGAAGTTGAAGGGCATTTTGGTAATTATTGCACAGAGGGGCATTTTGGTCATTTCACGGTGGTTACTGTAGCACCACCGTGAGAAGCAGAGTGCGGCCATGGTGTTTTTGAGCGTGCATTTGTTTAAGGCTAAGTGGACTGGTGAGTGGGTTTAGTTTATGGATTTTGAGGTTGTGGGAGGCAGCCAGGCGTGTCTGGGCAGAGACTGAGTGCACGGGAGGAACGAGAATGGCTGTGGTCTCTGTGTTTGCGGGAAACCAGTTTCAGAGGCCTCAGTTGGTCTCCCACGGGCTGTTGGCCATACCGATCGAATAACTGAGTATGGGAGTGGAGTGAGGTTGGAGTTAGGATCATTTTGGTTCAATTTGGAAGCTGAGCGTGAGAGGGATTGTGAGAGAAACCGTGAGCAACTGTTTCGGGTTTTTGGGGGGAAATCGCAGAGTTCAATTTCTAAGGGTCGAGGGATCATTGTAAAAACACAGTGAGTCTTCTGGGAGTGATAGAGTCTCAGCCGTGCAAGAATTGAAGGGATTCGAGCACGGATTGCCCAAGAACCCAAGGTCCAGTTCGAAGGAAAAACCAGTTGGAGGGAAAAATCTCATTCAATTTCTGGAGCCTGTTGATCGAAACCAAAGGCCGTGTTAGACTTCTGGGGTCATTTCGTGCACAACCGTGCAAGAATTGAAGGAGGAGGAGGACAGTTTGGCCGGGAACCTGAGTCTCAGTTTCAGGGGAAAACCAGTGCTGTGGACGACGACTTCCAGGTAACGGCGAGCTAAATTGTTAGTGTCATTGTGTGCGTATGGGTCCCTTATTGCTACTGGTGAAGTTAATTTGGAAATGGAACCGTGTAGGGTGAGTTCCAGGAGTCGACTTGTTCGACTGTTCGAGCTTGGATTGGGTCGATTTGGTGTAAGTCGAGGTTAACCAGTGTTGCAGACCTAAAATAAATGAGTTAGGGAAGATAATAGGATTGAAAACGGGTAGTTTTGACTGAGAATTGAGGGCTAACTGATCGGGTTGAGTCGCGGGTATCAGACCCGTTTAGCAGGCTGTTCGGGTAAGGGAGATGACACTGTAGCTTGGCGCGTGGCCTTCACGCGCAGCCAGTTTGGGCGGCGCGTGACGGCGCGTGTGACGTCAACTCCGATCACGGTCAACATGAGAATTAATCCTTACAGTCTAAATAACATTTTATCTTTAGAGTTCGAATCGATCGGGAGTCATCCGGGATAATTTCGGGAGTCCGGAAGATTAAGTCTTTAAGTTTATTTCCGCCGAAAAATCCGGAAAAATTAGGAAAAAATCCTACGAGTTATTTTGGGATGTTTGTAACCCTTCTTGTATGTTTTCACAGGCCCGGACACTTCCGAAGCTACAGAGGAGCGCGCGGGACGCGATTGACGTGTCCTAAGACTGTGAGTGGACTCTTTGATTTTTAAATTGGGCATGCATGACTATTTTGCTTATTTATCTCATGGTTTTACATATGATTTTACGATGGTGAGATGATATATCGGTTTTACTTGTTTTCACGTTTTTCGAGATAATTATCGTATTTCACGCATTTCGAGATTTCGGTTTTTGCCTATGCATGCGTGATAATTTTTGATGAAGTATCTGGTTATGAATATGCATGTTTCGGATTTATGATGTTTGATCATATTGTGAAGAAATTTTCTGGTAATTGCATGTGTTGGAATTTACATGTGAATTCGGGCATGAGTCCTGTTACGATGAGAAATGTTTTTGGAATAACGTTGGAAAAAGATTTGTGATGAATCCTGATTTATTATGTTTAAAAACGGTTTTGGGTTTAAAGACCCGGTTGATGGTTGGATCTGGTTTTGGGTTTAAAGACCCGGTATGTTGATTTTGGGGGCGGGCCCGAAAATGGAGTTTAAAGACTCGTGAGTTTAAAGACTCGATTATTATGATACCCCCGAGGCCTACTAATCGTGTTTTGAGTTTAAAGACTCGTTGATATCCCGGGAAGGCCTAATGTTGAGTTTAAAGACTCGGATGGATCCAACGGCATAATCATGATTATTGATTTATGTTTCACTTGATTTGTGCAAATAATGTTTCAAAATGACGGTTTCTGGAATCTGGTATTATTATATGGTTTTACATGAGTTATGACGATCCCTGTAACGTTTTTCTTGTGTTTCGGAAAAAGAGTTTTCAAAAGTATAATACACAATTTTGAATATTTGGTTATGCATGCGGATTACAAAACTGGAGGGCGAACCCGATTTCGGAAAAACTGTTTTTCCTGTTAAACTTATGTTTCGGTCCACTCACACCTTGTTGTTTTAAATTCCCTCCAGGTCGTGGTACAAGCGTGGGGGCAAGCGCCGAGGCAGAGGCGGAGGCATAAAGTTTTCCGTTGCGGAGTAGTTAGTTCACAGAGTAGGACTTGTTCTTTAATTTGTTTTGTAATATTGCTCTGTGAAACTGTGGACTTGACGTCCAGTCGCATGTATTTGTTTAATCTCCCTGGTCTGACAATGGGTGTGTTGTAATTTTAACTAGTTTTCCGGTCTTTTGGGTTCGATTGTCAGACGGGAGCAGGATGCTTCCCGATTATCGAGGCGATAATCGGGGTGGGTCCTGTCAATAGTCATGGGTCAAAGTTCAAATTATTTCCCGGGTCAAAATTCAAAGTTTCCCCCCCCCCCTCAAGGGCAAAATAGTATTTTTACATTAAAATATTATTATTCTTGGTTCGGGTCGTTACATGTGAAGCCGTGGGTGAGTTTTGGAAACATTGAACCGTTTGGTTCATATTGGTACTAGTGCTGGTGATTATGATGACGTCGAGTCACATCCGTTGTGATGGGCATATGTTCGGTATCTGTGGTTCAGGAGTGGATCACGGATAGAGTTAAATTGGTAATGGGACACGTGGTTGATGTTCGGGTATGTTGTTTCTAATTTGGTTGGAACTTCGGAATCGTGAGAGGTTGCGATTGAGGTGACGAGTGGAATGCGGGCTTTTCGCATGAGTAATGGGTATTTCGAAGTCATTAGGGTGACTTCTCAAGTTCTACCATGGTTGATGATGGGTGTGTCACCTTTGTGCTGATCGTATATTGGTTGGTGGACCCGGGATTTGTCTTGGGTCATCAGGTGGAATGAGTATATCGAAGTTAGGTGACTGTGATTTCTCATTCTCTACTTGGTGGCAGACGATGTCAGGTTACATGACGTGGTGAGTGCAACGAGTGTTGTTTGCATTCACATAGGATGGATTTTGATGTCATTGTATTCGATCATCCTTGGTTTTTCCTCGGTGGAATGACAAGGATCGATACGAGGTAATCATTGAGAACCCACAGTCTCGGCGTGTCTCGTCGTTGAATAATCTATTTAGATGTGGGAAATGGTCTAGGACTTTAGGCGTTGTGACGATCCTCGATCGTGACGTCTATGGTTGGTTGACGTAGAGATGGATCTGGATCGTGATCTTGATGATCCAGATAGGTGGAGAGTTTATCGCTCTTACTTAGATGTTGGAGTTGTAGATGATGGGACTGAACTTCTTTTCGAGGTGAATCCCGTATGGTATATTACTCGGGTGAGTAGTTTTCCGACGTGGTCGGATTTTGGTCAGCCTAGATGTGTTGATATTGGGATTGGCTTCCCTATGAAGTCAATCAAAGGTATTGAGGTAATTGTTTAAACGGGTAACCGATAGGTTCGGTTTTGATGCGTCTCGATAGACGTGAATGAGATTTCAGGTTTTGGAATCAGATTTCTGGATGACGATTTAGGATTTGATTTTGGAACTTGAAAGAGGATTTCTAGATTTGGGTTTTGGAATTGGATTCTGGGTGACGATTCAGGATTTGGTTCTAGAGCTTGACTGTGGATTTTCTTTTATGGATTTGGGTTCGGAATGGTTATTCCAAATGCCGGTTTACGGAATGACGGTTTCGGATTCGAATTTGGACATGATTATGGATATGATTTCTGGGTTTGGATTCGGGGTTTCTTACGCAATCGCAGATTCGAATTCGGATTTGGAAATGGATGATGGGTTGGAGTTTCGATTTTACTAATGCTGGATTGGACAAGTGAACTCCATAATTGAAACGTGTTTGGCTATGACCTAGGTGGTTGTAGTCTGGTTGATGGATAGACGTATGTACCTTGTACGTAGTTCGAGGTATGATACCGGGCAGACTTGTGATGTTTGGTGACGGTATATAGGTTATACTAGTGGTACGTTGGAGAGCGTGTTGGTAGTCGGCTTGGTTCCGATACCATTGGATTAGTTGGGGTCGTGGACTGGACGTTAGATACTGTGCATTGGGTCATGGTATTTCTGATGGGTCTAGTTACACACAGGTTGAGTGTTTTGTAATAGTGTTTACTCAGGTTGAGTAAATTGGTGGTTAGTATAAGCAGGATAGATTGAGATTGAGGAAGGAATATTCTAGTTGGTTGTGTCTGTAACGACCCGTCCCAGAACTAGGGCTAAGATAGTGATTAAGATGGGATTAGTAAGCTTAATCGGTGGTTAGTTGGTCTCGTTGGGGTCGTTAGTGTAGAATGACGATTTTTCCCCTAGTCTGGGCAAAAAGTGGACTTTTAGTTCGGGTGATCAATTGGGTTTTGACCGATGACCAGGACGTAGTTTAGGACGTCACGAATCGATAGACAGGTGGTACGCCCGATTCCGACATCCGAGAAGGAAGTTATGATGTTCGGAATGTTGAGGGCATAACTGTAATTTGGGTAAAATAGGGGGAAAAGTTGACTTTTTCGTATGATCGGGTTTTGGCATGTTGACCTAGGACCGTTAGATAGATCTTG
This sequence comes from Prinsepia uniflora, assembly GCA_032719365.1. Taxonomy (NCBI): domain Eukaryota; kingdom Viridiplantae; phylum Streptophyta; class Magnoliopsida; order Rosales; family Rosaceae; genus Prinsepia; species Prinsepia uniflora. The sequence goes on along the minus strand of CM064865.1, from coordinate 74,352,609 downwards.
TCGTCCTGAGTTCGATGACAGGCGGCACGTATTCATCGGACTTACGATGTGTGAGTTACGGGTCTAGAAAGATAGTGGCGCAATCGTAAATTTGGGTTAAAAGAAAGGGTATTTTGGTCTTTTGGTTGTCTGGGGATCTGTGCACAGAGAGGAAATTGGATGGCTGCGATTGGGCCACTTGTGAGAGGAAGGGTAAGATGGTGACACGTGTAGGAGGTCTGGTTGGTTCTAGTGAGTGCACGGTCCAATTATTTGGGGTGCAACCGTGCTGTGTGTGTGTTCTTTGAACCAGGGAGAAACAGAGAGGGAGATTGAGAGAAAATTGAGAGATGATGGTGAGTGTTGGTGTTTTCTGGTGAGTGAGGAGTGATCAGAGGGTGGAAGAGTGAACCGGTGAGTGTTTGGGGGAGTAAGATCATACAAGAACACGATGGTCGGGGTAGTCGGTTTTCAGAGGAAACAGAGAAGAAGTGGAAGATCGTGGTGGTGGTGCGGCCGGTGAGCGATCAATCGAGGCCAGTGGAGGTGTCCAGAGGACGGAAAAGGTCGGGAGGAGCTACTGCCTCACGGCTGAGCTCACGACGGCGACATGAGGACAGGTAATTTCTTGTTTTCCCTTTTGATGCTCTGTTTTGCCGTCTAGTTTCAGATGCTAAGTCGTGACTTTAGGGGTAGAATCGAGGAGTCTAGTGAGGTCTAGGGAGTTCAGTGGAGTCCTAGGAGTCTTCTGGTGGTGCAGCCGTGACGGGGAAGTGCACGGTGGAGGTGGAACGAAGGAGGGTACTAGTGTACTCTGTTTTTCTGTTTTGCTCAGGATGAAAGTCGTGGACTTAGGGAGTGAGTCGACGGTTTTGGTGAGTTGGGTGAGACTCAGTGAGGTCCTAGGAAGGGTTTAAGATAGCCACCGTGACGGGGGATGACTTGGGTGGCCGGAGAAGGAAACAGGGGACTGAACAGGTCTGGTTTTGAGTTAGGGATGATGACTTAGGGGCTGAGTCGAGATGTCTGAGTAAGGGGAATGGATAGATTAGGTCTGGACAATGCTGTTGGTAAAGAAATGAGTGGTTTTGGTACAGGTATGGCGGAGAACCGTCCTCGCCGGTTCGATTTGCAGGTACTTTGTCGAACCGGGTCTGCTCGAGGAAGACGATGCACTGTAGCTGGCGCGTGAGGGCCACGCGCAGCCACTTTGGGCGGCGCGTGGGGGCGCGTGCGGCGGCGGCAGGGGGAGTTGTCAACATGGTTTTTGGTCTAGGTGTTTTGACGAGTCTTTTAGCGTTGGTTTCAGATTAATCGGACGTCAAATCGAAGTAGTTTCGCGAGGGTGAAGGTTTAGGGTTCCGGTTCGGTACGTTTAGGACCCGGGGATTTTCGGGGAAAATTAGGAGAGTCTTGGTGGACATGTTAGTAACGTACTTTGGCGGTTGTTGACAGGATCGGGAGTTCCCGAGGAAGCTGAGGAACGTACGAGACGTACGGGACGCGATTGAGGGCTTGGTACTGTGAGTGGACCCTTTCCTTAAACTCGAGCATGCATAACTGTTTTTCTATAATTGTTTTATGGTTTTACATGTGATTTTATGCTTATCGAATATGTGATAAATATTTTATATAATTGCACATTTTACGAGAAGTTACGATTTTCAGTACGTTTTACGAGGAAGCTAGTTTTGGGATTTCAAACAATAAATGGTTTTCAATGATTATAAAGGGATTTTTGAACATGATTTCGATGATCATGGTTTTCGGTTTTAGAATCGGATTTCGGAAAGCGGAATTTGGTTTTAAAAGTGAAAAGTGGATTTCCGGATTTGAGTTCGGAATGACGGTTCTGGAAGCCGGAATGGCTTCGGGCCAGTGATTTCAGATTCGGGTTTGGATATGGATTTAGAAAAGGTTTTCAAATAGTTGTGATTGGATTTGCTGGATCTGGTTATTGGGTTTAAAGACTCGGATATTGATTTGAAGGGGGACGGGCCCGGATTGGGTTTAAAGACCCAGATTGAGTTTAAAGAGTCGGGAGTTTAAAGACTCGGATATATTGATATTTCCCCCGTAGGCCTGTTGAGTTTAAAGACTCGGGAGTTTAAAGACTCAGATATTATTGAGGCCTGGATTGAGTTTAAAGACTCGGATATTATTGAGGCCTGGATTGAGTTTAAAGACTCGGATAGGTCCAGAAGGTTTGATCGCAAAATGATGATTAGTATTCACGGTTTTATGAGCCTTATGATCTGATTTCTATAACCGTTTTATATCGTGTTTCTGTTTCTTATGATGTTTTATGGTGATCGATTTATAACTGTTTGAATAACTGGGTTATGCATGTGGTTTCAAAACGGAGGGCTAAACCTGGTTTTCTTATAACATGGTTTTGGAAACTTTTCTTTTATTTATGGTCCACTCACACCTTCTGTTTTTAACTGCCCTCTAGGTTGTGGAGCTAGCGCGGGGTTCCGGCGTCGAGGCAGCGTCTGAGGCATAGCAGTTACGAGAGGGATCCCCGAGTGTTTAATTTTCCCGTGTGCGCATACTGTTTATCGGTTTTCTTTCTTTTGTACTGTGGTACTATGCTCTGTAAACGTTTAAATTTTGGGATGTATGGTATAGTTCTCCTGCGTCTGACTGAGTATTTTGGTGGTTTTGAGTGAGTTTACCTTAGTGTGTGTCGGGTTGTCAGACGGGAGCGGGATTTACCTCGGGTTTCGGGGTGAAACCGAGGTGGGTCCTGAGAATTGGTATCAGAGCATAGGTTTGTCGAGTTTGTTGGGGTTTGTCAGTTTGTGAGGTTGTGTTTCGGTTGTTTGACTACTTCTATGCCTCTTTCAGCGTGCGATTGACGATGCCTCCGAGACGTGGACCCTCTCCACGACCTGAAGAAGAAGCAGCGAGAGGAACTGAGAGTACTACGATTGAGCGAGCCCAGCGGCTCGGAGCTACTACTTTTAGTGGTGGGGCTGATCCTGAGGAAGCCCATAGGTGGATCACGAGACTTGAGCGGATCTTTGCAGTGATGCATTGCCCACCGGAGGATCGAGTGTTACTGGCTACGTTCTTACTGGATGGTGCGGCGTACGAGTGGTGGTATACCCTCGAGTTTTCTGGCTTGGATGCCCACACTGTGACCTGGGAGACGTTTCGGGAGAGATTCTTAGATCAGTATTACCCTCGTTCTTTCCGAGATGCCACGGAGGCGGAGTTTCTGCAACTCCAACAGGGGAATCTGAGTGTGGTTGAGTACGAACGGAAATTTCAGATGTTGTCTCGGTTTGCTCCTACGTTTGTGGCTACTGAAGCCGAGAAGTGTCGTAGATTTGAGTTGGGCCTGCGAGGTGAGATTCGAGCCATCGTGACGGCTGGATCCTTTGCCACCCTTCGGGAGTTGTCGGACGCAGCGGTAAGGGTTGGGGCTAGTTTGTCAGTGCGACGCCGGGAGCCACCTTTTCCAGGAGCTTCGAGTCTGAGGACACCGAATAGAGGTAACTTCAGTGGAGCGTCATCGTCGGGCGATGATCGTTTCGGTAGACCTGGTAGTTTCCAGAGTTCAGGATTTCGTGGTTACCGAGCACACCTGACTCCACAAGCTAGTGCGACGCCTGTTGCGTCGACAGGGCGACCAGGTCCTTCCGGTCGGGATGTTTTCTTTTACTGCGGAGAACGAGGTCATTTCCGACGTGAGTGTCCACTGTTGCCATAGGAAGGCGGTGTGGCCGAGGAGTGGAGGAGCCGGGACAGAGTACATCGTCAGGGATAGCGGGCACTAGAGGAATTGGTGGTGCCACTAGTAGTTCTAGGGGACGTGGTAGAGCGTCGGGATCTCAGGCCCGAGTGTTTTCGATGACTCAGCAAGAGGCTCAGTCGGCACCAGGTGCGGGGACAGGTACTTTTATTATTTTTTGTTGGGTTATACCCAGTTTTGTTGTTGGATTCCGGGGTCGAGTCTAGATGACCTGGAGCGGTATGGTGAGTTCCGTTGAAGGAGGACGGAAGGAATAGGAAAGGAGTGACTATAACTGATCGATATGAGGTTATTGAAGGAAGAGAACCCACAATCTAGAGTTTGCCATTAGGACTTTGTAGATTTATCCGACAAGTGGCCGAAGTAACAGCCGAAAGAGTGAGCCAGTAGGTAGGAGTCCTGTCGCTGGAAAGTGACGTGGTTGTACGTGAGGATGTACTCTATGAATTCTATTGGGTACTCCATATGAGGTATTTGAAAATACCTTTGTTTTCTGTTCATAGTGTTTCCCTTGCGAACACCATGAAGTGTACCTTGTAGTTGGGGATGGTGTGAACTACCCAAGGTGGAGATGATAGACAGGAAACTTAAAAGAAGTTGTTAACTTAGTTGTGAATCACCGAGTAGGAGACCCTAGGTGTCGGGAACTGGCTGTGGAATTTCGGGGACGAAATTCATTTTAGGTGGGTAGGTTGTAACGACCCGTCCCGGAACTAGGGTTAAGATAGTGATTAAGATGGGATTAGTAAGCTTAATCGGTGGTTAGTTGGTCTCGTTGGGGTCGTTAGTGTAGAATGACGATTTTGCCCCTGGTCCGGGCAAAAAGTGGACTTTTAGTTCGGGTGGTCAATTGGGTTTTGACCGATGACCAGGACGTAGTTTAGGACGTCACGAATCCATAGACAGGTGGTACGCCCGATTCCGACATCTGAGAAGGAAGTTATGATGTTCGGAATGTTGAGGGCATAACCGTAATTTGGGTAAAATAGGGGGAAAAGTTGACTTTTCGTATGATCGGGTTTTGGTATGTTGACCTAGGACCGTTAGATAGATCTTGTCATCCTGAGTTCGATGACAGGCGGCACGTATTCATCGGACTTACGATGTGTGAGTTACGGGTCTAGAAAAATGGTGGCGCAATCGTAAATTTGGGTTAAAAGAAAGGGTATTTTGGTCTTTTGGTTGTCTGGGGATTTGTGCACAGAGAGGAAATTGGATGGCTGAGATTGGGCCACTTGTGAGAGGAAGGGTAAGATGGTGACATGTGTAGGAGGTCTGGTTGGTTCTAGTGAGTGCACGGTCCAATTATTTGGGGTGCAACCGTGCTGTGTGTGTGTGTGTGTGTGTGTGTGTGTTCTTTGAACCAGGGAGAAACAGAGAGGGAGATTGAGAGAAAATTGAGAGATGATGGTGAGTGTTGCTGTGTTCTGGTGAGTGAGGAGTGATAAGAGGGTGGAAGAGTGAACTGGTGAGTGTTTGGGGGAGTGAGATCGTACAAGAACACGGTGGTCGGGGCAGTCGGTTTTCAGAGGAAACAGAAAAGAAGTGGAAGATCGTGGTGGTGGTGCGGCCGTGATCGATCAATCGAGGCCAGTGGAGGTGTCCAGAGGACGGAGGAGGACGGGAGGAGCTACTGCCTCACGGCTGAGCTCACGACGGCGACGTGAGGACAGGTAATTTCTTGTTTTCCCTTTTGATGCTCTGTTTTGCCGTCTAGTTTCAGACGCTAAGTCGTGACTTTAGGGGTAGAATCGAGGAGTCTAGTGAGGTCTAGGGAGTTCAGTGGAGTCCTAGGAGTCTTATGGTGGTGCAGCCGTGACGGGGAAGTGCACGGTGGAGGTGGAACGAAGGAGGGTACTAGTGTACTCTGTTTTTCTGTTTTGCTCAGGATGAAAGTCGTGGACTTAGGGAGTGAGTCGAAGGTTTTGGTGAGTTGGGTGAGACTCAGTGAGGTCCTAGGAAGGGTTTAAGATAGCCACCGTGACGGGGGATGACCTGGGTGGCCGGAGAAGGAAACAGAGGGCTGAACGAGTCTGGTTTTAAGTTAGGGACGATGACTTAGGGGTTGAGTCGAGATGTCTGAGTAAGGGGAATGGATAGCTTAGGTCTGGACGATGCTGTTGGTAAAGAGAGGAGTGGTTTTGGTACAGGTACGGCGGAGAACCGTCCTCGCCGGTTCGATTTGCAGGTACTGTGTCGAACCGGGTCTGCTCGAGGAAGACGATGCACTGTAGCTGGCGCGTGAGGGCCACGCGCAGCCACTTAGGGCGGCGCGTGGGGCAGCGTGCGGCGGCGGCAGGGGAAGTTGTCAACATGGTTTTTGGTCTAGGTGTTGTGACGAGTCTTTTAGCGTTGGTCTCGGATTAATCGGACGTCAAATCGAAGTAGTTTCGAGAGGGTGAAGGTTTAGGGTTCCGGTTCGGTACGTTTAGGACTCGGGGATTTTCGAGGAAAATTAGGAGAGTCTTGGTGGACATGTTAGTAACGTACTTTGGCGGTTGTTGACAGGATCGGGAGTTCCCGAGGAAGCTGAGGAACATACGAGACATACGGGACACGATTGAGGGCTTGGTACTGTGAGTGGACCCTTTCCTTAAACTCGAGCATGCATAACTGTTTTTCTATAATTGTTTTATGGTTTTACATGTGATTTTATGCTTATCGAATATGTGATAACTATTTTATATAATTGCACGTTTTACGAGAAGTTACGGTTTTCAGTACGTTTTACGAGGAAGCTAGTTTTGGGATTTCAAACAATAAATGGTTTTCAATCATTATAAAGGGATTTTGGAACATGATTTCGATGATCAAGGTTTTCGGTTTTAGAATCGGATTTCGGAAAGCGAAATTTGGTTTTAAAAGTGAAAAGTGAATTTCCGAATTTGGTTCAGAATGACGGTTCTGGAAGCCGGAATGGCTTCGGGCCAGTAATTTCGGATTCGGGTTTGGATATGGATTTAGAAAAGGTTTTCAAATGGTTGTGATTGGATTTGCTGGATCTGGTTATTGGGTTTAAAGACCCGGATATTGATTTGACGGGGGACGGGCCCGAATTGGGTTTAATGACCCGGATTGAGTTTAAAGAGTCGGGAGTTTAAAGACTCGAATATATTGATATTTCCCCCGTAGTCCTGTTGAGTTTAAAGACTCGGATATTATTGAGGCCTGGATTGAGTTTAAAGACTCGGGAGTTTAAAGACTCGGATAGGTCCAGCAGGTTTGATCGGAAAATGATGATTGGTATTCAAGGTTTTATGAGCCTTATGATATGATTTATATAACCGTTTTACATAGTGTTTCTGTTTCTTATGATGTTTTATGGTGATCGATTTATAACTGTTTGAATAACTGGGTTATGCATGTGGTTTCAAAACGGAGGGCTAAACCCGGTTTTCTTATAACATGGTTTTGGAAACTTTTCTTTTATTTATGGTCCACTCACACCTTCTGTTTTTAACTGCCCTCCAGGTTGTGGAGCTAGCGCGGGGTTCCGGCGTCGAGGCAGCGTCTGAGGCATAGCAGTTACGAGAGGGATCCCGGAGTGTTTAATTTTCCCGTGTGCGCATATTGTTTATCGGTTTTCTTTCTTTTGTACTGTGGTACTATGCTCTGTAAACGTTTAAATTTTGGGATGTATGGTATAGTTCTCCTGCGTCTGACTGAGTATTTTGGTGGTTTCGAGTGAGTTTACCTTAGTGTGTGTCGGGTTGTCAGACGGGAGCGGGATTTACCTCGGGTTTCGGGGTGAAACCGAGGTGGGTCCTGACAGTGTCATCGACTCGGTATAATTGACAAATAGTGTCAATTCGAAACGAGTGACTACTGTCATTCGACGTGGTCGAATATAGTCGTTGCGACGTGAGTATTTGTGGTATGCTTGGGTACGAGTAAGTATTATTTTGGTTAGTGGGTGTACGAGTGTACACGTGTTTTGATGTCAATTCTACTTTCCAGGGGGTGGATGTGGAATCAGGATAGTTGGAGTTTCGAGAGCGAAACTAAATTAAGGAGGGAAGAACGGTTGGATTTATGTCGGTTGGAATTTCGAGGGCGAAATTAATTAAGGAGGGAAGGTTGTAACGACCCGTCCCTAATTCCAGGATTAGATTAGTGACTAATCACGATTAGTGAGGCTAATCCGGGATTAGTTGGGTAAAATCGGATGAACGATGCAAAATGACCGTTTTACCCTTGGGCGTGGGCAAAACGTTGACTTTTCATTCGGGCTGTCAAACGGACTTTGACCAATGACCGTGACATAGTTTGTGACGTCACGAGTTCATAGACAGGTGGCACGTTCAATTCCGACGTTCGAGGAGGAAGTTATGACGTTCGGAAGTTTAGGGGCATTTTGGTAATTTTGGTTAAAAAGGGTCAAATGTTGACTTTTTGACCGGGAGGTCCGATGGTCGAGGGCCGAAGACCGTTACGTAGATGACGACGATACGAATCGGTAGACAGGCGGCACGTCGAATTCGAACGTTCGACGACGAAGTTACGGTTCACGGAAGTTTCGGGATATTATTTACGGCGACACATTTTACGAGACAAAAAGTGCAGTTTTGTCCCTAGTGGGCCCAGATATTTGTCCTAATGCCAATGGATGAGTGACAAGTGTCACCGATCCAATGGACACCCAAATTGATTCATGCACCGTGCTTTCCATTCCATTTTCCCCATTTCAAAACCATCTTCCCCGATCTCACTTTCTCACCATTTCTCTCCATCTCTGTGCAAACCAAAACCCATCCATTTCGACCAAGATTGAGACCAGAGAGTGGGGAGGATGTTGGAAGCAGTGCCGGCCCAGGAAGGCACCGCCGTGGGCGGTGGAGCCACGAACCCGTGCGGGTGCACGGTATGGCCATTTTTCCCCTTTTAATTGATTTCGATATTATGGTTGTTTTTAGACGATTAGGATGAGTTAGTTAGGTTGCTAGGACATTTTTAAGGCGGTTTTGGTGGTTGTTGACGGCTGAGAAGCCGTGGGAGGATAATGAAAAAACTGAACCGTGAGGTTCAAAAATCAAACCTTGGGTCCCAACTGGACGTCAAAAACCGTGCCCGGTCCTGCTCCCGTCTGACAAGTCAACTAAAGGTCTGAAACTCCCCTTCAGTGCTTGCCAGACAAGGGATGTTTGCGCGGATTTCTGCTGCTGTCACTGCCTCACGATCAGTCCCGAACGTCGTACCACGGCCTGGAGGGTCACAAAACAGAAAAGGTGTGAGTGGACAAGAATGACCTCTTATAAAAACATTTATCAAAATACAATCTTACCCTCCAGTTTTCACAAACTTGCATGCATATCGTAAAACATGAGTGACCGATAAAATCAAAACATATTTTCCCTTGGTCCATAAAACTCATGTTCACCAAATCAGTTCATGTTATGAAACATCAAATCCCGGCTCTCAGGCCAAAACATGTGAAAACATAATCACTGGCCACAAAGACCAAAAACCCGTACTCAATACCAGTACGTCATCACAACAACATCAATCAGCACTAATCACAAGTGCACAATAAATATATCAATCCAATCAATTCGCACTACTCACAAGTGCACAATATCACAAATCACATCTGCACTACTCACAAGTGCACAATCAATCAAACTGCACTACTCACAAGTGCTGCACTATGCGTAGGCCAATATCCAGTCACTCTCTCGGGAACAGACACCTCTGGGCTCAACCCCCTCGGGCTCAGTCACCTCTGGGCGAACACATCCCCAGGTTCAGACACCTCCGAGTGGTACATCCAGGCTCAGTCTTATCCGAGAAGCTGACTACCATAGGATCAACTCCCGATCCTACAATCACATCCCCCAAGCTCCGGTCGTCTGGATAATTCCCCCCAAGCACCGACCGTCTGGGAATATCACAATCACAATGAAAACCATCCCGGGAATTACATCCCAAAACATTTCAATCAAATCTTGACTTCATACCAAGTCAAGATCATTCTCAACTGGGTCTCAAGCCCAAAATACCTTTTACACATAAACCGTTAAAATCACATTTAAATCAATAGAATAATCCGGAAATCATCATTGACTCACCAACCAAGTCAAAATATCATTTTAGAAATCATTTAGACTCCGGGCCTAGCCCAAAACATCATTTGCACGTACCTCGTAAAACATGCCCGAAAGACTGATTAAAATAATCATAAAATTCCAATAAATCATTAATTTCACAATTTCACAAATGACTCCAAATCCGAGTCAAAATCATTATTCACTTGGGTTCTCATGCCCAAAATAACATTATCACGCAAATCCATGCGTTGCAACCTCCGTTGCCATTTTCACGTAAATCCACGAAATTGACCATTGACTCATTCCCGAGTCACCACATCATTTTTCAATCCATGACTCAATAATCCGAGTCCAAACATTATTTTCAATTAATTTCAATCCCGGACTCATAAACCAAGTCCAAACATCATTTTTACCAAATTTCGTAATTTCTCGAAAATCGCCCAAAATAATAATATAATAATCATAAAACCGAGAAATTACCGGATTGAAACATAAATCATGCCCAAGCATATAAATCATATAATAAGGCATTTAAATCATATATGCATGCATCACGGTTAGAAAACAAAGTCCACTCACACACACCGTCCAAAACGGTCCGTTTCCGAGCTGCACGTTTTTCCGTAAAATCTGGAAATCACAACTCTTGTCCAAAACCATTATAGAGGGTTACTAACATCTCAAAATACATCATATAATTTTCCCCAATTTTTCCGGGATTTAAATACGTATTTTAAACGTAAAACAAAACTTTGGATACGCGGAACATTATCGGAACAATATCCGATTTCACCGAAATCAACGTCAAAATGTTCGTTACATTGAGAGGATCAAAAGTCATGTTGACCTCACCTTGAGACTAGGCCGGACGCGCCCCCACGCGCCGCCGTGAGTGGCTGCGCGTAAAAGCCACGCGCCGGCTACAGTAACGCTACAGTGTTCCTTCTTCACCCGTTTGTCTGTAAAACGGGTTGAAAAACCCGCGAACAGACCCGGTTCAAACTCACCCAATTCGACACCAATTTAGTCCGTTCTTTCCACGGATCCCTTCTAATCCAACTCTAATTGAGTTCTGCAAGTTCAATTACTTGAATCATGGTCTAAATCCTCACGACTCTCGATCGATCCTCGACGGGTTTCCAATTCGGGTTTCACGATTTCATCCCTGGTTTTCAAATTAATTCATTCAGTTAGCATCGTGAGAGTGTAAGGAATGTTTCTACAAGATCAATTTGAAGAATTCTTACCTCTAACCCGTCGAACCCAAGCTCGAATTGAAGCTGCCATGGAAGCTCAGTTCATCCTCAATCCGACACCGTTTCACTTCGTTTTTGTTGTAGAAAGGTTCGTATGGATCCCAGAAGTCGAATTGAATCATTAATTTCGATCCTCACGGCTCACAATCTCGAATTCGAAAGTCCCCCCAATTTTCAAGATTTTTCGATTCAAAATTAACCCAGGGGCCTCACTGTCACTCGAGTCTCTCTCTCAATTCGACTTCCTCAGTCTCCCAATTGCACAATGAGACCGAAACAATGAGTTATCAGCTGTTAATGGACAATCATTAAGACAACCCACAATTTAGGGAATTTGTGTCTAAAGTGGTATAATTGTGTTTCCCATGATTCCCATTTCAATGTTAGCAGCTGGGGTATGGAAGATGACAAAGTGACAAATGTCACAATCTGGTAGCAAGAATCAGTGTTAAAAGACCATTTTGCCCTCCGTTCGACAAATTACCATTTTACCCCTAGACATCCGTGACCCGTAACTTGGTCACCCGAACTCCGTTTTTGACGTGCCGCCTGTCGTTGGATTCATATCGACGAGACCTACGTAACGGTCCTTGGCCCTCGTCCACCGGACCTCCCGATCAAAAAGTCAACATTTGGCCCCTAATATGCCAAATTACCAAAATACCCCTCAACTTCCGATCATCATAACTTTCTCTACGAATGTCGGAATCGAACGTGCCACCTGTCTATGAACTATTGACGTGCCGAACTACGTTACCGTCATTGGTCAAAGTCCGTTTGACCGCCCGAACTAAAAGTCAACATTTTGCCCACGCCAGGGGCAAAACGGTCATTTTGCACGTTTCGTCCGATTTCGCTCAACTAATCCCCGATTAGTCATTCTAAATCATGATTAATTAATATTCAATCCCGGTATTCGGGACGGCTCATTACAACGCCGGTCCAGCTGGACCGGACTGCACAGTCGAACCGGCCGGACCAGTCTGTCGCAGGGAAGAAGACGCACTGTGCAGTGGCGCGTGAGGCCCACGCGCAGTTCACTCCCAGGGTGCGTGAGGGCGCGTGGCAGGGAATCTTGGGAAGGTTCCAACATGTGAAATCATCTATTCGATGTAACGAACATTTTGGGACTGGTTTTGTGTCGATCGGACACCGTCTCGATAATGTTCGGGGCACCGGAAGGTTTCGGATCGAGTTTAAAAATAATTAAAAGTTCGGGAAAATTACGGGGCTTTGGTAGGAGGTTAATTAAGTAGTTAGTAACCTTATATTAAAATTTGGATAGGTTTGGGAGTCCCGGTGACGGTGATCGGCTCGGGGAGCCGTATGGCATGCAAATCGAGGCGGCAGCTCAGACGGTCTGTGAGTGGACCTTGTTTTCTAAATTGGTGCATACATAAATGTTTATTATATGTTTTCATACATGTTTGATGATGCCATGGGTGCATTTGTATGTGGTTACGTATAGGCACGTATTTCGAGGTTTCGGCCCTATACGGTGCCTATACGGGTCTGTATTTCTTTATTAGTTTAAATGAAATGGTTTTGGATTTCTAAAAGGATAAACTCGGGTATGAGACCCATTTGGTTTTGTCTCAGACATATGACGCTATTTACGACCTTCGGGTCTAAATCGGGGTCGCGACGGGTGCCATGTGCACGGCGATCGACGATACGACGCTCACCTCCGGATTGGGATGTGTTCCTTCCGGAGAGGTCACGATGCACGATTTGTGGTCGGGCAGCCTGGGGAGGCTCGACTTCGGAGTGCTGATGGTTCAGGATAGCGATCGGTGTCACCATGATCTTATGGTGGTCGCGTCGGTTGATACGTTCACGGAGACATACCAGGATTGAGGGCGGTCCTGGATGAATGGTTGCACACATCACTATGATCGGAGTTCGTGACTGACCCTTAGATATCGGGCACGGTGCCCAGTTGAGTCATATGTTCGGGCACGAGACCCAGTTGTTTTACACTGATGATTTCGGGTCCGGGACCCTAGATGGATTTCCAAGTTCATGACGGGTTATGGGAACCGGCATGAACTCTGGAAAGGTCATTATGGATCATGATGGTTCAAGGGAACCGTGCATGAACGTTTATGTTATGTATATATATGTATTCATATACCTTCCTTTACTTCTATTATCTCCTCCGGGGAGGGTCGTTGGCCTGGGTGGACCCCGAAGTAGTCACGGAGCACCGACTGAGTGGAGTCACCCCCCAGTTGGGTTCCTTACTCTCAGGAAGGCTATGGTTACTATTACCTCGGCTAGGGTCAGTGGTCTACGGACATTGATCTTGACTTTGAGAAGACTCGGATTGAGACCTGGGTAGCACGCGCGTAGCTTTGGAAACCGTGACAGGATTGGTTGTGTGAATTATATATATGATATGATATATGATGTGTGTTTACACAGGTTTTGGGAAGTGGCCCGTATGGTTGGTTTCTTATGGTTTGGGCCGAGTCCCTTGTGGATTTGGGCAGTGGCCCGTATGGTCGTTTTCATGATGGTTCTTTCAACCTTGGTTTTAGGCTTAGTTCTTGTATATGGTTTCTTTGGTTAAACGGTTTTCGAATGCATGCATGCTTTTTAGTGAAGGGTACAAATGTCTTCTTATGAAATGTTTTTATAAACTCTTTATTTTTGTCCACTCACAGCTTTTAATGTTTTGACTGCCCTTCAGGTTGACATCAGATTGTGGACTGTAGCAGAGACCGAGATATCACATACCTCCTCCGGATCCTGGCGTACTCTGATAGCCCGAGAGGGCAAAGGTCGGAAATATCCCTTGTCTGACACTTCGTGTCAGACGGGAGCAAGGTCATCCCGCACTAATCCCGAGAGGGATTGGGATGGGTCCTGTCATATGGCACGTAAATCAAGGTGGCAGCTCGGACGGTATGTGAGTGGACCCTTCTCTCGAAATTGATGCATGCATAATTGTTTGTAAATGCCTTTAATACATATTTTGTGTTGCCATGAGTGCAATTGTTTGTGGTAGCCTAGGATTTACGTATTTGCACGTATTTCGAGATTTACTGTTTTATACGATGCATATACGTTCTAGGTTTTCAACGAGGGTTTAATAAATGGATTTCGGATTTAGAAATATGAAATCGGGCATGAGACCCATTTGATTTACGAACTCTCAGACTTGTATTCCATTTGATTTGACGTGGAATCGGCCCTAGAGTCCATTTGAGCTATACGACCAGACCGAGGGTTCATTTGATTTATGATTCGGGTTTGAGGCCCAGTTAGTGTTACCATCAGGCTTGATACCCAGTTGATTTATGATATCGGGCCTGAGACCCATTTAGTCGAGATTTCGGGCTTAAGGCCCCGTTGGATGTGAAATCGGACGTGAGGTTCTATTGGGTTATGGTTTCGGGCTTAGGGCCCTGTTGATTGTGAAATCGGGCTTGAGTCCCAATTCGATTTATGAAATGAGAATTCGGGCATGAGACCCAGTTGAACTGAGGATTTAGGCCGAGGCCTGTGAAATGGTTTTGAATCGGATTCGAGGAATCCTATTGAGATGAATCGGGTTTGAGACCCAATTGAAAAGTGATTTGAGAAAGAAAGAAAAGAGTATTTGAAAATGTGATTGAACCCTCCATATTGATTGTATGGTCTCCTCCAGCGTCGACCTGGAGAGTCACAACCCACAGACCAGAGTGGGTATCCACATAGGGATCCCGTTCCAGGAATGGTGGTTACTTTTTATGTTGTGGTCCCAGACCAGATTCCGGAGAGATGAGTGGACTAGATCCAGAGAGAGAGCTCGGACTAGATCTAGTGATTGAACCTCTCAGATGGAGATTCCTGGGAGAAGACTCGGAGTGAGACCCCGAGTAGTGTGCACACTAGTATAGAGATGATTCATATCGTGACTATATTGGGTGTAACGACCCGTCCCGAATTTCGGGATTTGATTAGTGACTAATCTTGTTTAGTGAGGTTGAACGGTGCTTAGTAGGGCGAAATCGGACAAATTGTGCAAAATGACCGTTTTGCCCCTAGTCGTGGGCAAAATGTTGACTTTTTGATCGGGCGGTCAAATGGACTTTGACCGATGACCGTGACGTAGTTCGGGACGTCGCGAGTTCATAGACAGGTGGTACGTTCGATTCCGACATTCGTAGAGAAAGTTGTGATGTTCGGAAGTTGAGGGGTATTTTGGTAATTTTGGTCAGTTGGGGTCAAATGTTGACTTTTTGACCGGGAGGTCCGATGGACGAGGGCCAAGGACCGTTACATAGGTTTCGTCGATACGAATCCAACGACAGGTGGCATGCCGAAATCGGAGTTACGACGACGAAGTTATGGTCAAGGAATCGGGCTCGGTTTACCGAACGAACTGAGATTAAAATAATAATAAATTAATGAATAGTGATTGTTGAATCTGAACCCTTGGATGAGTGACAAGTGTCACTCATCCCTTGATTTGGGGCTCTAAATCTGGATCATGCTTCCATTAGTGGGTTAAAATACAATTTATCCCCTCTTTTAATCTCAGCCCTCCATCTCACTCCCAGATTGCATCTGGACCGTCCAGCTCATCTCATCCCTTCCTTAATTAATTTGATCAGTCAATCTCCCTCTCTCATTTCTCATTTCACCGTGAATGACTACCACCCCAAATCCACTACCCATCCAACCCGCACCAACTAAACCTACACCATTACTAGACTAAGTCCAGTGGAAGATTTGGGCACCTGAGGAACGACGGGAGACGACGGGAGACGGCAGCGGACACGGCGGAAAGGAAAAATAGGGGAGGTCCGAAACTCAGAAATTGGAAGTCGTTGTGGGCTGGTTTTGATCATTTTAAATGGACGTAGGATGTTCCTGGAGTCGAACTGGGCATGCTGGTGGCCACGGCGGCGAGGTAAGCCCCAAACCCGTGAGCTTGTTTTCGGGTACAAAGATGGTAGGATGGGTTTTAACGTATTACAATCGATTTAGTGACCAGGATGATGATCTAGGGGTTGAGACGAGCCTTTGGGGATCGTTTTCGAAAGGAATGATGGCCGGGATCGTGCAGGCACGACGGTTGCAGGTGGTCGGTCTGCACACCTCCACGAACAGGTAGTGAAACGTGTTGTTTTCTCAGTTTTTAAATCACGGATCGACTGGAATTGATGAGACGATCTTGTAGGAACAAACAGAACTGAAAATGGTTGAGAATTGACTGAGAACCAGTCGGGTTGGGCCGCGGGTCACGGTGACCCGTTTATCAGACAACCGGGTCAGAACGATACACTGTTCACGGCGCGGAGGTTTCACGCGCAGCCACTCACGGTGGCGCGTGACGGCGCGTGGGCACGAATCTCGAGGTGAGGTCAACATGACTTCTGTCCTATTTAATGTAACGGACATTTTGGAATTGGTTTCGTGTCGATCGGACACCGTCTCGATATTGTTCGGGATGTCCGAAGGTTTTAAATCAAGTTTAAAAATAGTTAAAAATTCGGGAAAATTACGGGACTTTGATAGGATGTTAATGTGGAGGTTAGTGACCCTCTAATGTAATTTGGACAGGATTGGGAGTCCCGGTGATATTGGTGTGGCTCGGGAAGGCCTATGGCACGCGTATCGAGGCGTACCGTTAAACGGTCTGTGAGTGGACTTTGGTTTTATAAATTCTATGCATGCTTAAATGTTTTATATGGATTATGGTTGTGATTGTATGATGTTGATTTGGTTGTTGGTGAACTGTACGGTTTCACGTATTTCGAGGCGATTTACGTGCTTGCACGTAAATCGAGGTTTTCTGGTTTTACATGAATTTTCCATATTTATGACTTGGATATAATATGATGAAATGGTTTTGAAATTGGAAATATGAACTCGGGCTTGAGGCCCACTTGTTTTGGAAATTTCGGACTTGGAGTCCATTTGAGAATCGGGCCGGGGGCCCAGTTGGTTAATGAAATCGGGTCACGGGCCCAGTTGATATGAAATCGGGCTGAGACCCATTTGAGTTATGTTATCGGGCCAGGGGCCCAGTTGATTTACGAATTCGGGCCGTGGGCCCAGTGGGTTTATAAGTCGGGCTGCGGGCCCAGTTGGTTTACAAATCGGGCTGTGGGCCCAGTGGTTCATAAAATCGGGAATGAGGCCCAATTGGATTATAATGGTGATTTCGGGTCAGGGACCCTATATTTAATAATTGTTATTTTGGGTCAAGGACCCTAAATGGAATTACATGGTTTTATGGAAATTTCGGGCAGGGCCCAATGGTAATGATGTGATAAAAGGATTTAATAAAACTGTTTTCCATATACCATCTGGATACAAGGATATATGATGGTCTCCTCCAGATGTCTGGGACACTGGGGAAGTCACGGTGCATTGCCTGCGAGGGGTCATTATACGGAGCAGCCGGACCGTATGATGACTCAGGAGCAGGATTGCTATGATTGACGTCATGGACGTCAGACATCAGGGATGTCATATATATGGACCCGGAGAGACCCCGGGCAGCACGCGTAGCTTATGAAACCGTGAGATATGACGTCAGGGACGTCAAGCGTCTGGGACGCTAAGCATCTGGGATGCTGGTGATGGTAATGGTAAAATATGGGTTAATGGATCTATGGAATGGCTTTTCGGTTGGATATGTGTTATGTGGTAAAAATGGATTATTGGTTATGAAATGGTATGTCGGGTCAGGGACCCTAAATGGTTTTGGATTTATGGATTTATATTTATGGCTTTGGGCGGTGGCCCACATGGTTTTAATATGTATGGTTGTGGTATTCCACTGTTTTGGGCTGAGTTCCCACACTTGGTTTTTGGTTAACGGTTTTTGGGCTAAGGCCCTAATGGCTCGGTTGAGCAAACGTTTTGGTTACTGGTTTTCGTGGCATGCATACGTTTTTATTGGAGGGCATAAATGTCTTATAAATGTATTTGATGAACTTATTGGTTTTTGTCCACTCACAGCTTTTGGTTTTAATGCCCTTCAGGTTGATTACGGATGCGATTGCAGCAGAGACTGGGACATTGCACACCTCCTCCATCGATCCTTGCGCACTCTAGATGCCCGTTTGGGCAGTGGCTCGTGGTTATCCCTTGTCTGACACCCCTTGTTGGACGGGAGCAGGGCACATTCCACGGTAATCCCGGGGGGATTGGGATGGGTCCTGTCAACTTGGTATCAGAGCACGGTTGCTCTTTTGTGCGCGCAGGTCGAGGGTGTGATGTCTCTTTGGGCTGCAATTCGTTATCAACCTGATAGATAGTTTTTGGGTTTGGATAGCGGATGGAGTGTGATTGGCCCGATACGCCGTGCGTTAATGTGATTTGACCCAGGTGGGGTTGATTGTGATGAACTGGTATTGTGGGACCGACGGTTCGGTCGTGTAATATTAAACTTTGTGCTGCTAGGTGCAGCTAGGTTCGGGGAACCTCATGTGAGTAATGGTTTAAAAATGTGAACCCTAGTGGCGGTTGCTGGTGTGAGGGATGTTGGTTCATCGGAGTTGGCCGATGACCTAGTGGTGGAACCCACGTTGATGGGATGGTAGGATTGGATTTGACGTCTATTCGATGTCTAGACCGCGGGGTCAGTCAGGTTGTGAATTTTATATTACGGGAAGTGGTTGGGTTCGGTTGAACCATAGGGTGTGATTGTGGAACCCTAGTGTATGATGGATTCAAAAGGTAAACCTTAATAATGATTAGTGGATGAGAACTTATGCTGCGACGAGCGGTTGAGGTCATGGATGACCATGTGGATGGCTCTGGTGAGTCAGGCAGAACTATGGGATTCGATCTACGGATACGGTTCTGAGATAAATTATGGAATCCCGTGTTGGATCGGGTATTAGTGTGAGGTATGGATGCGGATCTCGATAGCAATGACAGTTAGTCGGTAGTCATATGGAGATGACTGGCTATCGAGGGTAATTAGGTGGTTATAATACTTGGGGATCAGGGGACGTTCAGGGAACGTTCATTTTCCTGATGTGGATTGTCAAAATAGTGGTACCCATAGTCCTGAGGTACGGGATCGTCATTCGGTATGAACGGAGATCCAGGGTTGTCGTATTTGCACACGGTGTGCAGTATGGATGTTTGCGGGTTGGTACTTTTGTGCTGATGCTAGTATGGATGCCTGTGTGCTGATACTAGTTGTAACGACCCGTCCCGAATATCGGGATTTAATAATATTTAATTGTGATTTACTAATCTGGGATTAGTTGGGCGATTTCGGACGAATTGTGCAAAATGACCATTTTGCCCCTAGGCGTGGGCAAAACGTTGACTTTTAATTCGGATGGTCAAATGGACTTTGACCGATGACCGTGACGTAGTTCGGGATGTCACGAGTTCATAGACAGGTGGCACGTTCGATTCCGACGTTCGTGGTGAAAGTTATGATGTACGGAAGTCCAGGGGCATTTTCGTAATTTGGACGATATAAGGGTGAATGTTGACTTTTCGACCGGGATGTCCGATGGCCGAGGGCCAAGGACCGTTACGTAGGTATCGTCGATACGAATTCAATGACAGGCGGCACGCATCAATCGGAGTCCGTATGACCGAATTACGGGTCAGGATGCGTGAGGGGCATTTTGGTAATTTTCTGCACAAGGGCAGAATTGTAATTTTCTTCACGGGACACTGTTCCATTGAACTGGCCGTGTAAGTGGATGCTTTGTGCGATCGATCCCTTGATTGTTTATCAATTAAATGGCTGGATTGGGACGGTTTGGGGTGGAATTGCACATGGGGATTGAGTTGGCATCAATTGCACAACATGGACACTGGTTTTTCTATTGTTTTCGGGTCAGTGCAGGGGACATTGCGCAGTGGCCGGTGTGGCACTTTTGGATGCTTTTAATGGCTGTTTTGGATTGTTAGAATGGAGAGTGAGTCGAGAGGTTGACTCTGAGATTGGGAACGAAAGGAATAGAGTGGAAATGGTGGAGGTTTGTCCTGAAACCCGAAACTGTGTTTAACAAATTCAAAAATCCAATTCGAGGTTCTGGGCCAGCCCAGGGCAATTTGATGACTCATTTAGCTCTCTGGGATCATTTCCAGTCGATCCAGATCATTTGGGGCAAGCTTGGGAGCTCCTAGGGCCGTGAACGGACATGGTGGACGGCCGGAAAACTCGAGCTTGAGTTGTGACGAATGAGGTATTGTCGAGTTCAATTAATCATGCTAATTAGTTCGTATTAGTCCTTATTAACTTCCTGTGAAGTTAATTTGATGTTGGTTAAGGATTGGAGGAGATTTGGTGATCGACCCGTTTTGGGTGATCACGGGTTGTTGACTTGATTAGGGAATGGTTGATGCTAATCATGGACACAAAACCGAAATTGGTGGATTGATGATTGTTGTAGGATCAAGAACGGATTGAATTGATATCGAATTGACGGTGATTGAACCGGATCCTATCGCGGGTAATCAGACCCGTTTACCAGTCATTCGGGTGAGGAAGGAGCACTGTAGCAGGCGCGTGGCTTTCACGCGCAGCCACTCACGGCGGCGCGTGACGGCGCGTGAGTGCGAATCCCGAGGTATGATCAACATGACTTTTGTCCTATACAATGTAACGAACATTTTGGGATTGGTTTCGTGTCGATCGGACACCGTCTCGATATTGTTCGGGATGTCCGAAGGTTTTAAATCGAGTTTAAAAATACTTAAATATTCGGGAAAATTACGGGACTTGAATAGGATGTTAATGATGAGGTTAGTGATCCTCTAAATTGATTTGAACAGGATTGGGAGTCCCGGTGATAGTGATGTGGCCCGGAAGGCCTATGGCACGCGTATCGAGGCGCTCGGTTAAACGGTCTGTGAGTGGACATTGGTTTTATAAATTCGATGCATGAATAACTGTTTTATGATTGTTATGGTTATGATTAAATGATTTACTTTGGATATCGGTGAATTTAAATGATTTCACGCATTTCGAGGCGATTTACGTATTTGCACGTAAATCGAGGTTTTCTGGATTTACACCGATTTCCATAAATGTGGTTGGATATGATTTCATGAAACAGTTACGGATTTGATAAATGGAATCGGGCCAGGGGCCCAGTTAATTAATGAATCGGGCCAGGGGCCCAGTTAACTTATGAAATCGGGCCAGGGGCCCAGTTGACTTCTACATGTGTTTGCGGGTCGGGGACCCTAAAACGGAATTGAATAAATGTTTTCTGGTTTACATTTTATATATATTCACATGCTAAAAACAATAGTGGTTTTGATGATATGGAAAATCTGGTTATGGCATGTTTCACGGTATTTGGGCTTGAGACCCGTCTGATGAAACTTAATGATTGGTTTGGATTCTATCTATGTATATATATATGCTTGCATGTGGATATCAATAAAATGTATTTGGTACTGCACTGTATAGATCCATTCATATGATACTGTCTCCTCCGGATGAGGTACCCCGGAGAGGTCACGGACGTCTAGAACGTCCAGCGTCTATGACGCTAAGCATCGGGGATGCTGTACCCGAACGGGGTTCGGGGATTTAACTCGGAAAATTGAGACCCGAGTGGCACGCGTAGCCTTGTGATTGTGACCTTATTGACGTCAGGGACGTCAGACATCAGGGATGTCGGATTGGAGTGTATAGTGCAGTGGCTAAAATAATGGTTATGGTTTATATTATATGCCTTATGGTTCATATTACTGGATTTATGAAATAACTCTTGGATTTACTTTTGGAAATTGAAACTATGCTTTGGTTTCCGGGCTAAGGCCCTAATGGTTATTTCTAAATAAATATGGGATTATTGGTTTTGGTGCATGCATATGATTTTACTGAGGGGCATAAATGTCTTATAAATGTTTTAAACAGACTTTTTTATTTTCGTCCACTCACAGCTTTTGTTTTCAATGCCCTTCAGGTTGATTCCGGATACGACTGCAGCAGAGACTTGAGCATCGCACACTTCCTCCATCGATCCTTACGCACTCTGGAAGCCCGTTTGGGCAATGGCAATCGGTTATCCCTTGTCTGGCGCCTCTTGTCAGACGGGAGCACGTCACATTCCATGGTAATCCCGGGGGGATTGGGATGGGTCGTGTCACTAGTGTTGTTGATAGTGTGTTGGTGCTGGTACTAGCGCTGGTGCTAGTGTCGGTGATGGTGTTGACGATGAGCCACAAGTCGGGGTGTGACTCCGTCATGATGAACATATGTTCGGTCTTTGAGATTCGGTAGTGGTTGAGTGATGGACTGGATGGGATCCAGTTAAGATTGCAATGTGTTGGGATAAGTCCCAATAGTGGTGAGATAACCAGTGGTGAGTGGATTATAAAGGTATAATTGAGAACTTGGAAAATCGAGTGTTGAACCGGTAAGGTAGGGGTGTGCGAACGAAATAATAACGGATTGATTGTGGACACGAGGTTGTCCAAGTGAATTGAGGAGGTAGGAAGTCCAGTGGTTGGACTTGACATCTCGTTGGGAGTAGGTCTGCTTCCAACATGGTTGGAACCTTAGTTTTGGGGAAAGTTGTGATTGGGGAACGAGAGTGGTGCTCGTTTTTGGTGATTGGTATTCCGAAGTCATTGGGGTTGACTTCTTGCTTTCTGCCCTGGCAAACATTGACTGTAGTTACCAGTACGTTGAGCGTGTATTGGTTGGTGAGCCCATGTGTGTTGTGGGGTCATCAGGGGGAGTTGCGTATTCAAAATTAGGTAAACGAAATTTCTTATTTTCTGCTTGTTGGCAGAGGATGTTGTGAGTGCAGTGAGTTTTGTTGCATCCACGTAGGATGAGTATTGGTGTCATCATTTTTGGATCATCCTTGGTTTTTCCTAGGTGGAATGACAAGGATCGATACGAACTTGGGTGTGTGAGTCGTAAATGACGGGGTTGAACTTCTTTTCGAAGTGGAGCCCGTGTGGTATCTTACTCGAGTGAGTAGGTTTCCGACTGGTCGGATTTTGTCAACCTTAGACGTGTGGAGGTTGGATTGGCTTCCCTATGAAGTCAATTGGAGGTATTGAACAGGTGACCGATAGGTTTGGTTTTGGGTGTGTCATGGTAAATGTGAACGAGATTTCGGGATTTGGAATCGAATTTCTGGGTGACAATTCAGGATTCGATTTTGGAACTTGAAAGTATATTTCTGGATTTGGGTACGGAATGATTATTTCAAATGCTAGCTTACGGAATAATGATTTCGGATTCGGATTCAGATTTGGAAATGAATTAAAAATGTGATGTCTGGGTTTGGATTCGGGATTTCTTACGAAATTACGGATTCAGATTTGGAATTGGAACTAGATGATGGGTGGAGTTTCAATTTGTCTCATGCTGGATTGGGCAACTGGTGCTCCATTGTTGAAACGTGTTTGGCTATGACCTAGGTGGTTGTAGTCTGGTCACTAGATAGATGTGTGTACTTTGTACATGGTTCGAGGTACAATACCTTGTAGACTTGTGATGTCTAGTTATGGTATACGAGTTATACCCGAGGTATGTCGGTGAGCGTGTTGGTAGTCGGATTGGTTCCGATACTACTGGACTAGTCGTGGGCCGGACATTACTATGCAATGGGTCATGGTATTTCCGATGTGTTTAATTACACACAGGTTGTGTGAAAATGTCGGTAAGGATATATTTAAGTCAAGTAAGTTGGTGGCTTGTGTGACCACGAGTGAGTCTAGTGTTAGTTTTCGACTGACAACAACTGTGTGGTGACAGATTGTCAGGATTTGTCAACATAGATTGTTGAGTGGGGTCAGCTGAATGATTTTATGAATGTTTTACTAAACGGTTTTTGGAATGCATGCGTATGTTTTTATGAAAGGCATAAACGTCTTTATGCGAAAATGTTTTTAATGAAAATGTTTAAATTGTTCACTCACATTTTTCGTGTTTTAATGCCCTTCAGGTTGAGCGCGGATGCGGGCTGTGGCAGAAACGAGATATCACACTCCTCCTCCTATGATCCTGACACACTCTGATAGCCCCGGTTGGGCAAAAGACGGAAATATCCCTGATCTGACACTTCGTGTCAGACGGGAGCAGGCGGGTCCCACGTTAATCCTGGGGGATTTGGGACCGGTCCTGTCATGGGCGACCATATGTGGTCAACTTTTGATGTTTTGGCCTCTAATTGAGTGATTGGTGGCTAAATGGAGGACCTAGGCGACCAAATGTGGTCGGCCAACCTTGGTCTGTTGGGGTGTAGACTTGTACGGTTTTCAAATTGGAGGGCTTGGGAAGTTTCTTAGGCGGGACTGCTCAACCTTGATTCATCTGTACATCATCACGTCTATCTTTCTCATTCTCATCAAACCAATTGCATAAAAAATTTATACGAATCTACCAATTGACTAGTTGAGACTTGAGAGTCCTAATTAAGTCTTATAAAAACAAATTAAGTGGATTTTAATAACTAATTTGTTAGATTAATGAAGTTATGGGCATGATTAATTGTCTCCTCCTTAATTAAAACTAAATTGACTCACTCAATTAGAGCATCATCACATTCCTCGGAAAGACTTGTAATTCTTAATGCAAGTTGCATGAACTCAGGACGCGCCCAAGCCTAAGGCAATCAACTGATCAAGGCCTTGAGATTTGTGCCTCATATTGTTGAAGGATCTCAAATTTTAGATTTAGCCTATATAAATTTATTTAAAATAATAATCATTTTAAATTTTGAGGCCTTAAAATATAATTTAAATTATATATTATGACCTAAATCCTATTTTTTTTTTAAGGCTCAAAGTTTAATAAAGTTACTTACTTCTTTATAAAGAAGACTCGTATATATTATTTAGAATTTTATAATTCTATGCAAAGACATAATTATTTTTTAATATATTAATAGTTTACTGATCTTTTTATTAAAAAAAATTAAGTTAGATTAAAACATTCAAAATTAAATTTTATCTTTTATTTTATGGAGGGATATTTTTTAAAATAACTAAAATATAAAATTTTTTATTTAAATTTAATTATAATTTCGAATATACGATAAATTATTTAAGACATTTTCTTGACTTATGCAATAACATCCTTAACTTTTTTCCCCGGTGAAAACATGAAGATTGGACTTAGGCTTTTCCGTTTTCATTGGGACGGCCCTAATGGACTTGTTACATCTCTCTCTGCTTTGACTTCCAATAAACAAAAGTTGTCAATCATAAAGCCACCGCCTTTGAGCTTGATTATTAACAACGTCAAAAACCCAACTTTTAGGATTCATCATTGAATCCCACCAACTCCCACAAAAATCTATTTGCAGCTGCACACAATCTCCAAATTCCATGTCTGAGAATTGAGTGGACTTGGTCATAACAATACGTGCTGGATTGCATATAGTTTCTGCAGCAAGTAAGAGCTTTCGCAGTTGGCATGGGACGCTACCAGAACGAAAAGACCCTTTCAAACTTCAAGCCTCTCGCGCAACGAAGATGATTCAATACATGCATGTATGGCATATGCATTTATCATCTTCATCATTGGATGATGGGCTTCTCTTATTTTGAAGGATGAAGAACATATGCATGTATGATTCAAGTGTAAGCTTGCGTACGTATGGCTCTATGAGAGTGATGTCAGAGGAGAAGGAGAAGGTCATCAGAGTGAAGCCTCAAAATATCTCTCTGGTTTAGAATTATTAGCTGTCATTTTCTTTTTCTATAATGAGAGAACAATTGCATACTTAATGTTTGATTTTAATTAATCAATTTATAATGGGAGCATTCTTTTTTGTTGTTGTCAATATGAGATGACAAAATCTGCGTTATATTCCAAGTCATGGTTTTAGAAAGAAAATTATTATCAAACTAATAAATTTATAAATAATTCGAAATTTGGAATAAGAAAACTAAAACTGGAATAAACCGTATCTGATTAGTCCTTGCTTAACAGCTATACTCTTGTGTAGTTGTGTCAAACATATATGTAACTTCATTGCCATCCTTTTATTATAGTAATTAATAATATTATTTTTTATTTAAAAAAAAGAAAATTTAGATTGTCATATAATCATTAGGTAATTAGTATGTATCAAATTAGATAAAAATATATAACATCATTCTCAATTGTAACAGTTGAATTTCAAATCTTACACTCTCACATACAAGAAGACATGAACACCACTAATGACACTCTTAATTAATGTCGAAAGAAAAGCATATTAATAATCTAATTTCTTTAATTTTCTCTAACCAAACTATAAAATTACCGACATGTCTTAATAAAAACAACGCACTTCCTAAAAAACATAAAACACAACACACACAAACAAAACAAAACAAAACCCAAGGAGTGAACGAAAAGTCGGTAGGGTAGTGAAAAAAAAAAAAGGAACAAAACCGAAGGATTTTACTTTTCCTTCACCCAAGAATAATTTTACTCCATAAAGTGGGTTTCCATATGGAGAGAGTTAGCCGTGGCTGGTCAAAGAAACAGCTCACAGCTTGAAGACCAAGATTGGTAAATCTCACTAACTATCCAACAAAAACAAAAATCAAAGACTAAACAAAACTTATTAAACTTGTTAGAAAAAGCAGCAGCAGCTCATGAAGCTCCCAATCAGCTGACTCAAAACCCTCTCTTGGACTCTCTAATAGTCTAATCCAATACCCTAACAACCCAATCCCTCAAAACCCATTAACCGAAATTCAACAGCAACCTCACAGCTCCGCCACCATCTCCACACTTTCCTCTCTGGGTATGGGTGGTAATGGCAAACGCAGGTGGAAGATTTCCTTCCACCGCTCCAATTCCAGCTCACGCCAGCCCCCTAAGGAGCTCTTGTGCCCCATTTCTGGGTCCTTAATGTCCGACCCTGTCGTCGTCTCTTCGGGTCAGACCTTCGAGCGCCTCTCCGTTCAAGTCTGCCGCGAATTGAGCTTCTCCCCCAAGCTCGAAGACGGGTCCCGACCGGACTTCGCCAACATGATTTCTAACCTTGCCATCAAGTCCACAATCCAAAATTGGTGCCACCAGAACAACATCCAACACCCGCCGGCGCCCGATTTGGTCTCACTCGAGAAGACCGTCCGTGCGCTAATGGCGGGTGATACGGAAGACCCAGGGATTCGGGTTTCGGAGAGAGAGTTGCTAAAGGGGGTCGCTGAGAGGCCGCCGATTAAGTTCACTCACGCCGCGACTGAGTTGGGCCGCCGGGTCGACCATTTCTACTCGAGCTCGTCAGAGGACTCGGTCGTCATCACCTCCGCGACTCCACCTACTCCTCTTCCGTTCGCGACTCGTCCCTCGTGTTACTCGTCGTCTTCTTCATCCGAAATCATCGCTGAGCACGAAACCCTAAACCCTAATTCTTCGTCTCCGGGATGCGAAGAAGAGGAGCAATTGATGACGAAGCTGAAGAGCTCCCAGGTAATTGAACAAGAGGAGGCTGTAATTTTACTCAGAAAGCTCACGAGGACGAAGGAGGAGCTGAGAATTTCGCTCTGCACTCCTCGGCTTCTCTCAGCCCTCCGATCACTGATCATCTCGCGATACAACGCCGTGCAAACGAACGCCTTCGCTTCGTTGGTCAATTTGTCTCTGGAGAAAGCCAACAAGGTGAAGATCGTACGGTCAGGATTCGTCCCGCAGTTGGTGGATGTATTGAAGGGTGGATCCAGTGAATCGCAGGAGCACGCCGCCGGTGCACTCTTCAGCTTGGCGTTAGAAGAAGATAACAAGATGGCGATTGGAGTTCTTGGCGCGCTGGCTCCGCTTATGCACGCGCTCGTAAGGGCGGAAAGTGAGCTGGCTCGCCACGACTCAGCTTTGGCTCTCTACCATTTGACTCTGGTGGAGAGCAACCGAGTCAAACTCATTAAGCTGCCCAACGCGGTTCCGACGCTGTTGACATTGGCGAAGTCTCCGGCGTCGGCGAGCCGGGTTCTGTTGATTCTGTGCAACCTTGCGAGTTGTAACGAGGGGAGATCCGCCATGCTCGACGGCCACGCGGCGGAGTGCTTGGTGGGGATTCTGAGGAGGCAGAGCGAGTTGGACTCGGAGTCGACCCGGGAGAATTGTGTGGCCGCACTTTATGCTCTGAGTCACGGGTCGATGAGGTTCAGGGGGTTGGCGAGGGAGGCGAAGGCGGTGGAGGTGTTGAGTGAGATTGAGAAAAATGGGAGCGAGAGGGCGAGGGAGAAGGCGAAGAGGCTGCTGGTGGTGTTGAGAGGGAGGGAGGACGAGCCGAATTGGGACTCAGTACTGGAATCTGGCGCAGGAGTTGGACTCGATCCGACTCGGTACCGAGTTGGATTTGGTAATTTGCATACTGCCAACTCAACCACGTTTTAATTTTAATTTTTTACTTCCCTTTTTTTAATTATTAAAATGGGTTTTTTATTTTTAGGTGTAGGGTGTAAATTATTTTTTAGTGCTGAAAAAAAAAAATCAATAAAAAAGGGTAATTGCTGTGACTTAATAAGGTTGAGTCATGACTCGATACTGGATTTTAGCGGGGGTGTAAATTATTGGTGGGGGATAGTTGCGGTCTTCCCTTTTTTTTTTTTTTTTGGCTGTTGCTTTTTGTTTAGGATTTGTTTTTTTTAGAGTTAATTAATGTTTGCAAGCAATTTAAGGATTAAGGATTTTGGAATGTAACGTGCACATAGATTGGCTTCTAAAGACTGAATTGATAAGGACAAGTTGGAAATTTTGCTTTCTTTGGCTTTTGCCATTTATTTTCTTTGTTGTGCATTAGCAATTTAGCAAGAACCTACATAGTACCTTGTAGCTTTGTTGCTAAATTTGCCTTAGATTCTATAATTGTTGTTTTTTGTTCATCATGTAATACGTTGTTCGCGAGAGTAGCCACAATATAATATATTGCGCGCTCGGCAAAGAAGCATACGAAAAACCTACCCGCTTGCATATTGTTTCATACAGTTTCATACAACAATGTTGGCCCTACTCAAGGGAAAAGTCTTAGGGGTGTCTGAGAATCCACCTGCTCCGTCACCCCTCGCAATATGGTAGTCCCCGTATCGAGGGACATCCTTACCCCACTTCACCCACCGATGTGAGAGCTGTCTTATAAGATAGTCCTACCCAAGGCCTTCTCCTACTCAAGAATCCCTCCCTCGAATATGGCTCGACAGAGTCGGGGCAACAATGCCTTAAAAGGATAAGAACAGTTTGTAATTGGATTGGATTAAAAATGCAAAAATGTCGGATTGGATCCAAATGCAGAAACTTCAAATGTTTTGTGGGAGCTGTCATAATCCATATAATTCAGCTATTTCACGTAATTCCGTTTGAGAAATTTCGTATTTATCTTCACAAGGATAAAAGTCGTATTGACCGTACCTCGGGATTCGTGCCCACGCGCCGTCACGCGCCGCCGTGAGTGGCTGCGCCTGACAGCCAAGCACCAGCTACAGTAACGGTGAACAGTTCGTCTTCTTCGTCCGTTTCTTCTGCAAACGGGTCCGACCCGCGTGACAACCTGGTTCAATTCCTCAAACCATCAATTCGAGTCTAGTTTTCCCGAAGAACAGTCGACTCTGTTCAGTCAACAATGTCCCATGATTTCCGATGTCATTCTTCAATTAATCACACCAGAAGCTTTGTACAGTCCCTAGGAACATATCTTCGATGTTAATTGTGTCCTCAAACCCCTCAACTTCCACGACTCAAACTTCAAATTTTTCTGAACCTGTCGTGTCCGTCCTTGGCTTCCCAGGGCACCACTCTTCGATCCCAAGGTTTGGATCGACCAAGTGAGGTCCCAGAAGAGTTTTTCCAGCCTCAAATCGGCTTGGGCTGGCCTGCAAATCGAAATTGGATTTTTCCCTCCCAAATTCAGTTTTCTTCGAACTCAGTTTCCTCTCCACACTCAGGCTTCTCTTTAGTTGGAAATGATCCCCAACACTCCTCCAATTGCTCTGATGATCAAACAAAACCCCAACACTCCTCCATCATCATTCGAACTCAATTGAGATCCCCCAGAAGGATCAAGGCTACCACTACTTCTTTTTGGCGGTCCCTGAGACATCACTCCAGTTTCCTGACGCTCTCGGCGTTGTCCAGAACGTTCTCGGGGAGGCAAAGTCGCTTCTACACGAGCAGCAGCATCTGATAGCTCTCGAAGTGTGGCATAGCATCCAACTGTCACAGCGGACCGAATCTCATTCTTCAGTCCATACTTAAATCTGCGACACTTATCTCCTTCATTGGCCACATATAGAGAAGCGAAATTTGATAGATTCAAAAATTTCTGTTCATATTCTACCACTGACAGAGTCCCCTGCCGCAATTCCAAGAACTCAACCTGTAACACCCCGGAAATTCGAGGATTTCAATATTTTAATTTATTGTGTGATTTGACGCTTTTACCCTTGTTATGGGTATGGCCAATTGTTGACTTTTTGATTGATGAATTAAACGGACTTTGACATATGACCGTGACGTAGTTCGGGACGTCACGAGTTCATAGACAGGTGGCACGTCCAATTCGGACGATCAGGGAAAAAGTTATGACTATCGGAAGTTCAGGGGCATTATCGTAATTTGGACTTCCAGGAGGGGAAAATGTTGACTTTTCTTTTGGCAACTAATTTTCAGTTGACTCAAGGACCGTCAGGTAGGCCTCGACGTCCTGAGTCCGTAGACAGGCGGCATGCCGAAATCGGACTTCGTACGAGGAAGTTATGGTCAGAAACGTGAAATCGGGAGGTTCGTGTCTCGGTTTTCGTGTCGAATATTTTATTCTAAAAATTCTGATTGGAGGACACCTGGTGAGTGACAAGTGTCACTCACCCATTGGCTAGATTGGATCAGATCCACTATGGGATTAAATAGCATTAAAATCCACTTTTGATCTCAGCCATTGATTTGAAGTACCCAGATCTAATCTGAACCTTTGATCTCATTTCAAGATCTAATCTGGACCGTTCATTTCATTGTGCAGCTTTCCCTCCATTTCTATATATTTCCTAACCCGGCACACTCACATACTGCCCATTCCAAACCATCACACCATTGCATCTGACCCTTGCTCTGAGTGACGCTGGACTGGACGGGTGAGGCGGCAGACGGTAGGGATCACGGCGGAGGACGGCGGCGAGGTAGGAAAACCGGGAAAACCCGAAACGGTTTTAAAACCCAGAAATTGGTAACTTGAATTCCAACGTTTGGTTTTGGTTTTTATTTACCCTAATCAAATCTAAGAACCGTTAGGAACCTATTGGGATCAATTGCGTGACCGGAGGTAGCCTGAACGGAGTGCAAACGGCGACGGGAACCGGGTCTGTTCATCGAGGTAAGCCTTCGATCCTATCTGTGTTTATCGATTTTGATTCCATAGAACCCTTCCTGGGATTAAGACGAGTAGTTAGGAACAAACCTGAACGAAAATGATTGAGAAATGGTGAAATGGTGACCGGGTCATGATCGCGGGTCTGATTGACCCGAGTTGCAGAGATACGGGTCAACCCGTCTGAGGACAGAGGTGATGACGTGGCCCCTGTCAGACTGTCAGGTGACGTGGACCAACCGTGAGCCGACACGTGTCACATGTCAGTGCACAGTCAGCACTGACATATCAGTGACGTGGCCCAATCAGGGACTGCCACGTGTCGCTGACATGTCAGTGACGTGGACCAGTGCCGTGCTGACACGTGGCACATGTCAGATCTGACACGTGGCCTGACAGATCAGTGAGGTGGACCAATCGGATGTTGACACGTGGCACCTGTCTGAGTCTGACATGTCAGACCTGACAGCTGTCAGATGACGTCAGCATGACGTCATGCTGACGTCAGCAGTGACGTCAGCGATGACGTCAGCAGGGACTGTTCCTGCGTTGACCGACGCGTTGACTGGCGCGTGTGGGCGCGTGTGAACAGTACTTGTGGTGGGACCACCACCATTCTTTAGGTTTCGACGATCCGGATCCAATGGCAGTGATTTCGGGTCGATCGGAGATCATTAAGTTGGTCAAATTAAGGTTTATTGCATTGGGAAGCGAGTTTGGGCGGCTTTCCCGGGCCGGTTTCGGCCTAGGCTTTCATGGTTGAATGTTGGGGGTTTAAATTGACCTTTACGAATACTTTGGACTTGACAGGGATTGTACATTTGTACCAGGACGAGGGTATACGTTCGGTTTCTAGCAGGATTGTACTGTGAGTGGGCCATTTTCTTAAACCCTTGCGTGCATAAATGTTTTCTGGTTTATTATACTTATTCACATGCTAAAAACAATAATGGTTTTGATAATATGGAAAATATGGTTATGGCACGTTTCACGGTATTTGGGCTTGAGACCCGTCCGATGAAACTTAATGATTGGTTCGGATTCTATCTATGTATATATATGCTTGCATGTGGATATCAATAAAATGTATTTGGTACTGCACTGTATAAATCCTTCCATATTATATTGTCTCCTCCGGATGAGGTACCACGGAGAGGTCACGGACGTCTAGAACGTCCAGCGTCTACGACGCTAAGCATCGGGGATGCTGTAACCGAACAGGGTTCGGGGATTGAACTCGGAATTGAGACCCGAGTGGCACGCGTAGCCTTGTGATTGTGACCTTATTGGACGTCAGGGACGTCAGACATCTGGGATGTCGGGATTGGAGTGTATAGTGCAGTAGCTTAAATTATGGTTATGGTTTTATTACATGCCTTATGATTCATATTATATTATTTATGATTTTAAAGGATGCTGCATGCATGTTTGGAAAACGGAGGGGTAAATTATATGTTTTACTTATCAAATGATTTTATAAACTTGAGTTCGGTCCACTCACCCTTAATGTTTTGGTAACCCCTCCAGGTCGTGATACTGAGGTAGAGGAGGAACCTGAGACTGAGGCATAGATCTACTTCTGCGTACCTGAACCCCTGTTGGGTGGTTTGCCCGCAGGTTTTATGTTGGAGTCGTGCTCGCAACTTGTAATTTTGAATTTCATCCCTTGTCTGACATTCGTTTAATTCGGATTTGATGTATGACTTTAATTTGGTTATTTATGCATTTGATGTTTTGAGGTTAAAATTGGTATGAATTATTGGGTGTCAGACGGGAGCAGGGCACGTCCCCTTGTTGTCCCTGTGGGATCGGGGCGGGTCCTGTCACAACCTCTTTCGCATTACGAAACGAGCGGGGGTAAAACTGATCCAGGAAGCACTCCCGAAAAGCCTCCCAAGTCAAGGTGCGGGCATTCAAACCAGTCATCTGCAACCCAAGCCACCACCGGTAAGCGTTGCCACCCAACATAAAGGTGGCTAACAAAACCATGTCTCCTGGTGGACATCGCATGACTTCGAAGATCCGCTCAAAACAAATAAGCCACTCATAGGCTTCCTCCGGATCTGACTGGCCGGTAAATCTCGTAGCTCCCAGACGTTGGGCTCTCTCAACATCTGGACCGTTAAACTCGTCACCAGGCCGTGCCCAAGGCTCACGCCGTGGAGGCATAACAAATCAGTGACCTTGCTCTGATACCACTTTGATAGGACCCGTCCCAACTGGACCTCGATAACCGTACCCGGTCCTGCTCCCGTCTGACAAGTCCACTGAAGTCCCGAAACTATCGTTCAACACCTATCAGACAAGGGATTATCTCCGCTTATGCCTCCGCCTCTCGGTTAGCCCCGAACGTCGTGTCACGGCCGTCCAAACCGCTCGCTTCCTGAGCTGCACGCATTTCCGTAATTTCAGACACTTGCCAGGAATCTCGAATCCTCTAAGTAATCAAACTCAAGCTCCACTTTTTCAAGAGGTCGCAGGTTATGTTCTTCATCAATTCACCATCAATTGGTTTCCCAATTGATTTGGTTCGAGTCGTCCAGCTCCCAGGAAACTAAAGATCACGTCAATTTCAATCGAAACCATCTAGGACATCAAATTCGATATTTATGTGTTTAGGTAGTTTTTCGGGTATTCCAGTATGGGTTCTCCTTGGTTTCCCTTTGTTTCCTTTCGGTTTTTCTCTCCAATTTACACTAATTGGTCACTTCAATTGCACTGGTTTTCCTTTAGTTGGCAGCTAATCGATCACAAGGTTTTTGAGGAGGTTTTAGTGTTCTCTGTTCTGTTCTTAGTGTCGAATAACCAAGTGTTAATTATGCAACAGATTAATTCATTAGTTAATTATACACAAAGGCACCCAAGTGCCACTAATTCTCATCTAATGGTGACCGATGTCACCTAAACAAAAATCCTCAGCCAATTTAGTTGAATCACCACTTTAACCCATATCTTGCACCGTTTCATTAAAATTACTATTTTACCCCTACTTGGAAAATTACCAAACTGCCCCTCATAGTTCTAGACCCATAACTTTCTCGTTCGGACTCCGATTGGCGCATGCCGCCTGTCTACGGACTCAGCGTCCCGAGACCTATCCAACAGTCTTCTCAGAAAGTCCAAACAAGGTCCCAAACAAAAAGTCAACAAATGGCCCCTTGTTGACCAATTTACCAATTTACCCTCAAACTTCTGGATTTCATAACTTTTTCCTCGAATGTCGGAATCGGGCGTGCCACCTGTCTATGAAATCGTGACGTCCTGAAATACGTCACAGTCATTGGTCAAAGTTCGTTTGACCTCTCGAATAAAAAGTCAACCGTTCGCCCAAGTCCAGGGGCAAAATCGTCATTTTCCTCAAAATTTTCCAAATTTCCATTTTTCGAATTTTCGAGGCGTTACATCGAGACCTTCCTAACGGTCCTTGGCCCTCGGCCATCGGATCTCCCGATCAAAAAGTCAACATTTTCCCTTAACTCGTCCAAATTACGAAAACACCATTGGGCTTCCGAACGTCATAACTTTCACCTCGAACGTCGGAATCGAACGTGCCACCTGTCTATGAACTCGTGATGTCCCAAAATATGTCACGGTCATCGGTCAAAATTCATTTGACCGTCCAAATAAAAAGTCAACGTTTTACCCACGACTAGGGGCAAAATGGTCATTTTGCAACGTTAGTCCGATTCCGCCCAACTAATCACCGATTAACCCCGTTAATCATGATTAGTTACTAATCCAATCCCGAATTCCGGGACGGGTCGTTACAATCTACCCCCTTAAAGAATTTCGTCCTCGAAATTCCAACCGATCAAAACTCAACCATTCCTCCCTCCTAAAACCAGTTCCGTTCTCGAAATTTCCAATTATCCTTATTTCACATCCACCTCGTGGAAAACTTTTCGACCTCACTCCTGTGTACACTTGTACACCCACCAAAATTTTTTGTACTCAGACTTCCCATCACGGTCTCTCACCGTACCGACCACACTCGACCACAGCGAGCGAAGTTGGTCACCTGATTCTTGTGAATATTGCTTGTCAATTTCATCACTTAGCTGACTCCTTCAGCTTGTTGGTTCTTTCCCAATCGTTAACATATCTGACGCCTGCTCCCCTGGTGATTTACCAAATCTCACTTGTCAGTCCGTGCTGACGCTACCAGCCAAACTGTCACCACAAAACCACCCTCATAAAGCGGCAATCAACAGCCAATGAGTGTCACTTTAAGTAGCGTAAGATCAATAACACGATCTCATTTCGCAGGGCAAGCCCAACCCTGCGGCATATATCAAGCTCAAATTCCAGTTCACAACAAACTCCAAGTGTGTCGGAACTAAGCCGAATGCCAACACGTACAACCAAACCACTGGTACTTCCCACGCACCGTCCCTAGATACCACCCGGCCTGTCCGGTACCAATCCTCGTGCACCGTACAGGGTACGTACATCCAACTCCAACAAGTCCATTACAAGGTTCACAGTCAAACACAACCTGGCACTGGGGTTTCTTGTCCAATCTCATACTAGACAAGTCGATCATTCCAATTCATCATCCATTCTGGATCCCATGGTCACCCGACCAGAAACACAACACCAACCTCCAAATACGTCATCCAAGATGTACCAACCCAAGCATGCTCACCAAGGCGTGTACAGTCATGCCAAAAAGGGCATCTAATCTCACTCACAATTACCGAGGCGTACTGACAGGACCCATCCTAATCCCCCCGGGATTAACGCGGGATGACCCTGCTCCCGTCTGACACGGAGTGTCAGACAAGGGATAATTCCGACCTTTGCCCTCCCGGGCTATCAGAGTACGCCAGGATCCGGAGGAGGTATGTGATATCTCGATCTCTGCTACAGTCCACACCGTATCCAACCTGAAGGGTATTAAAAACAGAAAGATTGTGAGTGGACAAAAATAAAGAATTTATAAAAACATTTCATCAAAGACCTTTATACCCTCCACTAAAAAACATGCATGCATAGTAAAACCATTTATCCAAACACATATGTTAAAACATCCACAATTAGGGTCTCAGCCCCAAAATTCTGTAAATACAAGTTATACGGGCTCCTGCCCAAAACCATTTACAGAAAACCATAACACAGTGAACATATGAGGGATCTCAACCCAAATCCATTTATCATTATAAACACAATTTTCCAAAACCAATTGAAATCATGTTTATCCATTATATTCATATCCAGAACCTGTCACGGTAAAATAAAGCTACACGTGTGCTAACCGGGGTCTCAAACCCAAGTCTCTCCAGGGTCCACCCAGGTCAATGTTCGTAGATCAATGACCCTCCCTGGAGGTAACGAACCATGCCCATCCTGAGAGTAAGGAACCCAACTGGGGGGCGACTCCACTCAGTCAGTGCTCCGTGACTACTGCAGGGTCCACCCAGGCCAACGACCCTCCCCGGAGGAGACAATCATATATATAGGATGGCATATGAAAAACCTTTTGAAATCATTATTTAAATCTATCAAGAATTCCTACCCGACCCCCATAAGCTGTCATGAACCATAAAATCCTTTTATGGGTTCATGCCGGTTCCCTTAAACCGTCATGACCCGTAAATCCATTTTAAGGATTCATGCCAGTTCCCATAAACCGTCATGAACCATAAAAACCATTGGTAACACATAATTGGGCGCTAGGCCCGAATCCACATAGAAACTGGACCTCCGGTCCGAATTGTAAACCAACTGGGCCTCCGGCCCGATTCCATAAAGCAAATGGGTCTCGAACCCGAGTTTACCTTTTCAAATCCAAAACCATTTCATTAAACTATTTCCAAAACCATAAGAATGGAAAATCAGAGTAAAACTGGAATCTCGATTTACGTGCAAGCACGTAAATCGCCTCGAAATACATGAAACCATATAAATCACAAGCATCCAAATCAACATCATAAAATCATATTCATAATCCATTTGTAAATCCAAAACCATTTCATTTAGACCAGTAAAGACATACAGCCCCATATAGGCACCGTATATGGCCGAAACCTCGAAATACGTGCCTATAGGTAACCACACATCCAAATGCACTCATGGCATCACAAACAAGTATTTAAAACATATAATAAACATTTATGCATGCACCAATTTAGAAAAAAGGTCCACTCACAGACCGTCCGAGCTGCTACCTCGATTTGCGTGCCATAGGCTCTCCCGAGCCGATCACTGTCACCGGGACTCCCAAACCTGTCCAAATTTTAATAGAAGGTTAATAACTACTTAATTAACCTCCCATCAAAGTCCCGTAATTTTCCCGAACTTTTAACTATTTTTAAACCGACCCTAAACCTTCCGACACCCCGAAAACTATCGAAACGATATCCGATTGACACGAGACCAGTCCCAAAATCTTCGTTACATTGAATAGAAGATTTCGCGTGTTGAACACTTTCCAAAATTATGGCCCAGGGGCCCTCACGAGCCCTAGAAAGTCGAAAACACTGTTCATCGTCATCCTCCTCAGAACTGAACCAATTACTATTCACGAGCACTGTTCACCGCATGGTTTTCTCGGGTTTTCGGACTGATTCGGGGTCCGTTTGGTCCCATTTTAATCCCTAAATTCCTATTTCTTCATTTCCTATCTAACCCAATCCCTAAAACTAAGAAAAACCACCCGAAACCGAGCTTCCATCCGCCTTCAATGGTGGCCGGATTTTCTCCGGCCGTTCACGGCCATGTCCGGCCATCCCAAGCCCCAAAACTAATCCCATTCTACTCCTAAGGTCCCCAGAAACCTTACCCAATAAACGAAATGGAGTAAAAACCATTAAAACTCAAATTCGAATTTTCAAAGTTTTCTTACCTCACGGCCGAGCTCCGCCGTCCACCACCGTGAGCCACCACCCTCCCCAGTCGTGGCTCGCCGTCCTTTGTCTCTCATCACCCTCTCACTGTCCACACACACGGCATATGGGTTCATGGTGGTATGTGTGGGTTGTGTGTTTTGAAGAAAAAGGAAGAATGAAGAACATAGGGGGGTGCGGGTTTGATGAAGAAAATAGAAGAAATGAAGGTGATGATATTGATGGCTGATGAGAGAAGTGAGGATTAGATGATTAGATGAGTGGTGAGGATTTGAGAGATTAGAAGGAATGGATGGTTAGGATTTTAAGTTGTTAAAATTAATTATATAATAATACTTATAATGTTATTTAATTAATTAGATCCACAATTTAGGGGATTGTCCAATGGGATGAGTGACACTTGTCACTCGTCCATGGGACCCACTAAAAATATCTGCCTAATCAGATTTCGCCAAATCATCCCCGCCTCGAAGTACGTGCATAGTGAAATCGAACTTTCGTGACCTATAACTCTCCCGTTCGAAGTCCGATTTCAGCCTGCCGCCTGTCTATGGATTCGTATCGTCCTTATCTACGTAATAGTCCTTGGCCATCGGACATCCCGGTCAAAAAGTCAACTATTTTGACTTTTAACCAAAATTACCAAAATGCCCCTAAACTTCCCAATGTCATAACTTCTACTACGAACGTCGGAATTGAACGTGCCACCTGTCTACAAACTCGTGACGTCACGAACTACGTCAAGGTCATCGGTCAAAGTTCGTTTGACCGCCCGAATGAAAAGTCAATGTTTTGCCACGACTAGGGGCAAACCGGTCATTTCGCATCGTTCGTCTGATTTCGCCCAACTAATCACGGATTAACCTCACTAATCCTGATTAGTCACTAATCTAATCTAGGAATTCGGGACGGCTCGTTACAACCTTCCCTCCTTAATTAATTTCGCCCTCGAAATTCCAACCGACCTAATTCTAGCCGTTCTTCCCTCCTTAATTAGTTTCATTCTCGAAACTCCAATTATCTTGATTCCACATCCACCCCGTGGAAAGTAGAATCGACCTCGAAACTCGTGTACACTCGTACACCCACTAACCAGAACGATACTCGTCTGCAACCAGACGTACCACTAACACTCACGTCGTATCGACTACATTCGACCACGTCGAATGACAGAAGTGGTACGCTCCGAACTGACACCACTTGTCAGATCTACCGTTTCGCTGACACAACCAACTAGACGGTTCCCTGCTCAACCACTAACTATCATGCCGTCTGCTCCCACTGGGAGTCATCAGACCTCACACCGCGATCCACGCTGACACCTTCTACAAACTATCACCACTTGACAGTCGTCAAACGAAAACTGTCACTATACTCACTCGTGGTTACACTAACCACCAACTCCCTCAACCATGGGTAAACACTCACCCACAAAGCATTTCACTCAATCTGTGTGTAACTAGACCCATCAGAAATAACATGACCTACTGCACAGTATCCAATATCTAGTTCACGACCTCGACTAATCCAATGGTATCGGAACCAATCCGTCTACCAACACGCTTACCAACATACTACCGATATAACCTATATACCGTCACCTGACACGACAAGTACACCCAGTATCGTACCTCGAATAACGCACAAGGTACGTATATCTACCCATCAATTAGCTTACAACCACCTAGGTCATAGCCAATCACGTTTCTATTCTAGAGTCCATCTATCCAATCCAGCACTAGACAAATCAAAAACTCCGACCTATTATCCATTTCCAAATCCGAATTCGCAATTTCGTAAGAAATCCCGAATTCAAACCCAGAAATCATATCCATAGCCATGTCCAAATCCGAATTCGAAATCATTATTCCGTAACTAGCATTTGGAATAACCATTCTGAACCCAAATCCATAAAAGAAAATCCATAGTCAAGCTCCAGAATCAAATCCTGAATCGTCACCCAGAATCCGATTCCAAAACCCAAATACAGAAATCCTCTTTCAAGTTCCAAAATCAAATCCTGAATCGTCATCTAGAAATCTGATTCCAAAACCTGAAATCTCGTTCTCGTCTACCGAGACGCACCATATCCGAACCTATCGGATACCTGCTCCACCGATTACCACATTACCATCAATTGACTTTATAGGGAAGCTAATCCCAATATCGACACATCTCTAAGACTGACCATATCCGACCACGTCGAAAAACTACTCACCTGAGTAATATACCACACGGGATTCACTTCGAAAAGAAGTTCAGTCCCAACATGCTCCACTCAAACATCCAAGTAAGAGCGATAAACTCTCCACCTATCTGGATCCTCAAGATCACAATCCAGATTCAACACTACGTCACCCAACCATAAACGGCACGATCGAGAATCGTCACGACACCTAAAGTCCTCAACCCAGTCCCACATCTAAACCGATCAGTCAACGACGAGACACGCCGAGACTGTGGGTTCTCACTGATTACCTCCTATCGATCCTTGTCATTCCCCCTAGGAAAAACCAAGGATGATACCCAACAATGACATCAACACTCATCCTACGTGAATGCAAACAAAACTCGCTGCACTCACCACGCCACGTAATTCAACATCGTCTGCCACCATGCAGAAGATGAGAATCTCAGTCACCCGACTTCGATATACTCAATACCAATGCGGAAAACCCACATTCCTCTCGTCACCTCAATCGCAACCTCTCGCGATTTCGAAGTTCCAACAAGATTGGAAGCAACATACCCGGACATCAACCACGTGTCCCCTAACCAATTTAACTCTATCTGAGATCCACTCTAGGGCCACAGATACCAAACATAAGCCCATCACTACGGATGTGACTCAACGTCATCACAATCACCGGCACCAGCACCAGCGCTAGTACCAGCGCCAACGCACTATCATCAACACTAGTATCAATATCAGCATCGGCACACCATGTGCAAAACTGACAACCCTGGATCTCCGCTCATACTGAACGACGATCCCGTACCTCTACTTATATTGGAGAAACTCTGCCACCCTCGTACCCAACAACTCTGGGTACAGTCACCCAGACATCTCATACGAGATAAGGAAACGTCCCCTGAACGTCCCCGATTCCCAACAACCGTAACTACAACCACTCTCGGTAGTAGCGCCTGCCCCACACTCGTGCAGACCTAACTACCAGACATCGCTATCGAGGTTCACATCCAACGGAATCAACCGCCCGTATTAACCACTCTGTATCCCACTCAGGGATTCCATCGACAAGTACCAACCCTGATAACTTGCCCAACCAAACACTAACCAGTCGCAACTCAACTAAACCAATGTCGTCTACCAGGTCGCCCATGACCTTAGTTGCGACAAACCACAACTGAGTAGCACGACAACTAAGTAGGTTTAACCGGTAAGTACAGCCCCGACTGCGAAGTGTAGTCCCAACACAAGCTGGCATGACTATACCGACTAACGAACCCAAATCCGAATAGTCATCAAAGTCACACCACTCGTCAACTCACATTTCTGAATCATACACCCAAGGTAGGGTTCCACGATCACACCTAGAGTTCCTCGGAACCCAACTGCGAAAAGCAGTAAAATCAACAATCTGACCGACCCCGGGGTCCGACATCGTAAAGACGTCAATCCAATCCTACAGTCAATCCAACTAGGATTCCCTGAATCCGGCTACTAACTGCCAACTACAGTAAATCCATCTAACTCCACCAAATCCGATCATCGGATAGTCACAACTTCAAAACAGTCGTCGGAACCAATCATACGACATCGTAAAGACGATCCTAACTAACCGTCTCACGACCAAAACTCTCAAGTACGAATACGTTAATCCTTCCATAGGGTCCCACACTGTCAACCTTGACAGAACTATGGTAACCCCGGCATCAAGTACCGAACCAAGACATCCACGATTCAATCCTACTAACTATCGTATCGGCATCCCAACATCAGGTTGACCACGAACTGTAGCCCAATGAGATATCACATCCTCGACCTGTGTACATACTCCAAGAGCTGTACGGTTGCTCGAATAGAGACAACCCCGTTTGACAACCCGAATGAAAAGTCAACGTTTTGCCACGACTAGGGGCAAAACGGTCATTTCGCATCGTTCGTCCGATTTTGCCCAACTAATCACGGATTAACCTCACTAATCTTGATTAGTCACTAATCTAATCTAGGAATTCGGGACGGGTCGTTACACGTACCAACTACGAATCTATCGGGTACCCGCTCAACGGTCACCACGTCACATCCGATTGACTTCGAAAGGAAGCCAATCCCCTCATTCACGAGTCAAATCCTCGAGTCAATACAAACATTCCAGCTCGCTCGGGTACGGATTAACTTCGAAAAGAAGTTCAATCCAACCATTCTCAAATCCCAATATTCATGACAGAGCGATAGGCTCAACACCTAACCTGATCAAAATGATTACCAATCAAATCCATCACCGCGTCACCCGACTGGTAACACCACAATCCTAGATCGTCACCACGCCCAAGGTCCACAACATCAAAATCCGGATCCACCCATACTCACAGCTAGCAATCCACCTAGAACCTGACCGTAGGGTCTTACACCTTCTGGAATTCTTGTCAACCACACAACACTCCTAAACTATTTTCTCATCTAATAATTCACTCCACAACATAACACATCCACTCTGTGGATCCCCTCCATTTACCTCACATCGATCTCTGCCACTCCACCTAGGAAAGACCAAGGATGATCCAATACGATGTCACCAACATCCAATGCGAGTGCAAGTACAACTCACTGCACCTACCATACCAAATAATCCAACATCGTCGGCCAGGACAGAGAATAAGAGGTCATCCCTAATGATTTCGGAATACCTAATACCAATGCGGAAACGAGCACTCCTCTCGTCGCACAGTCACAACTCTCGTTGAAACTAAGATTCCACCCATGTTGGGAACAGACACACTCCCCATGAGATGTCAAGTCCAACCACCAAACTCCCTACATCCGAAACTCACTTGGACAACCACGTGTCCGCAATCAAACCAATACTCAGACCTCATGTCAAATAATGACTATTATGCACAAATACTGATTCCGATTGGGAGTTACTCGACTCTTGTCACCTCGTCTCTGTTGGGACTTATCCAATACCTCACAATCTCCACTGGATCCTATCCAGACCATGACTCAACCACAACTGAATCTCAAAGATCGAACACATGCCCATCATGATAGAGTCACAACCCAATTCGTGGCTCATTGTCATCACAATCATCGACACCAGCACCAGCACCAGCACTAGTACCAGTACCAACATACAACATCCCGCACTAGCACACCGTGTGCAAAGTGGGTATCCCTGGATCTCCGCTCATACCGAGAGTCCCGCATCATCACTCGTACCCCGCAACCATGGGTACCACCATTCTGACAATCCACATCAGGATAATGAACGTTCCCTGAACGCTCCCTGATTCTCAACCACTACCACTACACCAAGTACCCACGACAATCAACTATCTCCCCAAGACCACCGTTCCACAAAACCAAGCCATAATTTCCTAACTCATTCAATACCAGACCATAAACTGGTCCTTGGCATCCTAAGTGCCAACCGGTCCTCATTCAGCCTTTCTGGCTCTTCTCGAGTCTTGACACCTTATCATGACTCATCTCACGTTCCTAACCCAAAGTCCTGACTCATCGTGAGTCCCACATCCACATCTCTACTCCTCTTGAGTCCAATCTCATACCAAATCGACCATGTCATCCTGACATACCCAGTCCCCGAGCAATTTCCAATGCTCAACCACATTCTATAAGACCAATAGGGCCTACGAGATAGTACAATTATCCCAACTATACGGCCTTTCAGCCACTGGTCTCGTTCGTCCCTGCGACCCACGCAACTCTGTATCTAACAAATCGCAGTTCTCAGTGTACACTACCCGACATCTGACCCTCAAACCAGGGTCAATCTCACCCGAGATCTAAGACGAGGTCCTAAACACCCTCGCCTACTCGTCTAACTACCAGGTCGCGTATGAGGCTTACGCTTCGGAGGCATGATGTGGCAACAGAATCAGCAACCTAGCGCTCTGATACCGAATTGACAGGACCGCCCCCAAAAAAGGCATTGTTAACTGTGCCCGGTCTTGCTCCCGTCTGGCAAGACGACTGAAATCGCCAAGTTACCCTCAGTACGTACCAGACCAGGGATAACCACACATGCTTACTCATGCCTCCGCCTCTTGTTCAGCCTCGAACAACGCACCACGACCTGGAGAGTCAATAAAAACCAAAAGGTGTGAGTGGACAAAAATAAATCAGTGTATAAAAACAGTTTCAAAAAGACGTTTTTACCCTTCGCGTAAAACCAATGCATGCATACAAAAATCATTTCGCAATCGGTTAACATTTTCAACATAAGAAAAACAGTGCATGAAATCAAAATCATTTTCCTTCTCTTAACCTTCGGGTCTCAGCCCGCAATC
Source organism: Prinsepia uniflora (assembly GCA_032719365.1). Lineage (NCBI taxonomy): Eukaryota > Viridiplantae > Streptophyta > Magnoliopsida > Rosales > Rosaceae > Prinsepia > Prinsepia uniflora. The sequence continues at coordinate 74,307,984 of CM064865.1, read as the reverse complement.
ATAACCACAGGGCCTCAGCCCAAAGCCATGAATCGAAACTAAATACACAACATGATCCAAAAACATCAACCACATAAACCGGGCCACTGCCCAACTCAACCGAAACATCAGAAATTAACCATAAATCACAAGTCAATCTTGTTGCTGGATATCAAGTGCGCCCGAGTCTTTAAACTCAAAACCATGCGCATGATCAGGCCTTCCCGGGATTTCAATGAGTCTTTAAACTCAAAACATAATCAATTGGCCTCGAGGGTATCACAATAACCGAGTCTTTAAACTCACAAGTCTTTAAACTCATTAAGGGCCCTCCCTTCATCAATTAACCGAGTCTTTAAACTCAAAACGTGCTCCAGCAATAACACCGGGTCTATAAACCCAAAACAGTTTTCAACGGGTCTTTAAACCCAAAACAGTTTTCAATCACAACCTTGTGGGAACCATCCCGAAATCACATTTTTCACAACGGGACCCATGGTCCGAATTTCCACATTCGAATTCCCAAATCATAATTCACAAAACATATTCAAATCACCATTACACACGGGGCATGTACAATCATACCAAATCACTTTATTAAATCCTTTTTCATTCCCGAATTCGAATTCGCAATAATGATTCCGTAAGCCGGCATCTGGAAGCATCATCCCGAACCCAAACCAAGAATCCACTTTAAATTTCCGAAAACCGAAATCCCGTTAATCAAAGTTACTTTTATGCCCCGAGCATCGAGCCCGAAATCGCCTTTTTCAAAATCCATTTTAATTCCTTGAAATCACTTCATTTCTCAAATATCATTATCAAAACATCAAAACCACAATCATAAACACCAAAATCTCGATCCAGTCAAACATACTCAAAATCTCGTGAATCGTGCAATATCCAGAACAATTGCGAAAAACGTGTCAAAATCGTAAATCATAATCACATTCATATTCAAAACATTATTAAAAATGACACGCACAATTCATATTGGATCAAATCACAATACGCAAAATCTCGAAAACAGCAGAAATCTCAAAATCCCGTAACACGTGCAAATCCGCAGAAATCTCGAAAACCGTGTCAACACCGTGAGTCACACTCACAATCATAAACAACATTCATAAAACATTATACGCACAAATCATGCAAATTCTTTCGTTAAACCATCGTCAAGTATAAGAGTGCCCATAGTCTCGAAATACAGGTAATTTCGTATGTATAGCAAAAATACGTATAAATACGGGAATCGAAATCAATCACAACTTATAATCATAATCATAAAAATCATGGAAATATTTATGCATGCATTAAATTTTGAAAGCAACGTCCACTCTCACACCATTCTTAAGGCTCGGTTTCGCGCCGCACGTGTTCCTGTAATTTTAGGCATTTCCCAGAAAACTCGAATCCTGTCCGAAAACACATTCCAGGGTCATTAAGGTCTCAAATATCAACACATTAATTCCCCATAATTTTCCGGGAATTAATCGGTAATTAAAAACGTAACCTGGACCTTCGGACTCTCGAAGCAACATCGAAATGGTGTCTGATAATTTCGAAACTAACGCTAAAATGTTCGTTATAACGTATAGGATAAAAGTCGTGTTGATCGTACCTTGGGATTCGTGCCCACGCGCCGTCAAGCGCCGCCGTGAGTGGTTGCGCGTGACAGCCACACGCCAGCTACAGTAACTGTGAACAGTTCGTTTTCTTCGCCCGTTTCTTCTGCAAACGGGTCCGACCCGCGTGATAACCTGGTTCAATTCCTCAAACCATCAATTCGAGTCTAGTTTTCCCGAAGAACAGTCGACTCTGTTCAGTCGACAATGTCCCATGATTTCCGATGTCATTCTTCAATTAATCACACCAGAAGCTTTGTACAGTCCCTAGGAACATATCTTCGATCTTAATTGTGTCCTCAAACCCCTCAACTTCCACGACTCAAACTTCAAATTTTTTTGAACCTGTCGTGTCCGTCCTTGGCTTCCCAGGGCACCACTCTTCGATCCCAAGGTTTGGATCGACCAAGTGAGGTCCCTGAAGAGTTTTTCCGGCCTCAAATCGGCTTGGGCTGGCCTGCAAATCGAAATTGGATTTTTCCCTCCCAAATTCAATTTTCTTCGAACTCAATTTCCTCTCCACACTCAGGCCTCTCTTTAGTTGGAAATGATCCCCAACACTCCTCCAATTGCTCTGATGATCAAACAAAACCCCAACACCCGTGGGAAGTCACTCTGGCCCCTCTGTGTAATTGTCTCCCGCAAGCTCCCAAAACCCGTTTAAAAATGGCACCCGTGGCCTGCACTCCCACTCCAGGCGCACAACTTCATACCCGTGGCTTCAAATTTCCAACCCATTACTCACACACTGATCAAGGGTTGTTTAAACAATTCATCACACATTGCACAACAAAGTCCCACTCTCTGTTTTTCAATTCAGAAAAATGCACTCAGCCCATACACGGCTGTTTCCACCTGCAGCCACCAAATTACCATTTTACCCTCAGGTTGACAAATTACCAATATGCCCCTCACGCATCCAGACCCGTAACTCAGTCATTCGGACTCCGATCGACGCGTGCCGCCTGCCTACGAACTCAGGGCATCGAGACCTCCTAATGGTCCTTGGCCCTCGGCCATCGGACCTCCCGATCAAAAAGTCAACATTTTCCCTTAACTCGTCCAAATTACGAAAATGCCCATTGGGCTTCCGAACGTCATAACTTTCACCTCGAACGTCGGAATCGAACGTGCCACCTGTCTATGAACTCGTGACGTCCCAAACTATGTCACAGTCATCGGTCAAAGTCCATTTGACCGCCCAAATAAAAAGTCAATGTTTTACCCACGACTAGGGGCAAAACGGTCATTTTGCAACGTTCGTCCGATTCTGCCCAACTAATCACCGATTAACCCCATTAATCATGATTAATCATGATTAGTTACTAGAAGAAATTACAATAGGTGCAAATGTGAGGTCCGCACGTAAGATTACAAGATAAATTCTTGATAAAGTTGATATTAAAATTCCCTTATCCTATTGGCTTTTAATGTCATGTTAAACAATTATCATGAGCAAACGTACATGTTCTAACTGATGTGCTTATTGATATTTGATGATGGTAATTTATTTGAACAATAACATTTCTTATATTCTAAGCATTTCGATGCTTATTTTATTGATGAGTCGACATGGATAACAATTGAAAATGAATTTGTAATTTGAGTTCTCCCAAGTCTAGCCCGCTTTCTCAATTATTTTTTTCCAACTCCAAATTTTTCTGAATAAATCACTTCTAAAAGTCCAATTGAGTCCCACCCAAATGAACTTAGTAGGTCCGACTCATGAAACTCGATAAAAACTCAGCCCAAACCCAACTCACCAAAAGGTATGGAATTTCATATTTTTGACCAAGTCTGACCGGCTCGGCCCAGTATTTTTTAAATTATGAAATAGGCCTAGCCTGGCCTAGTCCGAGGCCAAAAAAATTTGGGGTGGCCTTGTCCTACCCGGCCCAATGATAAGGGTTATTATGAATTATGAAGAATTAAAATTTGTAAAAGGATATAAATTATGATTGTCTAAATGAGTATTCGACTTTAAAACATTGCATTATAATTTTAATAACAATAGGGAAAACTTTGGTGTGGTACATGTGATAATACTTTGTACATGCCTCTATGTCTATTTTATATAAGTTTCAGAATATTATTTATTATTAACCCTTAAATGAGATGAGTTTCTCAATTATTTTTATGCAATAATTTTTTTTTTCAAAAATGACCAAAAGTGCTAAAGAAAAAGGAAAAAATTGACATTAAAATACATCAAGAATACGTCAGCTAATCTAAAAATACACAAACAATTATAATTTGACTCATCTTACACTAGGAATGGTAATGGTAACAACATAAAAACGTTGCACCATTTAACTAATGACTAATAACTCCCTTAAAAAGTGGTTAAATTTCTTAAATGCCCCTTTGTCAACCTTCAACTTCCTCTCCTTCACTGCCTAAACCCAGACCCAAACTTCCTCTCTTTTTTCTTTGCTACCGAAACCCTAAACTTCCTCTTTTTTTCCAATCCCAAACAAATCCACTGTAAAAAGAAGGAAAGTTGGACTGGTTTGGCTAGAGGGAGGAGGAGTTGAAGGCGGTTCAGTCGGGAGCGTTGCCCAGTTCGGACCCAACAGTGTTGTTTGGGAAGTCGAGGAGGTCGTCATTGGTGTCGAAGAGACCACAATCCACGTCGTCCATGAAGTTCGGTCCGATCATTTTCTCTGAGAATTGAATTGTCCTAAAAAAATTACGAAATACAAAATAACTGGGGTGTTTTCAATTTGAATCCAAGCTAGAATCATCGAAAATTGAAGATGAAGATGAAAGCCCGAACCAGTTTGTTATGGACCCACAGCTCCTTCGTGCCATTTGCTCTAATCTTCGTCGCTGCCGGCGAGCTCTAATGTGACTTCGACCAAGTCTTATTTGAGGTCGTTGAGAAACTTGGGGCAAATTTTGCCTTCGACCAACACTGCCCATAACCCACCACCCATATGGGTTTTGCCTATCTGAATTCGAATCACCAAGTTTGAAGCTCCAAACCAACGCCCTCTTTGTCTTCCCTTTCTTCTCGTGGAATTCGAAAATGAAGGAGTCTGGACTGGGTCACGCTCCCAGACTGCAACACCCGCCTTCAACTTCTCCTCCATTTGGCCTAACCAGTCCAGCTTCCCTTCTTACGAAGAAGACGTCATTTTCACCTCCAACAGCACCTCAGACCTCTCCACCAAGCTCTCAGTTATGGTGAGTCACAATCCCTCTCCATCTTTTGAGAAAATTGAAGACGAAGATGAAAGTAGTTGCTTGATTTCTTGATTGCAGATATTGGTGGCCATGTGCCACGTTTTTTGCGTTGCTATGATATAAAGTAAATTAAATTATAATTTTTGATGCATTTTAAGATTTATTAGGATGGTTATATTTTAAATAATAAGCTTTAATTTATTAAAAAAATAGCTGACCATAAATCCATATGAGAATTCATTTCTTTCTTTTAATATAAGCCTCTTTGTTTTCATTTGAAAAAAGGTGCTTGTCAAACAAACAATTAACGACACCGTTTGGATGACTTCTTTTCTTCTTTCTGCTAATGAAAGAGAACATTTGTGCAGTTTTCCAGAAAGACAGAAAAGTTGGTTAGCGGTGGAATTTTTTAGGTCTCCCGGAATGTTCACCCACCCAAACTCCATTAATGATTTTTTTTCAAACAAGATATAGATAACGTCAGGGCAAATTTTGTGGGAGGGGAAGGTCAAGTTCTATCCTCCATATGCATAGCCCGGTGAGGAAAAAGTCAAGCGACTCTCTTTGTCCCACTGTGGATCTGCCACTCCTTACATTAATCTAGAATTTAGAAGTTTGTAGTAGTCTTCATTTTTTTTAATTAATTTGAGAGGAATGTTATCAATCTTCTCTTCTGATAATAACCGCACGTTTTTTAATTAACTTGTGAAGTTCAATTTGATAAAATATTTTTCAAAATTCGAAATCTTTTAATTATTTTAAACAATATTTGATGAATAAACGAAATATATTATTTTTTAACTACTAAAATTATGATAAGTGTTAGTCTTAATCAAATTAGCTGGAATTGAACTGTTTGTCCAACTATATTATAATTTTGAGACTTTTAGGTAATGAGACGAGCTAGGCTTTAATGCTATATACCATTCAATGGTATGGACATCCAAATCATTCACCCCCTATTTTGGGACCTACCACACCCCTCCATAACCCTTGGATGCACATACCATTGAATGGTAGGGGAGCATTGAAGCTTTGGCCAATTAGGGCTAGGCTTTAATGTTATATATCATTTAATGGTATGGGCATCCAAGTCATTCACCCCTTGTTTTGGGATCTACCACACTCCTCCATAAGTCCATAACCCTTGGATGCCCATACCATTTAATGGTAGAGGAGCATTGAAATCTTGCTCAATTAGAGCTAGGCTTTAATGCTATATAACATTCAATGGTATGGACATACGTAATAACACAATGTCAAAAAGATGGATCGCTTTTTTCTTTGGTACAAGTCAACAGATGAATCCCACAACAAAATTTCCGAGTTTTCTACCGTAATGACAATACAAAACAATTTTCATTTTCAGTAAAGAAAAAATGAGACCCAAACTATATCTAGTTGGGCCTGATGGACTTGGGCTTCGTAAAAGCTCATATGGTCCGGCGATGACGATCTCCAGCAGAGCCACACACAACGACCTTCTGTAACGAAAATGCGGAAAAGAAAGCAGGTGGAGGCTGAGCGCAAGCCAAAATCTGCAACCAAATCGGCCAAAACCACCAATGGCTTCGAAGAGGCCCGGAAAGACCCGTACCCGAATCATGTTCGACCCACCCCGGAAGAATGCTTGTCCGTTCGAGACTACCTCTTGGCCTTTCACGGCTTTCCGGAAGAGTTCGCCGAGTACCGAAAGCAGAGACTGATTGCTCGTGAAGCCGATGCAACAGTGAATTCAGAGCCGTCGGATCAGAAAGAGACTGTTTTGGACGGCTTAGTGAGAACTCTGCTGTCTCAGAGCACTACCGAAATCAATTCCCAACAGGCTTTTGCTTCACTCAAGGGTTCTTTTCCAACTTGGGAAGATGTATGTTGTTTTTTTTCTTCAATTGATTAATTAATTTATTGTTACTGATGGGTATCTGCATTTGAAATATTAGATGGGATTATGCATGGTTTTTTAGGCTGATGTTTAGTGGGTTTGTTTGTTCTTGTTAATTGTTTGATATCTACTTTGAAATCATGCTTGAATCAATTTTCGTTAATTTGAGGGCGTGATAAATTGTAGTACTTTGAAGTGTTAGATCAGGTCGCCTGTGTTCAGCTGAAATTTTGAGATTTTAATAGAGTTTTGGAATTAAATGTAGACTTGCATATTGCATTGGTTTTGAATTGGCTGCTTTGCTTTTGTGAGGAAGGTTCTTGCAGCTGATTCAAGCTCCATAGAAAATGCCATAAGATGTGGAGGCTTAGCCCGGACCAAAACTTCATGCATGCATTAAGAACTTACTAAGGTGTTTACTAGAGAAGAAAGAAAAATTGTGCTTGGAGTACTTGAGAGAGTTGTCAGTTGATGAAATTAAGGCCGAGCTCTCTCATTTCAAAGGAATTGGCCCCAAGACGGTATTCTTTCTTATGATCTGTTTGTATTGAGCTTGTTTGCTATGCAAGTTACATGCTTTACATCCAAATCATTCTGTTATACTTCAGTGTTGTATTAGTTCTCACTGCGTATCAAGTTTTTAGTTTGTATTTCTGAGCTGTTGTGAATTTATCAACCACATATATACTCTCTGTAATGTCTTTTAACCAGTTTGAAATGGATGATAGGTGGCTTGTGTTTTGATGTTTCAACTTCAGAAAGACGATTTTCCGGTAGACACACATGTGAGTAGATAGAGTATCATGATTCATGATGCATTGTTGCAATTCTTTCTGAATATTGACATTCAATATTTGTTAATGCAGGTGTTTGAGATTGGAAAGGCGATCGGTTGGGTGCCGGTGGAAGCAGACAGGAACAAGACATATGTTCATCTGAACCAGTGGATCCCAAATGAACTTAAATTTGATCTCAACTGTCTTCTCAACACACATGGTAAACTCTGCCGCAAATGCATCAAGAAAGGAGGAGGTAACCAACAGGGAAAAGAATCCCATGGTAACTCCTGCCTTTTATTACCTTACTGTAAAAGGTAAATATATAGCTGTTGCAAAGTTTTACCATCTTCTAGGGAAAAATACTTTAGTTTAATCTTATTGTAATTATTAGTTAGATCCTTAGAAGGCAATGTGACAATCAAAATCTTGTTCATTTTTTCATTTTCATTTAATTTGCCTCAGTAATTTGAAACCTCAAAATTTTTGGAATTTGTTCTTTGACCTTGATTAGGGAGTCACATAAAATATCTGTGTATTGGGTTATCTACTTTGGAATCCCATGCCCATTAATCTAAGCATGCATATTTGATGTGGGGAGGTCCAAAATTTGTGTTATATCTCAAACACTTTTGATACGAAAACTTCTAACTACCAATAAAATTGTTTCATAAAAAAATTAGAAATGAATATTTTGTGTCATTTCAAAATTTACGAGGATGACAAATTAACATGAATTTTATTTTGTACACAACTTATAACCTAAATGGTTAAAAATGCTTACCTTTTCATTCGACTTTGCGTAAAGAAAAATCTATGACCTTTGGTTCCCAAAAGGTTCATTGATTCTTACCATTTACATGTTTGTATGTGCTATTGATTAAAATATTGGAGGAAACATAAAATAGTAGCAACAAATTAACTTCAATGACGGGGAGTAAAAACAAGACTAATGAACCCTACAAAGATCTTCATGTATAATTTTCATGCCAATGAATCTAATTTGTTGATTTCTTGGTCTTTTAATTCCTCCCTACCACCAAGATTGTTTATTTCTATTCTTATTGGTTGTATGGAACCATTCATCATTGCTCTTGTTAGGGTCGACGGTTAGGCTTGAGGTTGGGCAGGTTAAAGAATTGAGGCTTCTATTATTATTATTATACATTAAAGAAGAAGAGATCGCTCATGCGGTTGATCAATGTGTCGAGAACCATTTTTTATTTATAATTAATTTTGGTTATCTTTAAGAATAAAAGGTTAACGATTATATTAAATTGAGTTTGAACTCACTACTTTTGTAAGAATATGAATGGTTTGGTCACCTTTGTTTGTCTATGGAAGTTTATGTTGTCTCAGAACTAGAGGTCTTTTGGGTAGACTGAATTACAAAGACACAGATCTTATTACTCACTCATAACTATTTACTTATTTAATTAGATAGATGTAAGACAACATTGAGAATTTTTTCTTAAGGATCAAATTGCTTGGTGATAAGTTTAATACGAAGGTGATCACCCAATACTGGCAATGGAATTGTCCTTGGTACGTAGCTTGAATGTTGATCTTCCAACAGAGCTTGACTTGATCAATTCAAGGCTTCCTCAGGGGAACATTAATTGAGTCCTTGGTAGGTTTCAACTCTCCAATCAACTGCATTGAGGTTTCACTGCTGTAAAAGTAAAATGGTTGTTGCAAAGTTTTTCTGTAGTGTGTGCATGTAGAAGTATCTAACGGACCAGTTAAATAAGTGTTTTAAATTGTTATGCCACGTGAAAATAAATCATTAGTCCATTAAGTGAGAAGAAATATGTGGGTTAATGAAATCAAATGTAAAATACATATAACATGAACATGACAAAATTAAAATAAATGATGATCTCATTACAAATTCTCTCTAATTTCTTCATCACATCTCCACAGTAATCTTTTCCTCTTGAATATCATCCAATATCTTAAGCCTGAATCGAGTTAAAAGCGTCGCACCGGTGCCTGACCTCCCCCTTCCGACCAGTCTTAACCCCATAATGGCTAAGCTTCTCCATAGCATGAGCAAAAGCCTTGAAGAAAGCCGCCTGGTCGTTAGCGTACATGTCCACAAAACCCCTCGTCCTTGGGTCCTTAACAAGTGCATGGTCCGAAGGCAGCAAACCTAAACCTCTCTTCAAGTTCTGATAATAAACATTATCAAACTTCCCCGGCGTCATTACGTCATTGAACGCCGACATGGCGGTTTTCGTCTTATAATCGGCGCACAGTTTCTTCAGCCCCGCCGCAAAACTTGGATACATATCTGGATCAGTTGGTGTAGTTTTGTTGTAGTTGTAAACACGGTCAGCGAATTCCTTGCAATGAGAGAATCCGATTGTGTGTGCGCCACTTAACGCCACCATCTCTTCCGCCGCGAAGCCTTTCGAGGCGAAGAATTTGATGATGTCATCCATGGTTTGGTTTGTTCTCGGGAGGTTTCCTTCTACGGTTGAGGCTTTGGAAATTCGTCCGTCTTTTCTCCCTAGCCGAACTTTGTAGAAGGGGCCGCCGACCATGGTGACGAGGTTTCGTGTGGCGAGAGCGAGGATGTCGGAGCATGAGACGATGCCGGGGCAGGTGAGCTCGAGAGCGGTCTTGGCCCGTGAAACCACCTCCATGGCATCCCCGGAGAGGGATTGGTTGATGTCAGCATCGCGTTCAGCGACGTTGACGTGGTCGGAGGAGATGAGGACAGAGGCGTCACATCCCTCCACCATGCAGTCGTGGAAGAAGAGGCGGAGGGTGCCGGCGGCGGTGGTGGGGTTGGCGATTTGTTTTTGGGCCACGGTGTCACGGACGATGGTTTCGAAATCGGGGCATGTTTTTTTGTAGTAGTCGATGGAGAGTTTGGATTCGGAGGTGGGGACTGATGAGAAGAGTATGACTACAAGTAGTATTGGAAGAGCCATGGCTATGGCCATGGAATGCTATATATATTTTAGGAGAAATTGTACTTAAAGAAGTGTTTTTTTTTTTTTTTTCAATTGTAGTGATGAATGAATGAAGAGTGTAGAATAGGGTTTGAATATTTATACATGCATGCATGAAATTTAGTTGAACTAGCTTCATGAATGAGGCCATGAGCTGTGCCAAAGCAAACAAACAAACCAATTAAGTAACAACTTTGATGAGCTGGATGGACCACCCAAACTGAATAGAAGCATCCTTAATTAAATTAAAGCAACTGAACTTGTTTTTGTTGGTCTTAATTACTATATAGGTACGTACGTACTAATACTCAATTATTTCACTTCTTTTGAAAAGTTTTCGTTTTAATTGATGGGCTAAAAATGAGATAGCTGATGATAAGTTTTGGCATATCTAATATAATATGTGCAATATATATCTCTCATCACTTTATTTTTATGACACTGTGAAATCAATGATAGGTGACTCGAGTTTTGATTTCCGGCGTTCATGATCAAATGGTTTATGGGAGGATGGATATTAATTATTGATTCAGATAATTGCAAAGGCTTTGTGGGTTTAAAGGTAATTACTATATTAATCAGTAAATTAACTTGATTAATTGCATCTTTCTTCCCAGCTTCTTCTATAAATCTGATTTTGATTTTAGGTTACAATAGGGTTGGTAAAATTGAAGTCGTTAAAACCAAGATCATTTTGAAATGAAATGGATTGAGTTTTTTTTTTAAAAATCTATCTTACGTGCCAATTATTTGCATGCCATAAAATATTTTATAGATCAAATCAAACATTTTGTATAGTACTTGTAATTAGTTTTGAGACTAACTTGTCTCCAATATCATCAATTTCATATAATCATGAACATATATACCACCGATCCCAGTCATCATCGTCGTCATCCTATCATATATGAAACATATCAAAGCAATGCAATTAATAAAAAATAAAAAAATAAAATGAATTAACAGAAAGATATTCAAGAAACTCTCTCTTTCGATCTCTCCCTTGTTTTCTCTACATGGCCAAATAAATTAAACCCCATCTGATCAGCTCATCATCTTCTCCATTACCACCTACATCTGCATGTTATTAAACGCGTCGCACCGGCGCCTCACCTCGCCCTGGTTCCCGATCTTAATGTCCAGATGTCCAAGCTTCTCCATAGCATGAGCAAACGCCTTGAAAAATGCCTCCTGATTCGTGGAGTACCGCTCGACCAAAGGCAACGTTCTCGGGTCTTTCACCAGCGCATGGTCGGAAGACAACAACCCTAAGCCCCTCTTCAAGTTCTGATAATACACGTTGTCGAATTTCCCGGGAGTGATCACGTCATTGAACGCTGACATGGCAGGGTTCGCGGTGTGATTGGCACACGTCACCTTCAATCCCTCCGCGAATTTCGGGTGGATTTCAGGGTCCGTTGGGGTTGTCTTGCTGAAATTGTAGATCCTTCCGGCAAACTCCTTGCAGTGAGAGAAGCCGATTGTGTGTCCGCCAGTCAACGCGACCATTTCTTCGACGGAAAAACCCTTGTCGGCAAATAGCTTGATGAGTTGATCCATGGTTTGGTTTACTACTGGCAAGTTTGCCGCAACTTTGGACGCTTGGGATACTAATCCGTCTTTTCGGCCTAATTTTACGGTGTAGAAGGGCCCACCGACCATTGTGACGAGGTCACGTGTGGCCTCGGCGAGGATGTCGGAGCAGGAGACAACCCCTGGGCAGCTGAGCTCGAGGGCTGTCTTGGCACGGACGACAACCTCCAAGGCATCACCGGACAGGGACTGGTTAATGTCAGCGTCGCGCTCAGCGGCGTTGACGTGGTTGGAGGCAATGAGGACAGACGCGTCGCATCCCTCCACCATGCAGTCGTGGAAGAAGAGGCGGAGGGTGCCTGCGGCGGTGGTGGGCTGGGTGGCCTGCTTCTGGGACGCGGTGTCTCTGACGATGTTTTGGAAGTCAGGACATGTTTGCTTGTAGTAATCTACGGTGAGCTTGGATTCGGACAGGGGAACAGATATGAAGAGAAGGAGTAGGAAAAGTATAGGAGCGACCATGGTTGATTTTTGAGAGAAAGACGACGACGACGACGGCAAGGACAGAGAGGAAGATCAGGGCTTGGGAGAGACCTGGTTCTTCCCCTGAGATCTTTCCTCAATGGAAGTTGGAAAGGGAAGGCGAATTATGTAATGGGTTTGAGAAAAATGGAAAGGGAAGGAGATGGTGAAGGGTTTTGTGGAAGGGAGGGGTTTCAGGAGATTTGATGTGTTGTTGTTACAACTACCATGCATGCAAATTAACAGATGAGATAAAAATAAATAAAATTTAGAGCTCTAGGCTTCTAGCTAGCTAGCCTGCTATTTTTGCATGGATATTTTTGAGCTAGGAGTGCGTTGACCAAAGGAATTGATTGTCGAACAAGTAAAGACGCAAAGGTAGTTTTTCAATAAATCTTGAATTTTTCGTAAGGAAGATATTTAGGTTTGATCTTGTGATACCTCCTTTTATATCACTTTTTTGTTTTATTAAATTATCTTTATTTATATATCATAATCATATGTATTTATTCTCTAAATCATATCAAGATCATCTCCTTAAAAATCAATAAAATTGGAGGTCGTTTAGTAATTTATTAAGTGTATCAAATAAATCAATAATTTTAGTAAGAATTAAAATCATCATGACAAATCGTCTATATAATTGATAAATTTGAATGACTAAATGATCTTCAATCTCATTGATTTTTTTTTAAGATGATCTTACCTTGATGATTTAGAAGTTCAACTGTTCCACTTATGATACATACATATATATATATATATAAATATATCCACAAAGACAATTCAAAAATCGAAAGAACGATATGATTAGGTATCACTAGCTAGGGTGAGATATAAGTATTGTCGTTTCCATATTGTCAACTAGTTAAGGATTATTTTTCTCATTTGTAAAAGTTCGACTAAATTTACAATATTCATAGTTATTTAATTTTTTATGAATAAGATATATTTGCATGGAAACCAATAGCAAGAACATATAGATTTTGAGAGGAAAGGAAGTAAAACAGAAAGGAAAAGAAGAAAATGGAAAGAAGAAAAGAAGAGGAAGAACACCCCAACGCTCGAGAAACCCAATTTCAAACTCGTGTTTTCCCTAGAATTGAATTATGAGAATTTGAACTCGAAACTTGAAATTAAGGTTACTGTGATGATCCTTGACCCCTGGCGATCAAAATCGAGTTTATTAGTTATGGAATTGGACGCGGAAGGCTAGGATAAAAGATAAAAAACTTGGCTGAAAATCTTTGAGTTGAGAGTTCTAAGTTTTGATAATGAATTCTTATTTCCGGGAATGAATTCTTATTTCTGGGATTGAATTGGACATGTTAGATGAATTGGATTTGAAAATTGGTTGGAAATAGAAAGATTTTGATTCGGGTGTGCTTGTCGGGTAAGGATCCGCGTTGCAGAAACTGAGTCAACCCGACTGAAGGTTGAAGATAATCTGCAAGCCCACGAGCATAAAGGTTGGGTGGCACTTGAGGGCACGTGCTACATTATCTCAATTTATAGCCAACACGTGTTTTGATGCTTTTTATGTTATAAATATTTTGGCATAGGTTTCGAGTCAATCAGATATCGTCTCGGGTAGTTTTGTGTGTTCAAAGTGTATATGTTATAATTCAAATAAGTAAATTGTTACAGAAATTTGGGGAATTTAATGTGCGATTACGACGGACATTAGTGACCTCAGTTATGATTTTTGAGGCTGCATAACTCTCAGGACTTTGGAGGAGTGTACAACTCAGAATTGAATCACTGGGACAATCTGTGAGTGAACATTTATAACCACTTATTTATTTTCTAACTGCGATTCATGCATAATTAAATGTTTTGAATATTTTAATCGCATGATTTGGTTGCAATCATTTGAATAATGATTTGGCTGTTGACTTTCCAGATTCATTGATTGGTTTCTTGACATAGTTTTTTACGGTTGTCATGTGGAAACGTTGTTTCAGGCTCATGCCCAGTAATGATTTGAACTGTTGACTTTCCAGATTTATTGATTGATTTCTTGACATGGTTTTTTACGGTTGTCATATGGAAACGTTGTTTTAGGCTCTTGCCGAGTTCGGTAATGTTGATACCATATCGGCCAACCAAGCTCAGACCCATAAGATCACTCGGAATAGACTCGACCCATTGTCAAGGCCCATCACAAGATGCAAGCCCACATCAAGCAGGCCTAAAACCATCACCATGATCCATGAAAGAAGGTCCATCAGGCACATTAACAAAACCACTCATGTGGAACATTACCTAACCCTAGGAAACTCATATAAATAGGAGCTATCCTCCATGATTTGGACAATCTCTCCACACACACTCTCTCTAGAATGAGCTGCCACCTCTCTCTAGATCTCACTCTTCATCTAGACTACTCTTCAATCTTCTTATAGGGCTCAATGCCTAATGTGTCATGTATAAACACTATTATTGATAATGATAGGGGGTATACCACCATAGACGTAGCCTATTTTGGGTGAACCACGTACATCTAGTGTTCCTTATGTGTCTACAGCCTCAACGTGTGTTTAGGTTCATTTTAGGATCAAACATATATATGGCGCCTTCTATGGGAAGAGGACTGAAATCCATGTATAGGCGATCTTCCCTTCTTCACTCTTTTGCTGGAGACCAAATCACTCAAGAGCATCGAGCATTTGCTGACCACCCACACAGATAAGCCTTTTTACTTGCTTATTTAGCTTGTTAATCTATTGTCATTTTGCTTGGAATATTGGGGGACTTCACCATCATTCCTGGTCGGTAAGATCACCTTCCGATTGGAAACACCAAATCTGGTCTATGGTATCATCTCTGGTCTCTAGCACCATTCATGGTTGACAAGATCACTTCCTGGTCGGCAGAATCACCTCCTGATTGGCAGCACCACCTCTGGTCTCAGGTATCATCTCTGGTCTCCAGCACCATTCCTGGTTGGAAGGATTATATCCCGATCGGCAGCACCATCTATGGTCTCTAGTATCATCTCTGGTCTCCAGCAACATTTTTAGTCGGCAGGATCACCTCTCGATTAGCGGCACCACCCTTGGTCTCCGGTATCATCTTTGGTTTTCAGCATTATTCCTAGTCGGCTGGATCACTTCCTGGTTAGCAGGATCACCTCCCGATCCATAGTACTGCCTCTGGTCTTCGGTATATCTTCGGTCTCTATTCCTGGTCGGTAGGATCACCTCCCGATCAGCAGTACCACCTTTGGTCTCTGGTATCATTTCTAGTCTCCAACACCATTCCTAGTCGGTTGGATCACTTCCTGGTTAGCATGATCACCTCTTGATCGGCAGCACCACCCCTGATCTTCGGTATCATCTTTGGTCTCTAGCATCATTTTTAATTGGCAAGACCACTTCCTCGTCGGCAGGATCACTTCCTAGTCGGTATGATCACCTCCCGATCAACAGCACCATCTTTGGTCCCCCGTATCATCTCTCGTCTCCAACGCCATTCCTAGTCGACAGGACCTCTCTTGGTCGGTATGATCACTTCCTTGTCGCAAGATCAACCCTGATCGGCAGGACCTCTCTTGTTCGTCAAGACCTCTCATGGTCGAGAAGATCACTTCTTAGTAGCAAGATCAATCCTAGTCGGTAGAACCTCTCCTGGTTGGAAGGATCACTTCTTGATCGCAAGATAACTCCTAGTCAACAAGACCATTCAATCTCTACCCTCATCGACCTTACTGTCGAAATTCTCATTTCTCCCATTCAATCTTTCATCGAAGGCATACAAAAACGGAATGGAGAAGGGAAACTTAGGGTATGTCGGTAGGATTTTGTGACAGGACCCATCCCAATCCCCCTAGGATTAACGCGGGATGACTCTGCTCCCGTCTGACACGAAGTGTCAAACAAGGGATAATTCCGACCTTTGCCCTCTCAGGATATATCAGAGTACGCCAGGATCCGGAGAAGGTATGTGATATCTCGGTCTCTGCTACAGTCCACATCCGAAGTCAACCTGAAGGGCCGTCAAAATATTAAAAGCTGTGAGTGGAAAAAACAAGAGTTTATAAAAACATTTCATAAGAAGACATTTGTACCCTTCACTAAAAAGTATGCATGCATTCGAAAACCATTTATCCGAAATAAACCATATGTGGGAACTAAGCCCAAAACCAAGGTTGAAAGAACCATCATGAAAACGACCATACGGGCCACTGCCCAAATCCACAAGGGACTCGGCCCAAACCATAAGAAACCAACCATACGGGCCACTGCCCAAAACCTGTGTAAACACACATCATATATCATATCATATATCGCATAATGCATACATCATATATACATATAATTCACACAACCAATCCTGTCACGGTTTCCAAAGCTACGCGCGTGCTACCCAGGTCTCAATCCGAGTATTCTCAAAGTCAAGATCAATGTCCGCAGACCACTGACCCTACCCGAGGTAATAGTAATCATAGCCTTCCTGAGAGTAAGGAACCCAACTGGGGGGTGACTCCACTCAGTCGGTGCTCCGTGACTACTCCGGGGTCCACCCAAGCCAACGACCCTCCCCGGAGGAGATAATAGAAGTAAAGGAATGTATATGAATACATAACATAAACATTCATGCTTGGTTCCCTTGAACCGTCATGATCCATAACATCCATTAACCAGGGTTCATGCCGGTTCCCATAAACTGTCATGAACCAGAATGACCTGACAAAGGTTCATGCCGGTTCCCATAAACCGTCATGAACTTGAAAATCCATCTAGGGTCCCTGACCCGAAATCATAAACCGTAAAATAACTGGGTCTCGTGCCCGAACATATGACATCAGCTGGGCACCGTGCCCGATATCTAAGGTCATATGCCCGAGACAAAACCAAATGGGTCTCATACCCGAGTTTATCCTTTTGAAATCCAAAACCATTTCATTTATACCGATAAAGAAATACCGACCCGTATAGGCACCGTACAGGGCCGAAACCTCGAAATACGTGCCTATACGTAACCACACATCCAAATGCACTCATGGCATCACAAACAAGTATTTAAAACATATAATAAACATTTATGCATGCACCAATTTAAAAAACAAGGTCCACTCACAGACCGTCCGAGCTGCTGCCTCGATTTGCGTGTCATAGGCTCTCCCAGCCGATCACCATCACCGGGACTCCCAAACCTGTCCAAATTTTAATAAAAGGTTACTAACTACTTAATTAACCTCCTACCAAAGCCCCGTAAATTTTCCGAACTTTTAACTATTTTTAAACCGATCCTAAACCTTCCGATAGCCCGAAACCTATCAAAACGATGTCCGATTGACGCGAGACCAGTCCCAAAATCTTCGTTTCATTGAATAGAAGATTTCATATGTTGAACATTTTCCCAAATTATGGCCCACGCTCCCTCACGCGCCCCTAAAAGGTCAAAAATACTATTTATCGTCTTCAACCTCCAGCTTACTGTTCACGGTACTGTTTATCCGTCTTCAACCTCGGTTTTCTCCGGTTTTTGGACCGATTCGGGGTCCATTTCATCCCATTTTAATCCTAATATGATACTAATCTCATTTCTAATCTTTTTAGCTATTAAAACGGAATCAAAATCCACCAAACCCGTAGCTTCAACCGCCGTTAATGGTAGCCTGATTCCCCCGCTGTTCACGGCCATTACCGGCCATCACAAGCCCCAAAACTAATCCTATTAGCTTCCAAGGGTCCCCAGAAACCTTACCCAATTAATGAAATCGAGTAAAAACCATTAAAATCGAAATTTGAATTTTCAAATATTTTCCTTACCTCACGGTCTCTCCCGCCGTCCACCACTGTGAACCACCATGGCCGGCCGTCGTGGTGACACGACCCATCCCAATCCCCCCGGGATTACCATGGAATGTGACGTGCTCCCTTCTGACAAGAGACGCCAGACAAGGGATAACCGATTGCCATTGCCCAAACGGGCTTCCAGAGTGCGTAAGGATCGATAGAGGAGGTGTGCGATGCTCAAGTCTCTGCTGCAGTCGTATCCGGAATCAACCTGAAGGGCATTAAAAACAAAAGCTGTGAGTGGACGAAAATAAACAAGTCTGCTTAAAACATTTATAAGACATTTATGCCCCTCAGTAAAATCATATGCATGCACCAAAAACCAATAATCCCATATTTATTTAGAAATAACCATTAGGGCCTTAGCCCGGAAACCAAAGCATAGTTTCAAATTCCAAAAGTCAATCCAAGAGTTATTTCATCAATTTAGTAATATTCATTTATTATTTTTCCATCTCCGGCATCCCCGATGCCTAGCGTCCTAGACGCTTGACGTTCCTGACGTCATATCTCACGGTATTAAGCAACGCGTGCTGCCCGGGGTCTCACCGGGTCCATATCTCTGACATCCCCGATGTCTGACGTCCATGACGTCTAGCAATCCTGCTCCTGGATCACTATACGGTCCGGTAGCTCCGTATAATGAGCCCTCGCAGGCAATGCACCGTGACTTCTCCAGTGTCCCCGACACTTGGAGGAGACCAGGATATAAATATCCTCATATCGAGATGGTTTTATGGAACACATTTTATTATTCATTTCCAAAGTATCACAAGGGCCCTGCCCCGAATTTCCATAAAACCGTCGTAAGTCCAAATAGTTGAATCAAATCCGAAATAGTTTATTCAATTCCATTTTAGGGTCCCCGACCCGAAATCACATATACAAGTCAACTGGGCTCCTGGCCCGATTCATAAGTTAACTGGGCCCCTGGCCCGATTTCATAATTCAATTGGGCCCCTGGCCCGATTCAACAAATTAACTGGGCCCCTGGCCCGATTTCACTTTATCAAATTCGTAACCGTTTCATGAAATCATATCCATCCATATTTATGGAAATCAGTGCAAATCCAGAAAACCTCGATTCACGTGCAAACACGTAAATCGCCTCGAAAAGCGTGAAAACATATAAATTCACTGATATCCAAAATAAATCATATAATCCCAATTATAACAATCATGAAACAGTTATGCATGCATCGAATTTATAAAACCAATGTCCACTCACAGACCGTTTAACCGAGCGCCTCGATACGCGTGCCATAGGCCCTCCCGGGCCACCTCACTATCACCGGGACTCCCAATCCTGTTCAAATCAATTTAGAGGATCACTAACCTCATCATTAACATCCTATTCAAGTCCCGTAATTTTCCCGAATTTTTAAGTATTTTTAAATTGGATTTAAAACCTTCGGACATCCCGAACAATATCGAGACGGTGTCCGATCGACACGAAACCAATCCCAAAATGTTCGTTACAATGTATAGGATAAAAGTCATGTTGACCTCACCTCGAGATTCGTGCCCACGCGCCGTCACGCGCCGCCGTGAGTGGCTGCGCGTGAAAGCCACGCGCCTGCTACAGTGCTCCTTCTTCACCCGAATGACTGGTAAACGGGTCAGATTACCCGCGATAGGATCCGTTTCAAACACCCTCAATTCGATATCAATTCCATCCGTTCTTGATCCTACAACAATCATCAATCCACCAATTTCAGTTCTGTGTCCATGATTAGCATCAACCATCGATCAATCTTGTCGACAACCCGTGATCACCCAAAACGGGTCGATCACCAGAACTCCTCCAATCCTTAACCATAATCAAATTAACTTCACAGGAAGTTAATAAGGACTAATACGAACTAATTAGAATCATTAATTTAACTCGACAATACCTCAATCGTCACAACTCAAGCTCGAGTTTTCCGGCCGTCCACCATGTCCGTTCACGGCCCTAGGAGCTCCCAAGCTTGCCCCATTTGATCTGGTTCGACTCGTTGAAGTTCCAGGAAGCTCAAACACTCATCAATTAGGCTTGGGCTGGCCTGAAACTGGAAATTCGAATTTGAATTCCCCAGAACCCAGTTTCGGGTTTTTGAGTATTCCTCCACCATTTCCACTCCATTTTTCCATCTCTCAAACTCAGTGAACTGCCCTCGACACACTCTTCATTCTTTTAATTCAATTTAGCCGTTAAAGGCGTCCAAAACCGTCCTCAATCCACTGTGTAAAGGTTCCCGCACTGACCCGAAAATCATAGAAAAACCCAGTGCCCACGTTCAGTGATCGATGCCAACACAACCCCATGTGCAATTCAACCTCAAACTGGCCCAATTCAGTCAATTAATTCATAAACAAATCAAGGGATCGATCGCACAAAGCATCCACCTCACGGCTAATTCAATGGAACAGTGTCCCGTGAAGAAAATTACAATTCTGCCCTTGTGCAGAAAATTACCAAAATGCCCCTCACGCATCCTGACCCGTAACTCGGTCATACGGACTCCGATTGATGCGTGCCGCCTGTCATTGAATTCGTATCGACGAAACCTCCGTAACGGTCCTTGGCCCTCGGCCATCGGACATCCCGGTCAAAAAGTCAACATTTGCCCCTACATCGTCCAAATTACGAAAATGCCCCTGGACTTCCGTACATCATAACTTTCACCACGAACGTCGGAATCGAACGTGCCACCTGTCTATGAACTCGTGACGTCCCGAACTACGTCACGGTCATCGGTCAAAGTCCATTTGACCATCCGAATTAAAAGTCAACGTTTTGCCCACACCTAGGGGCAAAACGGTCATTTTGCACAATTCGTCCGAAATCGCCCAACTAATCCCAGATTAGTAAATCACAATTAAATATTATTAAATCCCGATATTCGGGACGGGTCGTTACAACCTTCCCTCCTTAAAGAATTTCGTCCTCGAAATTACCAATAACCTTATTCCACAACCACCTTGTGGAAAACAATTCGACCACACATCTGTGTACACTTGTACACCCACATACTGGGACAACACCAGTCTCGTTTGTACCCAGACATCCCATCACAGTCATATGTCATAATAGCAACAACACTCGACCACCTCGAGTGGAAATGATCACCTGATCTGCGATAAAATCGCTTAACCATTTAGCTGACTCCTTCAGCTAGATGGTTCCTTTCCATTTTCAATATATCCTTACATTTGCTCCCATTGGGAGTCACCAAATCTCGTTTGTCAGTCCATGCTGACACCATCAGTCAACTGTCATCACAAAACTTTACCACCCTAGTAAAGCCCCAACCATCTGTCTATCCGTGACAACACCATGTACTACATCACTCTCGATGTAGCGCAAGATCAACCACATGATCTCAATTCGCAGGGCAAGCCCATCCTGCGACATAAATAAATCTCAATGTCCATAATCGCCGACTCCCTCAGCGAACCAAGACGCTGGAAAATATAACGGCGTAGTAGCATCACGCAAGGCTACTCGTGGTTACTCTGACCACCAACTCACTCATCCTGAGTGTACGTATACCGCCAACTTACTCAATCAAGTGGTGTAACTGGAACACATTGACTACCAGCCCAGCAGTGACACACATCTCAATACTAGGGTTCCATAAGCCAACCATGGCTAAGAGCACCTGCTCATACAATCACTGAACCCTGACAAAATCACTCTGCCCAGCGCACAGTATCCAATGTCCAGTCCACAATATAGCCAAACAAATGATATCAGAACCAATCCGATTACCAACACATTAGTTACACACCACTGGTACATCCCATGTACCGCCATTAGGCACCACTCAGCCTAACCAGTATCAATCATCGTACAACGTACCCTGTACGTACCTCAATCCATCAATCTGACTATAGCCACCCAGGTTATAGCCAAACACGTTCTAGTAATGGAGTACATTTGCCCAAACCAACATGAGACAAAACGAACTCCACCCGTCATTTAGTCCCAACTCCGAATCCGAATTCGTAATTTCGTAAGAAATCCCGAATCCGAACCCAGACATCATGTTTTTAACCCATTTCCAAATCTGAATCCGAAATCATTATTCCGTAAGCTAGCATTGGAATAACCATTCCGCACCCAAATCCAGTAATCCATTTTCGAGCTTCGCAATCGAATCCTGAATCGTCACCCAGAAATTCGATTCCAAAACCCAAAATCTCGTTTACGTCCATCAGGACGTAACGTAACCGAATCTATCGGTTGCCTCTCCAAAACACTCGATTGACTTCATAGGGAAGCTCATCCCAATATCCACACGTCAAAGGTTGACAAAATCCGACCACATCGGAAACCTACTCAACCAAGTCACAAACCATATGGACTTCACTCCGAGAAGAAGTTCAGTCCCGTCATTTACGATTCACATACCAAGGTAAGAGTGATAACTCTCATCCAATCTGGATCATCACGACCACAACCCAGATCCATCGCTACGTCACTCGACAAGTAATATCGCGATCCTAGATCGTCACATCGACCAAAGTCGACAACATCGCAAATCAGATCCACCTAGGATCCACACATGCTCACATAGCTAACAGTCCATCCGAAAGCTGATCGTGGGGTCTTACACCCTCAATTGAATCCTTCGCCAAATTTCCCTTGGTGGAAAGATGACCTCGCATTTCACCACCAAATCCAAAATCATACACAACTTCTTGTGTCCAATGAACCCAAGCCAAACATGGGTCCACCTACCAATACACGCTCAACGTACTGGTAGCAACAATCATCACCTGCCACGGCAGGAAATAAGAAGTCAACCCCAAAGACTTCGGAATACCAATCACCGGTGTGGAAACGAGCACTTCCCTCGTCTCCCAATCACAACTCTCCCCGGATAGAGAGTTCCAACCATGTTGGAAACAGACATGCTCCCAATGAGATGTCAAGTCCAACCACAGGACTTCCCACGTCCATACCTCACTTGGACCACCACGTGTCCAAAATCAATTCATTACTCGGACCTCACGTCCGCCAATAGTCATGTATGCACACACCCCGATTCCGAACGGAAATTTCCTCAACTCTGCCTGGATGTGCATACCATACTGCCTTCGTCTCACATCTCGACCTTAACAGGTTCAATCCTCAGGTTCCAAGTGATTCACAATCACAAAATACTACGAATGGTTTCCCCGACTTTTCCAATTTCAATAATTTCCTTGTACTTCCTGGGGATATAAGCAGTACACAAACTTACCAATCTCGGAGTTGACCACAACTCCCCAAGTCCACCAACTCGCATGACATAGGGAACATCGTCCCTAGATTCCCCAAGTTTCAATCATACCATTTGATCCATTCATCACCTGTCATCATATACCTGTTAGGACTTATCCCAACACGACACAACCTCCACTGGATCCCATCCAGTCCAAGGCTCAACCACCACTGAGTCGCAGATACCAATCATCTGTTCATCATGACAGAGTCACACCCCAACTGGTGGCTCATCGTCATCACAATTACTGTCACCAGCACCAGCGCTAGTACCAGCACCAACGCACCATCATCAACACTAGTATCAGCACACAGGCATCCATACCAGTATTGGCATAAAGGTATCACCATACCAACATCCATACATAGCACACGAACACCCATGCTAGCACACGAACATCCATGCTAGCACACAGTGTGCAAAGTTGTTACCCTGGATCTCCGTTCATTCCGAACGACGATCCCGTAACACCACTCGTTCCCCACGACTATGGGTACCTCCAATTTTTGCCATCGGCACATCAGGATAATGAATGTTCCCTGAACGTCCCCAAGTATTAAAACCACACTAACTACCCTCGATAGCTAGTCATCTCGACACAACTGTCGACCAACAGTCATCGTTGTCAAGATCCGCATCCACACATCACACTACTATTCGATCCAACACGGGATTCCATATTTTATCTCATAACCGCATCCGTGGATCGAATCCCATAATCCAGACTAGACTCACTACAGTCATCCACATGGTCATCCATGACCTCAGCCGCTCGTCGCAGCACAAGTTCTCACTTAAGGTTCACCTTTCGGTCCATCAATTATAAATTAGGGTTCCAAGGTCACACCCTAGGGTTCCACCGAACCCAACTGCCTTCTGCAGTAAAATCCACAACCTGACCGACTCTGCGGTCCTGACATCGTATAGACGTCCAATCCAATCCAATCGTCAACTCAACGTGGGTTCCACCACGAAGGTCATCGGCTAACTCCGATGCACCAACACCCCGAACATTAGCCAACACTACCAGGGTCCAAAACATAGACCAATACTCAACCGAGTTTCACATTTCCAATCAAATGGGGTTCCCTGAACCTAGCTGTGCCCAGTGGCACAACAATCCATCATCTCATGACCGAACCGGCGGTCCCACATTACCAGTTAATCGTATACAACCCCACCTGGGTTGAATCGTATCAATGCACGGCGTATCGGGCCAAACACACCCAATTCACCATACAAACCCAAAACTATCTATCAGGTTGACAACGGAACTGCAGCCCAAAGAGACATCACACCCTCGTCCTTCGCGCACAAAAGAGCAAAACCTGCTCTGATACCACTTGACACGACCCATCCCAATCCCCCCGGGATTACCATGGAATGTGACGTGCTCCCGTCTGACAAGAGGCGCCAGACAAGGGATAACCGATTGCCATTGCCCAAACGGGCTTCCAGAGTGCGTAAGGATCGATAGAGGAGGTGTGCGATGCTCAAGTCTCTGCTGCAGTCGTATCCGGAATCAACCTGAAGGGCATTAAAAACAAAAGCTGTGAGTGGACGAAAATAAACAAGTCTGCTTAAAACATTTATAAGACATTTATGCCCCTCAGTAAAATCATATGCATGCACCAAAAACCAATAATCCCATATTTATTTAGAAATAACCATTAGGGCCTTAGCCCGGAAACCAAAGCATAGTTTCAAATTCCAAAAGTCAATCCAAGAGTTATTTCATCAATTTAGTAATATTCATTTATTATTTTTCCATCTCCGGCATCCCCGATGCCTAGCGTCCTAGACGCTTGACGTTCCTGACGTCATATCTCACGGTATTAAGCAACGCGTGCTGCCCGGGGTCTCACCGGGTCCATATCTCTGACATCCCCGATGTCTGACGTCCATGACGTCTAGCAATCCTGCTCCTGGATCACTATACGGTCCGGTAGCTCCGTATAATGAGCCCTCGCAGGCAATGCACCGTGACTTCTCCAGTGTCCCCGACACTTGGAGGAGACCAGGATATAAATATCCTCATATCGAGATGGTTTTATGGAACACATTTTATTATTCATTTCCAAAATATCACAAGGGCCCTGCCCCGAATTTCCATAAAACCGTCGTAAGTCCAAATAGTTGAATCAAATCCGAAATAGTTTATTCAATTCCATTTTAGGGTCCCCGACCCGAAATCACATATACAAGTCAACTGGGCTCCTGGCCCGATTCATAAGTTAACTGGGCCCCTGGCCCGATTTCATAATTCAATTGGGCCCCTGGCCCGATTCAACAAATTAACTGGGCCCCTGGCCCGATTTCACTTTATCAAATTCGTAACCGTTTCATGAAATCATATCCATCCATATTTATGGAAATCAGTGCAAATCCAGAAAACCTCGATTCACGTGCAAACACGTAAATCGCCTCGAAAAGCGTGAAAACATATAAATTCACTGATATCCAAAATAAATCATATAATCCCAATTATAACAATCATGAAACAGTTATGCATGCATCGAATTTATAAAACCAATGTCCACTCACAGACCGTTTAACCGAGCGCCTCGATACGCGTGCCATAGGCCCTCCCGGGCCACCTCACTATCACCGGGACTCCCAATCCTGTTCAAATCAATTTAGAGGATCACTAACCTCATCATTAACATCCTATTCAAGTCCCGTAATTTTCCCGAATTTTTAAGTATTTTTAAATTGGATTTAAAACCTTCGGACATCCCGAACAATATCGAGACGGTGTCCGATCGACACGAAACCAATCCCAAAATGTTCGTTACAATGTATAGGATAAAAGTCATGTTGACCTCACCTCGAGATTCGTGCCCACGCGCCGTCACGCGCCGCCGTGAGTGGCTGCGCGTGAAAGCCACGCGCCTGCTACAGTGCTCCTTCTTCACCCGAATGACTGGTAAACGGGTCAGATTACCCGCGATAGGATCCGTTTCAAACACCCTCAATTCGATATCAATTCCATCCGTTCTTGATCCTACAACAATCATCAATCCACCAATTTCAGTTCTGTGTCCATGATTAGCATCAACCATCGATCAATCTTGTCGACAACCCGTGATCACCCAAAACGGGTCGATCACCAGAACTCCTCCAATCCTTAACCATAATCAAATTAACTTCACAGGAAGTTAATAAGGACTAATACGAACTAATTAGAATCATTAATTTAACTCGACAATACCTCAATCGTCACAACTCAAGCTCGAGTTTTCCGGCCGTCCACCATGTCCGTTCACGGCCCTAGGAGCTCCCAAGCTTGCCCCATTTGATCTGGTTCGACTCGTTGAAGTTCCAGGAAGCTCAAACACTCATCAATTAGGCTTGGGCTGGCCTGAAACTGGAAATTCGAATTTGAATTCCCCAGAACCCAGTTTCGGGTTTTTGAGTATTCCTCCACCATTTCCACTCCATTTTTCCATCTCTCAAACTCAGTGAACTGCCCTCGACACACTCTTCATTCTTTTAATTCAATTTAGCCGTTAAAGGCGTCCAAAACCGTCCTCAATCCACTGTGTAAAGGTTCCCGCACTGACCCGAAAATCATAGAAAAACCCAGTGCCCACGTTCAGTGATCGATGCCAACACAACCCCATGTGCAATTCAACCTCAAACTGGCCCAATTCAGTCAATTAATTCATAAACAAATCAAGGGATCGATCGCACAAAGCATCCACCTCACGGCTAATTCAATGGAACAGTGTCCCGTGAAGAAAATTACAATTCTGCCCTTGTGCAGAAAATTACCAAAATGCCCCTCACGCATCCTGACCCGTAACTCGGTCATACGGACTCCGATTGATGCGTGCCGCCTGTCATTGAATTCGTATCGACGAAACCTCCGTAACGGTCCTTGGCCCTCGGCCATCGGACATCCCGGTCAAAAAGTCAACATTTGCCCCTACATCGTCCAAATTACGAAAATGCCCCTGGACTTCCGTACATCATAACTTTCACCACGAACGTCGGAATCGAACGTGCCACCTGTCTATGAACTCGTGACGTCCCGAACTACGTCACGGTCATCGGTCAAAGTCCATTTGACCATCCGAATTAAAAGTCAACGTTTTGCCCACACCTAGGGGCAAAACGGTCATTTTGCACAATTCGTCCGAAATCGCCCAACTAATCCCAGATTAGTAAATCACAATTAAATATTATTAAATCCCGATATTCGGGACGGGTCGTTACACGTGGCCTCCTCATCATCCCAGTCCTGGCCTCACTCTCACACGGTGACACTTGATGGAGGTTTGTGGTGGTGTTGTGTGTTTGAAGAAAATGAAGAAATGAAGAAAATGGTGGATAATGGGGGGTGCGGGTTTGAAGAAGAAAAGAAGAAAATGATGATAGTTGATGAGGGAGATGGATCAGATGAGAGAAGAGAAATGGAGGGTGAGGATTTGAGAGATTAAAATAGAATGGAGGGCTAGGATTGAAAGTTGTTAAGATTAATTATAAAATAAGAATTATAATATTATTTAATTAAATAGATCCACAATTTAGGGGATTGGACCAATGGGATGAGTGACACTTGTCACTCATCCATGGGACCCACCTAAAATATCTAGCCCAATCAGATTTTGCCAAATCATCACTATCTCGAAGTACGTACATAGTGAAATCGAACTTCCGTGACCTATAACTTCGTCGTCGAACTTCCGAATTCGACGTGCAGCATGTCTATGGATTCGTATCGTCTCGATCTACGTAATGGTCCTCGGCACTCGGCCATCGGACCTCTCGGTCAAAAAGTCAACATTTGACCCCTTTTAACCAAAATTACCAAAATGCCCCTAAACTTCCGAACGTCATAACTTCCTCCTTGAACGTCAGAATTGAACGTGCCACCTGTCTATGAACTCATGACGTCACGAACTACGTCACGGTCATTTGTCAAAGTCCATTTGACAGCCCGATCAAAAAGTCAACATTTTGCCACCGCCTAGGGGCAAAACAGTCATTTTGCATCGTTCGTTCGATTTCGCCCAACTAATCACCGATTAACCTCACTAATCGTGATTAGTCACTAATCTAATCCTGGAATTTGGGATGGGTCGTTACATTTTGGGAGGTAAACTTAGAGAATCTTCTAGACAAACACACATGTATCACATGTCCAAAATATAAAATTACCAAATTACCTTTTACCAAAATTACCATGATACCCTTGTTATCTTTGACTAATAAGAAACTTATCTGAACTCTTTTTTTGACGTACTGCCTGTCTATATATTCAAAAGTTTGAGACCTATGTAACGGTCCCTACAAAACTTTCAAAAGGTCTCCCGATAAAAAAAAATCAACATTTTGACCCTATAGGGGCAAAATTATCGTTTTTCATTTTCTCGAATTTCCGAGGTGTTACAATGATTGTTTCCCAAGTAGTCGATGCTAAGGGTGTTTCCCAGACGGCTGATGCTCGGAGTTATTGTTATTCTGATTGTTCCCAAGCAGCCGACGATATGGGTGCTCCTAGACAGCTGATGCTTGGGGTGAATGTTATAGTTATTCCTAGACAGCTGAAGCTTAAGGTATTTCCAAGACGACTGATACTCAGGGGAATTGATGATTGGTTATAGATATTGAGGTCCAGGTTTTATTGCATTGTTTTATAAACGGGGATTTTAGGGGAAAATGGGTCATGGGCTTTTGATGCATGATATGATTTGCGGGTCCTACGATTTACGATGTGATTCGATTTAAAATTTGGTTGTTTATGATTTATGTTATGCATGCATGTTTTATAACTGAAGTGTCAGGACCCATCTCGGTTTCACCCCGAAACCCAAGGTAAATCCCGCTCCCGTTTGACAACCCGACACACACTAAGGTAAACTCACTCGAAACCACCAAAATACTCAGTCAGACGCAGGAGAACTATACAATAGATCCCGAAATTTAAACGTTTACAGAGCATAGTACCACAGTACAGAAGAAAGAAAACCGAAAAACAGTATGCGCACACGGGAAAATTAAACACTTTCGGGATCCCTCTCGTAACTGCTATGCCTCAGACGCTGCCTCGACGTCGAAACCCCGCGTTAGCTCCACAACCTGGAGGGCAGTTAAAAACAGAAGGTGTGAGTGGACCATAAATAAAAGAAAAGTTTCCAAAACCATTATATAAGAAAACCGAGTTTAGCCCTCCGTTTTGAAACCACATGCATAAGCCAGTTATGAAAACTGTTATCAATCAATCGCCATAAAACATCATAAGAAACAAAAACACTATAAAACAGTTATAGAAATCATATCATCAGCATTATAAAACTGTATCATAAATCGTGAATATCAAATCATCATTTTCCAATCAAACCTGCTGGATCTATCCGAGTCTTTAAACTCCCGAGTCTTTAAACTCAATCCAGGCCTCAATAATATCCGAGTCTTTAAACTCAATCGGCCTACGGGGGAAATATCAATATATCTGAGTCTTTAAACTCCCGAGTCTTTAAACTCAATCCGGGTCTTTAAACCCAATCCGGGCCCGTCCCCCGTCAAATATAATCCGGGTCTTTAAACCCAATAACCAGATCCAGCAAATCCAATCAAAACCATTTCTAAATTCACATCCAAACCCGAATCCGAAATCACTGGTCCGCTGCCCTTCCGGCATCCAGAACCGTCATTCCGAACCTAAATCCGGAATTCCACTTTTCAACTTTAAAACCAAATCCCGTTATCCGAAATCCGATTCTAAAACCGAAAACCTTGATCATCAAATCATGTTCCAAAATCCCTTTATAATCATTGAAAACCCTTTATCATTTGAAATCCCAAAACTAGCTTCCTCGTAAAACGTACTGAAAAACCGTAACTTCTCGTAAAACGTGCAATTATATAAAATAGTTATCACATATTCGATAAGCATAAAATCACATGTAAAACCATAAAACAATTATAGAAAAACAGTTATGCATGCTCGAGTTTAAAGAAAGGGTTCACTCACAATACCAAGCCCTCAATCGCGTCCCGTACGTCTCGTACGTTCCTCAGCTTCCTCGGGAACTCTCGATCCTGTCAACAATCACCAAAGTACGTCACTAACACGTCTACAAAGATCCACCGAAATTCCCTCAAAAATCCTCGAGTCGTAAACGTAACGAATCGGAACCCTAAACCTTAACCCTCGCGAAACTACTTCGATTTGACGTCCGATCAACTCGAAACCAATGCCAACGGACTCGTCACCACACCTAGACCAAAAACTATGTTGACTGTTTCCCCAACCGCCGCCGCACGCGCCCCCACGCTCGGCCCAAAGTGGCTGCGCGTGGCCCTCACGCTCCAGCTACAGTGCATCGTCTTCCTCGAGCAGACCCGGTTCGACACAGTATGACAGGACCCACCCCGATTATCACCTTGATAATCGGGAAGCATCCTGCTCCCGTCTGACAATCGAATCCAAAAGACCGGAAAACCAAATAATATTACATCACACCCATTGTTAGACCAGGGAGATTAAACAAATACATCCGACCGGACGTCAAGTCTACAGTTTCACAGAGCACAATATTACAAAACAAGTTAAAGAACAAATCCTACTCTGTGAACTAACTACTCCGCAACGGAAAACTTTATGCCTCTGCCTCTGCCTCGGCGCTAGCCCCCGAACTTGTACCACGACCTGGAGGGTAGTTAAAACAACAAAGTGTGAGTGGACCAAAACAAAGGTTTACAGAAAACAATTTAATGAAATCGGGGTTCGCCCTCCAGTTTTATAACGCGCATGCATAACCAGATATTCAAGAAAACCGCGTATTAACATTTGAAAAACTCTTTCTCCGAAACCCATGTAAAACGTTACAGAAAAACCATCACTGTAACGACCCGTCCCAAATTCCTAGATTAGATTAGTGACTAATCACAGATAGTGAGGCTAATCCGTGATTAGTTTAGCGAAATCGGACGAACGATGCAAAATGACCGTTTTGCCCTTGATGGTGGCAAAACGTTGACTTTTCATTCGGGCGGTCAAATGGACTTTGACCGATGATCGTGACGTAGTTCGTGTCGTCACGAGTTCATAGACAGGTGGCACGTTCAATTCCGACGTTCGAGGAGAAAGTTATGACGTTCAGAAGTTTAGGGGCATTTTGGTAATTTTGGTTAAAATGGTCAAATGTTGACTTTTTGACCAAGAGGTCTGATGGCCGAGGGCTGAAGAACGTTACGTAGATAAGGACGATACGAATCCATAGACAGGCGGCACATTGAATTCGGACGTTCGACGACGAAGTTACGGTTCACGGAAGTTCAAGTGCACTATTGCACGAATTACGAAACGGGTTCACTTTTGGACTCCAGTGGGCCCAGATATTTGTCTTGATGCCCAATGGATGAGTGACAAGTGTCACCCATCCAATGGACACCATATTCCTTCATGCACCGTGCAAACCATTTCCTTTTCTTCATTCAAACACACCAACCCGATCTCACCCATTTTCCACCCAAACCGTTCACCCAAAACCCATCCCACCTTAACCCATGACTAGCTATGAGGACCAGGGAGACTAGGGGAACTGAGGTGACCGGCCTGGAGGCCTGAACCACCGCCCACGGCGGCGAGAGGAGGAGGAACCCGTGAGGTTCACGGTAAGCCCATTTTCAATCCAATTTCCATTTTTATTGCTATGGGTCATTTTGGTTGCTTCCAATGAATTAAATGGGTTATTAGGATTGTGTTAGGAAGGTTTTAGGAATCTTGGGATGGCTGTGAAGCCATGGGTGCAGTTTTGAAACTTTGAACCGTTTGGTTCAAAATCGAACCATAGGATTTAGGTGTTTTTAGATAGTTTTAGGGATTGATATGGATGGAAAACATCAAAATAGGAAGAAAGGAATCGAAAAGGAAGAACTAGGATGAAAAATGGGGTGTCTAGGGCTGTGAACCGGTCACGCCGGTCCAGTTGGACCGGCCAAACCAGGTGAACCGGCCATGAACAGTAAAACCGGTCCGCTGGAGCTTGCTGATGATGAACAGTAATCTGGCTCTTCTTGGGGCGCGTGAGGGCGCGTGGTCCATAATTTGGGAAAGTGTTCAACACGGGAAATCTTCTATTCAATGTAACGAAGATTTTGGGACTGGTCTCGCGTCAATCGGACATCGTTTCGATAGTTTTCGGGGTGTCGGAAGGTTTAGGGTCGGTTTAAAAATAGTTAAAAGTTCGGAAAAATTACGGAGCTTTGATGGGAGGTTAATTAAGTAGTTATTAACCTTCTATTAAAATTTGGACAGGTTTGGGAGTCCCGGTGATGGTGATCGGCTCGGGGAGCCGTATGACACGCAAATCGAGGCGGCAGCTCGGACGGTCTGTGAGTGGACCTTGTTTTCTAAATTGGTGCATGCATAAATTTTTATTATATGTTTTATTACTTGTTTGATGATGCCATGGGTGCATTTGTATGTGGTTACGTATAAGCACGTATTTCGAGGTTTCGGCCTTATACGGGTCTGTATTTCTTTATTGGTTTTAATGAAATGGTTTTGGATTTCTAAAAGGATAAACTCGGGTATGAGACCCCTTTGGTTTGGTCTCGGGCATATGACACTATTTACGACTTTCGGGTCTAAATCGTGGTCGCGACGGGTGCTATGTGCACGGCGATCGACGATA
Organism: Prinsepia uniflora; assembly: GCA_032719365.1. Classification (NCBI taxonomy): domain Eukaryota; kingdom Viridiplantae; phylum Streptophyta; class Magnoliopsida; order Rosales; family Rosaceae; genus Prinsepia; species Prinsepia uniflora. The sequence continues at coordinate 74,274,818 of CM064865.1, read as the reverse complement.
CGACGCTCGCCTCCGGATTGGGATGTGTTCCTTCCGGAGAGGTCACGATGCACGATTCGTGGTCGGGCAGCCTGGGGAGGCTCGACTTCGGAGTGCTGATGGTTCAGGATAGCGATCGGTGATGAGTGCACCATGATCTTGTGGTGGTCGCGTCGGTTGATTCGTTCACGGCGACATACCAGGATTGAGAGCGGTCCTGGATGGATGGTTGCACGCATCACTATGATCGGAGTCGTGACTGACCCTTAGATATCGGGCACGGTGCCCAGTTGAGTCATATGTTCGGTCACGAGACCCAATTACTTTATGGTTTATGATTTCGGGTCAGGGACCCTACGTGGATTTCCAAGTTCATGACGGTTTATGGGAACCGGCATGAACTCTGGAAAGGTCATTGTGGTTCATGACGGTTTATGGGAACCGGCATGAACCTTTGTCAGGTCATTCTGGTTCTTGACGGTTTATGAGGACCGGCATGAACCCTGGTTATGTTATTACGGTACATGAAGGTTTATGGGAACCGGCATGTTACCTGATTATGGATATTATGGATCATGACGGTTCAGGGGGAACCGGACATGAATGTTTATGTTATGTATATATATGTTCATCTACCTTCCTTTACATGTTCTACTATCTCCTCCGGGGAGGGTCGTTGGCCTGGGTGGACCCCGGAGTAGTCACGGAGCACCGACTGAGTGGAGTCACCCCCCAGTTGGGTTCCTTACTCTCAGGAAGGCTATGGTTACTATTACCTCGAGTAGGATCAGTGCTCTGCGGACATTGACCTTGACTTTGAGAAGACTCGGATTGAGACCCGGGTAGCACGCGCGTAGCTTTGGAAACCGTGACAGGATTGGTTGTGTGAATTATATGTGTATATGATATAGATATGATATATGGATTGTGATATGTGGTATGCACAGGTGTGCACAGGATTTGAGCAGTGGCTCGTGTACTTGATTTCATTATGGTTTTCTGGATAAATGGTTTTCGAATGCATGCATGCTTTTTAGTGAAGGGTACAAATGTCTTCTCGTTAAAATGTTTTTATAAATTCTTGTTTTGTCCACTCACAGTTTTTAATGTTTTGACTGCCCTTCAGGTTGACATCGGATGTGGACTGTAGCAGAGACTGAGATATCACATGCCTCCTCCGGATCCTGGCGTACTCTGATAGCCCGGGAGGGCAAAGGTCGGAAATATCCCTTGTTTGACACTTCGTGTCAGACGGGAGCAGGATCATTCCGCACTAATCCCGGAGGGATTGGGATGGGTCCTGTCAACGTGGTATCAGAGCATAGGATTGCTCGTAAGATGCTTATTAGAGCAGGGTTGTCTCTATTCGAGCAACCATGTAGCTCTTGGAGTATGTACACAGGTCGAGGATGTGATATCTCAATGGGCTACAGTTCGTGATCAACCTGATAGTTGGGGTGCCGATACGATAGTTAGTAGGATTGGATTGACTTCATTATGATGTCAAGGCCGCGGAGTGGGTCAGATTGTTGATTTTACTGCTTTTCGCAGTTGGGTTCTGAGGAACTCTAGTTAGTGTGTCAGGACCCACCCCGGTTTCACCCCGAAACCCGAGGTAAATCCCGCTCCCGTCTGACTCCCCGACGCAAAACTCAAGTAAAACTCACTCACATTCTAACCAGTCAAACGCAGGAGTAATTAGACACAATGTCCCGAAGGTAGCATTTACAGAACATAGTACGAACATACAAAGAAAATAAAACCGATAACTACACGCACACGGAAGCCTTTACTCTACTCTGGGAACCCTCACGTCACTTCTATGCCTCGGACACTGCCTCGACGTCAAGACCCCGCGCTAGCTCCACAACCTGGAGGGCAATTAAAACAGAAAATGTGAGTGGACCAGAAAGTACAAAAGTTCAAAACCCATTTTATAAGAAAACCGAGTTTAACCCTCCGTTTTGAAACCACATGCATAACCAACAGTTATAAACACATTAACAAAAGAATCATTATAAAACATCATAAGAAACAGAACACTATAAAATACCATGAGAAACCATAACATGAGTATCGGAAACCGTATCAAACCATAATCACCAAATTATCCTTTTCCCGATCAAACCTGCTGGATCTATCCGAGTCTTTAAACTCCCGAGTCTTTAAACTCAATCCAGGCCTTACTCATATCCGAGTCTTTAAACTCCCGAGTCTTTAAACTCAAGGCCTACGGGGGAAAATCAATATATATCCGAGTCTTTAAACTCCCGAGTCTTTAAACTCAATCCGGGTCTTTAAACCCAATCCGGCCGGTCCCCCGTCACATATATCCGGGTCTTTAAACCCAATATCCAGATCCAGCAAATCCAATCCCAAAACCATTTGAAAACCATTTACCAAATCCTCATCCAAACCCGAATCCGAAATCACTGGTCTGAAGCCCTTCCGGCGTTCAGGACCGTCATTCCGAACCCAAATCCGGAAAAATATCCATTTTCATACCAAGACCAAAGGTAATCACAAATCATATGTCATAACCCATTTATCATTATCAGAAAACCTTTATAGGTGGAAATCCCCAAATGTGGCATCAAAATCCGAAAACCAACATTTTCTCGAAAAACGTGCCAAAACCGTCTTTTTCTCGAAAAACGTGCAAACACATAAAATCATCATTTCATATTCAATAACATAGATTCATAAGTAAAACCATAAAATACGTATATAAAAACAGTTATGCATGCTCGAGTTTAAGAAAAGGGTCCACTCACAGTACTGAGCCCTACTCGCGTCCCGAACGTCCAGCCCGTTCCTCGGCTTCCTCGGGAAATCCCGATCCTGTTAAACACCGCCAAAATACGTTACTAGTACGTCTACGAAGGTTCACCTAAATTCCCTCAAAATTCCCCGAATCCTAAACATAAGAACCCGGGACCCTAAACTTTCACCCTCGCGGAACTCAACTCAAACGACTTCCGATTGACCCGAAACCAACTCCATCGAACTCACAACAACTCCTAGACCAAAAACGATGTTGACCGTCTCTCCCAGAACCGCCGCACGCACCTCCACGCGCTGCCCAAAGTGGCTGCGCGTGGCCCTCACGCGCCTGCTACAGTGTCACCGTCTACCTCGCGTAGACCGGGCTCGATACAGTGCCTGCTGTTTGAACCGGCGAGAGCGGTTCACCGCCGTGCCTGCACCATTTTCCTCCCTCTCTTCACCATCCTCTTCGTCCAATCCTAAGCAATCCAGTTCCCTCACTCAAACACCTCAACACTGTCCCTAACCCGTCAACTCGAGCTCAAAATCAAAACCCAAACTATCCCCTGTTTCCTATTCCGGCCACCCAGGTCTTCTCCCGTCACAATAACCACCCTAGACGACGCCTAGGACCTCCCTGAGCCTCGTACCACTCACCATAACCGTCGACTCAACCCCACACGTCACGGCTTCCCGTTTGAACATCACGGCAAAACAGAGCACACAGGTACTCTCTTTCGTATAGCCTCCACCGTGTACTCCTCCGTCACGGCAACACACTCAGTCGACTCTTGGGACCTCCAGAAGTCTCACTCTAACCTCCAAATCCCTCGACTCTCGCCCTAGGTCCACGACTTTTGAAAACAAGAAAAACGGGAAAAACAGGGGAATCAGGGTATACCTTCGATACTCGCTCCGCCGTCTGCACCGTCGTGTGCCACGGTGATCGTTGAGTCCCCTGCAGTCGTCTGCGCTTGCTATTGGCTTGGATTGAGCCACCACACGGCACAACCACCGCCACAGTCCCACGGCTCCTCTGTTTTCTCAGAACTCACCGCCTTCCTCCGCCGTGTCTCCGTGCACGAACTCAGTCCCAAACTCGATCACCAACCTCCTCTCTTCTTCCTTTCACTCTCACAACTCACCAGAGTCTCACCCGCACACAAAATTGATCACTCAATCTCAATTCTTCACTCTCTATTTCCAGTTCTTCGTGCACTCCCTAGAACCAACCAGACCTCCTCCACGTGTCACCAATCCTACCCTTCATCTCACATGTGGCTCAATCTCAGCCCTTCATCTGTCCTTATCTGTTGCACACATCCCAGAGCACAAAAGACCAAAATGCCCTTCTGTTTTACCCAAAATTACAACTTTGCCACTACCTTTCTAGACCTGTAACTCCCACATCGTACGTCCGATGAATACGTGCCGCCTGTCATCGAACTCGGGACGACGAGATCTATCTAACGGTCTTAGGTCAACTTACCAAAACCCGTTCGTATAAAAAGTCAACGTTTCCCCCCTAATTTCGCCAAATTACGGTTATGCCCTCAATCTTCCGAACATCACAACTTCCTCCTCAGATGTCGGAATCGGGCGTGCCACCTGCCTAAGGATTCGTAACGTCCTCAACTACGTCCTGGTCACTGGTCAACTCCCATTTGACCACCCGAAATAAAAGTCAACATTTCTGCCCGACCTAGGGGCAAAATCGTCATTCTAAGTTCCCGGACCCCTCGGGACCACCTAACCCCTGATTAACCTTACTAATCACACCTTAATCACTCTACTTATCCCAATTCTCGGGACGGGTTGTTACATAGTGATTGTGGAACCCTACCTTAGGTGTATGGTTTGGAAAGGTGAGTTGGCGTGTGGTCTCGACTTTGATGAGATCGTCGGTCGAGTCATGTCAGCTTAGTGTTCGGACTGCACTTCGCAACCAAGGTTGTACTTATCGGTTAGACCTAGTAGGTTGTCGTGCTACATTAGTTGTGATGGACTGTTAGTACAACCACGGTCATGGATGACCTGGTAGACGAAATCGGTTGAGTCGAGTTACGACTGGTTGGTGTTTGATTTGGACAAGTTATCAGGGTTGGTACTTGTCGATGGAATCCCTGAGTGGGATACGGAGTAGTTGGTACGAGCGGTTGATTCCGTTGGATGCGAAGCCTGGATATCGAGATGTCTGGTAGTTAGGTTTGCAAGAGTATGTGACCGATGCTACTACCGAGAGTGGTCGTAGATTTGGTTGTTGGGAATCAGGGACGTTCAGGGGACGTTTCCTTTTCTCGCATGAGTTGTCAGGGTGACTGTACCCAGAGTTGTCGGGTACGAGGGAGACAGAATTTCTCCAATATGAGTAGAGGTACGGGATCGTCGTTCGGTATGAGCGGAGATCCAGAGTTGTCAGTTTGCACACGGTGTGCTAGTGTTAGTACTGATGCTAGTGTGGATGCTTGTGTGTTGATGCTGACAGGTGATGATATTGGTACTAGTGCTGGTGCTAGTGCTGGTGATTGTGATGACGTCGAGTCACATCCGTCGTAATGGGCATATGTTCGGTATCTGTGGTTCAGGAGTGGATCTCAGATAGAGTTAAACTGGTTAGGGGACAAGTGGTTGATGTCTGGGTATGTTGTTTCCAATCTTGTTGGAACTTCGGAATCGCGAGAGGTTGCGATTGAGGTGATGAGAGGAATGCAGGTTTTTCGCATTGGTATTGGGTATTTCGACGTCATTTTGGGTGACTTCTCAGTTTCTACCGTGGTAGATGACGGTAGAGGATGGTTGCGTCACCAGTACGCTGATCGTGTATTGGTTGGTGGACCCGGGATTTGTCTTGGGTCATCAGGTGGAGTTGAGCATATCGAAGTGGGGTGACTGAGATTTCTCATTTTCTGCTTGGTGACAGATGATGTTGGTTACGTGACGTGGTGAATGCAATGAGTTTTGGTTGCATTCACATATGATGAATTTTGGTGTCATCGTGTTGGATCGTTCTTGGTTTTCCTAGGTGGAATGACAAGGATCGATACGAGGTAATCAGTGAGAACCCACAGTCTCGGCGTGTCTCGTCGTTGACTGATCTGTTTAGATGTGGGAATTGGTTTAGGACTTTGGGTATCGTTATGGATCTGGATCGTGATTTTGATGATCCAGATAGGTGGAGAGTTTGAGTGGAGCATGATGGGACTGAACTTCTTTTCGAGGTAAATCCCATATGGTATATTACACCTGAGTAGGTGTCCGACGAGGTCGGATTTGGCCAGCCTTAGATGTGTTGATGTTGGGATTGGCTTCCCTATGAAGTCAATCGATGGTAATGTGGTAATCGGTTGAGCAGGTAACCGAGAGGTTCGGTTTTGGTACTTCTCAGTAGACGTGAACGATACTTCGAGTTTTGGAATCAGATTTCTGGATGACGATTCAAGATTTGATTTTGGAACTTGAAAGAGGATTTATGGATTTGGGTTTTGGAATCGGATTCTGGGTGACGATTCAGGATTTGATTCTAGAGCTTGACTGTGGATTTTCTTTTTATAGATTTGGGTTCGGAATGGTTATTCCAAATGCTAGCTTACGGAATAATGATTTCGGATTCGGATTTGAACATGGCTATGGATATGATTTCTGGGTTTGGATTCGGGATTTCTTACGAAATTACGGATTCAGATTCGGATTTGGAAATAGATGATGGGTTGGAGTTTCGATTTGTCTAGTCCGGGATTGGACAAATGGACTCCATAGTAGAAACATGATTGGCTACAGCCTAGGTGGTTGTAGGCTGATTGATGGGTAGTTGTATGTACCTTGTACGTTGTTCGAGGTACGATACTGGGCAGACTTGTGGTGTCTGGTAGCGGTATTCTGGTTATACCAGTGGTATGCTAGAGAGCGTGTTGGTAGTCGGATTGGTTCCGATACCATTGGATTTGTCGAGGTCGTGAACTGGACATTGGATACTGTGCACTGGGTCATGGTTTTCTAATGGGTCTAGTTACACACAGGTCGAGTCAAAGGCTTGGTTGGTATACGCATACTTAGGATGAGTGAGTTGGTGGTTAGTGTAACCACGAGTGAGTATAGTGTTAGTTTTCGATTGACGACTGTCAAGTGGTGACAGTTCGGGTGTCCGAACTCCCGAAATTATTCCGAACGACCCCCGATCGACTCGAATCCTAAAGGTAAAATGTTAATTAGACTGAAAGAAACAAATTCCATGTTGACCGTGATCGGAGATGACATCACACGCGCCGTCACGCGCCGCCCAAAGTGGCTGCGCGTGAAGGCCACGCGCCAAGCTACAGTACCTTCTTCCTTACCCGAATAGACTGATAAACGGGTCTGATACCCGCGGTTCAACCCGATCAGTTAACCCTCAATTCTCAATCAATTCCTCCCGTTTTCAATCCTATTATCTTCTCTAATCCATTAATTTTTGGTCTGCATTAACGATTGACCTCGACTAACACTAAATCGATCCAACCCAGACCCGAACAGACGAACGGGTCGTCACTCAGAACTCACCCAAAACAGTTCCATTATCCAATTAACTTCACCAGTAGCTTAAGGGGACCTAGACGAACCAAACCATCCAACCAATTGACCCCAAACTAACCTGGAAGTCGTCGTCCTCAAGCTCGTCAATCCTCAGAACTAGGGAACTCAGTTCTTGGCCAATTCATGAGTGTTGTCCTTCGAAATCGATGTGGTCAGTTTCCTTTTGCTCCAAGAAGACTAATACGGCCCTTGGTTTCGTTCAACAAGCCTCAAGAATTAAATTTGATTATTCCCTCCAACTGGTTCATCTCTGAACTGGAACTCAGGTTCTTGGGCAATCCGTGCTCCAAACTCTTCAACGTTGGCACATCAGTGTTTCTGTCACTCCCAGAAGACTCCCTAAGTGTTTAGATTGGTCCCTCAACCCGTAGAAATCGAATTCTGAGTTTTCCCCCCAAAAACCCGAAAATGTTTTCTCACGGTTTCTCTCAACCTCAGCCTTCACACTAATGCACCAAATGACCCAAACGAATCCTCTCCTCACTCTCTTACACGGTTGATCGATCAATGTGGCCAACAACTCGTGGGAGACCAACTGTGGTCTCTGAAAATGGTTTCCCGTAAGCACAGAGACCACGGCCATTTTAAAATCCAGCTCGTGCACTGAGCTCAGTTCAGTCTCCCATGGGTGCCTCCCACTGCCTCAATCCACATAAACAAATCGCCTGAGCCATTCCACTAACACTTTAAACAATTGCACGAACAAGACACCACGGCATGGCCGTGTGCTCTGTTTTTCACGGTGGTGCTACAGTAACCGCCGTGAAATGACCAAAATGCCCCTCTGTGCAATAATTACCAAGATGCCCTCCAACTTCCGTGACCCGTAACTCGGTCACCCGATGTCCGTTTCAAGCGTGCCGCCTGTCGTTGTACTCGGGGCGTCGAGATGAACCTAACGGTCTTCGAGTCAAGTGAAAACCAAATGTCAAACAAAAGTCAACTTTTTCTCCTTATAATGTCCAATTTACGATAATGCCCCTGGACTTCCGCACGTCATAACTTTCACCCTGTTCGTCCCCGAATCGGCCGTGCCACCTGTCTGTGAACTCGTGACGTCCCGAACTACGTCAAGGTCATCGGTTAACGTCCGTTCGACCCTCCAATAAAAAAGTCAACAATTTGACCATACGAATCACAAGGGTAAAAACGTCATTTTATTCATTATTTTACAATATTACATTTTTTGAATTTTCGGGGCGTTACAATCTCCCCTCCTTAAGAAATTTCGTCCCGAAATTTCAAGGAAACAAATAGGGGAACTGTTCTCGCATCTGCGCTTCGGGTTCCCATGTGGCTTCCTCCACATTCTCGTTCCTCCAGAGAAGTTTTACCAGATGGACGGTCTTCCGACGTAATACTTTATCCTTTCGGTCTAAAATCTGCACCAGCTGTTCTTCAAAACTCAAATCCTCTCGGAGTTCAATGGGTTGTTCCTCTAGCACATGAGATGCGTCGAACACGTATTTTCACAACATCGATACGTGGAAAACATCGTGGACCCTCGAAAGTTCTGGCGGTAGTGCTAACCTGTAAGCCACCTGGCCAATCCTCTCAGTAATCTCATATGGTCCAATATAGCGAGGGCTCAACTTTCCTCGCCCGCCGAATCTCACTACACCCTTCCAAGGGGACAGTTTCAGGAATACCTGATCTCCGACGGCAAACTCAAGATCTTGAATCCGATGGTCCACATAGCTCTTTTGTCTGTCTTGGGCTGCCTTGAGCCTATCTCTGATGAGTTTGACCTTCTCGGTTGTCAATTCCACCAACTCAGATTTAGTCAGCTTCCTTTCACCCACATCCGTCCAACACAACGGGGTTCTACACTGCCGTCCGTACAAGGCTTCGTATGGAGCCATCCCAATGCTCGCCTGATAGCTGTTATTGTAGGCAAATTCCATCAAGGCTAGATGTGATTCCCAGGTGTCCTGAAATTGCAAAACGCAAGCTCGCATCATATCCTCCAATATCTAGATGGTCCGCTCAGACTGGCCATCAGTCTGAGGATGAAATGCAGTACTGAAACGGAGTTTCGTCCCAAAGGCTTCCTGTAGACTTCGCCAAAACCGAGAAGTAAACCTCGGGTGTAACAACCCGTACCTACGGGAAGGGTAAAAATGTAATTTTTGTGAAGTTTTGTAAAAAGGACGATTTTGCCCTTGTGAATAGTAAACAAAAAGTTGACTTTTTGTAACATTGATTGGATGAGTGTTAGCCCTTGACCGTGACGTAGGTTAGGACGTCACGAGTCCGTAGACATGCGGCAGGTTCGATTCGGACAATCGGAGGAGAAGTTATGATGTACGGAAGGTTGGGGGCGTTACCGTAATTTTGAGTTAAAAGGGGAAATGTTGACTTTTTGGAGGATGTGTGATTTTCACGTAGACCGAGGACCGTTGGATAGGTCTCGACGTCCTGAGTTCAACGACAGGCGGCACGCTGTCATCGGACGTCGGACGGAAAAGATACGGGTCTGGAAAGTCTGAGGGCAAAATGGTAATTTTGTGCAGGAGGGGCATTTTGGTCATTTTTCCTCAGCCCAATCAGATAAGGGCAAGTGGCAGATATTTTTGGGATGGCCAATAGCTGAGGGACACGTGGGGGACCCTAGATGGTTCTAGGAGGAACTTAAGTGTGCACGGCCACACTTGGTCATTTTTGAACCGTGCACCAATTCGAAGGAAAACTGAAAACAGAGAGAAGTTTGGGTGAGGCGGTGATCGATCTGGAGGCTAGGGAGAGTGAGGAGTGACTGGTGAGAGTGACAGAGAGACGTGGGTGAGGTGCTGATCGTGTTTTGGGACTGGAATCGTGCACGGCGGCACGGTGGTGGTGCGGCGAACATTGAGGAAAACAGAGGAGACCGTGGACGGTGGAGGCTGTTGTGCCGTGTGGTGAGGCAAACCAGGGCGGTAGGAGACTCAGGAGGTTGAGGGGAGTCCCACGAGCACCGTGGTGGGTGACGGTTCTCACGGCGGCGCCGGAATCGAAAGGTAAGCTCGTTTACTCTGTTTTTCGTGGATTTTTCAAATGCAAAGTCGTGAAGTTGGGCTTAGAGTCGAGGGATTAGGAGGTCAGGGTGCTGTTCAGGGAGGTCTTAGGCGTCGTTTGTGGTGGTTGCCGTGATGGGAGGTTCACGGTGGCTGGTGGTTCGACGGCTGGTCCGTTGTACCCTGTTTTAGCCGTGAGTTTCAAACTTGAAGTCGTGGACTTCGGGGATGAATCGACGGATTCTGTGAGTTGGGTAGGACTAAGTAGGGTCCTAGGGTGGTGCTGGTATCACCACCGTGAAGGGGGAAGCTGTGGACGGCCGGGAAGGAAAACAGAGCCCACGGGCAAGGTTTTTCGAGGTTGAAGACGAAGGGTTTTAGGCCGTGATTTCTGGATTTTAGGTCTGGGTTTGATTGCAGGGGACTGGACGAAGCTAGTGGTATTGAAATGGAGCAGAATGGTGGGTGAACGGCGGAGAACCGGTCACGCCGGTTCAACACAGTTGAACCGGTTGACTCGAGGTTGAAGGTGGACTGTAGCAGGCGCGTGAGGCCCACGCGCAGCCACTTTGGGCGGCGCGTGGGGGCACGTGGGGAGGAATCCGGTTAAGCGTCCAACATGAGTTTAGCCCTAAATGTCCTAAGGAATCCAATGGTACAGTTTTCGGGTTAATCGGACGGTGTTACGGAATGGTTCGGGAATCCATACGGTTTAGGGTTTATGATTAAAATATTATTAAATTCCCGAAAAATTGGGGAAAATAGGGAAGGTATCCTTGATGTTATTGTGACCCTATTTGGTATCTATTGACAGGACGGGAGACACCAGAGACGGTTGAGGAGCGCACGGAGCGCGAGTGACGTGTTGTAAACTGTGAGTGGACTCTTTCTTATTTCCGAGCATGCCAAACTGTTTTAATTACTGTTTTATGATTCTATGTGTGTTTTCATGCTTTAAATGATGGTTATACGTGATTGAGATGTTTGCACGTTTTTCGAGATATTTTCGGGGTTTTGCACGTTTTTCGAGAAAAAGCCGGTTTTCAGATTTTGATGCCATATTTGAGAAATTCACCCTATAACTGTTTTCTGATGATGGTAAATGGGTTATGAAACATGGTTAGGGATTTCCTATGGTTTTTAGTATGGAAATGGATTTTCCGGATTTGGGTTCGGAATGTCGGTTCTGAACGCCGGAAGGGCTTCGAACCGGGGATTTCGAATTCGGATTTGGCAATGGATTTTGAATTGGTTTTACACTGAATATGGATTGGATTTGCTGGATCTGGATATGGGTTTAAAGACCCGGATTGATATTGATGGGGGACGGGCCCGGATTGAGTTTAAAGACTCGGGAGTTTAAAGACTCGGATTTATATGTGAGGCCTGGTTGAGTTTAAAGACTCGGATAGGTCCAACAGGTTTGATCGGGTTCTACTCTGGTTTCTTGTGGTGTTTTATAGTGTATCTGTTTCTTATGATTGGTTTTATAGTGTTTCTGTTTCTTATGATGTTTCATATTATGATTTTTCTAATACTTCATTGGCATGCCTGGTTTTAAACCGGAGGGAACAAATGATTTTATTTCCTTACGTTGATTTGCTGGTAAACGGTTTTAAAACTTTTATTCTTTTGGGTCCACTCACACCTTTTGTTTTTAATTTTTCCCTCCAGGTCGTGGTGATAGCGCTGGGGTGAACGTTGAGGCAGATTTCGAGGCATAGGGCTTCCGACGTTCTTCCGTTGCGGACTTAGACTTGTAGGACTTTTGGTGCCCATTTTGTAGAACTATGCTCTGACTTACTGTTGTATATATTTACTCCTTCGTCTGATGGTTATGCTTATAGTTGTATTAAGTTTCTTTTTGGTATTGTAAGTATAATTGTCAGACGGGAGCAGGGTTCATCCCGAGTATCGAGGTGATATTTGGGACGGGTCCTGACAATTGGTATCAGAGCATAGGTTGTGTCAATTTGTGTTGGGTCTAGGTTGTTATACTAACTCTATGCCTCTTTCAGCGTACGATTGATCATGCCTCCGAGACGTGAACCCCCTCCACGACCTGAAGATGAAGCGGTGAGAGGGACTGAGAGTGCTTCGATCGAGCGAGCCCAGAGGCTTGGGGCTACTACGTTCAGCGGTGGGGCTGATCCCGAGGAAGCTCACCGATGGATCACCCGACTAGAACGTATTTTTGGGGTGATGCACTGTCCTCCCGAGGATCGGGTGTTGTTAGCCACTTTTCTGTTGGATGGAGCTGCCTACGAGTGGTGGTATACGCTGGAACTGTCCGGCTGGGATGCACATACTGTGACCTGGGAGACTTTCCGGGAGCGGTTTCTAGATCAGTACTATCCCCGTTCTTTCAGGGATGCGAAGGAAGCGGAATTCCTTCACTTGAAGCAAGGAAACTTGACAGTTGCTGAGTATGAGCAGAGGTTCCAGATGTTATCTCGTTTTGCTCCGGCATTTGTGGCGACTGAGGCGGAGAAGTGCCGCCGGTTTGAGTTGGGTCTCCGGGGAGAGATCAGGGCCATAGTGACAGCCGGCTCTTTTGCTACTTTCTGAGAGTTGTCTGATGCTGCTGTCAGGGTGGAGGCCAGTTTACCTGCTCGACCACAGTATTCGGGCAGTGTTCGACGCCGAGAGCAGTCATTCCCAGGAGCATCGAGTCAGAGGCCCCCGAAACGGGGTAATTTTGGTGGATCACTATCGGCTGGTGGAGCCCGGTATGGCAGACCAGGCAGTTTCCAGGGCTCAGGATTTCGAGGAGCTAGGTCACAGCCGACTCCTCAGGCGAGTGCGACTTCAGTGGCTTCGACAGGGAGGCATACCGGTGGACCCGGTAGAGACACTTGCTTCTACTGTGGGGAGCGAGGACATTTCCGTCGGGAGTGCCCATTGTTAGCTCCGGAGGGTGGAGCAGGTAGAGGTGCAGCAGAACCCGGGCGGAGTACTGCATCAGTATCAGGGGCGGCAGGCCCTAGGGGTGGCGGAGGTGCCACGAGCAGTTCCAGAGGGCGCGGTAGGTCGTTGGGACCTCAGGCGCGAGTTTTTGCTATGACTCAGCAGGAGGCTAGGTCAGCACCGGGAGTGGTGACAGGTACACTCACCATACTTGGTCACACTGTTTTTACTTTGATAGATCCCGGGGCTACCCATTCATTTATAGCTCGGAGTTGTAGTCTGGTTAAGGAGAGGGAGGTGTCTACTTTGGATTGTGCGTTAGGAGTGAGTACACCTACTGGGGAGGTGTTGGTAGTGACTCAGGTTTTGAGAGAGTGTCCGGTACTGGTAGGCCAGGTGGAGTTACTGGCAGATTTGTTACTCTTAGATTTACGGGACTTTGATGTGATCTTGGGTATGGACTGGTTGACGAGACATCATGCTTCTATCGAATGTTTCGATAGGAGAGTGACTTTTCGGAGTCCCGGATTATCAGAGACTACATTTCAGGGGGATCAGCGTGCACTTCCTACGGGAGTTATTTCGGCACTCGAGGCTAGTAAACTGTTACGGAAAGGGTGTCAGGGTTACTTAGCTCATGTGGTGGATACGCGTGCTATGCCAGAGAGGGCAGAGGATATACCAGTGGTACGGGAGTTTCCCGATGTTTTTCCCGAGGAGTTGCCAGGACTACCCCCACACCGAGATCTTGAGTTTACGATTGAGCTTCTACCAGGTACACAGCCTATTTCTCAGACTCCTTATCGTATGGCACCTGCCGAATTGAGGGAACTTAAGGCCCAGTTGCAAGAATTGGTCGATATAGGATTCATTCGACCGAGTATGTCACCTTGGGGAGCACCTGTTTTGTTTGTCAAGAAAAAGGATGGAGGATTGAGATTGTGTGTGGATTACAGGCAACTGAATAAGGTAACTATTCGGAATAAGTACCCCCTACCCCGGATTGATGATTTGTTTGACCAGCTCAAGGGAGCACAGTATTTCTCGAAGATTGATCTTCGCTCTGGTTATCACCAGTTAAGGGTTAAAGAGGAGGATATACCGAAGACAGCTTTCCGGACCAGGTACGGTCACTATGAGTTTGTGGTGATGCCTTTTGGTTTGACTAATGCCCCAGCAGCTTTTATGGACCTTATGAACCGAGTGTTCCGGCCCTACTTGGATCGTTTTGTGATTGTTTTCATTGATGATATTTTAGTGTATTCGAAGAGTGCGAAGGCGCATGAGAAACATCTGAGGATCGTGCTTAAAACGTTGAGGGAGCATCAGTTGTATGCGAAGCTCAGTAAGTGTCAGTTCTGGTTGACCAGTGTTGGATTTCTTGGCCATGTGATTTCGGCCGAGGGCATTCGTGTGGATCCTCAGAAAGTTGAGGCGGTAGCCAATTGGGAACAGCCTAAGACGGTGACGGAAATTCGGAGTTTTCTGGGTTTGGCAGGGTATTACCGGCGTTTTATTGAGGGCTTTTCTATTCTTGCAGCACCGTTGACGAGGTTGACACGGAAGGGAGTTCGGTTTGAGTGGGATGAGAACTGTGAACAGAGTTTCCAGGAGCTTAAAAGGCGGTTGACATCTGCTCCTGTGTTAGCCCTTCCAGATGATAGTGGGGAGTTCGAGGTGTACAGTGACGCTTCTTTACAAGGTTTGGGATGTGTCTTGATGCAGCACGGGAAAGTGATTGCTTATGCTTCCCGGCAATTGAAACCCCATGAGGTGAACTACCCTACACATGATTTGGAACTGGCTGCGGTGGTTCATGCATTGAAGATTTGGCGACATTACTTGTACGGTGAGAAGTGCAGGATCTTTACGGACCACAAGAGTTTGAAGTATTTGTTCACCCAAAAGGAATTGAACCTCAGACAGCGCCGTTGGTTGGAGTTACTGAAGGACTACGACTGTACTATTGAGTATCATCCAGGGAAGGCTAATGTGGTAGCCGATGCTTTGAGCAGAAAGTCAGCTGGTTCTTTGTCGCATCTGAGGACAGTACGGTTACCTTTGCTGGTTGAGCTCCGTAAGTTGGGAGTAGAGTTGACTGTGGATGATCAGGGAGCACTCCTAGCGAGTTTCCATGTGCGACCCGTTTTGATTGATCAGGTGATTGATGCTCAGTCTGAGGACCCTATTCTGGGCATCATTCGGATTGAGGTCGAGGCTGGAGAAAGACAGGATTTTGAGATCCGTGAGGATGGAGCCTTGGTTAAGAATGGACAGTTGTGTGTTCCTGAGGATGAAGTCTTGAAGAAGGTGATACTGGATGAGGCTCACTGTTCAGCTTATGCGATGCACCCTGGTGGGACCAAGATGTATCGTACACTTCGAGAGCATTACTGGTGGTCAGGGATGAAACGTGAAATTGCAGAGTATGTCAGTAGATGTTTGATTTGTCAACAGGTAAAAGCCGAGCGGCAGAGGCCTTATGGAGCAATGCAACCTTTGCCGATTCCCGAGTGGAAATGGGATCACCTGACTATGGATTTTGTGTTCAAGCTCCCGAGGACACCGAAGGGACACGATGGTGTATGGGTTGTTGTGGATCGACTTACGAAGTCTGCTCATTTCTTGCCAGTACGGGAGAACTTCAGGCTGGAACAGTTTGCACAGTTGTTTATTAATGAGATTATTCGATTACATGGGACTCCGGAGTCGATAGTATCTGATAGAGATCCGAGATTCACTTCTCGTTTTTGGCAGAGCTTACAGGAAGCTTTTGGGACTAAATTACACTTCAGTACTGCTTTTCATCCTCAGACTGATGGGCAGTCTGAGCGGACTATTCAGATTCTCGAGGATATGATGCGAGCTTGTGTGCTTCAGTTTCAGGGTACTTGGGAATCACATCTGCCTTTGATGGAGTTCGCCTACAATAATAGTTTTCAGGAGAGCATTGGGATGGCTCCTTACGAGGCTTTGTATGGGCGGCAGTGTCGGACTCCACTGTGTTGGACTGAGGTTGGTGAGAGGAGGTTGACTACTTCTGAGCTGGTGGAGCTTACTCAGGAAAAAGTGGTACTGATTAGGGACCGATTGAAGGCAGCGCAGGACCGCCAAAAGAGCTACGCTGACCGTAGGATCAGGGATTTGGAATTTGCTGTTGGAGACTGGGTTTTCCTGAAGCTATCTCCTTGGAAGGGAATTGTACGATTTGGCAGACGAGGGAAGTTGAGTCCTCGTTACATTGGACCGTATGAGATTTTGGAGCGGATTGGTCCTGTAGCTTATCGGTTGGCCTTACCAGCAGATTTGGAAAAGGTACATAATGTCTTTCATGTTTTCATGCTTCGGAAATATATTCGAGATGATTCGCATGTTTTGGAAGCACAACCAGTGGAACTGAGGGAAGACTTGAGTTTTGAAGAGCAACCTGTTGCAATCCTGGATCGGAAGGAGAAAGTGTTGCGAAGGAAGACGGTTCCCTTAGTGAAGGTATTGTGGCGAAATCATCAGGTCGAAGAAGCTACCTGGGAACCCGAGGCCTTGATGCGAGAACAGTACCCTTATCTATTTCACTGAATTTCGGGGACGAAATTCTTTTTAGGGGGGTAGATTGTAACAACCCGTACCTACGGGAAGGGTAAAAATGTAATTTTTGTGAAGTTTTGTAAAAAGGACGATTTTGCCCTTATGAATAGTAAACGAAAAGTTGACTTTTTGTAACATTGATTGGATGAGTGTTAGCCCTTGACCGTGACGTAGGTTAGGACGTCACGAGTCCGTAGACAGGCGGCAGGTTCGATTCGGACAACCGGAGGAGAAGTTATGATGTACGGAAGGTTGGGGGCGTTACCGTAATTTTGAGTTAAAAGGGGAAATGTTGACTTTTTGGAGGATGTGTGATTTTCACATAGACCGAGGACCGTTGGATAGGTCTCGACGTCCTGAGTTCAACGACAGGCGGCACGCTGTCATCGGACGTCGGACGGAAAAGATACGGGTTTGGAAAGTCTGAGGGCAAAATGGTAATTTTGTGCAGGAGGGGCATTTTGGTCATTTTTCCTCAGCCCAATCAGATAAGGGCAAGTGGCAGATATTTTTGGGATGGCCAATAGCTGAGGGACACGTGGGGGACCCTAGATGGTTCTAGGAGGAACTTAAGTGTGCACGGCCACACTTGGTCATTTTTGAACCGTGCACCAATTCGAAGGAAAACTGAAAACAGAGAGAAGTTTGGGTGAGGCGGTGATCGATCTGGAGGCTAGGGAGAGTGAGGAGTGACTGGTGAGAGTGACAGAGAGACGTGGGTGAGGTGCTGATCGTGTTTTGGGACTGGAATCGTGCACGGCGGCACGGTGGTGGTGCGGCGAACATTGAGGAAAACAGAGGAGACCGTGGACGGTGGAGGCTGTTGTGCCGTGTGGTGAGGCAAACCAGGGCGGTAGGAGACTCAGGAGGTTGAGGGGAGTCCCACGAGCACCGTGGTGGGTGACGGTTCTCACGGCGGCGCCGGAATCGAAAGGTAAGCTCGTTTACTCTGTTTTTCGTGGATTTTTCAAATGCAAAGTCGTGAAGTTGGGCTTAGAGTCGAGGGATTAGGAGGTCAGGGTGCTGTTCAGGGAGGTCTTAGGCGTCGTTTGTGGTGGTTGCCGTGATGGGAGGTTCACGGTGGCTGGTGGTTCGACGGCTGGTCCGTTGTACCCTGTTTTAGCCGTGAGTTTCAAACTTGAAGTCGTGGACTTCGGGGATGAATCGACGGATTCTGTGAGTTGGGTAGGACTAAGTAGGGTCCTAGGGTGGTGCTGGTATCACCACCGTGAAGGGGGAAGCTGTGGACGGCCGGGAAGGAAAACAGAGCCCACGGGCAAGGTTTTTCGAGGTTGAAGACGAAGGGTTTTAGGCCGTGATTTCTGGATTTTAGGTCTGGGTTTGATTGCAGGGGACTGGACGAAGCTAGTGGTATTGAAATGGAGCAGAATGGTGGGTGAACGGCGGAGAACCGGTCACGCCGGTTCAACACAGTTGAACCGGTTGACTCGAGGTTGAAGGTGGACTGTAGCAGGCGCGTGAGGCCCACGCGCAGCCACTTTGGGCGGCGCGTGGGGGCACGTGGGGAGGAATCCGGTTAAGCGTCCAACATGAGTTTAGCCCTAAATGTCCTAAGGAATCCAATGGTACAGTTTTCGGGTTAATCGGACGGTGTTACGGAATGGTTCGGGAATCCATACGGTTTAGGGTTTATGATTAAAATATTATTAAATTCCCGAAAAATTGGGGAAAATAGGGAAGGTATCCTTGATGTTATTGTGACCCTATTTGGTATCTATTGACAGGACGGGAGACACCAGAGACGGTTGAGGAGCGCACGGAGCGCGAGTGACGTGTTGTAAACTGTGAGTGGACTCTTTCTTATTTCCGAGCATGCCAAACTGTTTTAATTACTGTTTTATGATTCTATGTGTGTTTTCATGCTTTAAATGATGGTTATACGTGATTGAGATGTTTGCACGTTTTTCGAGATATTTTCGGAGTTTTGCACGTTTTTCGAGAAAAAGCCGGTTTTCAGATTTTGATGCCATATTTGAGAAATTCACCCTATAACTGTTTTCTGATGATGATAAATGGGTTATGAAACATGGTTAGGGATTTCCTATGGTTTTTAGTATGGAAATGGATTTTCCGGATTTGGGTTCGGAATGTCGGTTCTGAACGCCGGAAGGGCTTCGAACCGGGGATTTCGAATTCGGATTTGGCAATGGATTTTGAATTGGTTTTACACTGAATATGGATTGGATTTGCTGGATCTGGATATGGGTTTAAAGACCCGGATTGATATTGATGGGGGACGGGCCCGGATTGAGTTTAAAGACTCGGGAGTTTAAAGACTCGGATTTATATGTGAGGCCTGGTTGAGTTTAAAGACTCGGATAGGTCCAACAGGTTTGATCGGGTTCTACTCTGGTTTCTTGTGGTGTTTTATAGTGTATCTGTTTCTTATGATTGGTTTTATAGTGTTTCTGTTTCTTATGATGTTTCATATTATGATTTTTCTAATACTTCATTGGCATGCCTGGTTTTAAACCGGAGGGAACAAATGATTTTATTTCCTTACGTTGATTTGCTGGTAAACGGTTTTAAAACTTTTATTCTTTTGGGTCCACTCACACCTTTTGTTTTTAATTTTTCCCTCCAGGTCGTGGTGATAGCGCTGGGGTGAACGTTGAGGCAGATTTCGAGGCATAGGGCTTCCGACGTTCTTCCGTTGCGGACTTAGACTTGTAGGACTTTTGGTGCCCATTTTGTAGAACTATGCTCTGACTTACTGTTGTATATATTTACTCCTTCGTCTGATGGTTATGCTTATAGTTGTATTAAGTTTCTTTTTGGTATTGTAAGTATAATTGTCAGACGGGAGCAGGGTTCATCCCGAGTATCGAGGTGATATTTGGGACGGGTCCTGACATCGGGTCTCTGTCAGAAACTATTGATTCTGGAGTACCGTGCAACCGGATGATCTCGTCGATAAATAATTGAGCCAACTGTGTCATCCTGAAGTTCTCTCGCACCGGCAAGAAATGAGCTAATTTCGTAAGCCTGTCCACAATCACCCAAACTCCATCGTGACCTCTGGGTGTCCTAGGAAGTCCAAACACAAAATCCATCGTTATGTGATCCCATTTCCATTCCTGGATGGGTAGTGGTTGCAAGGCTCCATAAGGTCGTTGTCTCTCAGCCTTCACTTGCTAACAAATCAGACACCTGCTGACAAACCCGGCAATCTCCCGTTTCATACCCGGCCACCAATAGTGTTCTCCCTTGGTGGAAAGATGACCTCGCATTTCACCACCAAATCCAAGATCATGCACAACCTCTTGTGTCCAATGACCCAAGGCCAAACATGGGTCCACCTACCAATACACGCTCAACGTACTGGTAGCAACAATCATCATCTGCCACGGCAGAAAATAAGAAGTCAACCCCAAAGACTTCGGAATACCAATCACCGATGTGGAAACGAGCACTCCTCTCGTCTCCCAATCACAACTCTCCCCGAAACGGGAGTTCCAACCATGTTGGAAACAGACACGCTCCCAATGAGATGTCAAGTCCAACCACTGGACTGCCCACGTCCATACCTCACTTGGACCACCACGTGTCCAGAATCAATTCATTACTCGGACCTCACGTCCGTCAATAATCATGTATGCACACACCCCGATTCCGAACGGGATATCCACAACTCTGCCTGGATGTGCATACCCAACTGCCTCCATCTCACATCTCAACCTTTACAGGTTCAATCCTCATATTCCAAGTGATTCACAATCGCAAAATCACACCTCAATACCACGAATGGTTTCCCCGACTTTTCCAACTTCAATAATTTCCTTGTACTTCCTGGGGATATAAGAATTATACCATCATACCAATCTCGGAGTTGACAACAACTCCCCAAATCCACCAATACACCTGACATAGGGAACAACATCCCAAGATTCCCCAAATTTTCAATCATACTTTTTGGTCCATTCATCACTTGTCGTCATAAATCGGTTGGGATTTATCCCAACACGACACAACCTCCACTGGATCCAACCAGTCCATGACTCAACCACCACTGAGTCGCAGATACCAATCATCTGTTCATCATGACAGAGTCACACCCCAACTGGTGGCTCATCGTCATCACAATTACTGTCACCTGCACCAGCGCTAGTACCAGCACCAACGCACCATCATCAACACTAGTATCAGCACACTGGCATCCATACTAGTATTGGCATAAAAGTACCAACATACCAACATCCATACATAGCACACGAACATCCATGCTAGCACACAATGTGCAAGGTTGTCACCCTGGATCTCCGTTCATTCCGAACGACGATCCCATAACACCACTCGTACCCCACGACTATGGGTACCTCCAATTTGACCACTGGCACATCAGGATAATGGACGTTCCCTGAACATCCCCTGATCCCCAAGTGTGAAAGCCACACAAAATACCCTCGATAGCCAGTCATCTCGACACAACTGTCGACCAACAGTCATCGTTGTCAAGATCCGTAACCACACCTCACACTAATATTCGATCCAACACGGGGTTCCATAATTTATCTCACAACCGAATCCGTGGATCGAAACCCATAAGACTCACTAGAGTCATCCACATGGTCATCCATGACCTCAGCCGCTCGTCGCAGCACAAGTCCTCAAATAACGTTCACTTTTCCAGCCCATCAATTATAAATTAGGGTTCCAAGATCACACCCTAGGGTTCCACCGAACCCAACTGCCTTCTGCAGTAAAATCCACAATCTGACCGACCCCGCGGTCCTGACATCATATAGACGTCCAATCCAATCCAATCGTCAACTCAATGTGGGTTCCATCGTGGGTTCCACCACGAAGGTCATCGGCTAACTCCGATGCACCAACACCCCGTGCACTAGCCAACACTACGAGGGTCCATAATTTAGACTAATACTCCACTAAGTTTCACATTTCCAATCAAATGGGGTTCCCTGAACCTAGCTGTGCCCAGTGGCACAACAATCCATCATCACACGACCGAACCGACGGTCCCACATTACCAGTTAATCGTATACAACCCCACCTGGGTTGAATCGCATCAATGCACGGCGTATCGGGCCAAACACACCCAATTCACCATACAAACCCAAAACTATCTATCAGGTTGACAACGGAATTGCAGCCCAACGAGACATCACACCCTCGTCCTTCGCGCACAAAAGAGCAAAACCTGCTCTGATACCACTTGACACGACCCATCCCAATCCCCCCGGGATTACCATGGAATGTGACGTGCTCCCTTCTGACAAGAGGCGCCAGACAAGGGATAACCGATTGCCATTGCCCAAACGGGCTTCCAGAGTGCGTAAGGATCGATGGAGGAGGTGTGCGATGCTTAAGTCTCTGCTGCAGTCGTATCCGGAATCAACCTGAAGGGCATTGAAAACAAAAGCTGTGAGTGGACGAAAATAAACAAGTTGTTTAAAACATTTATAAGACATTTATGCCCCTCAGTAAAATCATATGCATGCACCAAAACCAATAATCCCATATTTATTTAGAAATAACCATTAGGGCCTTAGCCCGGAAACCCAAGCCTAGTTTCAATTTCCAAAAGTAAATCCAAGAGTTATTTCATAAATCCAGTAATATGAACCATAAGGCATATAATATGAACCATAACCATTATTTTAGCCACTACACTATACACTCCAATCCGACATCCCTGATGTCTGACGTCCCTGACGTCAATAAGGTCACAATCACAAGGCTACGCGTGCCACTCGGGTCTCAATTTTCCAAGTTAAATCCCCGAACCCCGTTCGGGTACAGCATCACCTGATGCAGCATCACCTGATGCTTAGCGTCATAGACGCTGGACGTACTAGACGCCCGTGACCTCTCCGGGGTACCTCGCCGGAGGAGACAATATAAAATGGAAGGATCTATACAGTGCAGTACTAAATACATTTTATTGATATCCACATGCAAAACATATAGGTATACATAGGTAAAATCCGAACTGATCGTTACGTTTCATCAAACGGGTCTCATGCCCAAATACCGTGAAACGTGCCATGACCGAAATATCATCAAAACCATTTATAGATTCCAGCATGTGAACATATATAAAATGTAAACCAGGAAACATTTATTCAATTCCATTTTAGGGTCCCCGACCCGCAATCACGTGTAGAAATCAACTGGGCCCCTGGCCCGATTTCACAAGTTAACTGGGCCCCTGGCCCGATCCACATATTAACTGGGCCCCTGGCCCGATTTCATAGTTCAACTGGGCCCCTGGCCCGATTTTACATTATTTAAGTTCGTAACCGTTTCATGAAATCATATCCAACCACATTTATGGAAATCGGTGCAAATCCAGAAAACCTCGGTTTTCGTGCAAATACGTAATTTACCTCGAAATACGTGAAATCATTTAAAATTCACCGATATCCAAAGTAAATCATTTAATCATAATTATAACAATCATAAAACAGTTATGCATGCATCGAATTTATGAAACCAATGTCCACTCACATACCGTTTAACCGAGCGCCTCGATACGCGTGCCATAGGCCTTCCTGGGCCACATCACTATCACCGGGACTCCCAATCCTGTTCAAATCAATTTAGAGGATCACTAACCTCATAATTAACATCCTATTCAAGTCCCGTAATTTTCCCGAATTTTTAAGTATTTTTAAACTGGATTTAAAACTTTCGGACATCCCGAACAATAACGAAACGGGATCCGATCGACACGAAACCAATCCCAAAATGTTCGTTACATTGTATAGGACAAAAGTCATGTTGATCATACCTCGGGATTCGCACTCACGCGCCCCCACGCGCCACCGCAAGCGGCTGCGCGTGGAAGCCACGCGCCAGCTACAGTACCCGCACAGTCATCCCTCTCACCCGTTTGTCTGTAAAACGGGTTGAAAAACCCGCGAACAGACCCGGTCCAATTACACCCAATTCGACATCAAATCCATCCGTTCTTTCAACTGATCCCTTGTAATCAATCACCAATTAAGTTCTGTAGATTGAATTACACAATTTAGGGTCCAAATCCTCACGACTCTCGATCGATTCTTGACGGGTTTCCAATTCGGGTTCACCGATTCCGTCCCTGATTTCCAAATTAATTCATATAGTAAGCATCGTGAGAGTGTAAGGGATGTTTCTGCACAATCAATTTGATGAATTCACACCTCTAACCTGTTGAACTCAAGCTCGAAATGAAGCTGCCATGGAAGCTCCGTTCTCCTTCAATCCGACACGGTTTCCCGTCGTTCTTGCGGCAAAACTGATCGTTTTGATCCCAGAAGTCGAACTGAATCAACAATTTCAATCCTCACGGCTCAAATCATCCATTTCGAATTTCCCTCCCAAAAACTAAATTTTCGATTTCTCAGTCTCCCTCACTCAGTCACTCCCCCGTGTAATCCCAGGCTGAAACAAATTCATTCCTCTCCAATTTTCGTTCACAAATTCAGTGGATAGGGAGGGGATTAAGGGTAGAAGAAATTTGAAGTTTTGGTGTACACGGTTAAGGACTGATCAGAAATAGAAGGGAGGAAAATGAGATGGACGGCTGTGATGCATTCTGGGGGTGGAATGGATGGCTCAGATCAAAAGCAGGGATTAAATCCTAGATTATTATGTAGTGGAACTTTTAGTATATAGTTTATGATTAGTGGATCAAGATCCAATCTAGCCGTCGGATGAGTGACACTTGTCACTCATCCAAGTGTCCTCCAACCACCATTTCAGAATAAAATAATCCACACAGTTACCGAGACGTAACTTCCCCGATTTCACGTTCCAGACCATAACTTCCTCGTACGAAGTCCGATTTCGGCGTGCCGCCTGTCGTTGGATTCGCATCGACGAAACCTCCGTAACGGTCCTTGGCCCTCGGCCATCGGACATCCCGGTCAAAAAGTCAACATTTCCCCTTCTTTCGTCCAAATTACGAAAATGCCCCTGGACTTCCGTACATAATAACTTTCACCACGAACGTCGGAATCGAACGTGCCACCTGTCTATGAACTCGTGACGTCCCGAACTACGTCACGGTCATCGGTCAAAGTCCATTTGACCATCCGAATTAAAAGTCAACGTTTTGCCCACACCTAGGGGCAAAACGGTCATTTTGCACAATTCGTCCGAAATCGCCCAACTAATCCCAGATTAGTAAATCACAATTAAATATTATTAAATCCCGATATTCGGGACGGGTCGTTACAACCTTCCCTCCTTAAAGAATTTTGTCCTCGAAATTACCAATAACCTTATTCCACAACCACCTTGTGGAAAACAATTCGACCTCACATCTGTGTACACTTGTACACCCACATACTGGGACAACACCGGCCTCGTTTGTACCCAGACATCCCATCACAGTCATACGTCATAATAGCAACAACACTCGACCACCTCGAGTGGAAATGATCACCTGATCCACGATAAAATCGCCTAACCATTTAGCTGACTCCTTCAGCTAGATGGTTCCTTTCCATTATCAATAAATCCTTACATTTGCTCCCGTTGGGAGTCACCAAATCTCATTTGTCAGTCCCTGCTGACCCCATCAGTCAAACTGTCACCACTAAGCTTTACCACCCTAGTAAAGCCCCAACCATCTGTCCGTCGGTGACAACACCACGTACTACATCACTCTCGATGTAGCGCAAGATCAACCACACGATCACCATTCGCAGGGCAAGCCCAATCCTGCGACACAAAATACTCTCAATGTCCATAATTGCCGACTCCGTCAGCGAACCAAAACGCTGGGAAAATCACGGTGTGATCAAGTCACACAAGGCTACTCGTGGTTACTCAGACCACCAATTCACTCATCCTGAGTGTACGTATGCCGTCAACTTACTCCATCAAGTGGTGTAACTGGAACACATTGAATACCAGCCCAGCAGTGAACACACATCTCAATACTAGGGTTCCACAAGCCAACCATGGCTAAGAGCACCTGCTCATAAAATCACTGAACCCGACAAGATCAAACTGCCCAGCGCACAGTACCCAATGTCCAGTCCACAATACAGCCAAACAAATGATATCAGAACCAAGCCGATTACCAACACATTAGTTACACACCACTGGTACATCCCATGTACCGCCATTAGGCACCACTCAGCCTAACCAGTATCAATCCTCGTACAACGTACCCTGTACGTACCTCATTCCATCAATCTGACTATAGCCACCCAGGTCATAGCCAAACACGTTCTAGTAATGAAGTACATTTGCCCAAACCAACATGAGACAAAACGAACTCCACCCGTCATCTAGTTCCAATTCCGAATCCGAATTCGCAATTTCGTAAGAAATCCCGAATCCGAACCCAGACATCATGTTTTTAATCCATGTCCAAATCCGAATCCGAAATCATTATTCCGTAAGCTAGCATTGGAATAATCATTCCGCATCCAAATCCAGTAATCCATTTTCGAGCTTCGCAATCGAATCCTGAATCGTCACCCAGAAATTCGATTCCAAAACCCAAAATCTCGTTTACGTCCATCAAGACGTAACGTAACCGAATCTATCGGTTGCCTCTCCAAAACACTCGATTGACTTCGTAGGGAAGCCAATCCCAATATCCACACGTCAAAGGTTGACAAAATCCGACCACATCGGAAACCTACTCAACCAAGTCACAACCCATATGGACTCACTCCGAAAAGAAGTTCAGTCCCGTCATTTACGACTCGCATATCAAGGTAAGAGTGATAAACTCTCCACCCATCTGGATCATCAAGATCACAATCCTTATCCATCGCTACGTCACTCATCACGATCCTAGATCGTCACATCGACCAAAGTCGACAACATCACAAATCAGATCCACCTAGGATCCACACATGCTCACATAGCTAACAATCCATCCGAAAGCTGATCGTAGGGTCTTACACCCTCATTGAATCATTCGCCAAATTTCCCTTGGTGGAAAGATGACCTCGCATTTCACCACCAAATCCAAGATCATGCACAACCTCTTGTGTCCAATGACCCAAGGCCAAACATGGGTCCACCTACCAATACACGCTCAACGTACTGGTAGCAACAATCATCATCTGCCACGGCAGAAAATAAGAAGTCAACCCCAAAGACTTCGGAATACCAATCACCGATGTGGAAACGAGCACTCCTCTCGTCTCCCAATCACAACTCTCCCCGAAACGGGAGTTCCAACCATGTTGGAAACAGACACGCTCCCAATGAGATGTCAAGTCCAACCACTGGACTGCCCACGTCCATACCTCACTTGGACCACCACGTGTCCAGAATCAATTCATTACTCGGACCTCACGTCCGTCAATAGTCATGTATGCACACACCCCGATTCCGAACGGGATATCCACAACTCTGCCTGGATGTGCATACCCAACTGCCTCCATCTCACATCTCAACCTTTACAGGTTCAATCCTCATATTCCAAGTGATTCACAATCGCAAAATCACACCTCAATACCACGAATGGTTTCCCCGACTTTTCCAACTTCAATAATTTCCTTGTACTTCCTGGGGATATAAGAATTATACCATCATACCAATCTCGGAGTTGACAACAACTCCCCAAATCCACCAATACACCTGACATAGGGAACAACATCCCAAGATTCCCCAAATTTTCAATCATACTTTTTGGTCCATTCATCACTTGTCGTCATAAATCGGTTGGGATTTATCCCAACACGACACAACCTCCACTGGATCCCATCCAGTCCATGACTCAACCACCACTGAGTCGCAGATACCAATCATCTGTTCATCATGACAGAGTCACACCCCAACTGGTGGCTCATCGTCATCACAATTACTGTCACCTGCACCAGCGCTAGTACCAGCACCAACGCACCATCATCAACACTAGTATCAGCACACTGGCATCCATACTAGTATTGGCATAAAAGTACCAACATACCAACATCCATACATAGCACACGAACATCCATGCTAGCACACAATGTGCAAGGTTGTCACCCTGGATCTCCGTTCATTCCGAACGACGATCCCATAACACCACTCGTACCCCACGACTATGGGTACCTCCAATTTGACCACTGGCACATCAGGATAATGGACGTTCCCTGAACATCCCCTGATCCCCAAGTGTGAAAGCCACACAAAATACCCTCGATAGCCAGTCATCTCGACACAACTGTCGACCAACAGTCATCGTTGTCAAGATCCGTAACCACACCTCACACTAATATTCGATCCAACACGGGATTCCATAATTTATCTCACAACCGAATCCGTGGATCGAAACCCATAAGACTCACTAGAGTCATCCACATGGTCATCCATGACCTCAGCCGCTCGTCGCAGCACAAGTCCTCAAATAACGTTCACTTTTCCAGCCCATCAATTATAAATTAGGGTTCCAAGATCACACCCTAGGGTTCCACCGAACCCAACTGCCTTCTGCAGTAAAATCCACAATCTGACCGACCCCGCGGTCCTGACATCATATAGACGTCCAATCCAATCCAATCGTCAACTCAATGTGGGTTCCATCGTGGGTTCCACCACGAAGGTCATCGGCTAACTCCGATGCACCAACACCCCGTGCACTAGCCAACACTACGAGGGTCCATAATTTAGACTAATACTCCACTGAGTTTCACATTTCCAATCAAATGGGGTTCCCTGAACCTAGCTGTGCCCAGTGGCACAACAATCCATCATCACACGACCGAACCGACGGTCCCACATTACCAGTTAATCGTATACAACCCCACCTGGGTTGAATCGCATCAATGCACGGCGTATCGGGCCAAACACACCCAATTCACCATACAAACCCAAAACTATCTATCAGGTTGACAACGGAATTGCATCCCAACGAGACATCACACCCTCGTCCTTCGCGCACAAAAGAGCAAAACCTGCTCTGATACCACTTGACACGACCCATCCCAATCCCCCCGGGATTACCATGGAATGTGACGTGCTCCCGTCTGACAAGAGGCGCCAGACAAGGGATAACCGATTGCCATTGCCCAAACGGGCTTCCAGAGTGCGTAAGGATCGATGGAGGAGGTGTGCGATGCTTAAGTCTCTGCTGCAGTCGTATCCGGAATCAACCTGAAGGGCATTGAAAACAAAAGCTGTGAGTGGACGAAAATAAACAAGTTGTTTAAAACATTTATAAGACATTTATGCCCCTCAGTAAAATCATATGCATGCACCAAAACCAATAATCCCATATTTATTTAGAAATAACCATTAGGGCCTTAGCCCGGAAACCCAAGCCTAGTTTCAATTTCCAAAAGTAAATCCAAGAGTTATTTCATAAATCCAGTAATATGAACCATAAGGCATATAATATAAACCATAACCATTATTTTAGCCACTGCACTATACACTCCAATCCGACATCCCTGATGTCTGACGTCCCTGACGTCAATAAGGTCACAATCACAAGGCTACGCGTGCCACTCGGGTCTCAATTTTCCGAGTTAAATCCCCGAACCCCGTTCGGGTACAGCATCACCTGATGCAGCATCACCTGATGCTTAGCGTCATAGACGCTGGACGTACTAGACGCCCGTGACCTCTCCGGGGTACCTCGCCGGAGGAGACAATATAATATGGAAGGATCTATACAGTGCAGTACTAAATACATTTTATTGATATCCACATGCAAAACATATAGGTATACATAGGTAAAATCCGAACTGATCGTTACGTTTCATCAAACGGGTCTCATGCCCAAATACCGTGAAACGTGCCATGACCGAAATATCATCAAAACCATTTATAGATTCCAGCATGTGAACATATATAAAATGTAAACCAGGAAACATTTATTCAATTCCATTTTAGGGTCCCCGACCCGCAATCACGTGTAGAAATCAATTGGGCCCCTTGCCCGATTTCACAAGTTAACTGGGCCCCTGGCCCGATCCACATATTAACTGGGCCCCTGGCCCGATTTCATAGTTCAACTGGGCCCCTGGCCCGATTTTACATTATTTAAGTTCGTAACCGTTTCATGAAATCATATCCAACCACATTTATGGAAATCGGTGCAAATCCAGAAAACCTCGGTTTTCGTGCAAATACGTAATTTACCTCGAAATACGTGAAATCATTTAAAATTCACCGATATCCAAAGTAAATCATTTAATCATAATTATAACAATCATAAAACAGTTATGCATGCATCGAATTTATGAAACCAATGTCCACTCACAGACCGTTTAACCGAGCGCCTCGATACGCGTGCCATAGGCCTTCCTGGGCCACATCACTATCACCGGGACTCCCAATCCTGTTCAAATCAATTTAGAGGATCACTAACCTCATAATTAACATCCTATTCAAGTCCCGTAATTTTCCCGAATTTTTAAGTATTTTTAAACTGGATTTAAAACCTTCGGACATCCCGAACAATAACGAAACGGGATCCGATCGACACGAAACCAATCCCAAAATGTTCGTTACATTGTATAGGACAAAAGTCATGTTGATCATACCTCGGGATTCGCACTCACGTGCCCCCACGCGCCACCGCAAGCGGCTGCGCGTGGAAGCCACGCGCCAGCTACAGTACCCGCACAGTCATCCCTCTCACCCGTTTGTCTGTAAAACGGGTTGAAAAACCCGCGAACAGACCCGGTCCAATTACACCCAATTCGACATCAAATCCATCCGTTCTTTCAACTGATCCCTTGTAATCAATCACCAATTAAGTTCTGTAGATTGAATTACACAATTTAGGGTCCAAATCCTCACGACTCTCGATCGATTCTTGACGGGTTTCCAATTCGGGTTCACCGATTTCGTCCCTGATTTCCAAATTAATTCATATAGTAAGCATCGTGAGAGTGTAAGGGATGTTTCTGCACAATCAATTTGATGAATTCACACCTCTAACCTGTTGAACTCAAGCTCGAAATGAAGCTGCCATGGAAGCTCCGTTCTCCTTCAATCCGACACGGTTTCCCGTCGTTCTTGCGGCAAAACTGATCGTTTTGATCCCAGAAGTCGAACTGAATCAACAATTTCAATCCTCACGGCTCAAATCATCCATTTCGAATTTCCCTCCCAAAAACTAAATTTTCGATTTCTCAGTCTCCCTCACTCAGTCACTCCCCCGTGTAATCCCAGGCTGAAACAAATTCATTCCTCTCCAATTTTCGTTCACAAATTCAGTGGATAGGGAGGGGATTAAGGGTAGAAGAAATTTGAAGTTTTGGTGTACACGGTTAAGGACTGATCAGAAATAGAAGGGAGGAAAATGAGATGGACGGCTGTGATGCATTCTGGGGGTGGAATGGATGGCTCAGATCAAAAGCAGGGATTAAATCCTAGATTATTATGTAGTGGAACTTTTAGTATATAGTTTATGATTAGTGGATCAAGATCCAATCTAGCCGTCGGATGAGTGACACTTGTCACTCATCCAAGTGTCCTCCAACCACCATTTCAGAATAAAATAATCCACACAGTTACCGAGACGTAACTTCCCCGATTTCACGTTCCAGACCATAACTTCCTCGTACGAAGTCCGATTTCGGCGTGCCGCCTGTCGTTGGATTCGCATCGACGAAACCTCCGTAACGGTCCTTGGCCCTCGGCCATCGGACATCCCGGTCAAAAAGTCAACATTTCCCCTTCTTTCGTCCAAATTACGAAAATGCCCCTGGACTTCCGTATATCATAACTTTCACCACGAACGTCGGAATCGAACGTGCCACCTGTCTTTGAACTCGTGACGTCCCGAACTACGTCACGGTCATCGGTCAAAGTCCATTTGACCATCCGAATTAAAAGTCAACGTTTTGCCCACACCCAGGGGTAAAACGGTCATTTTGCACAATTCGTCCGAAATCGCCCAACTAATCCCAGATTAGTAAATCACAATTAAATATTATTAAATCCTGATATTCGGGACGGGTCGTTACAACCTACCATTACGGGACACTCCCGCAACACTTGGTTCCCCACAAATACATCTCATGTGGGTGTACTCACACCCAAATCACAGTCCAAAGAGGACACCTCTCTACCCGCCAACAACTCACAGTCCCGTGATATAAATGAATGAGTAGCTCCGGGATCAATTAAAGCACAAACATCATGCCCAAAGATCGTGAGTGTACCTGTCGCAACACCAGGCGCTGCCCTGGCCTCCTGCTGCGTAACAGCAAAAACTCGGGCATGTGGTCCAGCTGCTCACCGACGGCCCCGGCCCCTCTGTCCATTAGCCGTTCCAGCACCACCTCCTCTAGTACTCCTAGTGCCAGAAACTACAGCTGTGCTCCGTCCCTGCTCTGCTCCACCCCGACCTGCGCCACCACCCTGTGGCAAAGATGGACACTCCCTCCGATAGTGGCCCCGCTCGCCACAGAAGAAACAGATGACACTGGAAGCATCTCGAGCAAAACCACCACTATGCCGTCCTGTGGAAGCAACCGAAGTCGCGCTCGCCTGCCGAACAGTCTGCGCCCTAGGCGCTCGGAATCCGGGACTCTGATAGTTACCAGGCCTGCCATAACGATCATTGCCTGCAGATGAGGCTCCACCATAATGTCCTTTCTTCGGGGCTCTCTGACCATACGATTCAAGATGAGAACGCTCTCGACGTTGTCCACCACCAGAGTACTGTGAACGTGTCGGGAGGCTGGCCTCAACCCGCACTGCGGCATCTGAAAACTCCCTGAGAGTAGTAAAAGCTCCGGCCGTCACAATGGTCTGTATCTCACCCCGTAGGCCAAGCTCAAACCTACGACATTTCTCAGCCTCAGTAGATACAAAGGTAGGAGCAAAACGGGCTAGCATCTGAAACTTCTGCTCATACTCAGCTACCGACATGCTCCCCTGCTGGAGTTGCAGAAACTCGGTCTCCCTAGCATCGCAGAATGAACGGGGATAATACTGATCCAGAAACCGTTCACGAAAGGTCTCCCAAGCCACTGTACGGGCATCCCAACCCGACAACTCCAGAGTATACCACCACTCATAAGCAGATCCATCAAGCAAAAAGGTAGCCAATACAACTCGCTCCTCAGGAGGACAGTGCATTACAGCAAAAATCCGCTCGAACCGAGAAATCCAACGGTGAGCATCCTCGGGATCCGCTCCACCACTAAACACCGTAGCCCCAAGACGCTGGGCTCGCTCGATCGAAGCACTCTCGGCATCACTATCAGGTCGTGGAGGGGGTTCGCGTCGCCGAGGCATGGCCGATCGTCCTTCTCTGAAAGAGGCATAAGTTAGTACAATAATCGAGGCACGCCCGAGTGCCAGACACGAATCGTAAACCTAGGCTCTGATACCAATTGACAGGACCCACCCCGATTATCACCTCGATAATCGGGAAGCATCCTGCTCCCGTCTAACAATCGAATCCAAAAGACCGGAAAACCAAATAATATTACATCACACCCATTGTCAGACCAGGGAGATTAAACAAATACATCCGACCGGACGTCAAGTCTACAGTTTCACAGAGCACAATATTACAAAACAAGTTAAAGAACAAATCCTACTCTGTGAACTAACTACTCCGCAATGGAAAACCTTATGCCTCTGCCTCTGCCTCGGCGCTAGCCCCCGAACTTGTACCACGACCTAGAGGGTAGCTAAAACAACAAAGTGTGAGTGGATCGAAACAAAGGTTTACAGAAAACAATTTAATGAAATCGGGGTTCGCCCTCCAGTTTTATAACACGCATGCATAACCAGATATTCAAGAAAACCGCGTATTAACATTTGAAAAACTCTTTCTCCGAAACCCATGTAAAACGTT
Organism: Prinsepia uniflora; assembly: GCA_032719365.1. Lineage (NCBI taxonomy): Eukaryota > Viridiplantae > Streptophyta > Magnoliopsida > Rosales > Rosaceae > Prinsepia > Prinsepia uniflora. The sequence continues at coordinate 74,241,275 of CM064865.1, read as the reverse complement.
ACAGAAAAACCATCACAACTCGTGTAAAACAATATAATATTACCAAAATCCAGAATTTGTCATTTGCAACATCATTTACGCAAACCAAGTAAAAAGTGAATCAATATTCGCAATTTAAACCGTTGGATCCATCCGAGTCTTTAAACTCAATATCAGGCCTTCCCGGGATATCAACGAGTCTTTAAACTCAAAACATGATCAATAGGCCTCAAGGGTATCACAATAACCGAGTCTTTAAACTCACGAGTCTTTAAACTCAATCCGGGTCTTTAAACCCAATTTTCGGGCCCGCCCCCGTCATCAATAAACTGGGTCTTTAAACCCAAAACCAGATCCAACAATCAACCGGGTCTTGAAACCCAAAACCGTTTTTAAACACAATAAACCAGGATTCATCTTAAACCGTTTTCCGACATCATTCCGAAATCATATCTCCTCATAATAGGACTTATGTCCGAATTCACATGCAAATTCCAAAACATGCAATTTCCGAAATCACTTCACAATTATAATCAAAACATCATAAATCCGTAACATGCATAATCATATCCAGATACTTCATCAAAACATCATTCATGCATAAGCGAAAACCGTAACCTCGAAATGCGTGAAATACGATAAATATCTCGAAAAGCATGAAAACACGTAAAACCGAAATATCATATCACCATCATAAAATCATATGTGAAACCATAAGATAAATAAGTAAAATAGTCATGCATGCCCGGTTTAGAAATCAAAAAGTCCACTCACGGTTTTAGGACACGTCAATCGCGCCCCGTGCGCTCCTCAGTAGCTTCGGAAACGTCCGGGCCTGTAAAAACGTACAAGATGGGTTACAAACATCCTCAAATAGCTCGTATGATTTTCCATAAATTTTCCGAATTTTTCAACGAAACAAACCTTAAGGACCTAAATTTTCGAACTCCCGAAATTATTCCGAACGACCCCCGATCGACTCGAATCCTAAAGGTAAAATGTTAATTAGAATGAAAGAAACAAATTTCATGTTGACCATGATCGGAGATGACATCACACGCGCCGTCACGCGCGGCCCAAAGTGGCTGCGCGTGAAGGCCACGCGCCAAGCTACAGTACCTTCTTCCTTACCCGAATAGACTGATAAACGGGTCTGATACCCGCGGTTCAACCAGATCAGTTAACCCTCAATTCTCAATCAATTCCTCCCGTTTTCAATCCTATTATCTTCTCTAATCCATTAATTTTAGGTCTGCATTAACGACTGACCTCGACTAACACTAAATCGATCTAACCCAGACCCAAACAGACGAACGGGTCGTCACTCAGAACTCACCCAAAACAGTTCCATTATCCAATTAACTTCACCAGTAGCTTAAGGGGACCTAGACGAACCAAACCATCCAACCAATTGACCCCAAACTAACCTGGAAGTCGTCGTCCTCAAGCTCGACAATCCTCAGAACCAGGGAACTCAGTTCTTGGCCAATTCATGAGTGCTGTCCTTCGAAATCGATGTGGTCAGTTTCCTTTTGCTCCCAAAAGACTAATACGGCCCTTGGTTTCGTTCAACAAGCCTCAGGAATTAAATTTGATTTTTCCCTCCAACTGGTTCATCTCTGAACTGGAACTCAGGTTCTTGGGCAATACGTGCTTCAAACTCTTCAACGTTGGCACATCAGTGTTTCTGTCACTCCCAGAATACTCCCTAAGTGTTTAGATTGGTCCCTCAACCCATAGAAATCGAATTCTGAGTTTTCCCCCCAAAAACCCGAAAATGTTTTCTCACGGTTTCTCTCAACCTCAGCCTTCACACTGATGCACCAAATGACCCAAACGAATCCTATCCTCACTCTCTTACACGGTTGATCGATCAATGTGGCCAACAACTCGTGGGAGACCAACTGTGGTCTCTGAAAATGGTTTCCCGTAAGCACAGAGACCACGGCCATTTTAAAATCCAGCCAGTGCACTGAGCTCAGTTCAGTCTCCCATGGGTGCCTCCCACTTCCTCAATCCACATAAACAAATCGCCTAAGCCATTCCACTAACACTTTAAACAATTGCACGCACAAGACACCACGGCATGGCCGTGTGCTCTGTTTTTCACGGTGGTGCTACAGTAACCGCCGTGAAATGACCAAAATGCCCCTCTGTGCAATAATTATCAAGATGCCCTCCAACTTCCGTGACCAGTAACTCGGTCACCCGATGTCCGTTTCAAGCGTGCCGCCTGTCGTTGTACTCGTGGCGTCGAGATGAACCTAACGGTCTTCGAGTCAAGTGAAAACCAAATGTCAAACAAAAGTCAACTTTTTCTCCTTATAACGTCCAATTTACGATAATGCCCCTGGACTTCCGTGCGTCATAACTTTCACCCTGTTCGTCCGAATCGGCCGTGCCACCTGTCTGTGAACTCGTGACGTCCCAAACTACGTCAAGGTCATCGGTCAACGTCCGTCGACCCTCCAATCAAAAAGTCAACAATTTGACCATACGAATCATAAGGGTAAAAACATCATTTTATTCATTATTTTACAATATTACATTTTCGAATTTCCGGGGCGTTACACAGTACCTGCAAATTGAACCGGCGAGGACGGTTCTCCGCCGTACCTATACCAAAACCACTCCTCTCTTCACCAACAACATCGTCCAGACCTAAGCTATCCATTCCCCTTACTCAGACATCTCGACTCAGCCCCTAAGTCATCGTCCCTAACTCGAAACCAGACCCGTTCAGTCCCCTGTTTCCTTCTCCGGCCACCCAGGTCATCCCCCGTCACGGTGGCTATCTTAAACCCTTCCTAGGACCTCACTGATTCTCATCTAACTCACCAAAATCGTCGACTCACCCCTTACAAACACGACTTTCATCCTGAGCAAAACAGAAAAACAGAGTACACTAGTACCCTCCTTCGTTCCACCTCCACCGTGCACTTCCCCGTCACGGCTGCACCACTAGAAGACTCCTAGGACTCCACTGAACTCCCTAGACCTCACTAGACTCCTCGATTCTACCCCTAAACTCAAGACTTAGCTCCTGAAACTAGACGGCAAAACAGAGCATCGAAAGGGAAAACAAGAAATTACCTGTCCTCCTGTCGCCGTCGTGAGCTCAGCCGTGAGGCAGTAGCTCCTCCCGTCCTCCTCCGTCCTCTGGACACCTCCACTGGCCTCGATTGATCGATCACGGCCGCACCTCCACCACGATCTTCCACTTCTTCTCTGTTTCCTCTGAAAACCGACTGCCCCGACCACCGTGTTCTTGTACGATCTCACTCCCCCAAACACTCACCGGTTCACTCTTCCACCCTCTAATCACTCCTCACTCACCAGAACACACCAACACTCACCATCGTCTCTAAATTTTCTCTCAATCTCCCTCTCTGTTTCTCCCTGGTTCAAAGAACACACACACACACACACACACACACACACACACACACACACACACACACACACACACACACACACACACACACACACACACACACACACACACACACACACACACACACAGCACGGTTGCACCCCAAATAATTGGACCGTGCACTCACTAGAACCAACCAGACCTCCTACACGTGTCACCATCATGTCCCTTCTCACACAAATGGCCCAATCCCAGCCATCCATCTGTCCCTCTATGCTACACAAATCCCAGAGCACAAAGACCAAAATACCCCTCCTTGTAAGTTAAATTTACGATTTTGCCACTACCTTCCTAGACCCGTAACTCACACCTCGTAGGTCCGATGAATACGTGCCGCCTGTCATCAAACTCAGGATGATGAGATATACCTAACCATCCTAGGTCAACGTGTCAAAACCTGATCGTAACAAAAGTCAACTTTTCCCCCTATTTTAGCCAAATTACGGTTATGCCCTCAACCTTCCGAACATCATAACTTCCTCCTCGGATGTCGGAATCGGGCGTGCCACCTGTCTACGGATTCGTGACATCCTAATCGACGTCCTGGTCATCGGTCAAAACCAAATTGACCACCCGAACTAAAAGTCCACTTTTTGCCCGGACCAGGGGTAAAATCGTCATTCTACACTAACGACCCCAACGAGACCAACTAACCACCGCTTAAGCTTACTAATCCCATCTTAATCACTATCTTAACCCTAGTTCTAGGACGGGTCGTTACATGAAGGGTAAAATATTCGTTTTCTCGAAATGTATTTTTAAATGTTTATTTTTGTCCACACACATTTTAAATATTTGTGTTGACCCTTTAGGCCATTGCATGAAAGTCGGGGCAGATCGAAAGGCGAAAACATGAGCAGAAAATTAGTATGGTTATCCTTTATCTAATAAGTATTGAGGGTAATTTCGAAATTTCGATTTATTTGTCAGACAAGAGAAGAACCAAGCATTGTTATCAAAGTATTTTTTGAACAGATCGTGTCAGAGGTTGCAAAATTCAAGGTCACTAAATTCGAGATTGCAAAATTACTGGATGGTGCTAAAATCTCAATCATCTGATAATGTAAATAACTTTACGCGTTATTGTTCTGATAAATCATACTTTCGGGGTATGAATTAATAATTATGAAATAATATAATAAAATATGAGCCGAATTTATTGCATGATGGTGATTTGGAATAATATATCTTCCTTCGAAATTTGAAAGAACTATACAAATTTGTGTCAAATTTGTAATTGTGGAAAAATTAAGAAAATGGGTTTTTAAGAAATATTTATTTATTTTGTTATTATTATAATTTCTTTATTGTTTTTTATCTACAATTTTATAATAAATTGCAAATCTAACTCACATAAACAACCATTTCGATATGTAATCCATTCGTTGTAAGATCAAATCTATTATTTCGTCGTGTTTGTTTATTGAAATAGAAATGTGACCTGTATAGTCATCTTGATATCAAAAGTAAAAAAATTAAGACTTATTATTCACTTTATTCTCTTAGTTGGACATTAAATATCACTTTACTTCCCGAAACAGATTTAGTACTAATGTACTGCCACACTTGCACTTCTGTTAACACTGTTGTTCCATTCTGTTAGCCAAGTTAGTAATTGTGTTAAGAGGGTTTACATGTCAATACATGATTGGTTGTTTAATTATTTATAAAAAAATTATTAAAATTATAAATCTTAAAAACAAAAATTAAAAAGGAAGATAACACCTGAGTTTCATTGTTCATCTTCCTTCGTATGAACAACAGGGCCGGCCATTAAGGGGGGCAATAGGGGCCTAAGCCCTGGGCCCAAAATAATGGAGGGCCCAAATTTCCCAAAATTTTCTTATATTGAAAAAAAAAATAAAGAGAAGAAGAAGGAGAACATATAAGAATTTGAGATGCGGAATGTCTACTGCAAAACCAAGAAGGCTCTCCCTTTCAATTCGATTTCTTCCATAATGGTGGCATGAAGTCCAATGTTTCAATCAATAAGTCTTTCAATCCATTCATGTTTCAATCGATTTCTACTTTCTAGTTTCTCTCTACTGTTCTGGCTTGTGTCTTGTTCCGGTTCAAACTTCAGGCTCTACAGGTAAGTTTTACGTTTCCCTTTCCTCTTCTGATTTCCTTGGATCTTTTATATGTGGTCTGATGAATTTCTGATTTTCCCTTTCTAAATTCTGAGGTTTTTGGTCAAATTTCCATTAATTAATTGGGGTATTCCCTTCTTCATTCGATCACTTATGGAAGAGAAGATGAAGGAACTAAAATTTCGTTCAAAATTACCTTTATTCCCTTCTTAATAACAGTATCTCTTGATTTATATTATTTAATATTACTAAGGAAACTGTATAAATGCAGTTTCTGAAGGACAATCTCACATATCACGCTCAAGCCGTAAAAGCCGATATTACACTCACCATTTTCAACTCCAATCAACTCATTTGTTTCTACTCCAAACATGACCTTAATAGAGATGACCAGAAGATGTTCGATCAAATGTCCCGACGAAATGTCTTCTCTTGGAATGCCATAATCTCCGCTAATATCAAAGCTCAAAACTTGAGTCGTGCTCGTCAGTTATTCGACATTGCTTCATACAAGGAGCTGGTTACTTAGAATTCGATGTTATCTGGGTATATCAGCACGGTGGGGTATGAGGATTTTGCCCTTGAGCTATTTAGTGAAATGTAGAGTCTGGATGATCATATTAGAATTGATGAGCAGAGTCTCACATCTATGCTTAATTTGACTGCCAAGTTAGCCGTATTTTCCTATGGAAAGCAATTGCACTGTTTTATGATGAAAACTTCCAATGATTTAAGTGGGTTCGCAATGAGCTCAATGATTTATATGTATAGTAAATGTCGGTGGTTTGAAGAAATGTGGCGGGTGTTTAGTGGATATAGAGGGGAGGTTGAATTGGTTTCAAAAAATGCAACGGTGGCGTCTTGTTGCAGAGAAGGAAAATTGGAAATGGCAGCTAATTTATTTTGGAAACAACCGGAGCGGAATGATCATGTGTCTTGGAACACAATGATTGCAGTATATGACCATAATGGTTTTGAAGAAGAGATATTGAATTTGTTTGTTCGTATTTCGAAGAATGGATTTAGGCAGAATGACCACACTTTTGCTAGTGTTTTGACTGCTTGTTTGTATGTTAGAGAATGAATTTAGGTGGAATGACCACACTTTTGCTAGTGTTTTGACTGCTTGCTCTGGTTTGAGGAGCTCCGAACTTGCAAAGGAAGTCCATTCTTGGGTCTTGAAGAATGGGATGACTTCAATCCATTTATACTCAGTGGAATTGTTGATGTCTACTGCAAGTGTGGCAATATAAGGTATTCAAACTCAATCCATGCGGCAATGGGGTTAGAAAATTACTTTTCTGTCACTTCAATGATTATGATTTATGCCTCTCATGGTAACATAGTCAAAGCACAGAGACTTTTTTATTTGTTGACTGAAAAGAATACTGTTGTATGAGTAACTTTGTTTTCTGGATATCATATCACATAAATAAGAAACTGTATTTGAACTCTTACGTGAATTAAGGGAAAAAAAAGCCAATAATTCTTGATGCTGGGATTCTTATCAGTGTGCTTGGTGCTTGTACAATACAAGCTACCCTAGATCCATGGAAGCAAATTCATGCCTACATTTTAAGGAAGATAATTAAGTCGAAAAGAAATTGTTTAACACTTTGGTTGATATGTATAAAAATTTATTTTTAATAATTAAGTATATAAATTAAATGCCCATTTTTTATTATTGCCCTAGGCCCCTATATGTTTGGACCGACGCTGATGAACAATTTACAGTGGATGGGCTTCTTTAATGTAAGTTTTTACCACCCAAATCTCTCTCGATCTGTGCAACTCTTAGGTTTTTTTTTTCCTTTTTTGATCTACTGCTTTCCCAATTTTCATCTGCTTCTTCGACTGTTTCAACTGTTACAGGGGGTCCTCCGAAGCTCATGGGATTATATTCCAGTAATGATCCCCTGTCGGATCATACCCGGGTTTTGGAAAATGTATCATAAGTATATCATATGATGCGAGATTCATCAGCAAATATTAAAACCAACAAGAGGGATTGGCGTAGCCAAATTACATAAGGCATGGATAGCTTCCTCGTCGGACATTCATTCATTTTTCGAATAACCGCACGGGGTCAGAACCTTCTAAATAAGTAGCATCAACAATGGACCTGCGTTTGAATTTCAACCAACCAATGTAAACTTTGTTAATTATGGTTAAGGCTAGAAATGAAACAATTCTCGATAATAATATTTCTTTTACATATGCCTCACTGTATCTCCAGAAGCGAAACAGGATTCTAATTTCATTTCACATTAAATGAAGAAGATAGGAGATGAAGTCTCTGATTAAAATAGGACAAAGTTATTAGACTTACAGCTCTGCAAAATCTTTCACTCTTATCAATCTTGGGCAACATATGTAGGGCGAGAGGACGGCGGAGCAATTGAATTGGGCAAGTGGTAGATAAAAAAAGAAAGAAAGCCCCAGAGTTGCACAGATCGAGAGAGATTTAGGTGGTAAAAACTTACATTAAGGAAACTCATCCGTTGAAAATTGTTCATACGAAGGAAGATGAACAATGAAATCCAGATGTTCAGCTTTGTTTTTAATTTTTTGTTTTTGATATTTTTAATTTTAATATTTTTTTATAAATAATTAAGCAACTAATCATGTATTAATATATAAGCACTTTTAATATAATTATTAACTTGGCTAATAGAATAGAGCAATAATGCTAACAGAAGCACAATCGTAACAGTATATTGATACAAAATCTGTTTCGGTGAGTAAAGTGAGATACTTAATCTCTCATAGGGAGTAAAGTGACTAATAGGAGGAGACCAATCACATAATTCCATTGTCTTCATGATTTTGCTGACTTGTGATTAGATTATTGGTCATGCTCTCTTTTCTATACTGGCAGGACACGTCAGCACCATCTTCCTGACCTCAAACGCAAAGCTTAAAGACCTGCTTCCTCTACCAGGTGAGAGAGAGAGGGCAGAGAGAGAAAGTTCTCTGTGTCTCCCTCCAATAGAGTAGTTAATTAAGCTTCTCAATTGAGCAACTGCCATGTTTCCGTGCAAATCTTTGACATGGGTTCTACTCATCTCGCTGCTCTCCCTCAACATCTTTAGCTTATCGAACTCTGAATCTGATTCTCGTTGGGCAGCTAAGAAAAGGCGTCTCAGAGAAAAAGTGCGCACGATGTAATGCCTAATTTCGCCTTCACCCTCTTATCTTACTTTCAGTTTCATTAATTAGTTCTTTATTGGTTTTCAATGTAGTTAAATGGTTATTTATAATTTGATCACCACTATGATTTCTATATAGCTTCATCATTACCCATGGGTTAGTTTATAGAAAAAATTGGTTTATTTTCTTGGAAGGTTTGTGGGTATTTGACAAAGTGGATGGTTATGCTTGGTTGGGACTGACATTTGATGCTTCATTTGATTAATTAAGTATTGATCGAAATAGAAAAGTTAAGATCTTCAAGTATTGGAGTTGGGGAAATGAAGGCATTCCCAGCTATTTGGTTTGCTAGAGCTGAGGTTTTATGTGATTTTTCTATGTGTTCAAGCTTTGAAGGGTGGGAATCAATTTGAAGCAAATAAACCACATGTTATGCCCTGCTAATTTGTTTTTGCATAGGGGTTCGAAACCCCTATAATCTGGTCTTTAGGTGAATTTGAAAATACATATGCAAAGGCAATGGGAAAAGAAAGTAGATTACCGTACTTGGGATCTGTTTAGTACAGTGTCTATGTTGTTTATTGAAGTACATGAAAGGTTCTAACAGGTAAGTTGTTTCTCTCCTTGCAGGTTTTATCATGCATATGACAACTACATGATCCATTTGTTTCCGGTTAGCTTGCTCCTCCAATATTTTGAAGATTACTCACATCTGGTGCATGATGTTTTAACTTATAACTACTTTTATTTTTCAGCATGACGAGCTAAAACCTCTCAGTAAAAGTTTTACTGACTCTCTGAGTGAACTTGGAAATTTAAAGGTAATTCTATATATCTTCAGATAAATTGTTTTATGATGGATTGAAAATGTAAATAAAAGTGTCGGTTTTCCAATTTCAGCTTGAACACCTACCGCAAGACTATAGTGGATCTGCTCTTACACTTATAGAATCATTGTCCAGGTTTGATATGAACTGATTATGCAGTTACGGATAAACTTTAGTTGTCTAAATCTATGTGCTTTCAGATATTGCAATGTAATGCTTAATTCCTGTGTTATCTTCATGTCATTTGATAGAATTTTTTGTCTCATCATTCTGATGCCAACTTTTTCTCTCAGCCTTGTTATTGTGGGTAACAACACTGAATTTGTTAGCGCTGTCTTTTGGCTTTCTGAAAATTTAGCGTTTGATGTCGATGCAAGGGTAAATCTGTTTGAGGTATGTATTGAAGACCTCCTGGGGAATCTTATGTTGGTAGAATTATGCTGATTCTGAAACAATTTTATTATCATGCATCCGTACTGCTCAAAATGTGATGCAGCTTCTGGGTGCAGATATTAGTTTGAATATTTTTCAGGAGGACTGTTTATCTCTGTCAAGTTATATTTCAAGTATTCATATGGTTCTCTCTTTTCACTTGATTGTTATATTGCAGTGCAACATAAGAGTTCTTGGAGGACTTGTTTCTGCTCATCTACTTGCGACTGATTCTACAGATAGGTTAGGTCAAGGAGTTTACAAGAATCAGCTCCTTTCTTTGGCCCAGGATTTGGGGAATCGCTTACTACCTGCATTCGACACACCGACTGGGTTGCCATATGCATGGGTTAACTTAAAGGTACCACCTAATACATGCTTTGGTCCAATTTCGAATTGCTTTTGATTTTTTGGATGTATGCAGGATCTGTGTTACTGTCATCAGTCTAAACATACAGTTGGGTGTTTTGTATCTTGCAAAATATGTTTTAAAAATTCATATTTTAAGTTAAAAAATATATGAAAAATGGTCTGGTGCTTTTGTTTGTAAGAAGGATATATGACTACGCATCAATGCGAAATTCTGTGGACAGTATGGAGTCATGCAGAATGAGACTACTGAAACAAGCACTTCAGGGTGTGGTGAGGGGCTTTCTTTTGCAGTATTGATCTGAGGACGTCAATTAATGTTCTTTCCTGAATCTCCTTATTTTCGGTATCAATTCAGGTTCTCTAATTCTGGAAATGGGAGCATTGTCCCGATTGACTGGAGACCGAATCTGCAGCTTTACGTGCAATTCGTAAATTATGGAGCATGCGAAGTTCGTTAAATTTACTTGGTACAACACTGGATGTATCAACTGGGGAATGGATTGAGTATTCATCTGGGATTGGAGCTGGTATGTGTTTTCAGGGCTTTGAGGTCTTTAATGTACTACATGTCTGTTGTGATGCAGACTATTAAAAAGTGTGCTTGTAACAATTGGAGTGCGTATAGTGTAATGTTTCTGATTTTAGATTATGCATTGCTTTGTTTAGGGGTTGATTCATTTTACGAGTATCTATTTAAGGCCCACATCCTTTTCGGAAAGGATGAGTTCTGGAGAATGTTTCATTCTGCTTACGTTGGTGTGCAGAAATATTTCAGACATGGTCCATGGTACGAGACTACCTTCTACCCTTAGTGAATGGCTTGTCTGAATTTGTATTGGTACTTTTCAAGTGTTAAAAAATTTAGGTTCTGGCTTTATGTTTGAATTGAGATGATTGGGCTGCAAATTATTTGTGATAAAACATGTTACTGTATTTAGGTACCATGAAGCTGATATGAGGACGGGAAAAGCAACTTATTGGCAGCTTACAAGCCTTCAGGCATTTTGGCCAGGCCTACAGGCAGGGAATTTAAAACTTTGTTTTAATACTTGATCATTTCAAACCTCATAAAGAGCCTTCTAATCTTTCGATATGAACTATGGCTATAGGTTCTTGTTGGCGATATTGCAGCTGCAAATTCATCACACCGTGAGTTCTTTTATTTATGGAACAAATTTGGAGTACTGCCAGAAAGGTATTGGGATTTTGAATTTTTTTTTTAATTGGGAATCGTTACTATGGCTGGTTCCTACCACCAAAAATATTCCTTTTCATAAGGGAAAAATGAAAATTGTCCGATATAAACTGTAAGTTGATGTAGGTACTTACTGGACCATCAAATGTTGCACCCCACAGAAAAATATTATCCTCTGCGCCCTGAATTGGCTGAATCAACATTCTACTTGTATCAAGCAACCAAAGGTCTGATAATTTTTTCTTTATTGTTTATCTTCATTTTCATAAGGACCTAAAAGTTCAGTTATAAGCATTCAGATACTATTTCAGCATTTTAAGATGATCGTTGCATTTATTCAAGATGTTATGAGTGAAAAAAAACAAGAAGCCCTTATCCGGATTTTAGGTAGCCCCTTAACTGGTCCTTCTAATTTTCTGATTTCTTTCATTGTGTTTATTTCAGATCCATGGTACCTTGAAGTGGGAGAATCAATTGTAAATTCTCTTAACTTGTACACGAAAGTCGAAGGGGGTTTTGCTAGCATCAGAGATGTCACAACTATGCAGCTGGAAGATCATCAGCATAGTTTCTTCCTTGCTGAGACGTAAGAGTTCTTTCCCCTTGCACTGTGCAACTACAGTGAAAACGATCCCATCTTTAAATTGTTGCACTTAGAACATTCATCTAACTGTTGTCGTATGTTTTCTGTAGGTGCAAATATCTATTTCTTCTATTCGATGATTCATTTTTGGTTGAACAGAATTATATTTTCACAACCGAGGGCCACCCCCTTCCAGTGTTAAGTAGTTGGCAGGACAAGCTTCCTGAGACCTACATCCAAGCTAACTGGACTTCTCTCAAGGTGTTGCTTCTACCAAACTGAAAATATGCTTTTGGAAAAATTCCAGATTTTGCACATTTCCCATGAGCCAAAAAAAAAACTTTGCGCACTATACTTTCTACCTCATTAAATTATTAGTTCATATTGGTATAAAAAGATTTCATTTGTGCAGACTGGACAGCAAGCACGACCAGCAAGTGCTATGTCTAAGCAAGTATGTCCTCCGACAACAATGAATTCATGGGAATGTGACGGCCAACAAGTCGAGAGTGCTTGCCATGTTCCAGATGCTCGTAATGACCACAGATGTTTAACAGACGATGAATGTGGAGTAGACTCAACAAATTGCCGAAGAAGATCGTGTAGCATGGCCGGCTACTGTGGGCTGTGGTTGTACATCTGATTGCCTGGTAAAGCCCAAGTTGTTTTTTGGAGACAAAAATAATCGTAATTGAATCTGTAACTGATAAAAAAAGTTTGAGTGTCAGGTATGTAATCAAAGTATAGGAATTGACACACCGGTGTGAATGTGATACATTATGAGAGAGGAGGATAGCAAATACATGGTTTAGAAGTGAATAGCACATTGATCAACTGAATTGAGTTTTTTACCCTTTAGATTCTCAAGCACTGTACCAACTCGTACTAAACTTCATGCACTGTCGACTGGTGATGTTTCACTTTCATTGCTTCCTTTCAGGCACTGTCGATTGGTGATGTTTCACTTTCATTGCTTCCTTCATTGATTAATCACTACTTTTACTGTTTTTTTACCTCTTTTTTTTCAGGGTTTATTTGTTTTTACCTGCACTCATATTAGTACCTTCTGCTTAACAGTTTTGTTAAGTTTCATCTGATATCAGATATTGAAAATTTTATACAAATATAAGGCTCTATTTGTTTTATGAGAGACTTGGATTCGGATTTGATAACATGGGTTAATTCGTTAAATAATACTAGATTGAATAGATGTAGAAGGGATTTGAAATGATTATATTCATGGAAATGATTTGAAATTCATTTGTTTTCTTCAATTTTTTTTTTCTTAAGACCCATGAATTCAGTATTATTATGAAATTCATATTTCTAAGTCCTTTTAAAACCGAGGAAGCCTAATGAGTAATTGTCAAATCCTTATCCCGCCTCATGATCATCATAGCATTCTCTTTATAGAAATATTCTCACAATATTGGAAATATATATTTCTAAAGTTATAATAATTAGTTACTAATTTATTAAGTTTTCTTAGGCTCACAATCTTAGGTCTGATAATTTTTTTTTTGAAAGTCACAATCTTAGGAAGAATAGTCGTATATAAAAATATAATAAGTGCCGATTATTTTTTTTTTTTTTACGAAAATAAATGAGCAAAGACAAGAAAAATATCGTGATAATTCATGTAACAATTTACAGATAAGACATGTTGGGTAAAAAGATATTCTCAAATCATCATATCTCCTCAATTGCACATGCTTTCTAGGGGGGTCCACTGGCGCTCGCCAGCATGATTTTTTCTCTTCTGTGGACATCAGGCGACCGCTAAGTGTTAACGAATCATGAACCATTCATACCCATCAAGTAGACAGGTGGTAGACTAGCAAGAGGGATCGTGAGTGACAAAACCACTCTCACATGACCCACGTTTGGAAACAGGCCCACTGGTCCCACGAAGGTTGCGAGAAAACCAAACCAGCCCATTCAAACCACGCCACATGCCCAAGATTCACAAGGGCCCACCAAAAAACAAAAACATTCAATTAGTTACCAAACCCCCGTCTCTCCCCCCCCCCCCATTTCATCTTTTGACACAAAGATAAGATTATTGCCCGTAATGCCTTTTGTGCTGTGGTTATCAAACGTGAAAAACACTGACTTAATGCCGCCAATGTCCGTAACAAATTTAAGCTTTGGAACTCTCCTTCAAATGCTTCACGATGGCTCGAAAGGGCAATTTTGGTATTTTGCAATCATTTTTGAAGTTGTGGTTAGAAGGCAAACCCCGCACCTGGATTTTTGAGTGCCAGTCTTTTATGTGACATTCTCGAATTTTTTTTTTTTCAAAAAAATGTACCAACTTGTACGTAAAGGGTAGGAAGATTCCTGGAAGTGGGATGAGGATCTTGTGATTTGTGACAATTTGTAGGAAACGAAACATACATGGGAGTATTTTGGAACAACGTTATTTATTTATCATTAACTTTTAGTTTAAATCCAGTTTTATTTAAATTTGGTGCCACGGTAAAGACAATTATAATCAAGTGGAAAAAATCGAAGGTTATCTGTTTTTGCTTGTCGTAGTCCGAGTAAATCAAATCAAATCAAATCAAATAAAAGAAGCGTAGTACATAAAGAAAAAATTGGAGTGTAAAACACACCCCCAGATATTAATTATAATTTCGTGATACACCGGATTTTTATTTCGTGATATGACTGATTTTTATCTATTATAAATATAAGAGAATTTGAAGAAACAAAAAATTAAATACTTTCATAAAATAGTAACTCAATACAAATTTAACCCAATCTTTATATTTTAACATGATAAAAATATAAAAATAAATTACTCATTCATAAAAAAATAACAAAATTTAGAAAAACTAATAAAATTTCTTCACTGAATTGTACATAATAATCAGAAAATTGTTACAAACTTTTCACATATTCTGTTTCTCTTTTCTTTTCGAAATCAAGATTCTTGCAGAATTAAAGGAGGAACAAATACCCGCACTTTTTATCAAAATGTGAGATGCTCTTCGTTGGGTAAATTGTCACGTGATGCATGCAACCAGTATCCAATGCAACCGCATGGACCCACTAGACATGGACCCACTAGACCCATAATTGAGTAACATAAAAAATATTACAACATATTTCAATCACATTATTTGTGCCTTTTTTTAATTATGCGAGCTCCATTTGAAATACTGATGCAATATCATATCTATTTTTTATGAACATCACTCAAAAATATCTCTACGATCTTACCTTTCATAAAAATCAAAACAAATTATAACATAAGTGACACAGTTCATCTTCAATGTACGGTAGTCTTTTAACCAGCCATCCACATCCACACATAACTCTTTTTCTTATACAAATTATATGCATAATTATTAACGTTGTCAAATTTCTTTATAAAATTATGTCCTTTTAAAATTTCATATTTATAATTATATTTAAATACTAAATTTTTTGCCTTTAAATATTATTCTAATTTTATATTATATAAATAAAAAACTTCCCAATTCTAAAAAATTAATTATTAATTTCACGACCATTTTATAAATGGTTGATAATTTCAGAATTTCATATCCAAACTTACCCAAGTCGTTTTAATTTCAGTTACGAATTGCTGACTCATTGTACACGTCAACAAATAAACAATGAAATCCATGCCCAGGGACCCCACTTTTACGAGTCTGAAGACGCGCTTTTGTGGGCCCCACGCGCCATCTCCCTACTCCTATAACGCTCCCTGCGTGTCACTGAGAAAGCAAAAAAGATGGTCGAGTTGGAGTTTCAGGTGGAAGAAGCATCCCACACGCAGCCAAATCTGATAAGGGTTAATGGGATAGGTACCGTACATGTCCGCAACAGTTTCTCGAGCGAGCGTTTTGGACTTTTTTCATTGATTGCTATTTATTATTTCGAACCTTTGTTTCTTTCTCTTCATAATTTTCTTATTTATTTGCGTGGAATTATAATACCATTGCTTATCGCATGCTGGTGGTTTGCTTTTGGCTGCTGTTGTTTTAGTGTCATAGGCACTGCTTCTGCATAGTGATTGTTGGTGCGAGCGGGGTTTTGATAATGTCGCAGAAGAGGCACCAAGACGATGGCAAGGGCCGATCAGAAGGGACTAGCAATCCAGAGGACAAGCGGAGGAGAATTCCAGCTTTCCCAAAGTATGAGTCTTTTTTCTTTTGCTTGAGATTGTGGGTTGGACCCAAAGATGATTTGGGTTTTGTTTGGTTTGTGAAAGTGTTGATGAATGTTTGTTCACCCATGTGTGTGTTATCGGATTTTATTTCTTTCTAGGGAAATGGGAATTTGGTTTTGAATTTTGAAGTGAACTGAATTTTGTTTGGAGGAGAATTTTTGTAGGTGGGGTTGAGATCGTTATGTTGAATATGAAAGATGGATAAGTACTAGCTTGGAGAATTTATGTTGGAATAAAGGATTGTGTATTTCCGTAGTTTAATTCATTTAAGAAGCGAACTCTGTGATCAGGGAGGTTGAGAATGGTGAATAAATGTGCTTTGTTTGTGAACCGTGATTGCATTTGGATCCAGGTACAGCAAATCAAATATTTGAACTGTTGTTTATGAGTAAAAGATAAGCTCTTTATAAAAAGAAAAATGAGAAAACGGGTGTAATGAGTTGCTATTGATTGAGTCTGAAGGTGATTACAGATGATATCAATGTCTAGAATAAAATTGATTATTCATTCACTAGTTGACATAATTTCTTGGTTCTTAAAAGTTATGATGTGCATTAGACCAACATAAGCTAACGATAGTGTTTGTATTCAACTTGTCTAATGACTTTGCCATCGGCTTTCAGCGTGGTCCTGGAATTGATGAAGTTGAACACAGTCCATCATTTACTGGAGCCAATTCTAGAGCCTTTGATTCGTAAAGTTGTAAGTGTTTTCCTCTTACAAAGTCTTTATGATCATGGATTTAGTATCTTTATAGTTTCTACGATTGAGCTTAAGTTCATGTACATTTTGCTGTAGGACTGTGTAATTGAATAACATTATTGTATATTTGTAGAGGTTACTTATGATTTATATGCATGAACTAGAAAAATACATCAATACACCGAAGACAATATTTAATTGAGCCTTTTAAGCCTTAAAATGGTAAGATACCACCATGCTTTGCGGGGTGCAGCTAAAATGCACAGCAGCCCACTTTGTGGTCGCAGTTGCTCTAGCCTGGCGCCAGGTATCCATTCCGCTTAGTAAGGATCTCACTCTTCTTTCTAAGGATTCACTATACCATATAGTGCTGCAATTGGTCCATGTTTCCTTGCCACCGGTTGCCACATAGATGTGGATTTTAGGATATTTCTTCATAGGAAGGGTCCAGGAGTCCTTCCACCTCTTTTGGTTCTCCAGTATGGGAAATGATTAAATTGGGTATTCAAGAACCATACTCTTTTCTCGGAATTGATTTTATGATTAATACGCATTTTATAATAGAATGCAGTTTTTCATTCGTACAAATAGTCCATGGGCCCTTCATCTAGTTTCGCAATTCTAAATTTTTTGCATATCATTTTCCATATCGAGATGAAATGGAATCACATACTCTGAGGTTGCTTAGGGCCCAGTTGCTTATGAACCAGAATGGTAATAGCATGTTGAATGGGAATGCAATATCTTCTGCAAATTGAAACTCTACTGTGATATCCACCTTGCAGTTTAATACATGCTTGACATGCATGATAGTTCTTCTTTGTTTTTTGGTTTATCAGCTTTTACTAATCAGTATTTATTTTTTAAATACGTATTTACAGGTTAAGGAGGAAGTTGAGTTGGCCCTGAGGAAGCATTTGGCAAATATGAAACAGTAAGACTCCAAAGCTTAAAATATAAGAAACTCTTTAATGCGAAAATCAGTTGTTAATAATATTTTGCATTTATTCAGGAATTTTGGGAACGAGACACACCCTTCTCAATCAAGAATCTTAAAGCTACAGTTCTTAAATAATCTCTCTCTTCCAGTATTTACTGGAGCTCGAATTGAAGGAGAAGATTGCTCCTCTATACAAGTAGCTTTGGTTGATTCCTTTACTGCACAAGTAATTAAATCTGGGCCTGAAGCATCAGCCAAGGTGGAAATTATTGTGCTTGAAGGTGACTTTGATGGCGATGAGGTTGACAATTGGACACTTGAAGAGTTCAAGAATAACATTGTAAGAGAAAGGGAAGGAAAGAAACCTCTTCTTACAGGAGAAGCAGTCCTGAATCTAAAAGATGGAGTTGGTCTTCTGGGTGAGATTTCTTTTACTGATAATTCAAGCTGGACAAGGAGCCGAAGGTTTAGGCTAGGCGCAAGAGTTATAGATAACTTTGATGGAATTAGAATAAAAGAAGCGAAGACAGAATCCTTTATTGTGAGGGATCACCGTGGAGAATGTGAGTGCTTCTCATTGGGTTTGATTTATAAAAATATTGAGTCTCTAACGTTTCACAATATTGATACTAATAATGAGTTTTCTTTCACTTTCTATTGTTTTGGTGATGCTTTAAACTGTTTTTTATGATCAGACTGGCCATAAAGTTACATGAAAATTTACCTTACATTATCATAATAGTAGGTTTCCTTTCTTTCAAACAGAAAAGGGATCTTGGATTATATGTTCTTAATTTATATATAACCTGAGTTTCTGGTTCTACAGTGTATAAGAAGCACCACCCTCCATCTCTGCTTGATGAAGTATGGAGATTAGAAAAGATTGGTAAGGACGGAGCTTTCCATAAGCGTTTGAGCCGGGAAAGAATCAACACTGTGAAGGATTTTCTCACTCTACTCTTCGTAGACCCTTCAAGGCTCCGAAATGTAATTATTGCCATCTCTTCTTATCTCAGTTATATGATTTTAAAAATGCTCAATCTATTGATTACTTACTAGAGTGTTTGTGCGGACACATGTAGATCCTTGGCACAGGTATGTCTGCGAAGATGTGGGAAGTCACCGTGGAACATGCTCAGACATGTACACTTGATAATCGAGTGTACTTGTACTGCCCTCCCAGCTCACAGCAGAGAACCGGCGTGGTTTTCACCATTGTCGGGCAAGTGATGGGACTACTTTTGGAACGTCAATATGTTCCTATTAGTAAGCTGTCTGAAACACAAAAGGCACTCCTCCGATCAACCTCAGTTTACTTGCTTTCATATCTTTCCCATTTATTTTCTTAGTCATGTCTGATTCTTTACGATTGAATTTTATTCTCAGGTTGATGCGCACAGCTTGGTAATCTCTGCCTTCGAACACTGGGAAGAAGTAATATCATTTGATAACGAGGCTTCTCTTATTTCCAACTTTACAAATGTTGTTCACTCATCGAGCTCGCCAAGGGCGGATGATGTAAATGGAAGCAAGTTTTTGGCTTCTCAAAAGATTGGCGGGTTTGATTATGCACAGCCATCTGCCTCGTCTCCAGACATCATCCCATCCATCTATTCTTTGGGGAGCACCAGTGGATTGGATGAGTTTGGCTTGCACAATATCGATACGGTGGGTCTTAGATATGACCAAACTTTGAGTTTCCCAGGCCAAGTCGCCAACTCCCTCATCTGTGGCACCGATCCCATGGCTCACGCTCTATTTGATGAGGATCATCTACAGTTTTTTGACGCTGATCTTCAATCTCAGAACATGAGTTCAGATTCTCAAGCTGACCTGCAAAGCGCGGTAGATGGCTTCTTGATGACACGTCAAACAGCTGTTGCTATATCTGATAAGGCTCAGAGGAGATGGACAAAGCTGTTCAGTATTCTCAAGTGGTTCTCAATCCGGAAGAGCGTGGCTCTGAAACGAAGCCGGGTTAGAGATAGTCAAAGATATTAGCTTTCAGTGTGGAAATGGTTTGCTTACAGTTTGCAAATACCGATCAGCGCTGCCCGTATAATTCTTACGTGTGCAGGTGTAAAGTGAGATCGCCGGGAGGGTTTGTTAGATGTAAATACCTCTGGTAGTTTGCTAGTGCTTTAGGTTTTTATTTTTCTGGCTGGTGGCCGGAAACAAATAAACTCTCAGATCAGGTAGTTCCTTGTAAGTATGTAGATGTGTTTTGCTAGGATGGAAAATGATCATTTACTTTTAGTTTCATTCTGAAAGAGAAAAGTAATGTCAGTAATATCATTTGTTGAATACAGGTCCAGTTTCCTAGGTTTTTCATTGGCCATGAGTCCCATGAGGGCCATGACTAATAATGTCAACTGAGGGCAAATTGGTAAAAGGAAACCTCTAACTTTGCCCTATAAATGTCTCTTTCCTCTATCTCTCTCTCTCTCGTAGCTGCACCAAAAGCAAGCAATGAAGAACCAGAAAGGGCATGTAATTGTGGTCACATACCCAGCTCAGGGCCACATAAACCCTCTCCTCCAATTTGCCAAACGCTTAGCCTCCAAAGGCCTGAAAGTTACCTTAGCCACCACCCCCTACACCCTTAAATCCATCCATGCGCCGGCCGTGGGAGTTGAACCCATCTCAGATGGCTATGATGACAGTGGGTTCAAGCAAGCCCCATCTCTCAAAGCCTACTTAGACTCATTCAAAACAGTTGGCTCAAGGACTCTATCGGAGCTAATAGTGAAGCTCAATGCCTCAGGCTTACCAGCTGTCAACTGTGTAGTCTATGATTCATTGCTTCCATGGGCAATTGATGTGGCCGAACACTTTAAAATCTTTTCAGCTATGTTCTTGACAAACTCAGCTTCTGTCTGCTCTCTGTATTGGCATATCTGTCGCCGCCACCTGGCTTTGCCTGTGATGCAAGAAACTGATGACCCTTTGCTGTTGCCTGGCCTTCCTCCACTTGCTTTTTCTGACCTCCCAGTTTTTCTTTCTCAACCTCACTCTCCTTATTTGGCTCAAATCTTAGAATTTGGGAGTCAGAAGGAAAGTGATTGGATGTTCTGCAACTCTTTTCAAGAGTTGGAATCTGAGGTACGTATAGAAATCTCAACCAGATCAATCTTGATATATTCAGCAGGAAAACTAATTAGAAAGGTTCATTTTTATTCGTAGTTTATTGATTTGCTCTCAGTATTTATGTTTCCTTGTTAAATTTTTTCGGACTTTTATTTCAGCTAATTTTCATTAAGCTATCATTAATGGTTAACTTCCCCCAACAACCGCATATCTATGACCATATTATGTTATTGGTTCGTATTTCGTTCATTCCATCTATGAAATGGATAAGTGATGATTCACCAGTTCCCTAGCTATAAAACTATAAGTCTGTATTTGAGGTATAAATATAGATGATATCTCTTTATTCTTTTATCATATTCATTTATCTTAAAGGAGCTTGTCTCTTTCAAGCTCTGCCAACTTATGCAAGGTGCTGCTCATTTTAGTTGTTAATGATTTCATGGTAATTAGATGAAATATGATTGCCGAGGGGAAATTATTCATGGAAAAAATTGTAACTATAAATTTATAAAAGAGGTCGGTAAAAAAGGGAAAATTGGCCACTAATAATAACTCATGGAAGAATTTTATCAATATAAATATATAAAAAAATTGGTAGGAAAGTATAAATTCAGAAGAAATTGGTAAACCTTTATAAATTAACCAGAACTTAAAAAAAAGGGTAAAGAATAAAGAGACCGGTGGAAATTTGAATACTTATATGACTATGAGGATTTAGATAATAAAATTTAAATAAGTTTGGTAAAATTGGCAAAAGTGTCAAAGAGCCAATATTGTCAGTATTTAACTTTTCTTGCTGGTAAAGTAATTGCAATTGTTTATAAAGAATAAATGGACCGGTGGAGTAATATTTATATGACTATAAGGATTTAGATAATAAAATACAAATAAGTTTGGTAAAATTGGTAAAAGAGTCAATATTCTCAGAATTCAACTTTTCTTGCTGGTAAAGTAATTGCAATTGTGTATATTCATATTTTAATTTTTGTCGAATTGTTGAAAAGCTGGTGAAAGAAATGTTGGGCCTCTGGCCACTGGTGATGATTGGTCCAATGGTGCCATCAGCCTACTTGGACCACCAAATTGATGGAGACACAGCTTATGGAGGCAGTCTTTGGAACCCAACTACAGAAGAATGCACCAAATGGCTTCAAAACAAACCCCCCAAAAGTGTGATTTACATCTCATTTGGGAGCATGTCAGAGATTGGATCCAAACAGGCTGAGGAAATTGCATGGGCCTTGAAGGCAAGTGGTCACAATTTCCTTTGGGTGTTGAAAGAGGCTGAGAAAAAATTGCCAGATGGGTTTCTAAATTCAATAGGTGAAACTGGATTGGTTGTGCCATGGTGCAACCAGCTTGAGGTTCTGGCAGATCAGGCTGTGGGATGTTTCATGACGCACGGCGGGTGGAATTCGGTGTTGGAGGGGCTGAGCTTGGGGGTGCCGATGGTGGTGGTGCCACAGTGGAGCGACCAGCCGATGAATGCTAAGTTGGTGGAGGATTTGTGGGGGGTTGGGGTGAGGGTCAAGAAAAGGGAAGAGGGTATTGTGAGGAGGGAAGAGATGCAGATGTGTATAAGGGAAGTGATGGCTGGAGAAAGAAGTGGAGAGATCAAAAGGAAGGCATTGAAATGGAGAGAGGCTGCAAAGAGATCTGCTGGTGTTGGTGGAACCTCAGATGACAACATCAATAAATTTTTAGTGAAGATTCTTAGTGAACGAGAACAGAAGGCTAAGTAAAAATAAAAGAAGCATTGGCTAAGTAAAATAAAATGAACCATTTTAGAAATTGGCCATATCAATATTTTACATTCAGCAGATTGTTTTACATATAACTCTGGAAAAAATGTACGAGCTTGAAATTATACAACTGCATTCCTATGATTTTCTATAATTTACCAGTACGGTCAAATAAACTTCAGAGCTTGGAAGATTATAGCAAACCGAAGCAACAAACTCTCTGTATCCTGAGAAGTGGAAGTTACTTATCTGGAAGTTTACAAGCTTTTTTGGCTTTACATACTTCGCCCTGTACCCAAAAACAGAAAGAAAAAAAATATGTATGAACTCTAATAGGTTCAAATATTTCAAATCATGAAAGTAAAGATAGCCACTGTCAGCAAACTGTTTCATGTCTAACAGAAACTTATGGTTCAATTCCGATTGAAATGAAAATGAAGTTGAAAGAAAGTAGCCAGAAAAACTATGAGCTTGAAAGGTGATGCTTACCTTCTTCTTTCGCAACTCCAAAACCTCTTCTAAGGGTGGTCGGCCTAAGACAAAAACAATATTGGCATCATTTACCACAAGTCTTTATTTGTTCCTTAAAGGCCCATATTAGTTGTGCTCAAGAAGGATGGAAACTAAGCAGCTAAATATGCAAAATGATTTACCTGTGATTTGGAGACGATATTTAGCCCAAACACCATATACAGCACCAGCTATTGTAGCAATCTGTGAATAAATTGCTTCCCATCATTCCCCAGACGAAGGAAAAAAAAACTATTATATTAGCATTAGAATCGACGAAAGAATCTTACAGGTTCGTATTTGGTTATGGCGTATACCCATCCAAGTCCTACTTGTTCATATAGCTTTCTAAATGCCTGCACAAATTTTCATTAGCTTTATCAATGCCTGGATTCTAATTAGAAGTCCAAATGTAGAAGGTAAAGGAGCATACTTCGACATTGGTGACTACAGTTCCATCAGACTGAATGGCATGAATAGTTCTCATAACCTAAAAGAACAAGAATTTGTCACTAAGTAGGAAGGTTTGTAAAAAAGAAGTTTTAGGATCTAGTTTTCAAGTTAGGAATGTTCTTTTCATATACAATTCAGGAAATCTTAATCCACAGGACCATATCCGACATTGATTCAATTGATTCTGTAATTCTTATCATCTCAGAGCATGTACATTTTACAAGTAGGGAAATTATAAGAATCGTATTGCAAAATTGGGAACTTACAGTCTTGTAGTCCAGCCCCTGATTATCCTCAGGGGAGTAATCATCTGAACTTATGTCAACAAACTTGATAGTCCCATGTTGCTTATTTCTCTCTTTTAGCATATCCACCTGCCAACATAATGTACTTCAATGCACCCAAAACCATCACGAATGAAAACAAAATCCATGAGTCTTGCATAAAAAACTCATCAAAAGCTTGCATTACAAAAAAGAAAGATAACAAACAAGAACAGGTGTTTCAAAGGAGACCTCTCTCATGCATAAAGGGCAATCGCCATCATAAAGCATCTTAATCTTCCAATACTGAGGTGTTGGTTCTTCATCATTTTCTTTAGTTGGAGTTATGGGTTCTGCAGCTGCCCCACTTACTGCCCTTATCTGAGATTTAAACCCTAAAAATGGATAAATTTAGGAATAATAAATTCAACTACTTGCAAAGCATAAAAATCGAAAAATTTACTACGCTTATGAAAATTATAAAACCAACAAAACCTTCAGTCTCAGCCCATAATTTCAATGTTCACTCACTACGTTGGTGAATATGAGCTGATGCTGATGTGAATGCTTGGGGCTGATTCTGATGAAGCTTGAAATGGAGATAGACATAAGGAATTGATAAGAGAGCTGGGTTTCTTTGTCTGCCTCCAATTCTACACGCTGTTGCAGCTGCTCTCAATGCCATTTTTGCTCTTTCTTTCTTTCTGCAATCAAAAGCTAGAAGCTCTTGAAATTGAAATTTGGAACCAAAGATTCGAAGGCTGTATTAAAACCCAATTAGTTTGCTTGAACACCCCTGGCTCGTAACTAACTTGTACACGTGGCAGCATGGTCTTCAGCCATGAGAATGTTACGTGGCTTAGTGAAGGGGCATAAAAAAATTATGGGGACCTAAAACAATATGAGAAAACCATAGGGGTACTGAAAAAAATTAAAAAAACACAATTGACCCGAGATAGTGAGAGTAAAAAGCTGGAGCCTTTGCGCGAAAGTTTGGTTCTTGTCATCAATCATGGCGTTCCTGCTCAAGAACTCGATCGCCTCCCATTTGCATTCTCATTCCCAGGTAATATTTTTCCATTTCTTTCGTGGGATCGATCTTAAACGTTTTCGTTTCGATTTGGTTCAGTATTTTCTCTTGCTAAATCTAAACCCTTTCACTTGAACAATAATCAGAGGGTACAGAACGATTCGCTTTCCATATCGCGCCGCCAGTACCACGTAGAACCAGGCGCTCGCGAGAAAGCTGTGAGTCTCTCTATTTCTTCTTCGAATTTTGAAGCTCTGATTGTTTTTATTGTGGGTAGATGTTTGTTCGTTTTTCGCATTTGAGATTCGTACATGTAATATTGTATTTAGGGTTTTAGATGGTTGGGCAGGAGACATTTGAGAAAACAGTTTAAATTTGATAGCTTTAGCTTTAGAAATTTTGTAAGTACCGTCATGGAAGAGTTTCTTGAGCTTTGACAATTGGGTTTTTGCAAATTCTAATTGCCCTTCCTCGGTAGTGAACTTTTTGCTAGCTCCAAAGTGCTTGTGCTCTTTATTTATTTTTAATTTTGTTTGGCTGGTTCATTTTTGCAATGTGCTGGACTTAAGATAAGCTGTGTAACTGTGTAGCTCTTGGCACCAGACCCGTCTCTAAAACGATTCAAGTCGCATAAGAAGGGTGTGGCGCTAATTAAAAGACTCGGAGATGTTCTTACCATTGTTGTTGTTGCTAGTAAGTGGTGCTTTAGCTTGAATTTTGAAGGTTTATGACTATTCTACTTTGCACTTTTTCTTCGCAAGCTCCCTTTACCATGATAATTTGTAATTGGACAGAGCCATAACATTCCCCTGACTTAACCAAACTAGGTTTTCTACTCTGACATTTGATAGTTCTATGATAACTTTGTTTTGGTTTTGAGGATGTTGTAGCCATGTTGCCTTGGTTACTGATGTATCGTTATGAAGCTATTTGATTTTGTTTTGATATGGAGACAGCGTCCGTAGATGTTTCAAATAGTTTTTTTGATTTCCTTAATCCTGTGTAAACATATGTTCAATTCATTTGATTAGTAAAGTTAGTCTATGAATGTTGATGAACTTCCAGCATTAGGAGAAGAGGGATGGGGTATGGAGGCTGAAGTTATGAAAAAAGAACATGGATTTCATCAGTGAAAGCGGCCGTGATAAGTGACAACAATTTAAAATAGCAATCTGGATCATTAAGTGGCCTGATCTGTTTTAACTTATAATCTTTGTGTTCTTTGGTTTCTGCCATTCGATTTTACCTAAAATATAGGTTGAAACACTTAATGAGTAACTTGGAAGTTACTTTTATTGGTTAATATGGTTTTATATATGCACACTTGTTTGGTTGTACAAATGCGGCAATATTGTTTTTTCTGTTATCGTGTTCCAAGTGCTCACGTGTTTATGATGTTTGTTCAGGCTGCTGCTATGAAATATACGTGAGAGCAGTAATGCGAGAAGAGGCTAGGAAACAGGCAGATGCATCGGGTTCAAATGCATAAACAAGTGTGTATCTTGGTGGTGTTTGATTTTTCTCAGCCAAACAAACCATATTAGAAGAACTAAGGTTCTGACTCTGCTCAATAAGGAAAACAGATTTTTCTGATATGCTTTTGAATGTGTTTCGGATCTCTATTAGCCATTAGGTTTTGGTTCTTAATAAAATATGTTCTATGAGCATATTTCTCATTATATGTCTACACTCTACAGGCTGTTTGAGCTTCTTGTTTCCCTCTTTCTCATTTGATTGAGCGGATTCAGTGCTCAACTAAAACCAAGTTAAGCTCAATAAGCTCGGCCCGTTACGATACAAGTCAGGCTTAAGCTCGACCCATTACAATACAAGCTGAGCTGCAGCTTTGGTATGTTCAGGTCGTTCTTAAGCTCGAATCATATATTTTTTATCTTTCTAATTACAAGTCGAAATAGGAGATAAATAAAGCGAAACTGTTTGTGAGGAATGCTCGGGCCAAAAACTAAAAGGTTTTCTGGTATGATTTGCTGTTTCCAGATCGATCCATGTGACTTCAAATTAAGTTACAGTTGTGCCCAAGACCATCAATGATCTCATTTAGTAAGATCCCAGATGTTATTTATAATTTTGGCACACAAGAGTTCCTCGGGTTGATACTGATAAACCAGGCCTTCCTCGAGCACCATTGACACCGACTATTTGGTAAGATTATTCGGTAGAGGATGACAAATCTGCTATAAAAAAGACATGCCTTGAAAATGAGAAAGGCATAAAAAGAGGTGGGATTTTGATTTTGGAGCGTTCTTTTTCAATAATTTGGAGCATTATTGAGTTTTGAAGTGGAGCCGTGGATGGAACTCATGGAAGTATGAATATTGTCAAAATTTAAAAAAGAGGATCACGCGCTACCATCATGGCCTGGCCTGACGGCACCACGAACCAGAGGATTGTACCACTAAAACACTTTTTTTTTTCCTTAAAAAAAGATTGGATTTGGGTAAATGCTTTTATTTTTTTTCCCTTAAAAACAGCTTAGTGATATTATGTTTTTGGATTTAGCTTAAATGGTAAGAAAATGTTGAAAAATGGGCTGGAATTTTAATACGTTGTAGGGTCTAAGACCCTAATGGTGTGTTTGGTATGCCGTATTATATTCCGGATAGGCTAAATAATCCGAAACATGTGTTTGGTACCAGTCGTATTAATTAGTCACCGTATAAGTTAATACGGTTGAATATTTTTATACTGTCCACACACGCTAAAATAATACGCTCGAAATTGTCCGTATTAAATAGTCGAATAACTAGTAATCTTGTAAAATATAATAATAATAATAATAATAATAAAATATTAATTTAGTAAATATTAATAATAAAAAGTAATAAATACTAATAATAATAAATTAATAATTAATGATATTTTAATAAATAATAATAATAAAATTAAAAATAATTAATTAATAAAAATGTAATAAATAGTAATATTTATTATTATTAAAATAAATAATAATAAAAATAATGACATGCATAATTAATATTTAAGAGTTAAGGATTTCGTCAATTACTATAATATAATCCGGTCAGTATAATATAGTCGGCATTATAATCCGGAAAAGTACCAAACGTTCGACTAAATAATCAGTCTATCCGATGGACAGATTAGTCTATCCGATGGACAGATTAGTCTATCCGATTGAAATAGTCAGTACAGTACGGCATACCAAACGAGGCCTAAATCTCTCTAATAGGAGCAATTATTGTATATTTTTTCATGCGGCTATTACACACGAGTGCTAGTTCATCACGACGGGAAGTAAGTTTTATTGTTTTTGAAGAGGATGACGTTTATTATTTAATGAAATAGTTTATGAATGATTAAACAATATTTTTGTTGATTTATTTTTTTATTTGATATGTATAAATAATTCTACCACTTTTTATTTTGGGTATAAAAATTATATTAAATAATAATTTAGATATATATGCCTAATAATAGTGAGAGTTTGATAATTGTAAATGAAAAATAAGAATATACTCCAAAAATAAGAATAAATAAATACAAATATGATACAAGATTCATTAATTAACTACCTCAAGTAACATTGTGACATGATCAATCAATTCATTATTTTTTTTTTCCGACAATCAATTACTGAATTTTATATTTATACACCAACTTAAGTCTAGGACCGTTAAGGTTAAGATTTGAATAAAATAACTCCCCTTCAATACAATTTTTCTTGAAAAAAAAAGACTCATATTTCACACACATAAAAATCAATATGGAAATATTTTCCGAATCTACCTTTGAATCTCAATTTGCTTTCTTAACACCGAATTATTGCAATGTTTTTTTCTAAACGCCCATTCCATCAATTTTACCATCCGTTATTTTTCGTTACTAACGGCGTTCAGAGTGCAAGAGTGCTTACGTGACACTATTTTATTAATTTTTTATTAAAATAATTTTTTAAATTAAAATTAATTTTGAAAAATCCTCTCCTCACATCTTCCCCAAATCCCAGTTTCAATCTCGTTAGAACAGAAAGGAGGTCCACATATGGTGGCCGGATTCTGCAAATCTCGCTAGTAATTTTCTGGCAAGGTCTCATCCCGCCCCAATCGTCGCCTTCGCCTCCTTCCCCGCCAACATCTCCTTCCTCATTGCCCCCCACTCCACCTCGTTCCCCGTAAGTGTACTCGTAGCGACAAGGGCTGTGGAGCCGAGTTTGGTTACACTGAGTCGGCTGTGAGGGATTCGACGGCCATCGCTGCCTTTTCCTTCGAATGGGTCGAACCGGATTCCAGTATTCTCATCAAGTGCCCCAAAGCCCCTTGGAGAAAACAATGGCGTTCGACTAATGAAGAACTCCAGATTTGAGCAACAAGTCGAGGTCATGGAGCTGGTTGGATAGCGAAGACGAGGCCATGTCGAAGTCGCTCTGCAAGAGGAGCTTCCCGCCGGTATCGTACATTGGTCGGCAAGGGCAATGAGGCGCTGGATAGTGGAAAGGAGATTGGGGAGGAGCGTGTGGAGAAGCGGATTCTGGGCCTAGTGAGGAGAGTCTGATATGTTAGCGATGGAGGAGTTGAGGGAGGCGAGCTTGGAGTGAAGGATTGTCCACCATCTGACGAAGGAACATACCATGAAGGAGAAGTAGAGGAGGAGGGAGAAGGTGGAGGTGATGAGGTCGAGGAGGGTTTGGAGCGGGTTTGGGGCGGTGGCAGTTGCGTGATGCATTGGGGATTTGAGGGTCCGGTCCGGTTAGGACCGGTTCGGGTTTGGGTAGGCGTCGAGTAAAACCGAATCGAAAATCGAAAATAGAAAATGGAGGTGGATTTTTCTGGGCTTTGCTTGCGTGCTCGCTTGGAAGCAAAGAAGATGAGGAAGACATGGAGAAAGGTGGAGTGAAGCGATCGAGAGAAATGAGCTTGCTTGGTCACTGGCGTGGGGAAGACCAACTATGAAAGCGAGAGGCTGAGAGGGAGAAATGAAAAGGAGTCGTGTAACAATGAGGGAGGAGATGTTGGCGGGGAAGGAGGCGAAGGAGGTGGTTGGGGCGGGAGGAGATCTCGTAGGAAAACCACCGGCGAGATTTGCAGAATCCGGCCACCATATGCGGACGGAAATTGAAACTGGGCTTTGGGGAAGATGAGAGAGAGAGAGGATTTTTCAATAATTTTAATATAAAATTAATAAAATAATGCCACATCAACACTGTTAACGCGGTTGGTAATGAAAAGTAACAAATGGTGCAACAAAGTTACGAAATGGATGTTTGAGGAGGACATTAGAGCATGCTATTAGACTCAACAAATTTAACTTTTAGACAAATTTAATCAAAAATTTGTCTATAAACATCGAAATAGACCTATAGCAGGCTCAACAAATTTATCCCAAAATTTAACATTTTGAACAGTAATTGCTACATCTGCTGAGCCTGGATGGCTTGCTACATTTGATTTTTCTCGTCTCTCTCTCCGCCTTTGAAGATGGCACTAGCGCCTTTCTTCAAATATCAGATAGAAGTAAGGCACACGCCATGGAAGTTCTATTCTCCTCTCCGTGACCTCCAGAGTTTAAAGCTCTTTTCATTTCTCACCTCTTTCTCTCCACCAAGCTTAAACCCACATCTCCCACAACCTGCAACCACCGTGCCACACTGACAACCACCCAAATTCGATCGCTGACAACCGACGCCTCTCTCCTACGTACCCTCCAATTCTCACCCACCCAACCCAAAATTCTACTTACCCACCATACCATTTCCTGCTCATAAAACAGACCCAAATCCCACTGATACCAAAGCCGCAGCCTGCATTCGAACCCATTGAAACCCTCATTCTTTGTCCCAATTTTTCCTTTCAACAAGGGAAAAATTGCATATTGAAAATCTAGTCAGGCACTTGAAATTCTCAGTCAAAATGAAGAAGAATTGAACACGTTATGTTTTTAATTTTCGAATTTTCTATAAATTTGTATGAAATATTTGTTCATTTACTTCTTTGTGGGTTGTTTAGTCCTCTGGGTTTTGAATCATCCGGAATTAGTAGGGGATTATGTTTGGTAATAGGAAAAATGTATAAGTTGTGTTTGAGTTGGTTGTGTGTTTAATGGGTGATAAAGACTCAGAGATTCCAATTGACTAATGATTGTATGTTTAGGAATAAGAATAGTATCGACTATAATTCATTCAATGAATAATATCTTATGAAAATTTATTTCCAGCTTTTCCAAACATGACATAGTTCTCTGATGGTTATTTGAGGCCATTCTAACTCAATCCTCATCTATAGGTAATCTGGATTCATGCTTATTTAGTTAAATATTTGTACCAAGTGCAGAGAGTCACAAATGCATGCTTGGTTGAATGAGAAGGAGTTGATTTGAGTGTGGTTGTTTTAAACTTACAACTCTTCTATGACATGTAAAGAACATATTTTAGGAAGCTTGAATTTTTCTTTTTCCTTCTTCCGGTAGTGTAGTTGAAAAATATTTCCTCTGGTAGCAATGAAAGCACATCTATTTTTTTCCTTGAACTTCCGACTTTGTGGCAATTAAAAACTAGTCGTTGTAAAAAAATTAGGTTGTTATATGCAGTGATGAAAATATCGCCGATCGCTGGTTTCGCCGATATATCACTCGATATATCGGGTTTTTTGGTCACTGGTAGTTAAGAGAGGGGGAAGATATCTCACGAAATTTCGATATTTTTTTCTTGTTTTAAGAAGATATATCTCATTATTTACTTAAAACGATCGAGATCGGCCTAAATTGAGTGAAAATCGGACGTAAAATGACCTTAAACAAGTCGGGTCATGCTGCTGGGTCCGAAACCCGAATAGCAGACTCTGCTTGAGGTAGGGGACGACTACGGTGCAGGCGCGTGGCCACCACGCGCAAACGCTGTCACCGGTGCGTGCGGCGTCCGATGTGTAACGACCCGTCTCGGAATTCGGGATTAGATTAGTAACTAATCATGATTAATGAGGGTTAATCGGTGATTAGTTGGGTGGAATCGAACGAACGATGCGCGAACGATGCAAAATGACCATTTTGCCCCTGGTTGTGGGTAAAACGTTGACTTTTAATTCGGGCGGTCAAATGGACTTTGACCGAAGACCGTGACGTAGTTTGGGACGTCACGAGTTCATAGACAGGTGGCACGTTCGATTCCGACGTTCGTGGTGAAAGTTATGACGTTCGGAAGCCCAGGGGCATTATCGTAATTTGGACGATGTAGGGGAAAAAGTTGACTTTTTGAAATACAATTGATTTTCACACGACTCGAATACCGTTAAGTTCGTCTCGAGGCCACGAGTACAACGACAGGCGGCACACATGAAACGGACATCAGATGACCGAGTTACGGGTCACGGAAGTTGGATGGCATTTTGGTAATTATTGCCCTGAGGGCATTTTGGTCTTTTTACATGGATTACTGTAGCACCACCGTGAAAAACAGAGTGTAGCCGTGAGTGCCCTGCACGATTTCTTTGTTAAATCCTGTAGTGGACTGATCAGGGTAATTGTTTAATTGGATTAAGGCTATTGGAAACAAGGCATGGCGGTTGGGACTGTATGTCGTGCATGGGTGAGGTTTTAAAAATGGCCATGGTTTCTATGTTTGTGGGAAACAATTTCCAGAGAGATTCAATGTGTTTCCCACGGGTTGCTGGCCGCATTGATCGACTATCTGGGTGCTATTGAGTGAGAGGGTTCATTTGGAATCAGTTTGAGAGCTGAGTGTGGAGAGAAACAGACGGGAAGAAGAAAAACCAGTTTGGAGGGAAATTCGAAGATCAAATTGTGAAGCCATTTGAGCGAAACCAAGGTTCGTGTGAGCCTTCTGGGTTCACTGATAGGACCCGTCCCAACTGGACGTCAAAAACCGTACCCGGTCCTGCTCCCGTCTGACAAGTCAACTGAAAGTCCGAAACTACCCTTCAATACCTGCCAGACAAGGGAATTTTTGCGCATGTGCCCGCACATACCTCCACCTCTAGAATAGCCTTGATCAACGCGCCACGACCTGAAGGGTTAACAAAACAGAAAAGGTGTGAGTGGACAAAAATGACCTCTTATAAAAACATTTGCCAAAATACAATCTTACCCTCCAGTTTTCACAAACTTGCATGCATATCGTAAAACATGAGTAATAGTATGAAATCATTCAAGTATGAACAGTGGACCGATAAAATCAAAACATATTTTCTCATGGTCCACAAAAACTCATGTTCACCAAATCAGTTTAACATCTCAAAAAGTTCACAATTTCTTTAAATCATTTTAACCGCTAAACCATGGTTTCCTCAAAATCATTTTCCATAATCCACGGGACTTATTTCCATATCCTGTTGCTTAGAGTCACGTTTATCCCTGCAACGCGTGCATATCAATAGGCTCAAGGACCGCTCAAAATCCGAGCATCCGCCGCTGTGAACACATCACAAGCCGGCAATCCAGATCTAGTGAACACATCACTTACCGATCCATATAATCCAGCACATCTGATCTGAGTCAAGCCTCCCCTGGGCTGCAAGACAAAGATCGTGCTACGTGACCTCTTCGGGGTAAACACTTCCATCCCGAAGGCGAGCGTTATCTCCAGGGTGTACTCCGGGGAAAAACATATTTCCACCCGAAAGCCCTAATTATCCGCAACATATCATTATCACAAAAACCAGTGAAAAACAGTTGCATTGAAAACCAAATCATTTACCAACACAGGGTCTCAGCCCCAAGTCCCGATTTACTTTATAAATCCGAATATCATCAATATCATCATGTCATCACATGGAAATACAATTCCAACCAAAATCACAATTCCATTGGGTCTCAAGCCCAAAATATCAATATCACGTAAATCCGTGCAACCGTAAACTCGAGTTGCCACGATCACGTAAATCCATGAAATCAATCACTGACTCATAATCCGAGTCCAAATATCATTTTAACTTCCTGACTCATAACCCGAGTCAAAACATCATTTTCAATCCGGGCTTAGCCCAACATCATTTGCACGTTCCTCGTAAAACGTGCCCGAAAGACTGATTAAAATAATCACAAAATCACGAGGATACCAAAAATTATCAAATTCATCAATTTCACATGTAACTCCAATTCCGAGTCAAAATCATTATTTACTTGGGTTCTCACGCCCACAATATCATTTTTAACCAATTTCATGATTTCTCGAAAATCGTGCCAGAATATAATAATATAATAATCACAAAACCGAGAAATCACCGAATTGAAATACCAATCATGCCAAAGCATATCAAATCATATAATAAAGCATTTTAAATCATATATGCATGCATCACGGTTAGAAAACAAAGTCCACTCACACACACCGTTCAAAACGGTTCGTTACCGAGCTGCACGTTTTTCCGTAAATTCTGGAAATCACAACTCCTGTCCAAAATCATTATAGAGGGTTACTAACATCGCAAAATACTTCATATAATTTTCCCCAATTTTTCCGGAATTTAAATACGTATTTTAAACGTAAAACAAAACTTCGGATACGCGGAACATTATCGAAACAATATCCGATTTCACCGAAATCAACGTCAAAATGTTCGTTACACTGAGAGGATCAAAAGTCATATTGACCTCACCTTGAGACTAGGCCGGACGCGCCCTCACGCGCCGCCGTGAATGGCTGCGCGTGAAACCCACGCGCCAGCTACAGTGCTGTCGTCTCAACCCGTTTGTCTGGTAAACGGGTCCTTTAACCCGCGACACGATCCGGTTCCAATCCTATCAATTCGACACTGATTACATCAATTGATCATCCAGGTAGTTTCTTTTTGAGTTCAATTAAAGGTCTGCAATCAGAATTACACGATTACCTGCATCAAACCTCACGATCGAAGATGAACACTCGAAGAACACTCCGAACACTGTTCATCATTCGAACACCTTCAATCTCAATCGATTTCCTTCAATTGATGCAATCAGAAGCATCAGTGGACTCCGTTAAACATTTCCCCCAACTCAATTGCATCAATCCATTGCTCAATCTTCACGACTCAAACTCGAACATCCGTACACTATGCAACCATGGAGTTTCCACCTTGGCCACTGATTCCTCCCAATTGATGAACCCAGAAGCATCAATGGACCATGAGGAATTGTTTCCCCACCTCAATTTCGTCGTTTGATCACACATTGATCACGACTCAAGCTCGATATCTCTCACTGTTACCAAACCCGTTCAGAGCCAATTGGGCATGAATTCCTCTCGTTTTTGATTTGAAACAACTCGTCTCAACCTCAGGAAGCTATTTCCAATCTCCAATTCGATCATCACAGCTCAATTCGTCCAATTTGATTTTCCCTCCAAATTTTCTAAAACCCGAAATCCCAGTCCTCAGCTCTCAGTTAATCCCTCGATTTCCCAGTTCAATTCACTCTCAAATGCTCACACTTTGGTTCAGAAATGGAAGAGAATTGGAGGTTGGGAGAAAACTGATTTGTGGGTTGTACACGGTTGAAGAAAATATGGGAGATTAATGGAAATTAGGATTAATTAATTAATTTAATATAATAAAACATAATAATTAGGTCTCCCCCAAAATCATGGATCCATGTTTTGTGCCTGATTTTAAGGGATGAGTGACACTTGTCACTCATCCAAGTGTGTTCAGTCACCGGGTACTGTTCACATTAAAATATTATTTTATTCCCGGTTCGTTCGGTTAATCGAGCCCGATTCCGTGACCATAACTTCGTCGTCGAATCTCCGATTTCGGCATGCTGCCTGTCGTTGGATTCGTATCGACGAGACCTACGTAACGGTCCTTGGCCCGCGTCCATTGGACCTCCCGATCAAAAAGTCAACATTTGGCCCCTAACATGCCAAATTACCAAAATACCCCTCAACTTCCGAACATCATAACTTTCTCTACGTATGTCGGAATTGAACGTGCCACTTGTCTATGAACTCGTGACGTCCCGAACTACGTCACAGTCATCGGTCAAAGTTCATTTGACCGCCCGAACTAAAAGTCAACATTTTGCCCACGCTAGGGGCAAAACGGTCATTTTGTACGTTTCGTCCGATTTCACTCAACTAATCCCCGATTAGTCATTCTAATTCATAATTAATTAATAATCACTCCCGATATTCGGGAGGGGTCTTTACATTCACTATGAACTCAATCACGAAGGAATTGAAGAGGATTGATCACAGTTTGCTCAGGAACTCAGGTTCCGGCTTCTGGAAATTCACAGTGTTGAGGACGATCGTCTACAGGTGAGTTCTTATTCAATTGGATGTGCTAAATTGTTCTTATTAGCCCTAGGAAGCTACTGTCTGAGTTAATTTGGGATTGGGGCTAAGTTGGGTGAGTTGTGGACTTCGACCCGATTTGAGGTCCGAGTTTGGATGGATCGATTTAGTCAATGTCGAGGCTAATAGATGACATAGAACTGGAATTAAATGGTTATAGAAGAAGTTAGGATCAAAAAGGAAAGGAATTGATTGAGAATTGATAGCTATCTAACCAGGTTGTCACGCGGGTTGCAGGACCCGTTTGCAGAGGATACGGGCAAGGACGATGATGAACAGTGCATGTCACTGTAGCAACGCGTGACGGCGCGTGGGTCCGATTTTCGAGGTAAGTCCAACATGACTTTTGTCCTACACATTGTAACGAACATTTTGACGTTGGTTTTGGATTTATCGGACACCGTTTCGATGTTATTTCGAGGGTCCGAAGGTTTAGGTTACATTTTTAATTAACGATTAATTCCCGGAAAATTATGGGAAATTAGTATGTTGTTATTTGAGACCTTAATGACCATGGAATGTGATTTTGGACAGGATTCGGGTTTCCTGGAAAATGCCGGAAATTGCGGGAACGCGTGCGGCACGAAACCGAGCCTTAAGAACGGTGTGTGAGTGGACCTTGCTTTCAAAATTTAATGCATGCATAAATATTTCTATGATTTCCATGGTTATGATTATGAATTGTGTCTAATTTCGATTTCCATATTTATACATATTTTTGCTCTACATACGAAATGCACGTATTTTGAAACTATGGCTTCACTTACGCTTTGATGATGGTTTAACGAAAGAATTTGCATGATTGGTGAGTATGATGTTTTAAGAATGTTGTTTATGATTGCAAGTGTGACTCACGGTGTTGACACGGTTTTTGAGATTTCTGCGGTTTTGCACGTTTTACGAGGTTTTGAGTATATTGTGATTTGATCACTGTTTGATG
The DNA here is from genome assembly GCA_032719365.1 of Prinsepia uniflora. Lineage (NCBI taxonomy): Eukaryota > Viridiplantae > Streptophyta > Magnoliopsida > Rosales > Rosaceae > Prinsepia > Prinsepia uniflora. The sequence goes on along the minus strand of CM064865.1, from coordinate 74,204,104 downwards.
TTTGAATTTGGAATTTGAAATGAGATTTGTGATTTTGAGGATTTTAAAGTGGATTTTGAAAAAGGAAATTTCGGGCTTGATGCTCGGGGCATAAAATTAACTTTGATTAACGAGATTTCGGTTTTCAGAAATTTAAAGTGGATTCTTGGTTTGGGTTCGGGATAATGCTTCCGGATGCCGGCTTACGGAATCATTATTGCGAATTCAAATGTGGGAATGGAAAAGGATTTAATAAAGTGATTTGGTATGATTACACATGTCCCGTGTTTAATGATGATTTGGATATGTTTTGTGAAGTACGATTTGGGAATTCGAATGTGGAAATTCGGACCATGAGTCCTGTTGTAAAAAAATGTGATTTTGGGATGGATCCCACGTAGTTGTGTTTGAAAAATGTTTTGGGTTTAAATACCCGTTGGAAACTGTTTTGGATTTAAAGACCCGGTGCTATTGCTGGAGCACGTTTTGAGTTTAAAGACTGGGTTAATTGATGACGGGGGCGGGCCCGAAAATTGGGTTTAAAGACCCGGATTGAGTTTAAAGACTCGTGAGTTTAAAGACTCAGATATTGTGATACCCCCGAGGCCTATTGATTATGTTTTGAGTTTAAAGACTCGTTGATATCCCTGGAAGGCCTGATTATGCGCATGGTTTTGAGTTTAAAGACTCGGGCACACTTGATATCCAGCAAAACGATTGACTTGTGATTTATTGATGATTTCTGATGTTTCGGTTGAGTTGGGCAGTGGCCCGGTTTATATGGTCGATGGATTTGGTTTATATTGTATCCTTGGATTATGATTTCGTGGTTTTGGGCTGAGGCCCGGTGTTTATGATTGCGGGCTAATACCCGATGGTTGAGGAAGGTAAATTGATTTTGAGTTTCATATGAGTTTTCCTTATGTTGGAATTTGATACACGGATTTCTTATGTTGAAAATGTAACGGTTTGAAAAACGATTTTTGTATGCATGCATTGGTTTTACGCGGAGGGTAAAAACGTCTTTTGTAACTGTTTTTATAAACTGATTTATTTTTGTCCACTCACACCTTTTGGTTTTTATTGACCCTCCAGGTTGTGGCGCGTTGATCGAGACTGCTCGTGAGGCGGAGGCATGAGTAAGCACGTGTGGCTATCCCTGGTCTGGCACGTACTGAGGGTAACTTGGGGATTTCAGTCATCTTGCAAGGCGGGGAGCAGGACCGGGCACGATTAACAATGCCCTTTTCGGGGGCGGTCCTGTCAATTTGGTCTCAAAGCACTAGGTTGCTGATTCTGTTGCCACATCATGCCTCCGAAGCGTAAGCCTCATGCGCGACCTGGTAGTGAGACGAGTAGGCGAGGGTGTTTGGGACCTCGTGTTAGATCTCGGGTGAGATTGACCCTGGTTTGAGGGTCAGATGTCGGGTAGTGTACACTGTGAACTGCGATTTGTTGGACATAGAATTGCGTGGGTCGCAGGGACCAACGAGACCGGTGGCTCGAAGGCCGCATAATTGGGAAAATTGTACTATCTCTTAGGCCCTATTGGTCGTATAGAATGTGGTTGAGCATTGGAAACTGCTCGAGGACTGGGTATGTCAGTGATGGCATGATTGGTTTGGTATGAGATTGGACTCACGAGGAGTCAGGATTTTGGGTTAGGAATGTGAGATGAGTCATGGTAAGGTACCAAGGCTCGAGGGGAGCCAGAAAGGCTGATTGAGGAACGTTTGGCACTTAGGATGCCAAGGACCGGAATATGGACAGGAATTGAGGAGTTAGGAAATTATGGCTTGGTTTTATTTGACGGTAGTTTAGTGGAGATAACTGATTATCAGGGGTACTTGGTGTCGTGGTAGTAGTTGAGGATCAGGGGGTGTTCAGGGAACGTTCATCTATCCTGGTGTGGATTGTCAGGATGGTGGTACCCATGGTCGTGGGGTACGAGTAGTGATGCGGGATCGTCTGACAGGACCCATCCCAATCCCCCCGGGATTAGTGTGGGATGACCCTGCTCCCGTCTGACACGAAGTGTTAGACAAGGGATATTTCCGATCTTTGCCCTCCCGGGCTATTAGAGTACGCCAGGATCCGGAGGGGGCATGTGATATCTCGGTCTCTGCTATAGTCCACATCCGATGTCAACCTGAAGGGCAGTCAAAACATTAAAAACTGTGAGTGGACAAAAATAAAGAGTTTATAAAACATTTCAGAAGAAGACATTTGTACCCTCCACTAAAAAGCATGCATGCATGCATTCGAAAACCATTTAACCCAAGAAACCATATGTGGGAACTAAGCCCAAATCAGATATAAACCAAGGTCGAAGGACCACAATGAAATCGACCATACGGGTCATTGCCCAAAACCTGTGTAAACACACATAATATATCACATACATATATAATATATCTCATATACCATACATCATATATACATATAATTCACACAACCAATCCTGTCACGGTTTCCAAAGCTACGCGCGTGCTACCCAGGTCTCAATCCGAGTCTTCTCAAAGTCAAGATCAATGTCCGTAGACCACTGACCCTACCCGAGGTAATAGTAATCATAGCCTTCCTGAGAGTAAGGAACCCAACTGGGGGGTGACTCCACTCAGTCGGTGCTCCGTGACTACTCCGGGGTCCACCCAGGCCAACGACCCTCCCCGGAGGAGATAGTAGAACATGGAAAGGAAGGTAGATGAACATATATATACATAACATAAACGTTCATGACCGGTTCCCCTGAACCGTCATGATCCATAATATCCATAACCAAGGTAACAAGCCGGTTCCCATAAACCGTCATGTACCGTAATAACATAACCAGGTAACATGTCGGTTCCCATAAACCGTCATGTACCGTAATAACCAACAAGGGTTCATGCCGGTTCCCATAAACCGTCATGAACCACGATACCATAACAAGGGTTCATGTCGGTTCCCATAAACCGTCATGAACCTGGGAATCCATTTAAGGTTCCCTGACCTGAAATCAAAACCGTAAAGTGACTGGGTCTCGTGCCCGAACATAGGACATCAGCTGGGCACCGTGCCCGAGGTCATATGCCCGAGACAAAACCAAATGGGTCTCATACCCGAGTTTATCCTTTTGAAATCCAAATCCAGTTCATTTAAATCAATAAAGAAATACAGACCCGTATAAGCACTGTATAAGGTCGAAACCTCGAAATACGTGCTTATACGTAACCACATACAAATGCACCCATTGCATCATCAAACAAGAAATTAAAACATATAATGACATTTATGCATGCACCAATTTAGAAACCAAGGTCCACTCACAGACCGTCCGAGCTGCCGCCTCGATTTGCGTGCCATACGGCTCCCCGAGCCGATCACCTTCACCGGGACTCCCAAACCTGTCCAAATCGTAATAGAAGGTTACTAACTACTTAATTAACCACCTACCAAAGCCCCGTAATTTTCTGATATTTTTAACTATTTTTAAAACCGAACCTAAATCTTCCGGTGCCCCGAAACATATCGAGACGCTGTCCGATTGACACGAAACCAGTCCCAAAATGTTCGTTACATCGAATAGATGATTTCACATGTTGAACACATCCCCAAATTCTCCCCCACGCACCCACACGCGCCGCCTGAAGTGGCTGCGCGTTGGCTTCACGCGCCAGCTACAGTACCTGCTGACGTCAGCATGACATCATGCTGACGTCATCTGACAGCTGTCAGGTCTGACAGGTGCCACGTGTCAAGCTCCCATTAGTCCAGGTCACTGCTCTGTCAGTGCCACGTGGCCGTCTGACATGTGCCACGTGTCATCACGGCATTGGTCCATGTTAGTGACACGTGTCAGCCCCTGATTGGGCCAAGTCACTGACATGTCAGTGCTAGCTGTGCACTGACATGTGACACGAGTCGCACTCCTATTGGCCCATTTTCTGATATGTCAGCTGACATTGTCAGATCTGATAATGCTGACGTCATCCCTGACATGATGACGTCAGCAGGATGACGTCACCTGTCATCTCTGTCCTCCCGCGGGTCGACCCGAATACCAGTAACCGGGTCGCCGTGACCCGCGGTTTGACCCGGCCGGTTCTCCGCCGTCCGGCCACCAAAACCGTTCCCGTTTGTCCCATTCTCTTCGTCTCTCCCTAACCTAGAGTTCTATGGCCCTAAAAACTAAGAACACCCTAAAAAACTATACCTTCCAAGTTCATCAATGGCGGCCGTGACTACCTCCGCCCTTCACGGCCGTTACAGGCCATCTAAGCCTTCGAAAACAATCCTAAAAGAACCCTAAGACCTCTAGGAACATTTCCCAATCCCTAGATTTGATTAAAACACAACAAACATCAATTTTCAATTTTTGAAAGAAAACTCACCCACGGGTTCTCTCTCCCCGCCGTGGTTGGCCGTGGCCTGCCATCCCCAGCCTCTTTCCACCACCTCACGGTCATGTTCAGCTCGCACAAGCAATGAATGGTGATGGTGTGTGTGTGTTTTGGGTTTTTGAAGAAAATGAAGAAAATGGAGGATTATGGGTTATGGGGTTCGGGTTTGAGGATGAACAAAGAAGAGTGATGGCTGATGAGAGGGAGATGGGATGAAGGGTGTGGATTTAAAGGTTAATTGGTAATGGATGGTTAGGATTAATGGTTGTTAAGATTTGATTAAAAAAATTAATTAAATAATATTATTTTATTATTAGATCCACAATTTGGGGGAGTTAGCCAATAGGATGAGTGACACTTGTCACTCATCCATGGGACCCACCAAAATATCTGCCCAAATCATATTTCGCCAAATCGTCCCCGTCTCGAAGTTCGTGCATAGTGAAATCGAACTTCCGTGACCCATAACTCTCCCGTTCGAAGTCCGATTTTAGTGTGTCGCTTGCCTATGGATTCGTATCGTCCTTATTTACGTAATGGTCTTCGGCCCTCGGCCATCGGACATCCCGGTCAAAAAGTCAACTATTTGGCCTTTTTTAACTAAAATTACCAAAATGCCCCTAAACTTCCGCACGTCACAACTTCTTCCTCGAACGTCGGAATTGAACGTGCCACTTGTCTATGAACTCGTGACGTCACGAACTACGTCACGGTCATCGGTCAAAGTCCATTTGAACTCCCGATTGAAAAGTCAACGTTTTGCCATGATTAGGGGCAAAACGGTCATTTCGCACCGTTCGTCCGATTTCGCTCTACTAATCACCGATTAACCTCATTAATCGTGATTAGTCACTAAGCTAATCTAGGAATTTGGGACGGGTCGTTACAACCTTCCCTCCTTAATTAATTTCATCCTCGAAATTCCAACCGACCTAATTCTACCTGTTCTTCCCTCCTTAATTAGTTCCGTTCTCGAAACTCCAATTATCTTGATTCCACATCCACCCCGTGGAAAGTAGAATTGACCTCGAAACTCGTGTACACTCTTACACCCACTAACCAGAACGATACTCGTCTGCTACTAGACGTACCACTAACGCTCACGTCGCATCGTCTACATTCGACCACGTCGAATAGCAGAAGTCGTACGCTCCGAACTGACACCACCTGTCAGTATCAGAGTAGCCCAAGTATCCTATGATCGACCCACTTGTCAAATCTACCCTTTCGCTAACATAAACAACTCTACGGTTCCTTCCTCAATCTCTAACCTATCCTGACGTCTGCTCCCACTGGGAGTCACCAAACCGCACTCAACGATCTACGTTGACATCCCCGACAAACTGTCACCACTTGACAGCCGTCAATCGAAAACTGTCACTATACTCACTCGTGGTTACACTAACCACCAACTCACTCGACCATGGGTAAACACTTACCCACAAAGCACTCAACCTGTGTGTAACTAGACCCATTAGAAATACCATGACCCAATGCACAGTATCCAATGTCCAGTCCACGTACAAGACCTCAACTAATCCAATGGTACCGGAACTAAGCCGACTACCAATACGCTCTCCAATGTACCACTAGTATAACCTATATATCGTCACCAGACATCACCAGTCTACCTGGTATCATACCTTGAACAACGTACAAGGTACATACAACTACCTATCAATCAGCCTACAACCACCTAGGTTGTAGCCAATCACGTTCCAATTTGGAGTCCATCTGTCCAATCCAGTACTAGACAAATCAAAACTCCAACCCATCATCTATTTCCAAATCTGAATCCGAATCCGCAATTTCCAAATCTATTTCCAAAACTCCTTGCCCTTGCCCTCACGGTTTTGTTTTCGGGAGCTCACGGTGCAACTTCCCAGGGGGTCACCCATCTGAAATTGCACCAGCCTCAACTCGCTTAACTTTGGGGTTCCAATCCCCCCCCCCCCCCCCCTCTCCCCTAAAGCCACTGAGCTCCCAAAAGGCCTCATGCTAGATAGGTGTGTGCTTGCACCTTTAAGGCACACCACCATTCCCTTCCCAGATCATTCCCCCCTCGCAGGAATGTGGGATTGTTCACCGTTCCCTCCAGGACACGGGTCTTACAATCCACCCCCCTTAGGGCCCATCGTCCTCGCTGGCACACTTCCCGGTCGGGCTCTGGCTCTGATACCAAATTGTCAGGACCCGACCCTCTTCTGTCAGGTCCTGATTAATCTAGCATGATATTGTCCGCTTTGGGCCTCCTTGCCCTTGCCCTCACGGTTCTGTTTTCGGGAGCTCACGGCGCAACTTCCCAGGGGGTCACCCATCTGAAATTGCACCAGCCTCAACTCGCTTAACTTGGGGTTCCAATCCCCCCCAAATCCACTGAGCTCCCAAAAGGCCTCATGCTAGATAGGTGTGTGCCTACACCTTTAAGGCACACCACCATTCCCTTCCGAGACCATTCCCCCCTCGCAGGAATGTGGGATTGTTCACCGTTCCCTCGAGGACACGGGTCTTACACCGAGCATCGAGCCCGAAATCGCCTTTTTCAAAATCCATTTTAATTCCTTGAAATCACTTTATTTCTCAAATCTCATTATCAAAACATCAAAACCACAATCATAAACACCAAAATCACGGTCCAGTCAAACATACACAAAATCTCGTAAACCGTGCAATATCCGGAACAATCGCGAAAACCGTGTCAAAATCGTAAATCATACTCCCAATCATAAACAACATTCATAAAACGTTATACGCACAAATCATGCAAATTCTTTCGTTAAAACATCATCAAGCATAAGAGTGACCATAGTCTCGAAATACGGGTAATTTCGTATGTATAGCAAAAATATGTATAAATACGGGAATCGAAATCAATCACAACTTATAATCATAATCATAAAAATCATGGAAATATTTATGCATGCATTAAATTTTGAAAACAACGTCTACTCACACACCGTCTGTAGTGCTCGGTTTCGCGCCGCACGCGTTTCCGTAATTTTCGCCCTTTTTCCAGAAATCCCGAATCCTGTCCAAAATCACTTCTCAGGGTTACTAAGGTCTCAATTAACAACAAACTAATTTTTCATAATTTTCCGAGATTTTCGACCTAATTAAACTTAAGGACTTAGCTTCCGAACCCTCAAAACTATCCTGAACGACCCCCGATCGACTCGGACCTAAAACGAAAGATGTTAAATAAACTGAGAGGATCAATTCACTAGTTGACCGTGATCGGAAACTGGGTCTCACGCGCCGTCACGCGCCGCCCAAAGTGGCTGCGCGTGAAAGCCACGCGCTGCTACAGTAACACGCTACAGTGTCACCCTCTCCGCCCGTATTCCTGCTAAATGGGTCCTCAACCCGCGACATGACCCGACTAATTAGCCTTCAATTCTCACTCTAAACCTTCCTTTATTCCACGTAATTGTTCTTTATCAAGTTAATTTAAGATCCCATACATTAATTATCTTGAATTAGCCCTAAGTCGATCAGCCCAAACTTGAACCTCCAATCGGGTCGAAGTCCGGAACTCACCCAGAACAAACCCATTCCTGAATTAACTTAGACAGGAGTTTTAAGGAGCCTATATGAATACTTTAGCACTGTCAATTTCAGGAAATAATACCTGGAGGTTGTCGAATTCAAGCTCGAAAATCGCTGAAACCAGGGGCCTCCAGTGTCAATTTCAGGAAATAATACCTGGAGGTTGTCGAATTCAAGCTCGAAAATCGCTGAAACCAGGGGCCTCCATTCATGGCCTGTCTGTGATGGATTTTCCCCAAAATTGATGCGGTTGGTTTCCAAATGATCCCAGAGGATTAATACAATCCTCAGTTTCCTTCAACTCGACTCCTAGTTGAGAAATCGAATTTCCCTTCAAAACTCTTTTTCTCTGAAACTGGAGCTTGAGTCCCTGAGCAAACCTTGATCAAACCTCTTCAATCCTTGCACGGTTGTGTTCCAGTCACTCCCAGAAAACTCCCTCAGTGTCTAGATTGGTCCCATAACCCGTAGAAATCAAACTCTGGATTTTCCTCCCAAAAACATGAAATGGTTTTCTCCACGGTTTCTCTCCAGCTCTACACTCTCACACTCAACAGAATGGCTCCCCAGCTCACCAGACACTCAAGTAATCGATCAGAATGGACGACAACTCGTGGGTGACACTCTGAAACTCCTTGGAATTTGTTTCCCGCAACACAGAGACCATAGCCAAATTTAAAACTCTCCTGTGCTCTGAGTTCCTGCCCAGTCCATGACTGGATGTTTCCACATCTTCAAAACACTTAAACAATCCCCCTGAGACAGTCCACTATTGATTAAACAATGGCAATGATCAGAGCACTCACAGCACGGTGGTGCAGTCTCTGTTTTTCACGGTGGTGAACAGTAACCACCGTGCAAATGACCAAAATTCCCTCAGTTGGCAAATTACCAAATTGCCCCTCACCTTCCGTGACCCGTAACTTAGTCATCTGATGTCCGTTTCAAGCGTGCCGCCAGTCGTTGTAATCGGGGCTTCGACACGAACCTAACGGTCTTCGAGTCGAGTGAAAATCAATTGTATTTCAAAAAGTCAACATTTTACCCCAAATCGTCCAAATTACGGAAATGCCCCTGCACTTCCGAACGTCATAACTTTCACCTCGAGCATCCGAATCGGACGTGCCACCTGCCTATGAACTCATGGCGTCCCAAACTACGACACGGTCATCGGTCAAAATCCATTTGACCGCCCGAATTAAAAGTCAACGTTTTACCCACAACTAGGGGCAAAACGGTCATTTTGCATTGTTCGTCCGATTCCACCCAACTAATCACCGATTAACCCTCATAATCATGATTAGTTACTGATCTAATCCCGAATTCCGAGATGGGTCGTTACAATCTTCCTCCTTAAAGAATTTCATCCTCGAAATTCCAACCGATCAAAGCTCAGCCGTTCCTCCCTTCTAAAACCAGTTTCGTTCTCGAAATTTCCAATTATCTTTATTTCATATCCACCTCGTGAAATACTTTTCGACCTCGCAACACGTGTACACCCGTACACCAACTAACTCATCTGTACTCAGGCGTCCCAGTACCGACCACACTCGACCACCCCGAGTGAAAGTGATCACTTGACGTCTGCTCCCACTGGGAGTCACCAAATCTCACTTGTCAGTCCGTGCTGACGCTACCAGCCAATTGTCACCACTAAACCACCCTAGTAAAGCGGCAATCAAACAGCCAATTGGTGTTACTCAAAGTAGCGTAAGATTAGTAACACGATTTCATCACGCAAGGCAAACCCAACCCTGCGGCATATATCAAGCTCAAGTCCAGTTCACAACAAATTCCAAGTGTCTCGGAACTAAGACGAATGCCAACACGTATAACCAAACCACTGGTACCTCCCACGTACCATCACTAGCTACCACTCGGCCTGTCCGGTACCAATCCTCGTACACCGTACAGGGTACGTACATCTGTCTCCAATAAGTCCACTACAAGGTTCACAGTCACTCACAACCTAGCACTGGGGTTTCTTGTCCAATCTCATACTAGACAAATCGATCATTCTACTCATCATCCATTCAAGATCCCATGGTCACCCGACCAGTAACACAAAATCAACTCCCAAACACGTCATCCAAGATGTACCAATCCAAGCACGCTCACCAAGGCGTGTACAATCATGCCGAAAGGGCATCTAATCTTTCTCACAATTACCGAGGCGCACCAACCCCGAATCTATACTCGCTCAACGGTTACCACGTCACATCCGATTGACTTCGAAAAGAAGCCAATCCCAATCGCCCATCTCTACGACTGACCAACTAGACCATGTTGGATATCCACTCAACCACAGGTCAAGCCTCGAGTCCAAAACATAAACGTTCCCACTCGCTCGAGTACGGATTAACTTCGAAAAGAAGTTCGGTCCAACTATTCCCATATCCAAACATTTATGACAGAGCGATAAGCTCTTCACCTTGCCTGATCAAGGCGATCATAGTCCAAATTCGTTACCACGTCACCCGATTGGTAACGCCACGATCCTAGGTCGCCGCCACGTCCAAGGCCCACAACCTCATCAACCAGATCCACCTAGGATCCACACATGCTCACAGCTGGCAATCCACCTGGAACCCGATAATAGGGTCTTACACCCACTAGATTTCTGGTCAACCACCCAACATTCCTCAACTATTTTCTCCTCCAATCAATCACTCAACAACGTAACGTATCCATTCTGTGGATCCCCTCCATATACCTCATATCGATCCCTGCCACTCCACCTAGGAGAGACCAAGGATGATCCAATACGATGTCATCAACATCCATCCTCTGGGAGTGCAGACACAACTCATTGCACTCACCGTACCAAATATCCAACATCGTCTGCCACCAAGCAGAAAATGGGAATCCCGTTTGCCCAACTTCGAAAAAGAAATGCAACTCCTCCCGAGGATCCCAAAACACACATGGGTCCACCAACCCATACACGTTCGACGTACTGGTATCCACGGTCAACGTCTGCCAGGGCAGAAGATAAGAAGTCAACCCCAATGACTTCAGAATACCAATTACCAATGCGGAAACGAGCACTCCTCTCGTCCCACAGTCACAACTCTCCTTGAAACTAAGATTCCACCCATGATGGGATCAGACACACTCCCCATGAGATGTCAAGTCCAACCACCAGGCTCCTTACATTCGTAACTCACTTGGACAACCACGTGTCCGCAATCAATCCAATACACAGACCTCATGTCTATTAATGACTGTTTATGCACATACACCGATTCCGATTGGGAATTACTCAACTCTTGTCACCTCGTCACTGTTGGGACTTACCCCAATACCTCACAATCCTATCCAGTCCATGAGTCAAATACTACTGAATCTCAAGTACCAACGCATGCTCATCATAACAGAGTCACACCCCAACTCGTGGCTCATCACAATCTCCCTCACTGACACTAGTACCAGCATACAAACATCCACACTAGAACACCGTGTGCAGAGTGGGTAGCCCTGGATCTCTGCTCATACCGAGCGACGATCCCGCATCATTACTCGTACTCCGCAACTAGGGGTACCACCATTATGACAATCCCCAACAAGATAATGGACGTTCCCTGAACGCCCCCGAATTCTCAACTACTACCACTACGCCAAGTACCCCAGACCATCAGCTAAACTCCACAAGACCATCGTTCCACAAAACCAAGCCATAATTTCCTAACTCATTCCATACCTGACCATGAGCTGGTCCTTGGCATCCTAAGTGCCAACCGGTCCTCATTCAGCCTTTTCGGCTCTTCTCGAGTCTTGACACCCTATCATGACTCACCTCACGTTCCTAACACAAAATCCTGACTCATCGTGAGTCCCACATCCATATCTCGACTCTTCCTGAGTCCAATCTCATACCAAACCAATCATGTCATCACTGACATACCCAATCCCCGAGCAATATCCAATGCTCAACCACTTTCTATACGACCAATAGGGCCTAAGAGAAGGTACAATTTGCCCAAAAAATGCGGCCTTCTAGCCACCGGTCTCGTTCGTCCTTGAGAACCACACAATTCTACGTCTAACAAATCGCAGTTCACAACGTACACTACCCGACATCTGACTCTCAAACCAGGGTCAATCTCACCTGAGATCTAACACGGGGTCCCAAACACCCTCGCCTACTCGTCTCACTATCAGGTCGCGCACGAGGCTTACGCTTCGGAGGCATGATGTGGCAACAGAATCAGCAACCTAGCGCTCTGATACCAAAATTGACAGGACCGCCCCCGGAAAGGGCATTATTAACTGTGCCCGGTCCTGCTCCCGCCTGGCAAGACGACTGAAATTCCCGAATTACCCTTAGTACGCGCTAGACCAGGGATAGCCACATGTGCTTACTCATGCCTCCGCCTCACGATCAGCCTCGATCAACACGCCACAACCTGGAGGGTCAATAAAGACCAAAAGGTGTGAGTGGACAAAAATAAATCAGTTTGTAAAAGCAGTTACAAAAAGACGTTTTTACCCTCCGCGTAAAACCAATGCATGCATACAAAAAAAAATTCCTTTCGCAATCGGTTAACATTTTCCACATAAGAAAAACCGTGTATCAAATTTCAACATAAGGAAACTCGTATGAACTCAAAATCATTTTTCCTTTCTCAAGCATCGGGTCTTAGCCCGCAATCATAAACACCGGGCCTCAGCCCAAACCCACGAATCAAAACCAAATGCACAACATGATCCAAAACCATCAACCACATACCGGGCCATCGCCCAACTCAACCGAAACATCAGAAATCATCAATGAATCACAAGTCAATCATTTTGCTGGATATCAAGTGCGCCCGAGTCTTTAAACTCAAAACCATGCGCATAATCAGGCCTTCCCGGGATATCAACGAGTCTTTAAACTCAGAACATAATCAATAGGCCTCGGGGGTATCACAGTAACCGAGTCTTTAAACTCATTAAGGGCCCTCCCCCGTCATCAGTTAACCGAGTCTTTAAACTCAAAACGTGCTCCAGCAATAGCACTCAGGTTTTTAAACCCAAATAGTTTCCAACGGGTCTTTAAACCCCAAAACATTTGACAATCACAACAACGCGGGATCCATCCCGAAATCGCATTTTTTTTTCACAACAGGACTCATGGTCCGAATTTCCACATTCAAATCCCCAAGTCTTACTTCGCAAATCATATTCAAAGCATCATTACACACGGGGCATGTACAATCATACCAAACCACTTTGTTAAATCCTTTTTCATTCCCGAATTCGAATTCGCAATAATGATTCCGTAAGCCGGTATCCGGAAGCATCATCCTGAACCCAAACCAAGAATCCACTTTAAATTTTCAAAAACCGAAATCCCGTTAAGCAAAGGTTACTTTTATGCCCGAGCATCGAGCCCAAAATCGACTTTTTCAAAATCCATTTTAATTCCTTGAAATCACTTTATTTCTCAAATCTCATTATCAAAACATCAAAACCACAATCATAAACACCAAAATCACGGTCCAATCAAACATACGCAAAATCTCGTAAACCGTGCAATATCCGGAACAATCGCGAAAACCGTGTCAAAATCGTAAATCATACTCTCAATCATAAACAACATTCATAAAACATTATACGCACAAATCATGCAAATTCTTTCGTTAAACCATCATCAAGCATAAGAGTGACCATAGTCTCGAAATACCGGTAATTTCGTATGTATAGCAAAAAATACATATAAATATGAGAATCGAAATCAATCACAACTTATAATCATAATCATAAAAATCATGGAAATATTTATGCATGCATTAAATTTTGAAAGCAACGTCCACTCACACACCGTCCGTAGTGCTCGGTTTCGCGCCGCACGCGTTTCTGTAAATTTCCGCCCTTTTTCCAGAAATCCCGAATCCTGTCCAAAATCACTTCTCAGGGTTACTAAGGTCTCAATTAACAACAAACTAATTTTCCATAATTTTCCGAGATTTTCGACCTAATTAAACTTAAGGACTTAGCTTCCGAACCCTCAAAACTATCCTGAACGACCCCCGATCGACTCGGACCTAAAATGAAAGATGTTAAATAAACTGAGAGGATCAATTCACTAGTTGACCGTGAACGGAAACTGGGTCTCACGCGCCGTCACGCACCGCCCAAAGTGGATGCGCGTGAAAGCCACGCGCTGCTACAGTAACACGCTACAGTGTCACCCTCTCCGCCCTTATTCCTGCTAAATGGGTCCTCAACCCGCGACATGACCCGACTAATTAGCCTTCAATTCTCACTCTAAACCTTCCTTTATTCCACGTAATTGTTCTTTATCAAGTTAATTTAAGATCCCATACATTAATTATCTTGAATTAGCCCTAAGTCGATCAGCCCAAACTTGAACCTCCAATCGGGTCGAAGTCCGGAACTCACCCAGAACAAACCCATTCCTGAATTAACTTAGACAGGAGTTTTAAGGAGCCTATATGAATACTTTAGCACTGTCAATTTCAGGAAATAATACCTGGAGGTTGTCGACTTCAAGCTCGAAAATCGCTGAAACCAGGGGCCTCCATTCATGGCCTGTCTGTGATGGATTTTCCCCGAAATTGATGCGGTTGGTTTCCAAATGATCCTAGAGGATTAATGTGATCCTCAGTTTCCTTCAACTCGACTCCTAGTTGAGAAATCGAATTTCCCTCCAAAATTGTTTTTCTCTGAAACTGGAGCTTGAGTCCCTAAGCAAACCTTGATCAAACCTCTTCAATCCTAGCACGGTTGTGTTCCAGTCACTCCTAGAAAACTCCCTCAGTGTCTAGATTGGTCCCATAACCTGTAGAAATCAAACTCTGGATTTTCCCCCCAAAAACCCGAAATGGTTTTCTCCACGGTTTCTCTCCAGCTCTACACTCTCACACTCAACATAATGGCTCCCCAGCTCACCAGACACTCAAGTAATCGATCAGAATGGACGACAACTCGTGGGTGACACTCTGAAACTCCCTGGAATTTGTTTCCCGCAACACAGAGACCATATCCAAAATTAAAACTCTCCCGTGCTCTGAGTTCCTGCCCAGTCCATGACTGGATGTTTCCACATCCTCAAAACACTTAAACAATTCCCCTGAGACAGTCCACTATTGATTAAACAATGGCAATGATCAGAGCACTCACAGCACGGTGGTGCAGTCTCTGTTTTTCACGGTGGTGAACAGTAACCACCGTGCAAATGACCAAAATTCCCTCAGTTGGCAAATTACCAAATTGCCCCTCACCTTCCGTGACCCGTAACTTAGTCATCTGATGTCCGTTTCAAGCGTGCCGCCAGTCGTTGTACTCGGGGCTTCGACACGAACCTAACGGTCTTCGAGTCGAGTGAAAATCAATTGTATTTCAAAAAGTCAACATTTTCCCCCAAATCGTCCAAATTACGTAAATGCCCCTGCACTTCCGAACGTCATAACTTTCACCTCGAGCATCCGAATCGGACGTGCCACCTGCCTATGAACTTGTGGCGTCCCAAACTACGTCACGATCATCGGTCAAAGTCCATTTGACTGCCCGAATTAAAATTCAACGTTTTACCCACAACTAGGGGCAAAACGGTCATTTTGCATTGTTCGTCCGATTCCACCCAACTAATCACCGATTAACCCTCATAATTATGATTAGTTACTGATCTAATCCCGAATTCCGGGATGGGTCGTTACAATCTTCCCCCTTAAAGAATTTCGTCCTCGAAATTCCAACCGATCAAAGCTCAGCCGTTCCTCCCTCCTAAAACCAGTTCCGTTCTCGAAATTTCCAATTATCTTTATTTCATATCCACCTCGTGAAAGACTTTTCGACCTCGCAACACGTGTACACCCGTACACCAACTAACTCATCTGTACTCAGGCGTCCCAGTACCGACCTCACTCGACCACCCCGAGTGAAAGTGATCACTTGACGTCTGCTCCCACTGGGAGTCACCAAATCTCACTTGTCAGTCCGTGCTGACGCTACCAGCCAATTGTCACCACTAAACCACCCTAGTAAAGCGGCAATCAAACAGCCAATTGGTGTTACTCAAAGTAGCGTAAGATTAGTAACACGATTTCATCTCGCAAGGCAAACCCAACCCTGCGGCATATATCAAGCTCAAGTCCAGTTCACAACTAATTCCAAGTGTCTCGGAACTAAGACGAATGCCAACACGTATAACCAAACCACTGGTACCTCCCACGTACCATCACTAGCTACCACTCGGCCTGTCCGGTACCAATCCTCGTACACCGTACAGGGTACGTACATCTGTCTCCAATAAGTCCACTACAAGGTTCACAGTCACTCACAACCTGGCACTGGGGTTTCTTGTCCAATCTCATACTAGACAAATCGATCATTCTACTAATCATCCATTCTAGATCCCATGGTCACCCGACCAGTAACACAAAATCAACTCCCAAACACGTCATCCAAGATGTACCAATCCAAGCACGCTCACCAAGGCGTGTACAATCATGCTGAAAGGGCATCTAATCTTTCTCACAATTACCGAGGCGCACCAACCCCGAATCTATACTCGCTCAATGGTTACCACGTCACATCCGATTGACTTCGAAAAGAAGCCAATCCCAATCGCCCATCTCTACGACTGACCAATTAGACCATGTTGGATATCCACTTATCCACAGGTCAAGCCTCGAGTCCAAAACATAAACGTTCCCACTCGCTCGAGTACGGATTAACTTCGAAAAGAAGTTCGGTCCAACTATTCCCAAATCCAAACATTTATGACAGAGCGATAAGCTCTTCACCTAGCCTGATCAAGGCGATCATAGTCCAAATTCGTTACCACGTCACCCGATTGGTAACTCCACAATCCTAGGTCGCCGCCACGTCCAAGGCCCACAACCTCATCAACCAGATTCACCTAGGATCCACACATGCTCACAGCTAGCAATCCACCTAGAACCTGATAATAGGGTCATACACCCACTAGATTTCTGGTCAACCACCCAACATTACTCAACTATTTTCTCCTCCAATCAATCACTCAACAACGTAACGTATCCACTCTGTGGATCCCCTCCATATACCTCATATCGATCCCTGCCACTCCACCTAGGAGAGACCAAGGATTATCCAATACGATGTCATCAACATCCATCCTCTGGGAGTGCAGACACAACTCACTGCACCCACCGTACCAAATATCCAACATCGTCTGCCACCTAGCAGAAAATGGGAATCCTGTTTGCCCAACTTCGAAAAAGAAATGCAACTCCTCCTGAGGATCCCAAAACACACATGGGTCCACCAACCCATACACGCTCGACGTACTGGTATCCACGGTCAACGTCTGCCAGGGCAGAAGATAAGAAGTCAACCCCAATGACTTCAGAATACCAATTACCAATGCGGAAACGAGCACTCCTCTCGTCCCACAGTCACAACTCTCCTTGAAACTAAGATTCCACCCATGATGGGATTAGACACACTCCCCATGAGATGTCAAGTCCAGCCACCAGGCTCCTTACATCCGTAACTCACTTGGACAACCACGTGTCCGCAATCAATCCAATACATAGACCTCATGTCTATTAATGACTGTTTATGCACATACACCGATTTCGATTGGGAATTACTCAACTCTTGTCACCTCGTCACTGTTGGGACTTACCCCAATACCTCACAATCCTATCCAGTCCATGAGTCAACTACTACTGAGTCTCAAGTACCAACGCATGCTCATCATAACAGAGTCACACCCCAACTCGTGGCTCATCACAATCTCCCTCACTGACACTAGTACCAGCATACAAACATCCACACTAGAACACCGTGTGTAGAGTGGGTAGCCCTGGATCTCTGCTCATACCGAGCGACGATCCTGCATCATTACTCGTACTCCACAACTAGGGGTACCACCATTATGACAATCCACAACAGGATAATGGACGTTCCCTGAACGCCCCCGAATTCTCAACTACTACCACTACGCCAAGTACCCCAGACCATCAGCAAAACTCCACAAGACCATCGTTCCACAAAACCAAGCCATAATTTCCTAACTCATTCCATACCTGACCATGAGCTGGTCCTTGGCATCCTAAGTGCCAACCGGTCCTCATTCAGCCTTTTTGGCTCTTCTCGAGTCTTGCACCCTATCATGACTCACCTCACGTTCCTGACCCAAAATCCTGACTCATCGTGAGTCCCACATCCACATCTCGACTCTTCCTGAGTCCAATCTCATACCAAACCAATCATGTCATCACTGACATACCCAATCCCCGAGCAATATCCAATGCTCAACCACTTTATATACGACCAATAGGGCCTAAGAGAAGGTACAATTTGCCCAAAATGCGGCCTTCCAGCCACCGGTCTCGTTCGTCCTTGCGTCCCACACAATTCTACGTCTAACAAATCGCAGTTCACAGCGTACACTACCCGACATCTGACCCTCAAACCAGGGTCAATCTCACCTGAGATCTAACACGGGGTCCCAAACACCCTCGCCTACTCGTCTCACTACCAGGTTGCACATGAGGCTTATGCTTCGGAGGCATGATGTGGCAACAGAATCAGCAACCTAGCGCTCTGATACCAAAATTGACAGGACCGCCCCCGGAAAGGGCATTATTAACCGTGCCCGGTCCTGCTCCTGCCTGGCAAGACGACTGAAATTCCCGAATTACCCTCAGTACGTGCCAGACCAGGGATAGCCACATGTGCTTACTCATGCCTCCGCCTCACGATCAGCCTCGATCAACGCGCCACAACCTGGAGGGTCAATAAAGACCAAAAGGTGTGAGTGGACAAAAATAAATCAGTTTGTAAAAGCAGTTACAAAAAGACATTTTTACCCTCCGCGTAAAACCAATGCATGCATACAAAAAAAAAAATCATTTCGCAATCGGTTAACATTTTCCACATAAGAAAAACCGTGTATCAAATTTCAACATAAGGAAACTCGTATGAACTCAAAATCATTTTTCCTTTCTCAAGCATCGGGTCTTAGCCCGCAATCATAAACACCGGGCCTCAGCCCAAACCCACGAATCAATACCAAATGCACAACATGATCCAAGTCCATCAACCACATACCGGGCCATCGCCCAACTCAACCGAAACATCAGAAATCATCAATGAATCACAAGTCAATCATTTTGCTGGATATCAAGTGCGCCCGAGTCTTTAAACTCAAAACCATGTGCATAATCAGGCCTTCCCGGGATATCAACGAGTCTTTAAACTCAGAACATAATCAATAGGCCTCGGGGGTATCGCAGTAACCGAGTCTTTAAACTCACGCGCCGTCACGCGCCGCCCAAAGTGGCTGCCGTGAAAGCCAAGCGCTGCTACAGTAACACGCTACAGTGTCACCCTCTCCGCCCGTATTCCTGCTAAATGGGTCCTCAACCCGCGACATGACCTGACTAATTAGCCTTCAATTCTCACTCTAAACCTTCCTTTATTCCACGTAATTTTTCTTTATCAAGTTAATTTAAGATCCCATACATTAATTATCTTGAATTAGCGCTAAGTCGATCAGCCCAAACTTGAACCTCTAATCGGGTCGAAGTCCGGAACTCACCCAGAACAAACCCATTCCTGAATTAACTTAGACAGGAGTTTTAAGGAGCCTATGCGAATACTTTAGCAGTGTCAATTTCAGGAAATAATACTTGGAGGTTGTCGACTTCAAGCTCGAAAATCGCTGAAACCAGGGCCCTCCATTCATGGCCTGTCTGTGATGGATTTTCCCCGAAATTGATGCGGTTGGTTTCCAAATGATCCCAGAGGATTAATACAATCCTCAGTTTCCTTCAAGTCGACTCCTAGTTGAGAAATCGAATTTCCCTCCAAAACTGTTTTTCTCTGAAACTGGAGCTTGAGTCCCTGAGCAAACCTTGATCAAACCTCTTCAATCCTTGCACGGTTGTGTTCCAGTCACTCCCAGAAAACTCCCTCAGTGTCTAGATTGGTCCCATAACCCGTAGAAATCAAACTCTGGATTTTCCCCCCAAAAACCCGAAATGGTTTTCTCCACGGTTTCTCTCTAGCTCTACACTCTCACACTCAACAGAATGGCTCCCTAGCTCACCAGACACTCAAGTAATCGATCAGAATGGACGACAACTCGTGGGTGACACTCTGAAACTCCCTGGAATTTGTTTCCCGCAACACAGAGACCATAGCCAAATTTAAAACTCTCCCGTGCTCTGAGTTCCTGCCCAGTCCATGACTGGATGTTTCCACATCCTCAAAACACTTAAGCAATCCCCCTGAGACAGTCCACTATTGATTAAATAATGGCAATGATCAGAGCACTCGCAGCACGGTGGTGCAGTCTCTGTTTTTCATGGTGGTGAACAGTAACCACCGTGCAAATGACCAAAATGCCCTCAGTTGGCAAATTACCAAATTGCCCCTCACCTTCCGTGACCCGTAACTTGGTCATCCGATGTCTGTTTCAAGCGTGCCGCCCGTCGTTGTACTCGGGGCTTCGACACGAACCTAACGGTCTTCGAGTCGAGTGAAAATCAATTGTATTTCAAAAAGTCAACATTTTCCCCCAAATCGTCCAAATTACGGAAATGCCCCTGCACTTCCGAACGTCATAACTTTCACCTCGAGCGTCCGAATCGGACGTGCCACCTGCCTATGAACTCGTGGCGTCCCAAACTACGTCACGGTCATCGGTAAAAGTCCATTTGACCGCCCAAATTAAAAGTCAACGTTTTACGCACAACTAGGGGCAAAACGGTCATTTTGCATTGTTCGTCCGATTCCACCTAACTAATCACCGATTAACCCTCATAATCATGATTAGTTACTGATCTAATCCCGAATTTCGGGATGGGTCATTACATGGATCGCTAGCTGTGAACATGTGTGGATCCTAGGTTGATCTGGATTATGATGTTGTGGGCCTTGGACGTGGCGGCGACCTAGGATCGTGGTGTTACCAATCGGGTGACGTGGTAACAAATTTGAACTGTGATCGCCTTGATCAGGCTAGGTGAAGAGCTTATTGCTCCGTCATAAATGTTTAGATGTGGGAATAGTTGGACCAAACTTCTTTTCGAAGTTAATCCGTACTCGAGCGAGTGGGAACGTTTATGATTTGGACTCGAGGCTTGACCTGTGGATGAGTGGATATCCAACAGGGTCTAATTGGCCAGTCATAGATATGTGCGACTGGGGTTGGCTTCTTTTCGAAGTCAATCGGATGTGATGTGGTAACCGTTTGAGCGGGTATCCGATAGATTCGGGGTTGGTGCGCCTCGGTATTTGTGAATGAGATTAGATGCCCATTCGGCATAATTGTACATGCCTTGGTGAGCGTGCATGGATGGGTACATCTTGGATGACGTGTTTGGGAGTTGATGTTGTGTTACTGGTCGGGTGACCATGGGATCTAGAATGGATGATGAGTTGGAATGATCGATTTGTCTAGTATGAGATTGGACAAGAAACCCCAGTGTCAGGTTGTGATTGACTGTGAACCTTGTAGTGGACTTGTTGGAGATGGATGTACGTACCCTGTACAGTGTACGAGGATTGGTACCGGACAGGCCGAGTGGTATCTAATGACGGTACATAGGAGGTACCAGTGGTGTGGTTGTACGTGTTGGCATTCGGCTTAGTTCTGACACACTTGGAGTTTGTTGTGAACTGGAATTTGAGCTTGATATATGCCGCAGGGTTGGGCTTGCCCTGCGAGATGAGAGCGTGTCATTAAACTTATGCTACTTTAAATGACACCAATTGGCTGTTGATTGCCGCTTTACTAGGGTGGTTTAGTGGTGACAGTTTGGCTGGTAGCGTCAGCATAGACTGACAAGTGAGATTTGGTGACTCCCAGTGGGAAAGTTTTCCACGAGGTGGATGTCAAATAAGGATAATTGGAAATTTCGAGAACGAAACTGGTTTTAGGAGGGAGGAACGGTTAAGTTTTGATCGGTTGGAATTTCGAGGACGAATTCTTTAAGGGGGAAGATTGTAACGACCCGTCCCGGAATTCGGGATTAGATTAGTAACTAATCATGATTAATGGGGGTTAATCGGTGATTAGTTGGGTGGAATCGGACGAACGATGCAAAATGACCGTTTTGCCCTTGGTTGTGGGTAAAACGTTGACTTTTAATTCAGGCGGTCAAATGGACTTTGACCGATGACCGTGACGTAGTTTGGGACGTCACGAGTTCGTAGACAAGTGGCACGTTCGATTCCGACGTTCGTGGTGAAAGTTATGACGTTCGGAAGCCCAGTGGCATTATCGTAAATTGGATAATGTAGGGGAAAAAGTTGACTTTTTGAAATACAATTGATTTTCACACGACTCGAAGACCGTTAGGTTCGTCTCGAGGCCCCGAGTACAACGACATGCGGCACGCGTGAAACGGACATCGGATGACCGAGTTACGGGTCACGGAAGTTGGAGGGCATTCTAGTAATTATTACCCTAAGGGCATTTTGGTCTTTTTACACGGGTTACTGTAGCACCACCGTGAAAAAGAGAGTGTAGCCGTGAGTGCCCTGCACGATTTCTTTGTTAAATCCTGTAGTGGACTGATCAGGGTAATTGTTTAATTGGATTAAGGATATTGGAAACAAGGCATGATGGTTGGGACTGTATGTCGTGCACGGGTGAGGTTTTAAAAATGGTCATGGTTTCTGTGTTTGTGGGAAAAAATTTCCAGAGAGATTCAGTGTGTTTCCCACGGGTTGCTGGCCGCATTGATCGACTATCTAGGTGCTATTGAGTGAGAGGATTCATTTGGAATCAATTTGAGAGCTGAGTGTGGAGAGAAACAGACGGGAAGAAGAAAAACCAGTTTGGAGGGAAATTCGAAGATCAAATTGTGAAGCCATTTGAACGAAACCAAGGTTCGTGTGAGTCTTCTGGGTTCACTACGAACTCAATCACGAAGGAATTGAAGAGGATTGATCACGGTTTGCTCAGGAACTCAAGTTCCAACTTCTGGAAATTCACAGTGTTGAGGACGATCGTCTACAGGTGAGTTCTTGTTCAATTGTGTAACGACCCGTCCCGAATTCCGGGATTAGGTTAGTGACTAATCTCGATTAGTGAGGTTGAACGGTGCTTAGTAGGTCGAAATCAGACAAAATGTGCAAAATGACCATTTTGCCCCTGGTCGTGGGCAAAATGTTGACTTTTTGATCGGGCGGTCAAACGGACTTTGACCGATGACCGTGACGTAGTTCGGGATGTCACGAGTTCATAGACAGGTGGCACGTTCGATTCCGACATTCGTAGAGAAAGTTATGATGTTCAGAAGTTGAGGGGCATTTTGGTAATTTGGCATACTAGGGGCCAAATGTTGACTTTTTGATCGGGAGGTCCGATGGGCGAGGGCCAAGGACCGTTACGTAGGTATCGTCGATACGAATCCAACGACAGGCGGCATGCCGAAATCGGAGATTCGACGACAACGTTATGGTCATGGAAACGAACTAATGAACCGAGGCTCGGATTAAAATAATAATATAATAATGAATAGTGACTGTTGACCCTACACACCTGGATGAGTGACAAGTGTCACTCATCCCTTGAAATCAGAATCCATGTTTTTGGGGGAGACCTCATGATGATGTTTAATTAGTTTTTAATTAATTAATTAATCTTTTAATTTCCATTAATCTCCATATTTTCATTAACCGTGTACAACCAAATCCAATACTCTCCCAACCAATTCCTCTTCCATTGCTGAACCTGAGAGTGTGAATTTGTGAGCAATTTGAGAGTGAATTCAACTGGGTAAACACGAGAGATTGACAGTGAGGAGGAACTGAGAATTCGAAAGATTAAGTTTTGGGAGGGAAAATCAAATTGGACGAATTGAGCTGCGATGATCGAATTGGAGCTTGGAAACATCTTACTGAGGTTGTGACGAGTCGATCCACGTCAAAAACGAGAAGAATTGGTGTCGTTTTGGCTCTGATCGAGCTTGGTGACAGAGGAAGAAATCGAGGATGAGTCGTGGAGTTTGGAGCTGCGATTGACTCAATTGTTGTGGGGAAATGACTCCTCATGATCCCACGATGCTTCTGGGTTCATCAATTGAAGGAAACCGATTGAGATCGATGGAACTCCATTATTGAACAGTGACGGTGCTCGAGTTTGAGTCGTGACGTTTGAGCACCGGTTTGATGCAATTGATGTGGGGGAATTGTTCCTCAGGGTCCGTTGATGCTTCTGGAATCATCAATTGGATGAAACCTGCAGCAATTGAGGGAGTTCCATGATTGCACAGTAACCAGGTGTTCTTCGTGGATCATCATTGAATCGTGGAATTGTAGGTAATGTTTTGTGTAATCAACGTTACAGAACCTTAATTTAACTTAAAACGAAACTAATGGAATGATCAATTGAAGGAATTAGGATCGAATTGACAGGATTGGAACCGGGTCGTCTCGCGGGTAAACTGGACCCGTTTACCAGACATACGGGTTAGGACGATGCACTGTAGCAGGCGCGTGGGTTTCACGCGCAGCCACTCACGGCGGCGCGTGACGGCGCGTGGGCACGAATCTCGAGGTGAGGTCAACATGACTTCTGTCCTATTTAATGTAACGAACATTTTTGAATTGGTTTCGTGTCGATCGGACACCGTCTCGATATTGTTC
Organism: Prinsepia uniflora; assembly: GCA_032719365.1. Taxonomy (NCBI): domain Eukaryota; kingdom Viridiplantae; phylum Streptophyta; class Magnoliopsida; order Rosales; family Rosaceae; genus Prinsepia; species Prinsepia uniflora. Next base: position 74,179,598 of record CM064865.1, on the reverse strand, counting down.
GGGATGTCCGAAGGTTTTAAATTAAGTTTAAAAATAAGTAAAAATTCGGGAAAATTACGGGACTTTGATAGGATGTTAATGATGAGGTTAGTGACCCTCTAATGTGACTTGGACAGGATTGGGAGTCCCGGTGATAGTGGTGTGGCCCGGGAGGGCCGGTGGCACGCGTATCGAGGCATACCGTTAAAACGGTCTGTGAGTGGACTTTGGTTTTATAAATTCTATGCATGCTTAAATGTTTTATATGGATTATGGTTGTGATTGTGTGATGTTGATTTGGTTGTTGGTAAATTGTACGGTTTCACGTATTTCGAGGCGATTTGCGTGCTTGCCCGTAAATCGAGGTTTTCCGGTTTTACATGGATTTTCCATATTTATGACTTGGATATAATATGATGAAATGGTTTTGAAATTGGAAATATAAACTCGGGCTTGAGGCCTACTTGTTTTGGAAATTTCGGACTTGGAGTCCATTTGAGTACGTAATCGGGCTGCGGGCCCAGTTGGTTTATAAATCGGGCCGTGGGCCCAGTGGTTCATAAAGTCGGGCATGAGGTCCAGTTGGATTAAAATGATGATTTCGGGCCAGGGACCCTATATTTAATAAATGTGGTTTCGGGTCAGGGACCCTAAACGGAAATGTGTTGTTTTATGGAAAATTCAGGCAGGGCCCATTGTGCTGTTGTGAAATGAATTAATAAAACTGTTTTTCCATATACCATCGGGATACAAGGATATATGATGGTCTCCTCCAGATGTCTGGGACACTGGGGAAGTCACGGTGCATTGCCTGTGAAGGGTCACCATACGGAGCAGCCGGACCGTATGATGACTCAGGAGCAGGATTGCTATAATTGACGTCTGGGACGTTAGACATCAGGGATGTCAGATATATGGACCCGGAGAGACCCCGGCCAGCACGCGTAGCTTATGAAACCGTGAGATATGACGTCAGGGACGTCTAGCATCAGGGATGCTGGTGATGGTAATGGTAAAATACAAATTAATGAAATGGCTTTCCGGGTGGATTTATGATTGTGTGATTTTAATGAATTGATGTTCATTTATGGTCGTGGGTGGTGACCCACATGGTTGTTTATGTATAGTTATGGTATTTCACAGTTTTGGGCTGAGTTCCCACACTTGGTTTTGGCTAACGGTTTTTGGGCAAAGGCCCTAATGGCTCGGTTGAGAAAACGTTTTGGTTACTGGTTTTCGTGGCATGCATACGTTTTTATTGGAGGGCATAAATGTCTTATAAATGTGTTTAATAAACTTATGGGTTTTGTCCACTCACAGCTTTTGGTTTTAATGCCCTTCAGGTTGATCACGGATGCGATTGCAGCAGGGACTGGGACATTGCACACCTCCTCCATCGATCCTTGCGCACTCTGGATGCCCCGTTGGGCAGTGGCTCTTGGTTATCCCTTGTCTGACACCCCTTGTTGGACGGGAGCAGGGCACATTCCACGGTAATCCCGGGGGGGGGGGGGGGGGGGGATTGGGATGGGTCCTGTCAAATTGGCTGTGCTAAATTGTTCGTATTAGCCCTAGGAAGCTACTGTCTAAGTTAATTTGGGATTGGGGCTAAGTTGGGTGAGTTGTGGACTTCGACCCGATTTGAGGTCCGAGTTTGGATGGATCGATTTAGTCAATGTCGAGGCTAATAGATGACATAGAACTAGAATTAAATGGTTATAGAAGAAGTTAGGATCAAAAAGGAAAGGAATTGATTGAGAATTGATAGCTATCTAACCGGGTTGTTACGCGGGTTGCAGGACCCGTTTGCAGAGGATACAGGCAAGGACGATGATGAACAGTGCCTGTCACTGTAGCAGCGCGTGAGTTTCACGCGCAGCCGCTTGCGGAGGCGCGTGACGGCGCGTGGGTCCGATTTTCGAGGTAAGTCCAACATGACTTTTGTCCTACACATTGTAACGAACATTTTGACGTTGGTTTTGAATTTATCGGACACCGTTTTGATGTTGTTTCGAGGGTCCGAAGGATTAGATTACGTTTTTAATTAACGATTAATTCCCAGAAAATTATGGGAAATTAGTATGTTGTTATTTGAGACCTTAATGACCCTGGAATGTGATTTCGGACAGGATTCGGGTTTCCTGGAAAGTGCCGGAAATTGCGGGAACGTGTGCGGCGCGAAACCGAGCCTTAAGAACGGTGTGTTAGTGGACGTTGCTTTTAAAATTTAATGCATGCATAAATATTTCTATGATTTCCATGATTATGATTATGAATTGTGTCTGATTTCGATTTCCGTATTTATACGTATTTTTGCTCTACATACGAAATGCACGTATTTTGAGACTATGGCTTCACTTATGCTTTGATGATGGTTTAACGAAAGAATTTGCATGATTGGTGCGTATGATGTTTTAAGAATGTTGTTTATGATTGCGAGTGTGACTCACGGTGTTGACACGGTTTTCGAGATTTTTGCGGTTTTGCACGTTTTACGAGGTTTTGAGTATATTGTGATTTGATCACTGTTTGATGTTTGAATTTGGAATTTGAAATGAGATTTGTGATTTTGAGGATTTTAAAGTGGATTTTGAAAAAGGCGATTTCGGGTTTGATGCTCGGGGCATAAAAGTAACTTTGATTAACGAGATTTCGGTTTTCGGAAATTTAAAGTGGATTCTTGGTTTGGGTTCGGGATGATGCTTCCAGATGCCGGCTTACGGAATCATTATTGCGAATTCAAATGCGGGAATGGAAAATGATTTAATAAAGTGATTTGGTATGATTACACATGTCCCGTGTTTAATGATGATTTGGATATGTTTTGTGAAGTACGTTTTGGGAATTCGAATGTGGAAATTCGGACCATGAGTCCTGTTGTAAAAAAATGTGATTTTGGATGGATCCCACATAGTTGTGTTTGACAAACGTTTTGGGTTTAAAGACCCGTTGAAAACTGTTTTGGGTTTAAAGACCCGGTGCTATTGCTGGAGCACGTTTTGAGTTTAAAGACTGGGTTAATTGATGACGGGGGCGGGCCCGAAAATTGGGTTTAAAGGCCCGGATTGAGTTTAAAGACTCGTGAGTTTAAAGACTCGGATATTGTGATACCCCCCGAGGCCTATTGATTATGTTTTGAGTTTAAAGACTCGTTGATATCCCGGGAAGGCCTGATTATGCGCATGGTTTTGAGTTTAAAGACTCGGGCGCACTTGATATCCAGCAAAACGATTGACTTGTGATTTATTGATGATTTCTGATTTTTCGGTTGAGTTGGGCAGTGGCCCGGTTTATATGGTCGATTGTAACGACCCGTCCCGTAAATTACGGTTAAGACGGTGATTAGTGAAGGATTACTGAGTTTAATCGGTGGTTAGTTGGTTACGATAGGTCCGTTAGCGTAGAATGACGATTTTGCCCCTAGGTTGGGTAAATAGTTGACTTTTAGTTCGGGTGGTTAAATGGACTTTGACCGATAACTGTGACGTACTTCGGGACGTCACGAGTCCGTGGACAGGTGGTACGCCCGATTCTGGCATCCGTGGAGGAAGTTATGATGTTTGGAAGGTTGATGGCATTTTCGTAATTTTGTTAAACTAGGGGGAAGAGTTGACTTTCGTACGATCGGGTTTTGACACGTTGACCTAGGATCGTTAGGTAGATCTCGTCGTCCTGAGTTCGATGACAGGCGACACGTATTCATCGGAGTTAGGATGTGTGAGTTACAGGTCTAGAAAGGTAATGGCAAAATGGTAATTTTGACTTAAAAGGAAGGGCAGTTTGGTCTTTTGTACTTTGGGCTTGGTACAGCCGGATTTGGACAAGTGTCCAGGGCAGAGAGGAGATTTTTGTGTGAGGCTTGAGGGGATGGTGACACGTGCTAGGATTCTGGTTGGTTCTAGGAAGCACGGCTCCAATTATATGGGTATGTGTTCGTGTTTGTTCGAACCAGAGAGAAACAGAGACTGAGAGATTGGGGAAATTGGATGGTGGTCGTGAGTGTTGGTGTGTCTATTGAGTGGAGAGTGACCAGAGATTGAGAGAGAGACAGTGAGTGAGTTGGGAGGTGCCGTGCTTGTGTGTGTACGAAGTGGGAGTTCAAGGGGAAAACCAGAAAAACAGAGAAGCAGTGAGAGATCGTGGTGGTGGTGTGGTTGTGTGTTGGTTCAATTGAACTCGAAAGGAAGCTGGGGAGGACTTTGTGACCTCCAGGGAGTGCGGTGACTAGGCCCAAACTACGCATTAAATTAAACATGTAATTCGAGTGTTATGCAATTTAAACCCTTTTTGTGTAGATGTAGTATTGATAAATAGGGATCGTTCTTAACCGGGGAAATTAGGGAACATTAATAATATGTTAGTGGATTATGAATAAAAGAATAATGAATTAGAGAATTAAATAATAAAAGAATTAAACAATCAAAGAATTAATAAATTAAAGAATAGATGAACAAGATAATAATAAATTAATGAATTACAAAGAATTAATAAATTAACGAATTAAAGAATGAAATAATAGAAGAATAAAGGACTTAGTTAATCAAAGAATAAAGGAATTAATTAATCAAAGAATCAATAAATTAAATAATAAAGGAATGAAAGAATAAAAGCATCAAAGAATAAAAGAATAAAGAATAAAAGAATAAAGAATAAACAAGGGGGGTTTTGAAGAGGTTTGTAATTATGTAAATAAGTAAAAGCATAGATAAACTCATTCTATTTCTATTCTAACTTATGCACAAAGTAGACTTCCCGTAAACACAAACTTCAACAACATACTACAATTGCAAATATTTGAATTAATCACGAAATTATACCTTCACAAACTCATATTTCTTCATACATTATTCATATTATAAATGCACCGAACAGCGGATTTTTACTTATAATATAATTACCTTAAGTTTGTGATTTAATGCGCCGAACAGCGGTCATACATTAAATCTCTCCAAATCTACTCTAAATGCCCCGAACAGCGGATCAACATTTAGTTTCGAAATGAAGTTTAAGCTCTAAAATGTAAGAAGTAAATGATTTTTAGAAAGTAAAACACATGGAGATTATACTCAATTTTCACAAAAGATAGGAAGGAGAAACCAATACATATATTGCATTATAATTAGAACCAATAACAAATAAGAGAGTTTAAGAGAATGGAGAGCAAATGTTACACTTTTCAGATTGGATGAGAACAATGGATTGTTTTTCACAAGGAACACCGAACAGCGGCTGGAACCTTATGAAGATGGAAGAAGATTAAATAAGGAAATTCGGACTTGAACTCTCAAAATTGTATTGGAACTATTTTGCCAAGATTTCTCCTAAAAGAAGCTCAATTTTGTGCTACTTGGAAGTGTATTCAACAAGTGAAATCAACTCCTATTTATAGGTGGAGAAAGCTACCCAAAAATAATATAAAAATACAATAAAAAAAATGGAATAATGGAATGATGAGTAATAAAGATTTGTGATGATGTTTAGAGGTGGTTTGAGTTGTAAAGTTGTAAAATTGGGTTGGAAAGTTGTTGGAAGGTGGCTGGTAATTGAGTGGAGGTCTGCTGGAAAATAGGGCAGGAAATTTCGGTGGCTGGCTGCTGAATTGGAGAGCTGCAGCTCGGCAGATGCGCGCTGAATAGAGGAGAAGCGGATCGGGACGCGCGCGCCGAATGGTGGAAGAGCAGTTCGGCCGGCGCCTGTCGACGGGTCCTCTGGGCTGCAGGGAAAACGCTGGGCTGACACGCGACGCGGGCCTGGAGGAATTGGGCTGACACGGGCCTGGGCTGGAGGAAGCTGGGCCGCACGGGCCTGGGCTGCGACGTCTGTGGGCTGGACAGCTGGGCTGCATGCGGGCTGGACCTTCTGGTAAATGGGTTGGGCTGCAGAAAACAATTGGGTTTGGGCTGTATTAATTAATTTAATTAAAATATAACTAAATTAATTATTCCACCGAATTTCGTCCATATTTTATTCGTTATAATTCCGATCGAAACGATTCTTTCGCCAAAAATACTCCAAATTACAACCTTTATTTTTCTAAACATAAAAATCACAAAATAATTTATTTTATCAATTTATTTAATATTTTAATATTAAAAGTCAAGTATAAAGGGTATAAAATAATATAAAATAATGCTTATTTAACGTCCTATCAAATACCCCCACACTTAAACTTTGCTAGTCCCTAGCAAATACTAAAATCAAACTACGAATTCAAAACAAGTAGACCCTTAACCATTTGTCTCAAATTTCATTGTTATAATCATGGCATAAAAGATTTTCACTTAAAACATTTAAGCAAATGGAATTCAAAAGTTAATATATGGTAACAAAATGTTCAACAAGTAAGATAATGAGTAAATATGGTGAAATGGAGTTCTGCACGAATAAGACAAGTATGAATCAACTCACAAGGATATGCACTCATAAATTCACTCAATTTGTGAGGGTTTGTGTTTGCACTCAAAGTATGTGAGAAATACTCACATAATCGAAATGAAGTACTTTTGCAAAATTTCAAACAAACACCTCAAGATAAAAACAAAACATACTTGCACAAATGAACCAAAACCATAAGCTTACTCAAGTGATTGACTCAACTAATCAAAATTTACCATCTTAAGGATCATAAGGTCTTTACGAAGGTTGTAATGGGGCTAAGTTTAGAGGCAAGGAATATATAGGACAAGTGGTGCTCAAATTCGTTCCAAGACTCAATAGACTCCCAAAACGTATCATAACTTCCCAACCTTAGTGCAATGATGTCAGTAATCCATCCCTTCGAACATAGGCCTAATTTCATCTTGTTGGGCCTCGAATTCATTCTTTGTGCCGGATTTACAAATGTAAAGGACTTAACTCAAACATTCATAATCAAACCTTATTACCTTGATAAAAACTTCAATATATCTTTCTTTCTTTTTTTTTCTTCTCTTTTTTTTTTATTTTTTTATTTTTTTTCATTTTTTTTTTCTCATATATCAAGGTAATAACATGTGTCAAAAATACAACAATGTTTGAGTAAGTAAATCCACAAAATACACATAAAAGTCTTTCAATATCATCATTTTCTCTTTACATAATCATTATGTCTTCAACCGAGTCCTTGGAACAAAGGTAAAAGATGTCTATACTAAGCTTAAGTGTTTAGATAATCATGGTGAGGAAAGAAATGCTTAATGTGGGCTCAAAAGGGGTAAAACTAAGGGGGTCGCAACTTGTGCGCACAAAATAGGGAACATGGATGTTTGAATTTGTGGTGTTAACCCTAATGCCTTAATCATTTCCAAAATCAGAGAATTTATTGACTTAAAAGCTTTGAAAATCACATAGAACAAGTTCTAGTGCTCTAGAGTTCATTAAAAGCTATGGCAAGCAGTTATGAGGCATATGTATATCAATTTAAACAAAGAACTTTATGAATCACTCATCAAAGATGTATATAAGTTCTAAAGCTCACATAAGGTTCAAATGATTCATACTTATCATATCATGCTTATTTATGTACCAATTTACATACATTATCTTCAAGTAGTAACACTTAATCACAAAATATTAACAAACAAATTCAAGTTGTAGTGATCATCTTTATAGCCATAACATATTCATTTCCATTCACTTATATCATTGACAAGTTAAAGGGCAACTTGATACTCGTAAAAACACTACGTTAAAACAAAAAGACTCAAGAAAGCAATAATAATTTTTTTGTTTTTTTTGTTTTTTTTTTGTATTTTTTTTTCTTTATTTTTTTTTTGAGAAAGAAATAAAACAATTGAAAATTAAGAAAGACTACTTAATAAAACAATTTCAAATGCACAAATAAATTTGTAAACCATTCCCCCACACTTAAATTCTACATTGTCCTCAATGTAGGAAAATACGACGTAATTTAAACATAGAATCAAAGTAAGGAAGATGATTTAAGAAAATGAAATAAAAAAGAAAAACATAAAAGAGAGTGAAGGGTTGAAAGAAAGCAAATCTGTGTTGATGACTCCTTCACACTCGCGAACACATTGGGTTGCCTCCCAACAAGCGCTTGAAGTTTAACGTCCATCCAGCCTAGACCAAATTTAGTTTATCTGATGGGACGTCGTAGCACTCTTTTTGACTCCACATCGTGCTCGCCAATTGCCTCGATATAAGGCTTCAATCTATGGCCATTGACCTTGAACTCTTTTCCAGTTCCAACGTGTTTTATCTGTATGGCTCCATGGGCAAAAATATTAGTGATAACAAAAGGTCCTACCCATCTAGAACATAACTTACCAGGAAAGAGTCTGAGCCGAGAGTTGAAAAGCAAAACTTTCTGGCCAATGTCAAATGCTTTACTCCTGATCTGTTTGTCATGAAATGCCTTTGCCTTTTCCTTGTAGATCAGAGTGCTTTCAAATGCATCATTTCTTATTTCCTCAAGCTCACTCAGCTGGAGCTTCCGATGCAGACCGGCGTCATCTAGCTTGATGTTGAAAGTTTTGACGGCCCACCATGCTTTATGCTCTAGTTCCACCGGAAGGTGACATGCTTTTCCGTACACCAACCTATAGGGAGACATTCCTATAGGTGTTTTGTAGGCCGTCCTGTATGCCCAAAGTGCATCATCCAACCGTTGGCTCCAATCCTTTCGATTAGGACCCACAGTTCGCTCTAGTATCTTCTTGATCTCTCTATTACTGACTTCCGCCATTCCACTCGTTTGAGGATGGTAAGGTGTAGATACTCGATGAGTGACACCATACCGTTTCAGTAAAGCTTCAATGGTCTTGTTGCAGAAATGACTTCCTCCATCACTTATTAGGACCCGCGGGATCCCAAACCTGGAAAGAATGTTAGTTCGGAGGAAATCTGCAACAGTTTTAGAGTCATTAGTCCTGGTGGCCTTAGCTTCCACCCATTTTGATACATAATCAACGGCAAGTAAGATATAGAGATAGCCATTAGATTGAGGAAACGGACCCATAAAATCGATACCCCAAACATCAAATATTTCAACAGTAAGAACATAATGTTGTGGCATTTCATCCCTGCGTCCTAAGTTTCCTGATCTCTGACATTTATCACAGGCTAAGCAAAATGAATGTGCATCTTTAAAAAGTGTGGGCCAATATAGTCCAGATTCTAAGATTTTGAGTGCAGTTTTTCTAGATCCAAAGTGGCCTCCACAAGCATAGCTATGGCAGAACTCTAGGACTGACCTATGTTCAATATCAGGGACACATCTCCTAATCAATAAATCTGCACAGTGTTTCCACAAATAAGGTTCATCCCAAATATAGTGCCTAGCATGCTTCTTAAGTTTATCTTTTTGTGCACGGGAGAGGGTGGTGGGCAACTGCTTGGTGACTAAATAATTGACAATATCAGCATACCAAGGAGTACCTCCCTCGATTCTGAAGAGTTGTTCGTCTGGAAACATCTCTTGAATCGCCACAGGATCTCGCTCATGTGCAATGCGACTCAAATGATCCGCCACCACGTTCTCTACGCCTTTCTTATCTTTAATCTCGATGTCAAACTCTTGAAGAAGAAGAATCCATCGGATCAGTCTTGGTTTCGCTTCCTTCTTGGCTAGGAGATACTTCAGTGCTGCATGATCAGTGTAAATAATGACTTTAGTTCGAAGTAGATAAGAACGAAATTTATCTAAAGCAAATACAACAGCAAGAAACTCCTTTTCTGTAGTGGTGTAGTTCATCTGGGCATCATTTAAGGTTCTGGATGCATAGTAGATGGCGTAGGGCTTCTTATCCCGCCTTTGTCCGAGTACGGCTCCAACTGCATAATCAGAGGCATCGCACATTAGTTCAAAGGGTAAGGACCAATCAGGGGCACAAAGAATGGGGGCAGTGGTTAAGAGATTTTTAAGCTTCTCAAAAGCTTCCTGACAGTCTGCATCAAAGACGAAGGGTGTCTCTTTCTGAAGCAGTCGGCACAAGGGCCTTGCAATGTGGGAGAAGTCTTGGATAAATCTTCTGTAAAATCCTGCGTGACCAAGAAATGAACGGATTCCTCTCACCGAAGTGGGAGAGGGTAAGTGGCGCACAGTATCAACTTTAGATTTATCGACTTCAATTCCTCTTTCAGAGACAATATGGTCCAAGACTATCCCTTGTCTAACCATGAAATGGCATTTCTCCCAGTTAAGTACCAGATTAGTTTCGACACACCTTTGTAAGATAAGTGCTAAGTGTTCTAAGCATGCATCAAAACTATCCCCAAAGACACTAAAATCGTCCATAAATACTTCAATTATTTTTTCGACGTATTCAGAGAAAATAGAAAGCATGCATCTTTGGAAAGTACCTGGGGCGTTACATAAACCGAAAGGCATTCTTCGGTAGGCAAAAGTGCCAAAAGGACAAGTGAAAGTCGTTTTATCTTGGTCATTTTGAGCGATACAGATTTGATTGTACCCGGAATAACCATCAAGAAAGCAATAATAGGAGTGACCTGCTAACCTTTCAAGCATTTGATCAATGAAGGGTAAAGGGAAGTGATCCTTCCTAGTTGCTTTGTTCAGGCGTCGATAGTCGATGCAGACTCTGTATCCGGACACTGTTCGCTGGGGCACTAGCTCTCCTTCACTGTTCGCAACAACTGTGACTCCACTTTTCTTTGGGACTACTTGGACTGGTGAGACCCATTTGCTGTCTGAAATTGGGTAGATGACACCACAGTCCAAGTGTTTGATGACCTCTTGTTTCACAACTTCCATCATCGGAAGATGGAGGCGACGTTGGGCTTCGCGAGAGGGCCTTGCATCATCTTCCAGTAAGATTCGATGCACACAAGTTGTAGGGCTGATTCCCTTGATATCTGACAGAGTCCATCCAATGGCTGTCTTGTACTTTGTCAAGACCTGTACCAGTCTATCTTCCTGTGACTCGGTTAGTGCAGAAGACACTATGACGGGCAGAGTGTCGTCCGAGCCAAGATAGGCATACTTCAGGTGGTCAGGCAAAACCTTGAGCTCAAGAACTGGGGCCTGAATCACTGAAGGAGGAGTGGCATTAGTACTAATTGGAAATGACGAGGGTACCTGATGATTCACCATTCTGGGGGTCTCATTTAGGGTCATGACTTCATCACAAATTCGAGGTTCTAGTTCGTAATCTGTATCCTCAACCAAGGCGTCCCCTGATTGCGTTAGGCCAACTCCTTTCTGGATTATCATGTTGAGTGTGTCTTCTCGAATTGAATCAAAATGTTTCTCTGCGAGAGAAGTGCACACGTCAATAGAAAAAGTAGTATGAGTTGCGGAACTAGGGTACCTCATGGCATCAAAGATGTTGAAGCCAATCTCCTCTCCGTCTACTTCCATAGTTAATGTTCCATTGAACACATCAATCTTTGTCTTGGCAGTTCTCATGAATGGTCTTCCCAACAGCATTAGTGGAGCTTGATTCGTAGGGGAATCCTCCATGTCTAGGACATAAAAGTCAGCTGGGAAGATGAGCTGGTTAACCTGCACAAGAACATCTTCTACGTATCCCTTAGGATACACATTAGAGCGATCGGCTAACTGAATGATAACATCGTCATGCTGTAATTTACCTAGACCTAGGGCAACATATAGTGAATATGGCATAACATTAATGGATGCGCCTAAGTCTAGCATGACTTTATCAAATGACTTGTTACCAATCACGCAGGGAACAGAAAAACTCCCTGGATCCTTCAACTTTGGGGGTAGCCGACGCTGGATTACAGCAGAAACTGTTTCACTCACCATCACAACCTCCTTCTCCCTCGTCTGGCGCCTTGGAGTGCATAACTCTTTCAGAAATTTTGCGTATTTCGGCACTTGTTTGATGCACTCGATCAAGGGCATGTTGATTTGCACCCTTTTGAAGATCTCCAAGATTTCCTCATCGGATTCATTCTTCTTAGATTTGGCAAGCCTACTTGGAAATGGTGCATGCACAAACGGGGAATTAGTAACAACCGAACTTGAAGGGATTGGGTTATTACCTTGTGTGTGGGTAGGTTGAACTGGCGGTTGTGTCATGGTGGTCTTAGTTGCCACCTTGTGCTTTTCAGCCTCAGAAACGGCTGGATCTGGTTCTATTTCTCCGAGCACTTTACCACTTCGAGTGGTGATTGCATTGGCTTCAGGTCTTACATTTGGGTTGGGCGTAGGTTGAGGTGGAAGCACCCCGCTAGCTTGGATCTTACCCATGAAGTCCACGACCTTACCCATTTGGTCCTTGAGATCAGCGATGTCTTTTTGTTGATTTTGCTGACCTGTGACAAGAGCCTGAGTTGACGCCATTAGTGTTTGCTGCCCTTGGGAAAGAGCAGCCAGCATTTTATCATAATCAGGATTAGAAGATGAAGAAGTATGATTATTTGCATGATTATGAGAAAAGTTAGAAAATGGGACCGGGGGCCTTGGTTGCCATGTGGGCCTTGGTTGCCATGTGGGCCTTGGGAACTGGTCTGGGACACGGTTTGGCCCGGTCGACATGTGCTGAGGGTTTAGGACATTGTTCGGATCTCTCCAACTGTAACCTTGGGTCCTTGGCCCTCCTTGATAGCCTCCAATGGCGTGTGCCATTTCAGTTCCGGAGTCTTCTTCCCTTGCAGTGTAGGGACATTGTTCCTCAAGATGGCCTTGAGAGCATATGGAACAAACTGGAGCTACCTGTTTCTTTAGCTCAAGCATATTCGAAAGCATAGAGGTGATTTTATCTAACTTTGAATCCTTTATAGCATGGGAACTTACCTCATGTACCTTTCTAGAAATGGGATCGGCACCTTCGTATTGTGCATCATTGAGTGCACGGCTTTCAAGTAGTGCACGACCATCTACTAGGCTCCGAGCTAAGAAACTTCCATTAGCTGCAGCATCGAGCAGTCCTCTATCCCAACCTTTGAGTCCTTCATAAAAGTAGGTTAAAAGATAGCCTTCTGTGATCCCGTGAGAAGGGCATGAAGCACAAAGTTCCTTAAACCTCTCATAGTACTGGCTGAAATTCTCATCATGTTCTTTCTGCTTGATTCCAGTGATCTCCTTTCTTAAGACCGTAATCTTTGAGGCAGGGAAGTACTTGGTAAGAAACTCCTGAACCAACTTCTCCCAAGAGTCAATATGATTGGGTGGGAGACTTAAAAGCCATACCCGTGCTCTTTCTTCCAAGGACAATGGGAAAGCTTTCAGCTTCATGATTTCCAAGTCCGCATCATCCGGACACATACTACTAATGATGAATTGGAACTCCGTTAAGTGTTTGTGTGGATCTTCATTTCTGATTCCACGGAACTTGGGTAGTTGATGAAGAACTCCACTCTTAAGCTCAATATCTTTCTTGTTGGTTCGAGGCTCGGGATACTGGATGCAGAAGTCTGTAGTGCCATTTGTGTTTGCACATGTCTGCTCCCGGATACTCAGGTTTCGTGCCATGGTTATCGGTGTTCCGAAAATCTGTTCTTCTTCTGAATTACTCTTCTCGCTTTTGGACTCACCGAATATTGGGGATGGAGGTTCGAACGAACTGGTTTGCTTAAGTGCGTCTCTGAATGTGGCGTTGCTTGGTGAGATGTCAAGTTGTCTTCTCAGCCGATCAAGCTTAGATTGATGAGCACGCATTCATAAGTTCGTACCTCTATGAAAACAAAACTCTAAGTTAGAAGGCAAGTATACACAAGAAGAGATAATAAGAGTAAGATAGTAGAGATTTGCATAAAGTATCACATAAATGGAAACCAGGATTAACAAAAAGTTACGTTAATGGAAAGAAAATGCACAAGTTCCAAATTCAAACTAATAATGCAATAAGTAGAGTTTTAGAGTGTCATGAATAACTTTCTCCTTCCGCTTCTCATAGTACTTTCCTGGGCGTACGGCCTGCGCGTACTGATAACCACCATTCCACCATTCAACATTAATCATGGCCAGTTGAGATAGATGTAACGCGAGAAGCAAGGATAATTTTAAGAGCACCCCGAGGCTAGCTCGGCATATACTCCATTGGTGTTCCCTTTCTTAATCCAAAACTTGTCACCAGTCATAACTCTCCTAGACACCATAATTAATCCAAATGATGACGTAGAGAATTACCAAACCCTAGTGTTTACAAACTCCGCCCCAACCTCATGTCCATAGATTCGAGTCTATGGTATGTGGTGATGAAATCCACACATCATGAAGGGTTAAGGAGAAAGTAAATAAGAGGGGCACTACCTGTTCCCGAAAGTAAGATTTTGAAGAAAAAGGGACTAAGAGATTCATGCAACTCTAAAACAATTAATAGGAAACAATACTTACACTTTAGGAAATTCAAAGATGAATAAAGTTTCATAAAAAAAAAATTTAATTTTTTTTTTTAATTTTTTTTTTAAATTTTTTTTTTAATTTTTTTTTTATTTATTCCGAATTTTCTTTTTTTCATTTAAAATTTAAAGTTTAACAAGACATAAACAAATAATTGATTACATAAAAATAAAATAAGTGTAAACATAAAGTTAGTGGAACATAAAGGTTATGTAATAAAATTAAAAGAAAGTTAATGGAATAAAGTTAATGTAATATAATTAAAGTTAAGGGAATAAAGAAAAAGTGTGAATATTAAGTTAAGGGAATAAAGAAAAAGTGTGAATATTAAGTTAATGGAATAAAGTATAATGGAATAAATAAAAGTAAAAGTAAAGAAAAGTGAACATATAAAATATGCATTTATGAACAAGTATCAAATTTATTATGAACAAATATATATATAAAAAAAAAAAATTATGAACATTTATGAACAAGTATAAATTAGAAATTAAGAAAAAGTAAAGTATGAGCATTATAAACAAACATAATAAGAACAATAATAAGATGGATAAATAAAATATAAACAAGTAAGTAAATGTTATAAACAAATATAATATTAACAAAAATAAAATTTATAAACAAGTATAATATGCACAATTTATATACATACACTAACAAATTAAAATGATTTTCAATTTCCCCGGCAACGGCGCCAAAAATTGACTAGGCCCAAACTACGCATTAAATTAAACATGTAATTCGAGTGTTATGCAATTTAAACCCTTTTTGTGTAGATGTAGTATTGATAAATAGGGATCGTTCTTAACCGGGGAAATTAGGGAACATTAATAATATGTTAGTGGATTATGAATAAAAGAATAATGAATTAGAGAATTAAATAATAAAAGAATTAAACAATCAAAGAATTAATAAATTAAAGAATAGATGAACAAGATAATAATAAATTAATGAATTACAAAGAATTAATAAATTAACGAATTAAAGAATGAAATAATAGAAGAATAAAGGACTTAGTTAATCAAAGAATAAAGGAATTAATTAATCAAAGAATCAATAAATTAAATAATAAAGGAATGAAAGAATAAAAGCATCAAAGAATAAAAGAATAAAGAATAAACAATGGGGGTTTTGAAGAAGTTTGTAATTATGTAAATAAGTAAAAGCATAGATAAACTCATTCTATTTCTATTCTAACTTATGCACAAAGTAGACTTCCCGTAAACACAAACTTCAACAACATACTACAATTGCAAATATTTGAATTAATCACGAAATTATACCTTCACAAACTCATATTTCTTCATACATTATTCATATTATAAATGCACCGAACAGCGGATTTTTACTTATAATATAATTACCTTAAGTTTGTGATTTAATGCGCCGAACAGCGGTCATACATTAAATCTCTCCAAATCTACTCTAAATGCCCCGAACAGCGGATCAACATTTAGTTTCGAAATGAAGTTTAAGCTCTAAAATGTAAGAAGTAAATGATTTTTAGAAAGTAAAACACATGGAGATTATACTCAATTTTCACAAAAGATAGGAAGGAGAAACCAATACATATATTGCATTATAATTAGAACCAATAACAAATAAGAGAGTTTAAGAGAATGGAGAGCAAATGTTACACTTTTCAGATTGGATGAGAACAATGGATTGTTTTTCACAAGGAACACCGAACAGCGGCTGGAACCTTATGAAGATGGAAGAAGATTAAACAAGGAAATTCGGACTTGAACTCTCAAAATTGTATTGGAACTATTTTGCCAAGATTTCTCCTAAAAGAAGCTCAATTTTGTGCTACTTGGAAGTGTATTCAACAAGTGAAATCAACTCCTATTTATAGGTGGAGAAAGCTACCCAAAAATAATATAAAAATACAATAAAAAAAATGGAATAATGGAATGATGAGTAATAAAGATTTGTGATGATGTTTAGAGGTGGTTTGAGTTGTAAAGTTGTAAAATTGGGTTGGAAAGTTGTTGGAAGGTGGCTGGTAATTGAGTGGAGGTCTGCTGGAAAATAGGGCAGGAAATTTCGGTGGCTGGCTGCTGAATTGGAGAGCTGCAGCTCGGCAGGTGCGCGCTGAAGAGAGGAGAAGCGGATCGGGACGCGCGCGCCGAATGGTGGAAGAGCAGTTCGGCCGGCGCCTGTCGACGGGTCCTCTGGGCTGCAGGGAAAACGCTGGGCTGACACGCGACGCGGGCCTGGAGGAATTGGGCTGACACGGGCCTGGGCTGGAGGAAGCTGGGCCGCACGGGCCTGGGCTGCGACGCCTGTGGGCTGGACAGCTGGGCTGCATGCGGGCTGGACCTTCTGGTAAATGGGTTGGGCTGCAGAAAACAATTGGGTTTGGGCTGTATTAATTAATTTAATTAAAATATAACTAAATTAATTATTCCACCGAATTTCGTCCATATTTTATTCGTTATAATTCCGATCGAAACGATTCTTTCGCCAAAAATACTCCAAATTACAACCTTTATTTTTCTAAACATAAAAATCACAAAATAATTTATTTTATCAATTTATTTAATATTTTAATATTAAAAGTCAAGTATAAAGGGTATAAAATAATATAAAATAATGCTTATTTAACGTCCTATCATGCGGCGGTGAGCACGGCGGCGGTCGATGACAGGTAATTTCTTCTCCCTGTGATTTTGCTCTGTTTTGCCGTCGAGTTTCAAACCGATAATCGTGGGTTTTGAGTGAGCGTCGAGAGATTTGGTGAGTTGGGTGAGCTTTAGGAGGGTCCTAGGAGTGGTCTAGTGTTGCCACTGTGACGGGGGAGGACTTGGGTGGCTGGAATAGGAAACAGGGGACAGCCGGGTTTTTGTGTCGAGTTTGGGATGATGATCTAGGGACTGTGTCGAGGTGTTAGAGTAAGGGTAATGGGTTGTTTAGGACTAGACGGTGAGGATGGTGAAAAGAGGAGTCGAATTTGTGGACGGACGGCGGAGAACTGGGAACACCGGTTCAGACCGATTCACGCGAGGTAGACGACGGTGAACAGTACCCTGTGTGCAGGCGCGTGAGGCCCACGCGCAGCCACTTTGGACGGCGCGTGGGGGCGCGTGCGGCAGTTCTTGGGAAAACAGTCAACATAGTTTTTGGTCTAGGAGTTGTAACGAATCCATTGGAATTGGTTTCGGGTTGTTCGGACGTCGTTTGAGGTTAGTCCCGCGAGGTTGAAGGTTTAGGGTTCCGGTTTGTTACGTTTAGGACTCGGGGTTTTTTGGGAAAAATTAGGTGGACCTTCGTAGACGTGTTAGTAACGTTCTTGGGTGATTGTTGACAGGATCGGGATTTCCCGAGGAAGCTGAGGAACGTACGGGACGTTCGGGACGCGACTGAGAGTTCGGTACTGTGAGTGGACCCTTTCTCTAAACTCGAGCATGCATAACTGCTTTTAATTACTTGTTTTATGGTTTTACATGTGATTTCATGATTGTTAAATGCGTGGTGTTGGTTTTCTATAATTGCACGTTTTTCGAGAAAATAACGTATTTGGCACGTTTTATGATAAAAGGTTAATTTCTGCTTATGACGTTATAGTTTCGGGATTTCAAATGATAAATGGTTTTTAATGATTATAAATGGCTTTGAGACATGGTTTGATGATCAAAGTTTCGGTTTTAGAATCGGATTTCGGAAAGCGGAATTTGGTTTTAAAGTTGAAAAGTGGAATTCCGGATTTGGATTCGGAATGACGGTTTTGGATGCCAGAAGGGCATCAGACCAGTGATTTCGAATTCGGGTTTGGATATGGATTTAGAATGGTTTTCAATGGTTTTGGATTGGATTTTCTGGATCTGGTTATTGGGTTTAAAGACCCAGATATTGATTTGACGGGGGAAGGACCCGGATTAGGTTTAAAGACCCGGATTGAGTTTAAAGACTCGGGAGTTTAAAGACTCGGATATATTGATATTTCCCCCGTAGGCCTGTTGAGTTTAAAGACTCGGGAGTTTAAAGACTTGGATATATTGATATTTCCCCGTAGGCCTGTTGAGTTTAAAGACTCGGGAGCTTAAAGACTCGGATATTATTGAGGCCTGGATTGAGTTTAAAGACTCGGATAGATCCAGCAGGTTTGATCGGATAATGATGGCTTGATATTTATGTTTTGTGATACGGTTTTATGGTGTTTATGATATGATTTCTATAACTGTTTTTATAATGTTCTACAATTGTTTTTATGACGATCTTTATGTGACTTATAACTATTTTTGGTAACTGGGTTATGCATGTGATTTCAAAACGGAGGGCTAAAACCCTGGTTTTATTATGAAATGGTTTTCGGAAATTCTTTTCTTATTTATGCTCCACTCACACCTTCTGTTTTAAATTTCCCTCCAGGTCGTGGAGCTAGCGCGGGGTTGTGACTTCGAGGCAGCGTCGGAGGCATAGAATTTTTAGAGAGTGACCCCGGAGTGCTTAAACTTTTTTGTTGTGCGTGTATCTTGTTTACCGGTTTTCTTTCCTTTGTCTTTGGTACTATGCTCTGTAAAACTTGAATTCGGGATGTTTAAAGTTTCTCCTGCGTCTGACTGTGTATTTTGGTGGTTTTTCGTGAGTTTACTTCGGTTTAGTGTCGGGTGTCAGGGTGTCAGACGGGAGCAGGATTTACCTCGGTTTTCGGGGTGAAACCGGGGTGGGTCCTGACATCGATGGATTTGGTTTATGTTGTATCCTTGGATTTTGATTTCGTGGTTTTGGGCTGAGGCCCGGTGTTTATGATTGCGGGCTAATACCCGATGGTTGAGGAAGGAAAAATGATTTTGAGTTTCATATGAGTTTTCCTTATGTTGGAATTTGATACACGAATTTCTTATGTTGAAAATGTAACGGTTTGCGAAACGATTTTTGTATGCATGCATTGGTTTTACGCGGAGGATAAAAACGTCTTTTGTAACAGTTTTTATAAACTGATTTATTTTTGTCCACTCACACCTTTTGGTTTTTATTGACCCTCCAGGTTGTGGCGCGTTGATCGAGGCTGATCGTGAGGCGGAGGCATGAGTAAGCACATGTGGCTATTCCTGGTCTGGCACGTACTGAGGGTAACTTGGGGATTTCAGTCGTCTTGCCAGGCGGGAGCAGGACCGGGCACGGTTAACAATGCCCTTTTCGGGGGCCGTCCTGTCACGATGGCCATCCGTCCAACATGAAATCTTTTTTATTTTATTTTTTGAGTTTATTGGTACAACTTTCAAGTTAATTGGATACCATATGAGTACATTTGTAACAACCCGTCCCGAGAATAGGGATAAGTGGAGTGATTAAGGTGTGATTAGTAAGGTTAATCAAGGGTTAGGTGGTCCCGAGGGGTCCGGGAACTTAGAAGGACGATTTTGCCCCTGGGTCGGGCAGAAATGTTGACTTTTATTTCGGGTGGTCAAATGGGAGTTGACCAGTGACCAGGACGTAGTTGAGGACGTTACGAATCCGTAGGCAGGTGGCACGCCCGATTCCGACATCCGAGGAGAAAGTTGTGATGTTCGGAAGATTGAGGGCATAACCGTAATTTGGAAAATTAGGGGGGAAACGTTGACTTTTTATACGAACGGGTTTTGGTAAGTTGACCTAAGACCGTTAGATAGATCTCGTCGTCCCGAGTTCGATGACAGGCGGCCCGTATTCATCGGACGTACGATGTGGGAGTTATAGGTCTAGAAAGGTAGTGGCAAAGTTGTAATTTTGGGTAAAACAGAAGGGCATTTTAGTCTTTTGTGCTCTGGGGTGTGTGCAACAGATAAGGACAGATGAAGGGTTGAGATTGAGCCACATGTGAGATGAAGGGTAGGATGGTGACACGTGCTAAAGGTGGAGTGGTTTCTGGGGGGTTCCAGTGTGTGCACGGTCCAATTATTTGGGTGCAACCCGGAAAATATCTATTTTCATACCCAACCACATGTAATCACAAATCACATTTCATAACCCATATATCACTATTAGAAAACCTTTATCAGTGGAAATCCTCGATTGTGGCATCAAAATCCGAAAACCAACATTTTCTCGAAAACCTTGCCAAAATCGTCTTTTCCTCGAAAAACGTGCAAATACATAAAATCATCATTTCATATTCAATAAACATAGATTCATAAGTAAAACCATAAAACACATTTATAAAAACAGTTATGCATGATCGATTTTAAGGAAAGGGTCCACTCACAGTACTGAGCCCTACTCGCGTCCCGAACGTCCAGCCCGTTCCTCGGCTTCCTCGGGAAATCCCGATCCTGTCAAACACCGCCAAATTACATCACTAACACGTCTACGAAGGTTCACCTAAATTCCCTCAAAAATCCCCGAACCGAAGACTTAAAACCCCGG
The DNA here is from genome assembly GCA_032719365.1 of Prinsepia uniflora. Classification (NCBI taxonomy): domain Eukaryota; kingdom Viridiplantae; phylum Streptophyta; class Magnoliopsida; order Rosales; family Rosaceae; genus Prinsepia; species Prinsepia uniflora. Next base: position 74,158,999 of record CM064865.1, on the reverse strand, counting down.
GACCCTACACATTCACCCTCGCGGAACTACACTCAAACGACTTCCGATTAACCCGAAACCAACTCCATCGAACTCACAACAACTCCTAGACCAAAAACTATGTTGACCGTTTCTCCCAGAACCGCCGCACGCGCCCCCACGCGCCGCCCAAAGTGGCTGCGCGTGGCCCCACGCGCCAGCTACAGTGTCACCGTCTACCTCACGTAGACCGGGCTCGACACAGTGCCTGCTGTTTGAACCGGCGAGAGCGGTTCACCGCCGTGCCTGCACCATTTTCCTCCCTCTCTTCACCATCCTCTTCGTCCAACCTTAAGCTATCCATCCCCCTCCTCCTTAGAACTCGACACGGCCCCTACACCGTCGACTCAAGCTCGAACCAGACGGCCTGAACTCCCCTGTTTCACAATCCAGCCACTCCGGTCACCCTCCGTCACGGTGACTGTCCCAGACTCTTCCTAGGACCTCACTGAACCTAATCCAACTCTTCTACACCTTCGACTCAGTCCCTGGGATCACGACTCTTGGATTGAAACAAAACGGAAAAACAGGGCACACAGAGTCCCTCCGTCGCGCCAACCACCACCGTGCACCTCTCGTCACGGCAACACAATCAGACGGTTCCTAGGACTCAACTAAATCCCCTAAACCACTATAGACCCAACGATTCAACCCCTAGACTCACGACTTTCGATTCAAAACTCGACGGGAAAACAGGGCAGGATTACAAGGAAGAGGGATTACCTGCAACCGTCCACCACCGTGCTCGCCGCCGCGGTTCCTGGAGTCCACAACGTCGCCTCAGCCTCCTCTCGAGGTCAATCACACTTACACACGGCCACAGCACCACCAGCTCCCTCAGTTCCTCTCTGTTTTTCTCTGAAGTTCTCGTGGCTCTCAACTCACTCACACACCACCTGCACACTTCTAACCCACTCAGCACCACCCCAGCATCTCTCAACCTCCTTCTAATCACTCTTCACTCACCAGAACTCATCAACATCCACGATCAATCCTCAATTCCTCCTCACTAGCTCACCCTGTTTCTATCTGGGTCGAAGAACTCACACTTGCACGGTTGCACCCAAATAATTGGACCGTGCACACACTGGAACCCCCCAGAAACCACTCCACCTTTAGCACGTGTCACCATCCTACCCTTCATCTCACATGTGGCTCAATCTCAACCCTTCATCTGTCCTTATCTGTTGCACACACCCCAGAGCACAAAAGACTAAAATGCCCTTCTGTTTTACCCAAAATTACAACTTTGCCACTACCTTTCTAGACCTATAACTCCCACATTGTACGTCCGATGAATACGGGCCGCCTGTCATCGAACTCGGGACGACGAGATCTATCTAACGGTCTTAGGTCAACTTACCAAAACCCGTTCGTATAAAAAGTCAACGTTTCCCCCCTAATTTTCCAAATTACGGTTATGCCCTCAATCTTCCGAACATCACAACTTTCTCCTCGGATGTCGGAATCGGGCGTGCCACCTGCCTACGGATTCGTAACGTCCTCAACTACGTCCTGGTCACTGGTCAACTCCCATTTGACCACCCGAAATAATAGTCAACATTTCTGCCCGACCCAGGGGCAAAATCGTCCTTCTAAGTTCCCGGACCCCTCGGGACCACCTAACCCTTGATTAACCTTACTAATCACACCTTAATCGCTCCACTTATCCCTATTCTCGGGACGGGTTGTTACAATCTTCCCACCTAAAAAGAATTTCGTCCCCGAAATTCCACAGCTAGTTCCCAACCCCTAGGGTCTCCTACCCGGAATCAACAACAGATCAACAACAACTTCTCCTAGGTTTCCTATCTATCATCTCCACCTTGGGTATTTCACTCCATCCCCAGCTACTGTTACCACAGCCAACCCTAGCTATGTAACAACTACATGGTGTACGCAAGGGAAACTCTATGAACAGAAAACAAAGGTATTATACAATACCTCATGTCACAATACCCGACAGAAATCATAGAGTACATCCTCGTATACAACCACCCATCTCCCTCGGCTACCATTCCGGCCACGGTCGGACTAACTCCACAAAGTCCTAAAGGCAAACTCTAGCTTGTGGGTTCTCTCCTTCCACAGTCACTCCTTTCCTCTACTTCCCGTCAACCTACTACGGAACTTACTGTACACTCCAAGTCCTCTAGGCGAACTCCTAGACTCTACCCCGAAATCCAAACACCAAACTGACAGAACAACCAAAAGTAAAACAAATACCTGTCCCCACGTCTGGTATCGCCTGATCCTCCTGCTGAGTCATCGAGAACACCCGGGCCTGAGATCCTGACGCTCTACCACGACCCCTCGAACTACTCGTGGCTGTGCCACCACCTCCTCTAGTGCCCGCTGTCCCTGATGCTGTACTCTGTCCGGACTCCGCTACTCCTCTGCCTACACCACCTTCCTGTGGCAACAGTGGACACTCACGTCGGAAATGACCTCGCTCCCCGCAGTAGAAACACACATTCCAGCCTGGTCCGCTACTCGGTCTCCCCGTGGACGCTACCGACGTCGCACTCGCTTGCGGAGTCGGCGGTACTCGATAACCCCAAACTCCTGAACTCTGGGCGCTACCAGGCCTACCAAAACGATCATCGCCCGACGAGGACGATCCACCGAAGTTACCTCTTTTCGGTGTCCGCTGGCTCGAAGCTCCAGGAATAGAAGGTTCCCGGCGTCGCACCGGCAAACTAGCCTCAACTCGCACCGCAGCATCCGACAAGTCTCGGAGGGTAGCAAAAGATCCAGCCGTCACTACGGCTCGAATCTCACCTCGCAAACCCAACTCAAACCTACGGCATTTCTCGGCTTCAGTGGCCACAAAGGCAGGAGCAAACCGAGACAACATCTGGAACTTCCGTTCGTACTCTGCCACTGTCATATTCCCTTGCTGGAGATGCAAAAACTCTGCCTCCTTGGCATCCCGGAAAGAACGAGGATAATACTGTTCCAGAAACCGTTCCCTAAACGTCTCCCAGGTCACACTGTGAACATCCCAACCGGACAACTCGAGGGTATACCACCACTCGTACGCCGCACCATCTAGTAAAAAGGTAGCTAGCAATACTCGCTCCTCCGGCGGACAATGCATCACCGCAAAAATCCGCTCCAGTCTAGTAATCCACCTCTGAGCTTCCTCAGGATCAGCCCCACCACTAAAAGTAGTAGCCCCGAGCCGCTGGGCTCGCTCAATCGTGGCACTCTCCGTCTCTCTGGCTACTTCTTCAGGTTGTGGAGAGGGTCTACGTCTCGGAGGCATCGTCAACCGCACACTGAAAGAGGCATAGAAGTAGTCAAACAACTGAAACACAACCTCACAAACCGACAGACCCAACAAACTCGACAAACCTATGCTCTGATACCAATTGTCAGGACCCACCCCGGTTTCACCCCGAAACCCGAGGTAAATCCCGCTCCCGTCTGACTTCCCGACGCAAAACTCAAGTAAAACTCACTCACATTCTAACCAGTCAAACGCAGGAGTAATTAGACACAAAGTCCCGAAGGTAGCATTTACAAAACATAGTACGAACATACAAAGAAAATAAAACCGATAACTACACGCACACGGAAGCCTTTACTCTACTCTGGGAACCCTCACGTCACTTCTATGCCTCAGACTCTGCCTCGACGTCAAGACCCCGCGCTAGCTCCACAACCTGGAGGGCAATTAAAACAGAAAATGTGAGTGGACCAGAAAGTACAAAAGTTCAAAACCCATTTTACAAGAAAACCGAGTTTAACCCTCCGTTTTGAAATCACATGCATAACCAGCAGTTATAAACACATTTATAAAATAATCATTATAAACATCATAAGAAACAGAAACACTATAAAATACCATAAGAAACCACACATGAGTATCAGAAAACCGTATCATAAACCATAACCACCAAATCATCATTTTCTCGATCAAACCTGCTGGATCTATCCGAGTCTTTAAACTCCCGAGTCTTTAAACTCAATCCAGGCCTTAATCATATCCGAGTCTTTAAACTCCCGAGTCTTTAAACTCAAGGCCTACGGGGGAAATCAATATATATCCGAGTCTTTAAACTCCCGAGTCTTTAAACTCAATCCGGGTCTTTAAACCCAATCCGGCCGGTCCCCCGTCACATATATCCGGGTCTTTAAACCCAATATCCAGATCCAGCAAATCCAATCCCAAAACCATTTAAAAACCATTTACCAAATCCTCATCCAAATCCGAATCCGAAATCACTGGTCCGATGCTCTCCCGGCATCTAGAACCGTCATTCCGAACCCAAATCCGGAAAATATCTATTTTCATACCCAACCACATGTAATCACAAATCACATTTCATAACCCATATATCACTATTAGAAAACCTTTATCAGTGGAAATCCTCGATTGTGGCATCAAAATCCGAAAACCAACATTTTCTCGAAAACCTTGCCAAAACCGTCTTTTCCTCGAAAAACGTGCAAATACATAAAATCATCATTTCATATTCAATAAACATAGATTCATAAGTAAAACCATAAAACACATTTATAAAAACAGTTATGCATGATCGAGTTTAAGGAAAGGGTCCACTCACAGTACTGAGCCCTACTCGCGTCCCGAACGTCCAGCCCGTTCCTCGGCTTCCTCGGGAAATCCCGATCCTGTCAAACACCGCCAAATTACATCACTAACACGTCTACGAAGGTTCACCTAAATTCCCTCAAAAATCCCCGAACCGAAGACTTAAAACCCCGGGACCCTACACATTCACCCTCGCGGAACTACACTCAAACGACTTCCGATTAACCCGAAACCAACTCCATCGAACTCACAACAACTCCTAGACCAAAAACTATGTTGACCGTTTCTCCCAGAACCGCCGCACGCGCCCCCACGCGCCGCCCAAAGTGGCTGCGCGTGGCCCCACGCGCCAGCTACAGTGTCACCGTCTACCTCACGTAGACCGGGCTCGACACAGTGCCTGCTGTTTGAACCGGCGAGAGCGGTTCACCGCCGTGCCTGCACCATTTTCCTCCCTCTCTTCACCATCCTCTTCGTCCAACCTTAAGCTATCCATCCCCCTCCTCCTTAGAACTCGACACGGCCCCTACACCGTCGACTCAAGCTCGAACCAGACGGCCTGAACTCCCCTGTTTCACAATCCAGCCACTCCGGTCACCCCCCGTCACGGTGACTGTCCCAGACTCTTCCTAGGACCTCACTGAACCTAATCCAACTCTTCTACACCTTCGACTCAGTCCCTGGGATCACGACTCTTGGATTGAAACAAAACGGAAAAACAGGGCACACAGAGTCCCTCCGTCGCGCCAACCACCACCGTGCACCTCTCGTCACGGCAACACAACCAGACGGTTCCTAGGACTCAACTAAATCCCCTAAACCACTATAGACCCAACGATTCAACCCCTAGACTCACGACTTTCGATTCAAAACTCGACGGGAAAACAGGGCAGGATTACAAGGAAGAGGGATTACCTGCAACCGTCCACCACCGTGCTCGCCGCCGCGGTTCCTGGAGTCCACAACGTCGCCTCAGCCTCCTCTCGAGGTCAATCACACTTACACACGGCCACAGCACCACCAGCTCCCTCAGTTCCTCTCTGTTTTTCTCTGAAGTTCTCGTGGCTCTCAACTCACTCACACACCACCTGCACACTTCTAACCCACTCAGCACCACCCCAGCATCTCTCAACCTCCTTCTAATCACTCTTGGATCTAGCGCGGGGTCTTGACGTCGAGGCAGAGTCTGAGGCATAGAAGTGACGTGAGGGTTCCCAGAGTAGAGTAAAGGCTTCCGTGTGCGTGTAGTTATCGGTTTTATTTTCTTTGTATGTTCGTACTATGTTTTGTAAATGCTACCTTCGGGACTTTGTGTCTAATTACTCCTGCGTTTGACTGGTTAGAATGTGAGTGAGTTTTACTTGAGTTTTGCGTCGGGAAGTCAGACGGGAGCGGGATTTACCTCGGGTTTCGGGGTGAAACCGGGGTGGGTCCTGACAACATTTCTAAATATCTAATATAATATGTTTTATATTTAAATTAGTATTTGATATAAAAAAATTTGGAATATAAATATAAGGTTAATTTAAATATTAATGAATTTTTTAAGCAAATTATATTGAATGGTAGGATTTCATAGAGTAGAGATGGTTAATTTGAAACAAATTATGTTGAATTCAATTCAAGTAAATTATGTTGAATTGAAGAAACTTATTTGAATGGTTAATTTGAATATTAATGGATTTTAGAAAAATATGAGATGAGTATAAGATTAATAAGAATTCGTTTTACATCTAATTTTCACTAATTAATGTCCAATTTTTAAAATTATTATGTAAATACAAATTCCCTGATTTTCTAAATTATTAAATGTAAACTCTATTATTATATGCTTATTTTTATGTTTTAACTATATTAACATTTAATTATAGTAGTTCACTTCAATTTATGTTTATATTTAAAATTTATATTATTAATCATTAGCAGAACTCTATTGTATCGTATTATTCATCATATATTTATTATAGCAAAGTTATTTTATCATTTTTATTAGTCAAATATAACCATTATTGGGTACTTAAGTTTTTCCCAAAATTTCATTCAAAATGTCCAACTTTAAGACCGAATTTCCGTTATTTTTGTTGACCTTAAACGATGATATCTGTAAATTTGACTAGCGATATATCCGTCGATATCGATATTTCAATCCTTGGTTATATGTTCAAATTTGAAAAAATGAATTTAATATTCAAGGTTGATGAAAATATAGAGAGTCTGATTTTAGTAGCTGTAGAAACTGGCTAGCTATTAATAGTTTTTGGGTCATTTTAAATTAAATTTATCCAAAAGCTTATTGAGTCTGTTACGGATGCTCTTACAACGACTCACCATTAACGACGCAAATTGAAACTCAAAGGCGAATTCTGGAACATATAGAGCAATAAACAAAGGGGTGGGCACAAATCCGTTAAAACTACTAATCGATTCGCTTCAAAGTTATTTATCCAACGGTTTAGGTTTGACCGGATAAAAGTGAAACGATTTGAGAATTCAAACTTTTCCGTTAGTAACAGTTTGGATTTGGATTTTCATTTTGGAAATTTGTTAAATTCAAACCAAACCGTTAATGAATATATTAATTTTTATTAATGTTTAAATCTATTATTAATATAAAATAAAAATAATAAAAATAAAAAGATACCTAGATATACGGATATACCCATATATATAAGTATATGTATACTCATATAAGAGTATAATAAAATATTATTAAATAATATGTGTTTGATAAATTTTAGTATAGTGATAATATTTGTAATTCAATACTTAGCAAGCTTAATATATAACATTTTGAATATTGAATATTGATTTATTTTTTTTTTGTGTCCTTATTTTTTATATTCCCTTATTTTTTTTATTCCTTAATGATTTTAAATCGTTTCGATCCAAACCGAACCGTTAGTAACAGTTTGGATCGAAACAGTTTTATTTATAATTTTAGAAAATCAAAATCGTATCGAACTATTAAGATTTTAATGATTTGAATATTGTCAATATCTGTATCGAACCGATACCCACCTACTAAAAAACCTATATATGATGGTGTTGTGTCCAAAAAATTTAGTTAGGCGCGCCAGTTAATACAGAAACACCGTGGCCATGTTCGTATCTCTGTGCTGAACATTTTCTTTTCTGGTACGAACAATCATAGCTTTCACTCTTTGACTCGCCACTGAGCCTAACGACACGTATCTCTAAGTTGGGACAGAATGGTCATTTGCTAGGTGTATAAAGTAGCAGAAGATCATCATAAACCTCAGCAGGAGATTACCAAACTATCCCCCCTTCCTGTCTTGTGTGCCCAGCCAGCAAATTTGATTGGGCCAAATTCAAAATAATACCCATCCTCATCACCAACCCATTTGCCAAAATTTTCTGTATGCATGTCTGAGCTGTAAACCTTGGACTCAAAATTAAAATTGAAAGGACAGAGAGAGAGAGAGATAAAGTCTTCTCTTATCAAAAAAGAGAAAGAAAAATAAAGTGTTTTTGGTTTGTGGGTCTGAGAAAAGTTTGTGCCTTGACTCTTGGTATTGTTGTTGTGACGAGAGGAGAGGAGAGAATTTTTGGGGGTAGGGAAGAGAAGAAGATTATTGGGTGTGAAAATCTGGGATGGCAACATTTGCAGGGACAACCCAGAAGTGCAAGGCATGTGAGAAAACAGTGTATTTGGTTGATCAGCTCACTGCTGACAACAAGGTCTACCACAAGGCTTGCTTTAGATGCCACCACTGCAAGGGCACCCTCAAGGTCACTTTCCTCACTCTCACTTTCACAAAGATACACCCACATCCTTAACCTTAAGGGCACCCTAAAGGCTCTTACTTTCTCTTTGATTTTCATTGATTTCATGGTTTCTGATGCTCTTTTGCTGCTATTTTTGTTGGTCACGTCTCTGCCCTGCTTTTCTTCGAAGTTCATTTTTTGTGCTCAATTCTGGATTTTTCCATCTGGGTTTAATCTTGTTATAAGATTTGATGATCGTATTGATGTATGAATATAATTGAAAGGAAATATCCTAATTTTACAATCATAACTTGTTTTCTCACAAGGTTTTGCTTAGCAAGAAGCTAATAATTAGCTCTTTAGTTGTGTTACTAAGTTAGGCCATTGATCTTTGGATGTGGGCATGTAGATCCACTGGGAATTGCATTGGCCTGATCTTTATTCCTGTCTATACATCTTAAATTTATCTGCATTGACAAGGTTCTTGAAGAGATTTCTCTTCAATTGAGTCATCTGTAAACATGCCGGAGATCGATATGCACTTTGTTGGTTGTCGTCAAGTTGTGCTATATAGGTGGTTGAATCTAGTAAAGCATGTAACTTTTGAGTTTTTTTGATAGTTTAAAATTTTTGGTAATGAGAAATTGCTTTCTTGAAGGTTGTATTGTGGATATATTCAGAGATGGTTCCGCTCAAGTTGTCAATTACTTCCAGAATAGTGATAAAAGATCTGTTCACGACTCTACTCGATTGACTTTCATAATGGTAGCAGAAAGACTTGTTCAGAACCTAAATCAGAGAATATTTTGAGTATAAAAATTTGGCTTACAAACATATTAGAATTGTATTTTAGTAAGAATGTGGTCTCTAAATCTTTGGAGACCGAGTGATTTCATTAATGGTTCAGATTATATTTCATTTGAAATGTATCTTAATCAAATGCAGGTGACCTGATTTTCACATTAAACTCTCTATGATGAAATCTTTACTCTTTAAAGAGAGAGAAAGCTGGACTCTTGATGTCTAGTTGTACTTCATTATTGTAGGTGTGATATTTATGAGATGATGTCTTATATATTTCCCTTATTTACTTATGTATACAGCTCAGTAACTATTCCTCTTTTGAGGGTGTTCTATATTGCAAGCCCCACTTTGACCAGCTATTTAAGATGACTGGAAGCTTGGATAAAAGTTTCGAAGGTGATGCTTAAGCTGCGATTACTTGTCTTAGATCATACTTACCTATATATGCTTATATGTGCTTGCTAAATTTAAATGTTGAACTTATGTTTTCTCCTATAATTGTGTTTTAGGTATCCCAAGAACTGTTCGAGACAGGTCTGATCAGGTACCTACATTGATATGCTAATACCTTTCTCATTTCTTCATTCATAGTGCATACAGTTCATACATGGGTGATAAGAAAATAAATCGAAGTTAGGGCTAACTGTTTCCAAATGTGAGAAAAATTACGCAGGTCAACAGTAAAGTTTCCAGCTTATTCGCCGGGACTCAAGACAAGTGTGTTGCTTGCAAGAAAACAGTTTATCCCATTGAAAAGGTAAATTTATGTTCAAAGTATAGGTCAAACAATTATGGATACAATTTTGCAGGATCTAATCATAATAACCTTGCTGTAACAACACATACATCCTCAGTCCAAAGTATACGTCAAACAATTATGGATACTATTTTGGTTACATTTTAGAATGTGCATAATATAATCTGCCGGCTTCATTTTTTCAGGTGGCAGTTGATGGCACATCATACCATAAGCCTTGTTTCAGGTGCGTCCATGGAGGCTGCGTGATCAGTCCATCAAACTATGTAGCTCATGAGCACCGTCTCTACTGTAGGCATCATCACAGCCAACTCTTCAAGGAAAAGGGAAATTTCAGCCAACTCAGCAAGCATGAAGAAGTTGTTACAGAGGTGACTGAGAATTTTGAGGCTTAGTATTCCTATAAAAACTTCCATACCAAAACCGTTCACTCCCGGAATATGAGTTTCTAAGCAAGATTCCGATGAAACTGTTGTAGCATAATTGAAGAGAGCTATTGGGGTTCCCATTTTCTATCTCTGTAATATGTTGCAGGTAAAAAAATTTGTTTTGCATTTTGTTGCTAAGTTGTGAGTGTGAGTTTGAATTGAATGGATAACATACAGAGAATTATGGCCTAGTTTTCCAATAAAACACCGATAGGCTGAAAATCCTATGTTTTCAGATTTGAATTTTGCTATGGTTTCATTTCTAATGGCTACAACTTTCTTTGTCTGCATTTCAATTTCTTAGTTTTATGCATCATCAATGTAGAAGTTGATGGCCTTGGCAATTGAAGCCATGTATTGGCATTTTGTTTTGGCTGGTTGGTTTCTTCAACTCCAATAAGCCAAAAATTGACTTATTTTTCATTGCCTGTTGTCAAATAAATTTGAATTTATAATCCTACAAATTGGTAGTTGAAGGCTGTTTTTGACTTAAAATAATCACACTGTTGAGAAATTCATTCATAGTACCTATGACTTCTCCTTTTTTTGGTTTGCAAGATTCAATTTTTTAAGACTTGATTTTTCTTCGGTTCACAATTTTTGCCATTTTCGATTTCTTCCATTTAGGCTGTACTAGATTAATTTTTTTTTTTGTTTCAATTCATATGGTCCAATTCCTTGCTTCATAAGATTAGGTCTTTGTTAAGGCCCAATTTTTACTTCGCAAGATACATTTTTTAACTTCATAAGGTCTTCTATTGGGTTCACTTTTGTTTACCTTTTCACATAATACGTTTCAATTTTTTCCTTTATTTGTTTCAGTTTTTATTAAGAACCATTTGTTTGCTTCACAGATTTCAATTTTTTAATTTGTCTGCTCCATTTACTATGGTTTTACTATGGTTTTATTAAGAACCTTTTGTTTAAGTTTTCGATTTTTACCCTGTTTAGTTACAGTTTTAGTTTATTCTGCTTTTTGCCTCACATGGTCGGTTTTTGGCATCATTGAGTTCACATTTTTGTTTCATAGGATTCAGTTTCTTGCTCCACTGGATTCAATTTTCTCTAAAGCCTATTTACTTTTTCCCAAGTTTCGATTTTAACTTCATAATGCTACAATTTTACCCGAGTTACATTGTACTTCCTCATAATGAAAATATGAACACTTCAACATCCTTTTCTTCAAGTGTTAATAACTTTTCTCATCAGTAAGCCAACAATATGATAACATTTAGTGGGTTTTCAAAAGGCAAAATACAGACAAATTTTATGTAATTCTTCTCTAAATTTGTTCAACAATGGAAACCTCATTATGCCCCACATTGAAAGTGGGATTCATTTATTTCATGGAATCTGAGGACCCCCCAAATTGAACAATCAGCTGAATAAGTTTGCATGCCTACCCAAAAGTAGCCTCTTCTGAGCTGTTACCAATTGTCCTACTTACAAAGCTATTTTTCATAAGAAGTGGAGCAACAATATTCATTTTTATTATTTTGAATATATATAAATTTTATATATAAAGTCAAAATCAAAATCAATTAAAAATAAATAAATATAAGGAAAGAAAAAGCTGCCCTTTGCTTTATTATCATTGGTCTCTGTCTTGCTCTCTGTAGTCTGTACAGAAAATCAAAAGCAGAAGATGATGAGAAGAATCAATGATTCTGGGAAGTTTCTGTTTTTACTTTCACTTGTTCATTACAAGATGTCCATTGTTGTTGGTTTGTCTCAAACTCTCTCATTGTCAAAAAAGTACAGGCTTTGGTCATTAAAGATAACTTTGGAGCCCTTTTAGAGGCTTCATATGTTACCTCATTTGAGTATATAATTATATATATATATATAATTATGTGGAGTTTTTGTTGTATGACATCTCAATCTCTAATCAAAGGGTTTGATGGTTGATACTTCACAATTTTTATTAAAAACCAAATATTTTGCGTAGAATCGAATTACATATGATTATATAGATCTATATTTTCCAAGACTCGAAGGGTTATATAAAATAAAGTAAGTTAAACGTAATTAATGGACAAAAACAAACTGAGAAGTGCAGAAGAAGAGAAATGTGAAACCACTTCCTACAGTGTACACACGCAATATGCTTTGGCATGGAGCTTGACTGTGAATGTGATGATTGTGTGCAATGTGCATGCAAGATAAAGTTTACTTTTTGTTGCCGACCTAGGTCATTTCATAATTGCTTGAATAATCCATTGAAGCATGGCTTCTTGAAAGCTAGATATTATGGGATGAAAAATCTTTATCTGCAGTGGAATTTTATGGGGAAATTTTAGACGAAGAAGAATGATTTTTCCTTATACTGATCTTATGTACTTATCAAACAAACTGTGAATATTATGATGCCACACAGAGATTTAACCAAAGCAATTTCCTTTTTTTGAACTAAAATTTCATTAAAAAGAAGAGCTCTTCATTACATTGATTCTAACCATTCCATTCTTAATTTTCTATACACAACTTACTAAACCCCTCTCCTGTTCCTTCTGCAGCTGGAGTAGTGATTAATCCATGCTCCACTGTTGCTTACGCGCGCGATGTGGGCAGATTAGGACACATATATAAAGATCTCAGCTTGCAGCCTCTGAGATGCTGTGCAGTGAGGGCTGCCATGTTCTTGACGCTGTCGCTGATGATGTTCTTGGTCGGTGTCTCTCATTTTTAGTCACCTGTATAAATACATTTAATTTCCAGGTTTAATTCTAAATTACAAAAAGACAAATTTGAACAGATTAATTAATATAAATTATTTTAATTTTTCATGGAAGAACACAAATATTAATTTCACAAGTAATTATTTATTATTAATTGGTTGATTCAATTATTTGTTTATTGATTTATTTAAATGATTCGCTTAGCCTAAGCTGACCATTAATTATTTGTTTATTCATCTACTTAATGATTTAGGCCGTTACAGAAGGAAATAATAACCCAATGCCCCTTCCCCGATTTTATGCTGATTAACAAATGAAAAAGAATCTTCTTTAATTACGTTTCTTGTCTAAAATATAAAACGCTTAATTAACTAAATAATTAATTTCACTTAACAAGCAGCAATGAAATTAATTAATTAATTAATTAATTAACCACTTGATCATTTCGAGCAAACAAAAGTACAATTAATTAATGTTGGTTTCAGAAATTCAATTCAATCTATTGCTAAATGTGACAGATTTATGAGATGTGAAAATCAGATTAATAAAAATAATCAATTGAAACTAAGAAAAAAATAATAATAAAATTTAATTACCTGATTGTCCTTGTCCAGCTCAGAATCCTCAGATCTTCTGGGTACTTGTGGTTGCTCTCCTTCTACCTGGCTTCTCTTCTTCACCTTTGCTTGCTTCTTTGCCCACAAACCCTTCATCACCTCTAAAAGCCACCAACCCAAAAACTATCATTAACAGTTTAACACTATGAACTCATAAAATCAAAAAGAAGAAAGCAAAAACAAAATAAAAAATTAATCTATAATACAATCCACCAGTGCATCGATACACTAAAATACTGTAACACGTACGTATGGTTAATTAGATTAAGAAATGCAGCATATATATATCAACTAATTTGTAAAGTTACATTATTTATTATGGTATATCGATGCACAAGTGATTATGGAAGAACGATCTTCATCCATCAATTTTTAATTATGTAAACAAATTAGTGTATCAATCATATATAACAGTGCTTAAAAAGAAATCTAAACATGGAAATTAAAGGTTAAATAATCACTTAGAACTCATAATATTGAAGAAATTAAAATAACTGAAAAGAAATTACGACTAAACCACCAGTGTATCTTTACACCAAAAAATATTATATATAGCAGGTTAAGTTAAGGATGAAGATATCTTATAGACCCGAAAAATTTATTAGATAAAATTGGTGTATCTATACCAAGGTAAACTGTGGATGATCGTGAATTAGAAAGAATAAATTTTTTTTTTTTGACAAATTAAAAAAAGAGAAAAAGTTGAAACCTTGAGTGGTGATGAGGCGGTAGACTTGGCCGAGGACAAGAGTGTCAGTTGGCCGGAGGAGCTTTATGCGAGTCAACCGGACTGAGGTTGTTGCTTTATTATTGATGTTGTTGTTGTTGATTTTGTGATCTTTGTCGTGGTTGTCATCGCTGCCACCACCATTTTTATTGGGATTAGAGGCGGGGCCGTCGCACAAGGTGGTGGAGATGAGAAGGGCAACGTAGTGGCCAGGGTTCATCTTCATGATCTCAGCCGCACTCACAGCCCAATAAAACTTCTCTTCTTTCCCATTTGGGTGTTGAACCACCAGAGTTGCCGCATCAATTGCCTGACAATTTCCCATTTTGTCCCTCACACCGGTCACCGGCCACAGAGAGGGAAACAAAAATGAAGAGAAGGGCAAGAGAGAGGAGGTGGTTTGAGCTATGCAACAAGGTCTTTATAGCCTCTACCACCGCCCACTAATTTCTCGCTCTCAGCGCCCTGCAGGACTTCTTTTTTACTTCTGTGATTAGGGGCTAACTAAATAATTAAGCCTGATCAGGGGTTTTTTGGTAATTGACCTAAGAAGACACTCTAAATCTGTGTGACGTGGCGAGGTGTGAGTGGACAACTCGGACGGATGGCTTGAGGTTTGAATATGCTGGTTGGTGTTAATCAGATGCGTTACAAAAAGATGCGTTACAATGGCGACAAGTCGTCTAACGCTTGTTCGTTTCACTTAATTTGGGTGAGACGACCGTACGTTAGTGCCACGTCACCATATTAAATACAACCACCCCAAATCAATTTTAGGATCAATTGAATTAAACACATTTGATCATATTAAATATTTTTTTATACAGTAATTATATTCAGATATTGAATTAAGAAATTAACGATTCTAATTATAATGTGATATCATATTTATATATATTATACACTAAAGTCTCGTTTGATATGCCGTATTGTACTGACTATTTCAGTCGAATAGACTGACTATTCAGTCGGGTGTTTTGTATTTTTTCGGATTAGAATACCGACTATATTATACTAACCGGATTATATCATATTAGTTGATACAAAATACTTATTATCTTAAATATTAATTATATATGTTATTATTATTATAATTTATTATTACTATTTATCATATTATTATTATTTTTTTTATCATTACTAGTATTTATTTTTATTATTATTACTCTTTATTATTATTATTATTATTATTATTATTATTATTACAACACATTTCAAGATTACTAGTCATCCAACTATTTAATACGGACAATTTCGAGAGTATTATTTTAGCATGTCCGGATCGTATAAAAACATTCAACCGTATTAACTTATATGGTGACAAAATCGATACAGCCCATAATTCGGGTAATTCACTATATATATAGCTTGTTTTTTAAAGGTTCAAATAAACATCTCCATTTTAACGACGAAATTGGATAAAACGAATTCGGAGCCAAACATAATAACTAAAATTTAAAATGGGAATCTCTCTCAAGAGGAAAGGAAAGTAGCAATCCTAAGCTTCAAGTTCTTATTTGGGAGTCTAATTTTAGTAGCTGTAAAAACTAGCTAACTATTAATAACTTTTGGGTTATTTTAAGTAAATTTGTCCAAAAACTTAGTTAGTCGGATATGGATGCTCTAAGTAGGTAATTAAGTAAGTATTATTGAAGCACATGTACTATCTGAACATAACAAACCACTAAATAAGAGATTTTTTTTTAAGGCTTATTAGACTAAATGCACCCTGAACTCGCACCTTTGTCACACTTTGCACCCTGAACTGATTATTCGTTCACTAAACACCCTGAAATGGCCGAGTAGGGCCACTCAGCTCCTTTTTCGTCCAAGGTGTTATGTTGCCGTAAAAAGTAGGGGTAAAATGAGAAATTTTGACACGCTGACAACCTTTTACCATGTCAGCTGGCCTAGAACTCCCCATTGTACCATGTTACCCATCATAAATGAACCATCCCAATTAGCGGCGAAGCTCCTCACCACCATTGAACCTATCTTTGCTATATCTCTTATTTGAAATCTAACCAGATATCCGCCACCGTCTTAAGGAAACCAGACCTTCGTCTTTCCAATCTACTCAACGAAGAGAAAAATCGACAAGGGTATTGAAATCAGCTGCTAGATCCATTATTATCAACTAGGATATTTGAATTGATTGCAAGATCCATTGATGGTCACAGTTCACATCTACATCGAAATAATAACAGAGGGATTGAGGGAGGATTTTCTTGGAACCCAATTAAAAAAAAGGATTGTCATTACACATCCGATTTCATCGACAAATCACCAGAGCGGGAAGGCCCCTAAGCAAAACAGAACTATCAGGTTGGGTTTTCATAGGCCATAATTTTTGAGGTAACATCTTCCACAATAATCTCGAGAAGAGGATCCTTATCCCACACATTATTTTTTATACGAGTGTTCACACTAAGATTCCAATTTAGATTAGGCCACTGATATAAATGAATTAGATTTGAAAGAGGAAAGGGGTAGTAAACCCAATTAAAAGACCAAAAAAGCATACTCTTACCATCTCCAATAGAGGAAACGGGTAGTAAACCCATTCAGAATACGTTTCTAGACTATCCAAGTTTAAGATCGATTTTTGCTTCAAAAATAAAGACACTAGGAACATATTTTTTCATTGTTAGTTGAACCCACCAGTTGTCCTTTTGGGTGAGGACTTTCGATGCTAATTTAGTGATTTTTGCTTGATTCAATGTTACGGTATGTAATGACCCGTCCCGAATATCGGGATTGAATATTAATTAATTATGATTTAGAATGACTAATCGGGGATTAGTTGAGTGAAATCGGACGAAACGTGCAAAATGACCGTTTTGCCCCTGGTGTGGGCAAAATGTTGACTTTTAGTTCGGGCGGTCAAACGGACTTTGACTGATGACTGTGACGTAGTTAGGGACGTCACGAGTTCATAGACAGGTGGCACGTTCGATTCCGACATTCGAGGTGAAAGTTATGGCGTTCGGCAGTTGAGGGGTATTTTGGTAATTTGGCATATTAGGGGCCAAATGTTGAATTTTTGAGCGGGAGGTCCGATAGACGAGGGCCAAGGACCGTTACGTAGGTCTCGTCGATACGAATCCAACGACAGGCGGCATGCCGAAATCGGAGATTCGACGACAAAGTTATGGTCACGGAATCGGGCTCGATTAACCGAACGAACCGGGATTAAAATAATATTTTAATATGAACAGTACCCGGTGACTGTGCACATCCGGATGAGTGACAAGTGTCACCCATCCCTTGTTTCCAGCTCCATGTTTCCCTCCCAACACTATCATTACAACATCATCATTCCCCCTTCATCATTTTCCTTCATTTTCTTTGTATTTTCTTTCAAACCGTGCACAAATTGGGGGAGGACTGAACTGGGAGAATTGGCTCCCTTCCTCTGCCGTTCTTGAGAGAAAAATGAGTGATTGAAGGACTGGAATAACAAGGGAAACACGAGGGGTTGTGAGTGTGTTGAATTCTGGGTTTCGGATTTTAGGAATTTTGGGGGGAAAATTCAAATACTGGAAATGGGGCCGTGAGGATCGCAATCGAACTCACTTCGAGCTTCCTGGGATCACTACGATCAGAAATGTCGAAAGAACGAAGGAAATTGGTGCTGTTTTGGCTCTGAACACACTTGGTGACAGAGGAGGAAATTCGAGGTTGAGTCGAGGAAATTGAGGCTTTGATTGACGAAATTGATGTGGGGATTATTTTCATGAGGATCCCACGATGCTTCTGGAGGGATCAATTGAAGGAAAAAGTTGGAGATTGACGGACTTCCATGGTTGCACAGTGACGGCTATCGAGCTTGAGTCGTGGAGATTGAGCACTGGATTGAAGCAATTGAGTTGGGGGAAATGTTTAACGGAGTCCACTGATGCTTCTGGTTGAATCAATTTAAGGAAATCGATCGAAATTGAAGGAGTTTGAATGATGAACAATGGCCGGGTGTTCTTCGAATGATCATCTGTGATCGTGAGGTTAGAGGTAAGGTTTCGTGTAATTGATGTTTCAGACCTCTAATTAGACTTGTAATGAAGCTGTATGGATGTTCAATTGAAGGAATTAATGTCGAATTGACAGAAAACGAACCGGGTCGTCTCGCAGGTTAAATGGCCCGTTTTACAGACAAACGGGTGAGGGAGACAACACTGTAGCAGGCGCGTGGATTTCACGCGCAGCCACTCACGGCGGCGCGTGAGGGCGCGTCCGGCCTAGTCTCAAGGTGAGGTCAACATGACTTTTGATCCTCTCAGTGTAACGAACATTTTGACGTTGATTTCGAGGAAATCGGATATTGTTTCGATAATGTTCCGCGTATCCAAAGTTGTGTTTTATGAGTAAAATACGTATTTAAATCCCGGAAAAATTGGGGAAAATTATATGTTGTATTTTGAGATGTTAGTAACTCTCTATAATGATTTTGGACAGGAGCTGCGATTTTCAGAATTTATGGAAAAACGTGCAGCTCGGAGACGGACCGTTTTGAACGGTGTGTGTGAGTGGACTTTGTTTTCTAGCCGTGATGCATGCATATATGATTTAAATGCCTTATTATATGATTTTATATGCTTTGGCATGATTGACGTTTCAATCCGGTAATTTCTCGATTTTATGATTATTATATTATTATTTTTGGGCGATTTTCGAGAAATTACGAAATTTGGTAAAAATGATCTTTGGACTTGGTTTATGAGTCCGGGATTGAAATTGATTGAAAATAATATTTGGACTCGGATTATTGAGTCATGGATTGAAAAATGACGTGGTGACTCGGGAATGAGTCAATGGTCAATTTCGTGGATTTACGTGAAAATGGTAACGGAGGTTGCAATGCATGAATTTGCGTGATAATGATATTTTGGGCATGAGAACCCAAGTGAATAGTGATTTTGACTCGGATTTGGAGTCACTTGTGAAATTGTGAAATTAATGATTTATTGTGATTTTATGATTATTTTAATCAGTCTTTCGGGCACGTTTTACGAGGAACGTGCAAATGATGTTTTGGGCTAGGCCCGGAGTCTAAATGATTTCTAAAATGATGTTTTGACTTAGTTGGTAAGTCAATGATGATTTCTGGATTATTCTATTGTTTTAAAAGGTGAATTTAAAGAAGTAAGTGTAAATGGTATTTTGGGCTTTGAGACCCAGTCGGGAATGATCTTGACTTTGTATGAAGACAAGATTTGATTGAAATGTTTTGGGATGTAATTCCCGAGATGGTTTTCATGGTGATTGTGATATTCCCAGACGGTCGGAGCTTGGGGGGATTACCCAGACGACCGGAGCTTGGGAGATGTGATTGTAGGATCGGGAGTTGATCCTATGGTAGTTAGCTTCTCGGATGAGACTGAGCCTGGATGTACCACTCGGAGGTGTCTGAGCCTGGGGATGTGTTCGCCCAGAGGTGACTGAGCTCGAGGGGGTTGAGCCCAGAGGTGTCTGTTCCTGAGAGTGTGACTGGATATTGGCCTACGCGTAGTGCAGCACTTGTGAGTAGTGCAGTTTGATTGATTTTGCACTTGTGAGTAGTGCAGATGTGATTTGTGATATTTTATGCACTTGTGAGTAGTGCGGATTGATTGGATTGATATATTTCTTGTGCACTGGTGATTAGTGCTGATTGATGTTGTTGTGATGACGTGCTGGTATTGAGTACGGGTTTTTGGTCTTTGTGGCCAGTGATTATGTTTTCACATGTGTTGGCCTGAGAGCCGAGATTTGATGTTTATAACATGAACTGATTTGGTGAACATGAGTTTTATGGACCATGGGAAAATATGTTTTGATTTTATCGGTCCACTGTTCATACTTGAATGATTTCATACTATTACTCATGTTTTACGATATGCATGCAAGTTTGTGAAAACTGGAGGGTAAGAATGTATTTTGATAAATGTTTTTATAAGAGGTCATTTTTGTCCACTCACACCTTTTCTGTTTTATTAACCCTTCAGGTCGTGGCGCGTTGATTGAGGCTATTCGAGAGGTGGAGGTATGAGCGGGCACAGACGCAAATATCCCTTGTCTGGCAAGTGCTGAAGGGTAGTTTCGGACTTTCAGTTGACTTGTCAGACGGGAGCAGGACCGGGCACGGTTAACTTTGTCCTTCGTGGACGGGTCCTGTCAAATTGGTATCAGAGCACTAGGTTGCTGATGTTGTTGCCATGCCATACCTCCGAAACGTGAGCCTCGTGCGCGACCTGGTAGTGTAATGGGTATATTAGGGTATTTGAGACCTTGTGATTAATCTCGGAATGTAATTGACCTTGATTTGTGGGTCGGATATTAATTTGTGTAACTACGGCTTACTAATTGTCGAATCGGTATTCTTGTGGGTCCCAGGATTTATTGGATCCAGAGGCTTGGAAGGTAGCACAATTGGGTAGGTTGGACCTAGGATGAGAATATTCTCAGTAAATTCCTTGTACGGAAATGTGTGCTGGCGAGTGGTTTAACTCTTAATGACTTTTCGAAGTCGAGACCGAGTGACGATTGTGTCAGGTCTAGTCATGTCAGCTTTAGTGGTGGAACTGCAATCCACAATCGGGGTTGGTACATGTCGATGGAATCCCAGAGTGGGGATACAGAGTAGTTGTACGGGTACTTGATTCCATTGGATGTGGAGTCTCGATAGTGATGACGGGTGGTTGGGTCTGCACAAGTCTGTGGCAGGCACTACTACCGAGAGTGGTTGCTGAGGATTGGGGGATGTTATCTTTTCTCACATGAGTTGTCAGGGTGATGGTACCCAGAGTTGTTAGGTACGAAGGAGGCAGAGTTTCTCCTATTCGAGCAGAGGTACGGGGTCGTCGCTTGTTACGAGCGGAGATCCAGGGTTGTCAGTTTTGCACACGGTGTGCTCATACTGATACTGTTGTCTGTGTGCTGGTGTTGGTGCCGGTGTTGTGCCGACAATGAGTCACGAGTCGGGATTGTGATGTTGTGGACATTGGGCATTGTGACGATCTAGGATCGTGATGTTCATGGTCGACTGACGTAGTGATGGATCTGGGTCGTGATTTCGATGATCCAGATGGGGTGAGAGTTTATCACTCTTACTCCGGTATGTGAGTCGTAAATGGCGGGACTGAACTTCTTTTCGAAGTGGAGCCCCTTATGGTATGATACTCGAGCGAGTAGGTTTCCGACGGGGTCGAATTTAGTCAGCCTTAGAGTTATGACTGATGGGATTGGCTTCCTTATGAAGTCAATCGGATGTAATGTGTTACTCGTTTGAACTGGTAACCGATAGGTTCGGTTTTGGTGTGTCCGAGTGGACGTGAATGAGATTTCGGGTTTTGGAATCGAATTTATGGGTGACGATTCAGGATTCGATTTTAGAACTTGAAAGTGGAATATTGGATTTGGGTGCGGAATGATTATTCCAAATGCTAGCTTACGGAATAATGATTTCGGATTCGAATTTGGACATGAATTAAAAATGTGATGTATGGGTTTGGATTCGGGTTTTCTTACGAAATTGCGGATTCGGATTTGGAATTGGAACTAGCTGATTGGTGGAGTATCGATTTGTCTCTTGCTGGTTTGGGAAAATGGACTCCATTATTGCAACGTGTTTGGCTATGATCTAGGTGGTTGTAGTCTGGTCAATGGATAGATGTATGTACCTTGTACATGGTTTGGGGTACTTGATACCTAGTGACGGTGCATGGGATGTGCCAGTGATGTGTCGATAAACGTGTTGGTGCTTGGCTTAGTTCCAATACCATTGGTTTTTGGTTGTGAACGTGAACTGGACATTGAACACGATGCACTGGGCAGAGTGATTATGATGATTTCAGTGATTGTTTGAGCAGGTGCTTTTGGCCATGGTTGGCTAGTATAACTCTAGTGTTGAGTTGTGTGATCACTGCTAGGCTGGTGTTTAATGTGTTCCAGTTACACCATCTAATTAAGTGAGTTGGTGGTTAGTGTGACCGCAAGTTGCTTTGCGGCGAGATATTATCATGTCGTGACCTTACCAGCATCTGGGATCACTGAGGGGGTGACAGTTGTGGTTACTGCTGTTGGTATTTGTCGCAGGACTGAGTTTGCCCTGCGAGGTGAGATCATGTTGTTGATCATGTGCTACATTGACGGACGTTGTAGTCTGATGTGTTGTCACTGATTTGTTACCGATTGGCGCTTTACTAGAGTGGTAAAGCTTGGTAGTGACAATTTGGCTTGTAGTGTCAGCATGGACTGACAGGTGAGTTTTGGTGACTCTCGATGAGAGCGAAGGTCTGGACACATTAGTGAGTATGTGGGGCCGTCAAGCTGAAGGAGTCAGCTTAACGTTGACATTGCAAATTTCTGGTGATTAATTTTCACTCGGGGTGGTCGAGTGTAGATAGTACGACGTGCATCTGTGATGTGACGTCTCAGTACAGATGAGTTCTGCGTTGGCTAGTGGGTGAACAGGTGTACACATATTGTGAGGCCCATCTATTTTCCACGAGATAGTTGTGGAATACGGATAGTTGGAATTTCGGGGACGAAATTCTTTAAGGAGGGAAGGTTGTAATGACCCGTCCCGAATATCGGGATTGAATATTAATTAATTATGATTTAGAATGACTAATCGGGGATTAGTTGAGTGAAATCGGACGAAACATGCAAAATGACCGTTTTGCCCTTGGCGTGGGCAAAATGTTGACTTTTAGTTCGGGCGGTCAAACGAACTTTGACCGATGACTGTGACGTAGTTCGGGACGTCACGAGTTCATAGACAGGTGGCACGTTCGATTACGACATTCGAGGTGAAAGTTATGGCGTTCGGCAGTTGAGGGGTATTTTAGTAATTTAGCATATTAGGGGCCAAATGTTGACTTTTTGATCGGGAGGTCCGATAGACGAGGGCCAAGGACCGTTACGTAGGTCTCGTCGATACGAATCCAACGACAGGCGGCATGCCGAAATCGGAGATTCGACGACAAAGTTATTGTAACGACCCGTCCCGAATTCCGGGATTAGTTTAGTGACTAATCTCGATTAGTGAGGTTGAACGGTGATTGGTAGGGCGGAATCGGACAAAATGTGCAAAATGACCGTTTTGCCCCTGGTCGTGGGCAAAATGTTGACTTTTTGTTCGGAGCGGTCAAATGGACTTTGACCGATGATCGTGACGTAGTTCGGGACGTCACGAGTTCATAGACAGGTGGCACGTTCGATTCCGACATTCGTAGAGAAAGTTATGGTGTTCGGAAGTTGAGGGGTATTTTGGTAATTTGGCTTATTAGGGGCCAAATGTTGACTTTCTGATCGGGAGGTCCGATGGGCGAGGGCCAAGGACCGTTACGTAGGTATCGTCGATACGAATCCAACGACAGGCGGCATGCCGAAATCGGAGATCCGACGACGACGTTATGGTCAAGGAAACGAACTAACGAACCGAGGTCGGGATTAAAATAATAATATAATAATGAATAGTGACCGTTGACCCTACACACCTGGATGAGTGACAAGTGTCACCCATCCCTTGTTTCCAGCTCCTTGTTTCCCTCCAAACATCATCATTACTACATCATCATCATCTAATCCACCAATTCCCCTAATTTCCTCTTCTTTGTTCCTAAACCGTGCACAAAATTGGGGGAATCAGATTGGGAGAATTGGCTCCCTCTCTCTGCCGTTCCTGAGAGAAAAATGGGAGACTAAGATGAGGGAATTAACTGGGAAACACGAGGGTTTGAGTGTGGGTTGAATTTTGGATTTTGGATTTCGGGAAAATGAGAGGGAAAATTCGAATTGAAGGAATTGGGCTGTGATGATCGAATTGGAGGTTACAAACATCTTCCTGAGGTTGTGACGAGTCGATCCACATCAAAAACGAGAAGGAATGGTGCCGTTTTGGCTCTGATCGAGCTTGGTGACAGAGGAAGAAATCGAGGCTGAGTCGTGGAGTTTGGGGCTGTGATTGACTCAATTGTTATGGGGAAATGATTTCTCATGATCCCACGATGCTTCTGGGATCATCAATTGAAGGAAACCGGCTGAGATCGATGAAACTCCATGGTTGCACAGTGGACGGTGTTCGTACTTGTGTCGTGATCATTTACTGATCAAACGACGGAATTGATGTGGGGGAATTGTTCCTCGTGGTCCACTGATGCTTCTGGTTGAACCAATTTGGGGAAATCAATCGAGATTGAAGGAATCCCATGATTGAACAGTGACCGGAGTGTTCTTCGTGTTCATCGTTGAATCGTGGAATTGTAGGTAATGTTTTGTGTAATTGAGATTACAGAACCTTAATTTAACTTAAAACGAAACTAATGGAATGATCAATTGAAGGAATTAGGATCGAATTGACAGGATTGGAACCGGGTTGTGTCGCGGGTGAGTTGGACCCGTTTACCAGACAAACGGGTTGGGCTGGTGACACTGTAGCAGGCGCGTGGGTTTCACGCGCAGCCACTCACGGCGGCGCGTGGCGGCGCGTGGGCACGAATCTCGAGGTGAGGTCAACATGACTTTTAATCCATTCGATGTAACGGACATTTTGGAATTGGTTTCGTGTCGATCGGACACCGTCTCGATAGTGTTCGGGATGTCCGAAGGTTTTAAATTAAGTTTAAAAATAAGTAAAAATTCGGGAAAATTACGGGACTTTGATAGGATGTTAATAATGAGGTTAGTAACCCTCTAATGTGATTTGGACAGGATTGGGAGTCCCGGTGATAGTGGTGTGGCCCGGGAGGGCCGGTGGCACGCGTATCGAGGCACACGGTTAAAACGGTCTGTGAGTGGACTTTGGTTTTATAAATTCTATGCATGCTTAAATGTTTTACATGGATTATAATTGTGATTGTATGATGTTGGTTTGGTTGTTGGTAAATTGTACGGTTTCACGTATTTCGAGGCGATTTACGTGCTTGCACGTAAATCGAGGTTTTCCGATTTTACATGGATTTTCCATATTTATGACTTGGATATAATATGATAAAATGGTTTTGAAATTGGAAATACGAACTCGGGCTTGAGGCCCAATTATGTTGGAAATTTCGGACTTGGAGTCCATTTGAGAATCGGGCCGGGGGCCCAGTTGGTTAATGAAATCGGGCCAGGGGCCCAGTTGGTATGAAATCGGGCTGAGACCCATTTGAGTTATGTTATCGGGCCAGGGGCCCAGTTGATTTACGAATTCGGGCCGTGGGCCCAGTGGGTTTATAAGTCGGGCTGCGGGCCCAATTGGTTTACAAATCGGGCCGTGGGCCCAGTGGTTCATAAAATCGGGCATGAGGCCCAGTTGGATAATAAATGTGATTTCGGGTCAGGGACCCTATATTTTATAATGGTGATTTTGGGTCAAGGACCCTAAATGGAATTATGTGGTTTTATGGAAATTTCGGGCAGGGCCCAATGGTAATAATGTGATAAAAGGATTTAATAAAACTGTTTTCCATATACCATCTGGATACAAGGATATATGATGGTCTCCTCCAGATGTCTGGGACACTGGGGAAGTCACGGTGCATTGCCTGCGAGGGGTCATTATACGGAGCAGCCGGACCGTATGATGACTCAGGAGCAGGATTGCTATGATTGACGGCAGGGACGTCAGACATCAGGGATGTCAGATATATGGACCCGGAGAGACCCCGGGCAGCACGTGTAGCTTATGAAACCGTGAGATATGACGTCAGGGACGTCTAGCGTCTGGGACGCTAAGCATCTGGGATGCTGGTGATGGTAATGGTAAAATATGGATTAATGAATAAAATGGCTTATTGGTTGGTTATGTGTTATGTGGTAAAAGTGAATTATTGGTTATGAAATGGTATGTCGGGTCAGGGACCCTAAATGGTTTTGGATTTATGGATTGATGTTCATTTATGGTCGTGGGTGGTGACCCACATGGTTTTAATATGTATGGTGGTGGTATTCCACGGTTTTGGGCTGAGTTCCCACACTTGGTTTTTGGTTAACGGTTTTTGGGCTAAGGCCCTAAGGGCTCGTTTGAGCAAACGTTTTGGTTACTGGTTTTGGTGGCATGCATACGTTTTTATTGGAGGGCATAAATGTCTTATAAATGTATTTGGTAAATTTATTGGTTTTTGTCCACTCACAGCTTTTGGTTTTAATGCCCTTCAGGTTGATCACGGATGCGATTGCAGCAGGGACTGGGACATTGCACACCTCCTCCATCGATCCTTGCGCACTCTGGATGCCCCGTTTGGGCAGTGGCTCTTGGTCATCCCTTGTCTGACACCCCTGGTTGGACGGGAGCAGGGCACATTCCATGGTAATCCCGGGGGGATTGGGATGGGTCCTGTCAACTTGGTATCAGAGCATGGTTGCTCTATTTGTGCGCGCAGGTCGAGGGTGTGATGTCTCATTGGGCTGCAATTCGTTATCAACCTGATAGATAGTTTTTGGGTTTGAATAGTGGATGGAGTGCGATTGGCCCGATACGCCGTGCGTTAATGTGATTCGACCCAAGTGGGGTTGATTGTGGTGAACTGGTATTGTGGGACCGTCGGTTCGGTCATGCGATATTGGATTGTTGTGCTGCTAGGTGCAGCCAGGTTCGGGGAACCTCATGTGAGTAATGGTCTAAAATGTGAACCCTTGTGGTGGTTTCTAGTGTGAGGGATGTTGGTTCATCGGAGTTGGCCGATGACCTAGTGGTGGGACCCACGTTGATGGGATGGTAGGATTGGATTTGACGTCTATGCGATGTCAGGACCGCGGGGTCGGTCAGGTTGTGGATTTTATATTACGGAAAACTGTTTGGTTCGGTTGAACCATAGGGTGTGATTGTGGAACCCTGGTATTAAAAAGGTAAACCTTAATTGTGATTAGCGGGTGAGAACTTGTGCTGCGACGAGTGGCTGAGGTCATGGATGACCATGTGGATGGCTCTGGTGAGTCTAGGCAGAACTATGGGATCCGATTTACGGATACGGTTCTGAGATAAATTGTGGAATCCCGTGTTGGATCGGGTATTGGTGTGATGTGTGGATGCGGATCTCGATAGCAATGACAGTTAGTCGGTAGTCATATGGAGATGACTGGCTATCAAGGGTAATTAGTGTGGTTCTGATACTTGGGGATCAGGGGACGTTCAGGGAACGTTCATTTTCCTGATGTGGATTGTCAGTGGTGGTACCTATAGTCGTGAGGTACGGGATCGTCGTTCGGTATGAACGGAGATCCAGGATTGTCGTATTTGCACACGGTGTGCAAGTATGGATGTTTGCGGGTTGGTACTTTTGTGCTGATGCTAGTATGGATGCCTGTGTGCTGATACTAGTGTTGTTGATCGTGTGTTGGTGCTGGTACTAGCGCTGGTGCTAGTGTCGGTAATGGTGTTGACGATGAGCCACAAGTTGGGGTGTGACTCCGTCATGATAATTGGTGGATTTGGGGGAGTTGTTGGCAACTCCAAAATTTGTGTGATTTTATGTTTTTAAATATCCCTAAAATGTACATGGAAATGATTAAAACTGGAAAAGACGAGGAAAAACCATTAGTGGTATAAAGGTAGGAATTGTAATTGAGAACTTGGAAAACCGAGTGTTGAACCTGTAAAGGTCGGGATGTGCGAACAGAACAATAACGGATTGATTGTGGACACGGGGTTGTCCAAGTGAATTGAGGAGGTAGGAAGTCTAGTGGTTAGACTTGACGTCTTGTTGGGAACATATCTGTTTCCAACATGGTTGGAACCTTAGTGTCGAAGAGAGTTGTGATTGGGGAACGAGAGTGGTGCTCGTTTTTGGTGATTGGTATTCCGAAGTCATTGGGGTTGACTTCTTGCTTTCTGCCCTGGCAGACTTTGACTATAGTTACCAGTACGTTGAGCGTGTATTGGTTGGTGAGCCCATGTGTGTTGTGAGGTCATTAGGAGGAGCTACGTGTTCGAAATTAGGTAAACGAGATTTCTCATTTTCTGCTTGGTGGCAGACAATGTTGTGTCACATGGCGTGGTGAGTGCAGTGAGTTTTGTTGCATCCACGTAGGATGAGTATTGGTGTCATCATTTTGGATCATCCTTGGTTTTCCTAGGTGGAATGACAAGGATCGATACGAACTTGGGTGTGTGAGTCGTAAACGGCGGGGTTGAACTTCTCTTCGACGTGTGGAGGTCGGATTGGCTTCCCTATGAAGTCAATTGGAGGTATCGAACGGGTAACCGATAGGTTCGGTTTTGGTGCGTCTTGGTAAATGTGACGAGATTTCGGGATTTGGAATCGAATTTCTGGGTGACGATTCAGGATTCGATTTTGAAACTTGAAAGTATATTTCCGGATTTGGGTACGGAATGATTATTCCAAATGCTAGCTTACGGAATAATGATTTTGGATTCGGATTTGGATAAGAATTAAAATTTGATGTCTGGGCTTGGATCCGGGATTTCTTACGAAATTGCGGATTCAGATTCGGAATTGGAACTAGATGTTGGGTGGAGTTTCGATTTGTCTCATGCTGGATTGGGCAAACGTACTCCATTATTGGAATGCGTTCGGCTATGACCTAGGTGGTTGTAGTCTGGTTATTAGGTAGATGTGTGTACTTCGTACATGGTTCGAGGTACAATACTTGTAGACTTGTAATGTCTAGTTACGGTACACGGGATATACCCGAGGTGTGTCGGTGAACGTGTTGGTAGTCGGATTGGTTCCGATACCACGAGATTGGTTGTGGACCGGACATTACTATGCAATGGGTCATGGTAATTCCGATGTGTTTAATTACACACAGGTCGTGTGAAAATGTTGGTAGGTGTATTGGTGAGTCAAGTACGTTGGTGGCATGTGTAGCCACGAGTGAGTCTAGTGTCAGTTTTCGACTGACAACAACTGTGTGGAGAGTTTGTCAGGATGTGTCAACATAGATCGTTGAGTAGGGTCAACTGACTCCTAGTGGGAGTGGGAAAGGAACCGTCGAGTTGTTGCGTCAACGAGAGGGTTGATTTGACAAGTGGTGTCAAATTCGAAACCAGTAGTTTCAGTCATTCGACGAGGTCGAATGTAGTCGTTGCGTTTTGAGTACCAGTGATACGTTTGAGTGCAGACAAGTTTTGCCTGGTTAGTTGGTGTACGGGTGTACACGTGTTGTGTGGTCGATTCCACTTTCCACGGGGTGTTTGTGGAATCAGGGTAATCGAGTTTCGAGAGCGAAACTTTTTAAGGAGGGAAGTACGTTGAGTTTAGATCGGTTGGAATTTCGGGGACGAAATTTATTAAGGAGGGAAGATTGTAACGACCCGTCCCGAATTCCGGGATTAGTTTAGTGACTAATCTCGATTAGTGAGGTTGAACGGTGCTTAGTAGGGCGGAATCGGACAAAATGTGCAAAATGACCGTTTTGCCCCTGGTCGTGGGCAAAATGTTGACTTTTTGTTCGGGCGGTCAAATGGACTTTGACCGATGATCGTGACGTAGTTCGGGACGTCACGAGTTCATAGACAGGTGACACGTTCGATTCCGACATTCGTAGAGAAAGTTATGGTGTTCGGAAGTTGAGGGGTATTTTGGTAATTTGGCTTATTAGGGGCCAAATGTTGACTTTCTGATCGGGAGGTCCGATGGGCGAGGGCCAAGGACCGTTACGTAGGTATCGTCGATACGAATCCAACGACAGGCGGCATGCCGAAATCGGAGATCCGACGACGACGTTATGGTCAAGGAAACGAACTAACGAACCGAGGTCGGGATTAAAATAATAATATAATAATGAATAGTGACCGTTGACCCTACACACCTGGATGAGTGACAAGTGTCACCCATCCCTTGTTTCCAGCTCCTTGTTTCCCTCCAAACATCATCATTACTACATCATCATCATCTAATCCACCAATTCCCCTAATTTCCTCTTCTTTGTTCCTAAACCGTGCACAAAATTGGGGGAATCAGATTGGGAGAATTGGCTCCCTCTCTCTGCCGTTCCTGAGAGAAAAATGGGAGACTAAGATGAGGGAATTAACTGGGAAACACGAGGGTTTGAGTGTGGGTTGAATTTTGGATTTTGGATTTCGGGAAAATGAGAGGGAAAATTCGAATTGAAGGAATTGGGCTGTGATGATCGAATTGGAGGTTACAAACATCTTCCTGAGGTTGTGACGAGTCGATCCACATCAAAAACGAGAAGGAATGGTGCCGTTTTGGCTCTGATCGAGCTTGGTGACAGAGGAAGAAATCGAGGCTGAGTCGTGGAGTTTGGGGCTGTGATTGACTCAATTGTTATGGGGAAATGATTTCTCATGATCCCACGATGCTTCTGGGATCATCAATTGAAGGAAACCGGCTGAGATCGATGAAACTCCATGGTTGCACAGTGGACGGTGTTCGTACTTGTGTCGTGATCATTTACTGATCAAACAACGGAATTGATGTGGGGGAATTGTTCCTCGTGGTCCACTGATGCTTCTGGTTGAACCAATTTGGGGAAATCAATCGAGATTGAAGGAATCCCATGATTGAACAGTGACCGGAGTGTTCTTCGTGTTCATCGTTGAATCGTGGAATTGTAGGTAATGTTTTGTGTAATTGAGATTACAGAACCTTAATTTAACTTAAAACGAAACTAATGGAATGATCAATTGAAGGAATTAGGATCGAATTGACAGGATTGGAACCGGGTTGTGTCGCGGGTGAGTTGGACCCGTTTACCAGACAAACGGGTTGGGCTGGTGACACTGTAGCAGGCGCGTGGGTTTCACGCGCAGCCACTCACGGCGGCGCGTGGCGGCGCGTGGGCACGAATCTCGAGGTGAGGTCAACATGACTTTTAATCCATTCGATGTAACGGACATTTTGGAATTGGTTTCGTGTCGATCGGACACCGTCTCGATAGTGTTCGGGATGTCCGAAGGTTTTAAATTAAGTTTAAAAATAAGTAAAAATTCGGGAAAATTACGGGACTTTGATAGGATGTTAATAATGAGGTTAGTAACCCTCTAATGTGATTTGGACAGGATTGGGAGTCCCGGTGATAGTGGTGTGGCCCGGGAGGGCCGGTGGCACGCGTATCGAGGCACACGGTTAAAACGGTCTGTGAGTGGACTTTGGTTTTATAAATTCTATGCATGCTTAAATGTTTTACATGGATTATAATTGTGATTGTATGATGTTGGTTTGGTTGTTGGTAAATTGTACGGTTTCACGTATTTCGAGGCGATTTACGTGCTTGCACGTAAATCGAGGTTTTCCGATTTTACATGGATTTTCCATATTTATGACTTGGATATAATATGATAAAATGGTTTTGAAATTGGAAATACGAACTCGGGCTTGAGGCCCAATTATGTTGGAAATTTCGGACTTGGAGTCCATTTGAGAATCGGGCCGGGGGCCCAGTTGGTTAATGAAATCGGGCCAGGGGCCCAGTTGGTATGAAATCGGGCTGAGACCCATTTGAGTTATGTTATCGGGCCAGGGGCCCAGTTGATTTACGAATTCGGGCCGTGGGCCCAGTGGGTTTATAAGTCGGGCTGCGGGCCCAATTGGTTTACAAATCGGGCCGTGGGCCCAGTGGTTCATAAAATCGGGCATGAGGCCCAGTTGGATAATAAATGTGATTTCGGGTCAGGGACCCTATATTTTATAATGGTGATTTTGGGTCAAGGACCCTAAATGGAATTATGTGGTTTTATGGAAATTTCGGGCAGGGCCCAATGGTAATAATGTGATAAAAGGATTTAATAAAACTGTTTTCCATATACCATCTGGATACAAGGATATATGATGGTCTCCTCCAGATGTCTGGGACACTGGGGAAGTCACGGTGCATTGCCTGCGAGGGGTCATTATACGGAGCAGCCGGACCGTATGATGACTCAGGAGCAGGATTGCTATGATTGACGTCAGGGACGTCAGACATCAGGGATGTCAGATATATGGACCCGGAGAGACCCCGGGCAGCACGCGTAGCTTATGAAACCGTGAGATATGACGTCAGGGACGTCTAGCGTCTGGGACGCTAAGCATCTGGGATGCTGGTGATGGTAATGGTAAAATATGGATTAATGAATAAAATGGCTTATTGGTTGGTTATGTGTTATGTGGTAAAAGTGAATTATTGGTTATGAAATGGTATGTCGGGTCAGGGACCCTAAATGGTTTTGGATTTATGGATTGATGTTCATTTATGGTCGTGGGTGGTGACCCACATGGTTTTAATATGTATGGTGGTGGTATTCCACGGTTTTGGGCTGAGTTCCCACACTTGGTTTTTGGTTAACGGTTTTTGGGCTAAGGCCCTAAGGGCTCGTTTGAGCAAACGTTTTGGTTACTGGTTTTGGTGGCATGCATACGTTTTTATTGGAGGGCATAAATGTCTTATAAATGTATTTGGTAAATTTATTGGTTTTTGTCCACTCACAGCTTTTGGTTTTAATGCCCTTCAGGTTGATCACGGATGCGATTGCAGCAGGGACTGGGACATTGCACACCTCCTCCATCGATCCTTGCGCACTCTGGATGCCCCGTTTGGGCAGTGGCTCTTGGTCATCCCTTGTCTGACACCCCTGGTTGGACGGGAGCAGGGCACATTCCATGGTAATCCCGGGGGGATTGGGATGGGTCCTGTCAGTTATGGTTACGGAATCGGGCTCGATTAACCGAACGAACCGGGATTAAAATAATATTTTAATATGAACAGTACCCGGTGACTGTGCACATCCGGATGAGTGACAAGTGTCACCCATCCCTTGTTTCCAGCTCCATGTTTCCCTCCCAACACTATCATTACAACATCATCATTCCTCCTTCATCATTTTCCTTCCTTTTCTTTGTATTTTCTTTCAAACCGTGCACAAATTGGGGGAGGACTGAACTGGGAGAATTGGCTCCTTTCCTCTGCCGTTCTTGAGAGAAAAATGAGTGATTGAAGGACTGAAATAACAAGGGAAACACGAGGGGTTGTGAGTGTGTTGAGTTCTGGGTTTCGGATTTTAGGAATTTTGGGGGGAAAATTCAAATACTGGAAATGGGGCCGTGAGGATCGCAATTGAACTCACTTCGAGCTTCCTGGGATCACTACGATCAGAAACGTCGAAAGAACGAAGGAAATTGTTGATGTTTTGGCTCTGAACACACTTGGTGACAGAGGAGGAAATTCGAGGTTGAGTCGAGGAAATTGAGGCTTTGATTGACGAAATTGATGTGGGGATTGTGTTCCTGAGGATCCCATGATGCTTCTGGAGGGATCAATTGAAGGAAAACGTTGGAGATTGACGGACTTCCATGGTTGCACAGTGACGACTATCGAGCTTGAGTCGTGGAGATTGAGCACTGGATTGAAGCAATTGAGTTGGGGGAAATGTTTAACGGAGTCCACTGATGCTTCTGGTTGAATCAATTTAAGGAAATCGATCGAAATTGAAGGAGTTCGAATGATGAATAATGGCCGGGTGTTCTTCGAATGATCATCTGTGATCGTGAGGTTAGAGGTAAGATTTCGTGTAATTGATGTTTCAGACCTCTAATTAGACTTGTAATGAAGCTGTATGAATGTTCAATTGAAGGAATTAATGTCGAATTGACAGAAAATGAACCGGGTCGTCTAGCGGGTTAAATGGCCCGTTTTACAGACAAACGGGTGAGGGAGACAGCACTGTAGCAGGCGCGTGGATTTCACGCGCAGCCACTCACGGCGGCGCGTGAGGGCGCGTCCGGCCTAGTCTCAAGGTGAGGTCAACATGACTTTTGATCCTCTCAGTGTAACGAACATTTTGACGTTGATTTCGAGGAAATCGGATATTGTTTCGATAATGTTCCGCGTATCCGAAGTTCTGTTTTACGAGTAAAATACGTATTTAAATCTCGAAAAAATTGGGGAAAATTATATGTTGTATTTTGAGATGTTAGTAACCCTCTATAATGATTTTGGACAGGAGTTGCGATTTCCAGAATTTACGGAAAAACGTGCAGCTTGGAAACGGACCGTTTTGAACGGTGTGTGTGAGTGGACTTTGTTTTCTAGCCGTGATGCATGCATATATGATTTAAATGACTTATTATATGATTTTATATGCTTTGGCATGATTGACGTTTCAATCCCGGTAATTTCTCGGTTTTATGATTATTATATTATTATTTTTGGGCGATTTTCGAGAAATTACGAAATTTGTTAAAAATGATGTTTGGACTTGGTTTATGAGTCCGGGATTGAAATTGATTGAAAATAATGTTTGGACTCGGATTATTGAGTCATGGATTGAAAAATGACGTGGTGACTCGGGAATGAGTCAATGGTCAATTTCGTGGATTTACGTGAAAATGGTAACGGAGGTTGCAACGCATGAATTTGCGTGATAATGATATTTTGGGTATGAGAACCCAAGTGAATAGTGATTTTGACTTGGATTTGGAGTCACTTGTGAAATTGTGAAATTAATGATTTATTGTGATTTTATGATTATTTTAATCAGTCTTTCGGGCACGTTTTACGAGGAACGTGCAAATGATGTTTTGGGCTAGGCCCGGAGTCTAAATGATTTCTAAAATGATGTTTTGACTTAGTTGGTAAGTCAATGATGATTTCTGGATTATTCTATTGTTTTAAAAGGTGAATTTAAAGAAGTAAATGTAAATGGTATTTTGGGCTTTGAGACCCAGTCGGGAATGATCTTGACTTTGTATGAAGACAAGATTTGATTGAAATGTTTTGGGATGTAGATGGTTTTCATGGTGATTGTGATATTCCCAGACGGTCGGAGCTTGGGAGGATTACCCAGACGACCGGAGCTTGGGGGATGTGATTGTAGGATCGGGAGTTGATCCTATGGTAGTCAGCTTCTCGGATGAGACTGAGCCTGGATGTACCACTCGGAGGTGTCTGAGCCTGGGGATGTGTTCGCCCAGAGGTGACTGAGCCCGAGGGGGTTGAGCCCAGAGGTGTCTGTTCCCGAGAGTGTGACTGGATATTGGCCTACGCGTAGTGCAGCACTTGTGAGTAGTGCAGTTTGATTGATTTTGCACTTATGAGTAGTGCAGATGTGATTTGTGATATTTTATGCACTTGTGAGTAGTACGGATTGATTGGATTGATATATTTCTTGTGCACTGGTGATTAGTGCTGATTGATGTTGTTGTGATGACGTGCTGGTATTGAGTACGGGTTTTTGGTCTTTGTGGCCAGTGATTATGTTTTCACATCTGTTGGCCTGAGAGCCGAGATTTGATGTTTATAACATGAACTGATTTGGTGAACATGAGTTTTATGGACCATGGGAAAATATGTTTTGATTTTATCGGTCCACTGTTCATACTTGAATGATTTCATACTATTACTCATGTTTTACGATATGCATGCAAGTTTGTGAAAACTGGAGGGTAAGAATGTATTTTGATAAATGTTTTTATAAGAGGTCATTTTTTTCCACTCACACCTTTTCTGTTTTATTAACCCTTCAGGTCGTGGCGCGTTGATCGAGGCTATTCAAGAGGTGGAGGTATGAGCGGGCACAGGCGCAAATATCCCTTGTCTGGCTGGTGCTGAAGGGTAGTTTCGGACTATCAGTTGACTTGTTAGACGGGAGCAGGACCGGGCACGGTTAACTTTGTCCTTCGGGGACGGGTCCTGTCACGGTACCCTTAAAATTAGGGGAAAATCTAATGTTTTCATGCTTGAATTTGGTCGATTAGGATTCATTCCTCTTCCAAACAATAGATTTTGTTGAAGATGAAGCTCAAAGGTGTAAAGAAGGGGAGAGAGAGGATGAAGGTTTCAGGTCTCTGGAGAAGATTGAGGTTGGGGAGATTGAGAAAGAGGGTTGTGAAATTCCATAATTGTACCTTATTAATTTAATGTATTTTAATCCATGTAGACGCTACATAGTCATTTTAACATCAAAATGAACGAATGCAATGGAAAAGGAGTTGAGTGGGTCAACTGACACGCCACACCCTCAATCCCCTGGGATTAAGGGCTAAGTCGTGCTCCCGTCTAACTTACGCGTGACACGAAGGCTAAACCGACGTCCAACCTCCATTTGACATGTAAGTCGGACAAAGGATTACCAAACGAACCGTTCAACAGTACCGGACTTCCCACAACGCGCAGATTCTACTGTGGATAGCGTATGTGATGTCTCCGTCTCTCTCGACCAACAGCCCGCACCGCAACAACCTAGAGGGTATGAAAAACATGAAAAGACTGTGAGTGGACAAAAATAAAGTATGAGTTTAGGAAACAGTTCATAAGAAATTACATTTTTACCCTCCACGTAAAAACCAATGCATGCATATCAATTCATGTTATGAAACCATTCCATATCAAAAACCATCAATGAAAACCATTATTGAAAACCCGAATCAAATCCGTTATTCAAATCCAGGCCTCAACCTCAAATCATAAATCGATCTCAAAGTACGGGAAGTCAGTCCCAAAACTCATCAAATACAAATCCTCCAGGCCACTGCCCAAAACATCTGAAAACCAGTGAAAACCCAGTGAAAACATCAATCATGCGAGTTTGCTGAATCTCAAGTGCGCCCGAGTCTTTAAACTCAAAACCATGCTCATAATCAGGCCTTCCCAGGATATCAATGAGTCTTTAAACTCAAAACACAATCACATGCCTCGGAGGGGGGGGGGGGGGGGGGGGTATCATAACCGAGTCTTTAAACTCAAAACATATACCGAGTCTTTAAACTCAAAACATATCAATCCAGGGCTCTCCCCCCATCAATCAACCGAGTCTTTAAACTCAAAACCAGATCCAGCAATTTTTTTTCTTTTCTTTTTCCGGGTCTTTAAACCCAAAACCATTTTTCAATCAACAGTGAAAACCACAGAAAATCCACATTCGAATTCACAACAATGATTCCGTAAGCTAGCATCTGGAACCATCATCCCGAACCCAAATCCAGATTTTCTTTCCAAGTTTCAAAACCAACTCTGAAATATCATTTTCGACATCCAGTTCCAAAATCGAAAGCTCGTTTATCGAAATCACATGAACAGGGCTCCAAGCCCGAAGTCACTTTTCCGAAATCCATTATAAATCATTGAAATCAAATCATATTTCAAATGCCGAAGTCAAATCATATTTCAAATGCCGAAGTCAAATCATTAAAACCATGATCAAATCACAAGATCAATCGAAATCTCGTAAAACGTGCAATTCCAGAAAATATCTCGAAAACCGTGCAAAACCATAAACCATCAAGATCATAAATCAAATCAAAGAATCACGTATGAAAACATATAAAAACACGTATGCATGCATCATAATTTTGAAAGCAAAGTCCACTCACAGACCATTTCGCCGCTGCATCGAGAAGCGTGTACTTATGTCGTTTCCGGCCAATCCACTATCCTCGGCTTTCCCGGACCTGTCCAAATCCCATAATGAGGTCACTAACTACTTCACAAGGATCACACTAAAGCCCCGTAATTGTCCCAAATTTTTAACTATTTTTAACTATTTTTAAACGAATCCTAAAACCTTCGGACATCCCGAAACCTATCGAGACGATGTCTGATAGACTCGAAATCCATGCCAAAATGTTCGTTACATCAAATACTTTAAAAGTCGTGTTGGAACCTTCCTCAAAAGGTGTGCCATGCACCCACACGCGCCGCCTGATGTGGCTGCGCATGGGCCTCACGCGCCTACTGTTCATATCCTTCAACCTCCCGCCAGCCCGGTTCAGATCGATTCTAACCGGCGCAGGCAGTTCTCCATCATTTTACCATCTTTTTCCTTCATTTTAATCCTAATAGCTTCGTCTTACTAGGTTTACTCGATCTAAATTCTTAAATCATGAACATCGAGTATGGAGCTTACCTTTCTCAATCGTGATCAGACGTGTTTGCTGCAACCAAGGTCTGCCAACCTTCCTGACTATCTCGAGCTCTGGTTTTGGTCTCAATCATTTTCCTACATCTTTTAGACACTTCCCCAATTAATCAAATCGAATAACAACCGATCAACCATATTTTTCCATTTTTGAATTCAAAATAAACTTTACGGGAAATCGATCTTATCGTCCTTCCCAAACCTTGAATGCGACCCCACTGAGTTCATTTCATCTTCTTCAATCTTTTGTTTCCTCACAACGTAAACAATTGATGAGTATTCGAGGACATTAAAGCCAAGATCACACGTCCTTCCCTATTTTTGTTTTCCTTCCTAGTCACAGTCCCCTGTTTTATTTGCCTCACGGTAGGGCC
This sequence comes from Prinsepia uniflora, assembly GCA_032719365.1. NCBI lineage: Eukaryota > Viridiplantae > Streptophyta > Magnoliopsida > Rosales > Rosaceae > Prinsepia > Prinsepia uniflora. The sequence goes on along the minus strand of CM064865.1, from coordinate 74,120,533 downwards.
ACCGTTCACGGCCACTTACGGCTGTGGCACCACCACAATCTTCCCCTTCATTCTCTCTTTTATTTATAGAGTAAGCAAACTTTATGAAGATCGAAGAAGATTAAGGGGAGGGTTCTTCCCTGTTTTCCTATGTTTTTCATTTCAGAATCATGCACTTTAAACCGTGTGACAAAATTATGGAATAGTGGAGGATTTTCTATGACCATCCAGAGAGGGACAGATGTCCAAAATCTGGTGGTCACTGAACCCCAAAATTGCCAAGAGTCCTACTGTTATTGGGCACAGATCCCAAGGCCACTAGAATGACCAAAATGCCCCTAAAGGTCAAATTACCATTTTGCTCTTCTCATTCTTAGACCAAAATCCTAACTATCTGAAATCCGATGGCAGCATGCCGCCTGTCGTTGTACTCAGGGCATCGAGACCTTCCTAATGGTTTTCGAAGTTCGTGAACATTCCATGTCGTATGAAAAATCAAAAAATTGCCCCCTTTCAACGAAATTACCAAATTACCCTCGACCATCCGATGAACGTCATAACTTCCTCATCGGATGTCGGAATCGGACGTGCCACCTGTCTATGAACTCGTGACGTCCCGAACTACGTCACGGTCATTGGTCAAAGTCCATTTGACCGCCCCGAACGAAAAGTCAACATTTTTGCCCATTTTAGGGGCAAAATCGTCATTTCGCACCGTTCGTCCGAAAGCATCCAACTAATCATCGATTATCTTCACTAATCTGTCATTAATCACTAATATAATCCTGCTTTACGAGACAAGTCGTTACATCAACTCGGCCATTTCAGGATGTTAAGTGAACGAATAATCAGTTCATGGTGCAAAATGTGACAAAAGTGTAAATTCATGGTGCATTTAGTCTAATAAGTTTTTTTTTAAAAGTCCCTTTACTTAACATCCCTCTACTTAATAAATTAGTCAAACAAGCTAATTTAAAAATTACATCATTTAAAGTCCCTTTACTTAAAATCCTGTCATTTCAAAAAATTGCATCCAAACACATCTTTAAGGAATTTACAAATGATTACATGGAAAACATGTAGTTAAAATTTGTAAGTTCCACCTATGTATATGTTATTTAAAAAAAAAATCTCTTATTTAGTGGTTTGTTATGTTCAAATAATACATGTGCTTCTTTAATACTTACTTAATTACCTACTTAGAGCATCCATATCAGACTAACTACGTTTTTGGACAAATTTAACTTAAAATAACCCAAAAGTTATTAATAACTAACTAGTTTTTACCGCTACTAAAATCAGACTCTATGTTTCCATCAGTTTTGAACATTAAATTCACTTTTTTCAAATTTGAATATATAACAATATAATTTTCCTAAAACGGCTAGTTTTTAACGTTGTTTTTCAAAGGTTCAAATAAATATATCTATTTTGGCTGCAAAATCGGTCTAGCCCATAATTCGGGTAATTCACTATATATAGCTTGTTTTTTAACGATTCAAATAAATATCTCAATTTTAACGATGAAATTGGATAAAAAGAATTCGGAGTCAAAAGTAATAACTAAAATTTCAAATGGGAATCTCTCTCAAGAGGACAGGAAAGTAACAATCCTAAGCTTCAAGTTCTTATTTGGGAAACGATATCTGTGAAACGATATTTTTCACCTCCAAGAAAGTAAGGAGCATCAATTTGCTCGAAGTTACCAGCGTGGTTTATGGTAAAGCTTCTAATGTTTCTTCATTTCTTCAACCTAAGTATTGAATGTGTTAAAATTATCATACTCAATTTTTATTCGCAGTAACTCGGTCTTCCTGATCGTCACCTGAAAACTGCAAAATATCAAAACTTCAATTTCTTAAATACCAGAAAAAATAAAAAATTTCACAACCCTATACGGAAAGTCTGAGTCAATTAATAACCCATAAACAAAAAAAAAATGGAAATTCATTTTCTTTTCTTTGATTTTTTGGATAACCCACAAAACTTTAGAGTTTCTGAATGTAAATGATGATGAATTTTGGAAATGAAAAAAGAGAGTTTGTGAAGAAGAGATGAAGAAGGAGAGAGAAGAGAAAAACGAGATGAAGAAATAGTTAGCGGAAGGCAGCTAGCTACTAAGAGCATCTGCACCAAATTAGGTATATTTAACTTAAAATTTGTCCAAAAACATTTAAATGAGTCTGCAACAGACTAGTCAAATTTAACGAAAAAATTAACTTTCCTAATATCGCTCGCTACTATACTGAGTCCTCCCCCTCACTACTTCATCTGCCTTCTCTTTGTTCTTCGTCTTCTTTAACTCTTAATCCAGAAGATACTTCTCCTTTTTTGGTACCCAAGCCCTCAACCTCAATCATGGCAGAGAGACCAGCTGAGAGAGGCGTGATGGATTTGCAGATTCGGCCGCGATAGAGACTAAGGAGGTCACAAAGCATTTGCAGTAAATTAGGTATATTTAACTTTCAGACAAATTTAACTTAAAATTTGTCCAAAAACATTCAAATGAGTCTAGAACAAACTAATCAAATTTAATGAAAAAATTAACTTTCCTAATATCGCTCGCTACTATACTGAGTCCTCGCCCTCGCTACATTCTTCATTTGCCTTCTCTTTGTTCTTCATCTTCTTCATCTCTTAATCCAGAAGATACTTCTCCATTTTTGATACCCAAACTCTCAACCTCAATCATGGCAGAGAGACCAGCTGAGAGAGGCGTGTTGGATTCGCGGATTCGGCCGCGATGGAGACTAAGGAGGTCACAGAGACAAACGTCGAGTAGGCCGTAGGGAGAAGGAAGCGAAATGGGTGCCAGTCACCAAGCCCAGCCGCTTCGTCAAGGAGGACAAGATCCAAAGCCTGGAGCTGCGTGGAGTACTACCTAGGTTCGTCAGTGTAACGACCCGTCCCAGAAGTTAGGATTAAGACCGTGATTAAGATGGGATTAGTGAGTGTAATCGGTGATTAGTGAGTAAATGACGATTTTGCCCCTAGGTTGGGCAAAAAAGTTGACTTTTTGTACGATCAGATTTTGACACATTGACCGAGGACAATTAAGTAGATCTCGTCGTCCTGAGTTCAACGACAGGTGGCACGTAGTTATCGGAGTTAGGATGCGTGAGTTACGGGTCTAGGAAGGTAGTGACAAAATGGTAATTTTGGCTTAAAAGGAAGGGCATTTTGGTCTTTTGCACGTTGGGATTTGTGCAACAGAAAGGGACAAGTGGATGGCTGAGATTGGGGCACTTGTGAGAGGGGTTTTAGCATGGTGACACGTGTTAGGGGTCTGGTTGGTTCTAGGGAACACGGTCCAATTATTTGGGTTTTGTGATCGTGTGTATCCGTGTGTGTGTGTTCGAAGAAGAGAGACAGAGACTGAGAGATTGGGAGAATTGGACGGTGACCGTGTGTGTGTGTTTGTGAGAATAGGTGAGTGAGGAGTGACCAGAGATTGAGAGGGAGACAGTGAGAAGGTTGGAAGGTGAAGTGTTAGTGTGTGTGCGAGGTGTGAGCTCGCGGGGAAACAAGAAAACAGAGAGGAGTTGAGTGGTGGTGCTGCCGAGTAAGGGGCCAATTGAAGCTGGTGGAGGTGTCCAGAGGCTGAACGTGGACTGGAGGAGTCGTGTCTTCACGACTGAGCTCACGGTGGTGGTTGGTGTACAGGTAATTCTTCATCTTCTTTCACTTGCTCTGTTTTGCCGTCGAGTTTCAAACCAATAATCGTGGGTTTGGAGTGCGAGTCGAGGGACTTGGTGAGTTGGGTGAGCATCAGTGAGGCCCTAGGAACCGTCTAGGGTGGTTGTCGTGACAGGGGGTTACTTGGTTGGTTGAATTGGAAAATAGGGGTTGTTCGAGTTTTTGTTTCGAGCTTGAGTCGACAGGTTAGGGACGGTGTCGAGGTGTTTGAGTGAGGGGAATGAATTGCTGAAGATTGGACGATGAAGATGGTGAAGAAAGGGAGGAAAACGGAGACGGGACGATGGAGAATCGGGTGCGCCGGTTCAGACCGGTTCACTCGAGGTAGACGACGGTGAACAGTACCTCTGTATGCAGGCACGTGAGGGCCACGCGCAGCCACTTTGGGCGGCGCTTGGGGGCTCGTGCGGTGGTTTCTGAGGAAGGTGTCAACTATTTTTTTTGGTCTAGGTGTTGTGACGAGTCTATTGGAAATAGTTTCGGGTTATTCGGACGTCGATTCGAAGTAGTTTCGCGAGGTTAAAGGTTTAGGGTTCCGGTTCGTTATGTTAGGACTCGGGGAATGTTAGGGCAAGTTAGGAGAGTCTTGGTAGATGTGTTAGTGACGTACTTTGGTGACTTGTGACAGGATCGGGACTTCCCGAGGAAGCTGCGGAAAGTACAGGACGTTCGTGGACGCGATTGAGGGCTCGGTACTGTGAGTGGACCTTTTCTCTAAACTTGAGCATGCATAACTGTTTTTAAATACTTATTTTATGGTTTTACATGTGAATTCATGATTGTTGAATATGTGGTGTTGGTTTTACATAATTACACGTTTTTCGAGAAAATACGTATTTGGCACGTTTTACGAGGAAAGGTTGAATTTCTGATTTCGATGTCATGGTTTTGAGATTTCAAATGATAAGTGATTTTCAATGATTATAAAGGGATTTTGGAGACATGATTTGATAATCAAGGTTTTTCGGTTTTAGAATCGGATTTCGAGAATCGGAATTTGGTTTTAAGATTGAAAAGTGGAATTCCGGATTTGGATTCTGAATGACGGTTTTGGATGCCGGAAGGGCATTAGACCAGTGATTTCGGATTCGGGTTTGGATGTTGATTTAGAAATGGTTTTCAAATGGTTTTGGATTGGATTTGCTGGATCTGGTTATTGGGTTTTAAAACTCGGATATTGATTTGACGGGGGCCGGGCCTGGATTGGGTTTAAAGACCCGGATTGAGTTTAAAGACTCGGATATATTGATATTTCCCCCGTAGGCCTGTTGAGTTTAAAGACTCGGGAGTTTAAAGACTCGGATATTATTGAGGCCTGGATTGAGTTTAAAGACTCGGATAGATCCAGCAGGTTTGATCGGATAATGATTGGTTGAAACTTACGTTTTATGATACAGTTTCATGGTGCTTATGATATGATTTCTATAACTGTTTTTATGATGATTCTACAAATGTTTTATGACGATATTCATGTGATTTATAATTGTTTTCAGCAACTGGTTATGCATGTGATTTCAAAACGGAGGGCCAAACCCGGTTTTCTTATAAAATGGTTTTGGGAAACTTTTCTTTAGTTACGGTCCACTCACACCTTCTGTTTTAAATTGCCCTCCAGGTCGTGGAGCTAGCGCGGGTTTCGACGTCGAGGCATTGTCAGAGGCACAGAGTGACCCCAGAGAGCTTTAGATTTTCCGTTGTGCGTGTACGTTGTTTATCGGTTTTTCTTTTCTGTGTAATCGGTACTATGCTCTGTATCGTTTGACTCTGAGTTGTATTAAACTTTATCCTGCGTCTGACTGTGTGTGTTGGTGATTTTACGTGAGTTTATTTCAGTTTAGTGTCGGGGTGTCAGACGGAAGCAGGATTTACCTCAGTTTTCGGGATGAAACCGGGGTGGGTCCTGACAATCAGCCTCTTCTTTGCCCCTTGTCGATGTCAGAGAAAAGTCCAGGTCCCTTGTTCATCATTGCAGAAAAGGACACAGAGAAGGGGGGAGAGTCTTTGAAAGGCGAGGAGGCAAAATTCCTTGAAGTTCAAGGTGCACACAGAGAGGAATAGAGGCTTTGATGCTTTGTCTTCACTTAAGGACGGGACTACACCTTGTGCTGGGTGTGCTACAGCCTATCCAAGTTTCCAATCAAAATATAATTGATATTTAAAGTTATAGTAAAATTCAAAATTTTAATGCATAAAAACTAACATAGTACACTTAACAAAAGGTATGAAAATGAATATTCCGCTTTCTATTTTTCGAAATATGCTAATGATATCAATAATGAAGTTTAGTGGAGAATTTTATATTTTTAATAACCCGTGACTTAATAGTATTCTTTTATACTTGTTATATGAGAGATCTCGGATTCGACACTCCTCGAGTGAGGTCAATACCCAATATTTATATAATGTAATTTTTCTCTCCCAATATCCTTGTATCAAAATGACTCAAGGGGTACAACATAAATGTAAATAATGATATTGTATATGTGCTTTGAATATTTAATAACTTATGTTTTTTGTTGTATTCTTTTTGAATTTTTATTTATATACGAATATGCAATTACGAGGTAAAACTTATTACATTCTTTGTATTATGTGTCTTCTGTTTATATTTAATAGTATATTTTGTTAGATGTTTGTTTAAGATTAGTATGTAAGTTTAGTCCATCCGGATTTTAAGTGCAGGAACTGTCACTGTCTTCACTGTAAACCAAAGCCAAACAATTTGCAATTAATTTAATTCTTCATCAAAGAAAGAAAGAGTGAGTGTGAAGGAAGAAGGATGGAGGAGGATCAAAAGCAGATTAACGAGAAGCATCCAGTGAGAGTATGTTGATGGCATATATGATCTCTTTTACTCCGGCCATGCCAGTTCTCTTGAGCAAGCCAAGAAGCTGTAACTTATTTTTTCTCTTCCCTTTCGTCCTATTTTATTTTTTTAAGTGGGTTTTCTATTTTCCGGTTAAATTCCTTGTCTATTTCTCAGGTGATCAGCCATAGTCAAAATTCCAGTGTTGATTATAATTCGGTTATGATACTTGTGTTGAATTGAGTGAAATTAAAAGGGTGCATATGATGGTGTTGTGGAGATGGGTATTGTTTAGTTGAAATTGCAATCTCTTGATCTATATACTCATCTTACTCATCTCAGCATGCTCTCCGTAGTCTTTAAAATCTTATTTGTATGTTTTTGAAAGTGAAAATTAATTATATTTATGCAACAGTTTAAGTAAATCTGAAACAATACCATGGTAATAAGAATATGAAAATATTGTTGAATGCTTTAATATTTGTGGCACAATTGAAGGCTGATCAAGAATTCATTTAGTTTCTTCCTTTGAGTCATTTCAACTACATTTATTTGAGTGTAATTTATCATTTACAAATGGAAAATCTAATATGAGGTACAATTGAATAATCAATATGCAATCAACTTTTGTGTTAATATTCTAGTTGAAGGAGATAGCGGGAGTTTCAAAGGTAAAAAAAATTAGTCGTTATACGAAAATTATGTTGTTATATATTTAACTTTGAAAAAATAATTTAATATTCAAAGTTGTCTAAAATATAGTCTGATTTTGATAACCGTAAAAATTGGCTAACTATTAATAATTTTTGGGTCATATTAAGTTAAATTTGTTTAAAAATTTAGCTAGTATGGTATGGACGCTCTAATAGCTAGTCCTAATAGAAAAGCTAAACTTTAGGTTAAATTTATCTCATCTGTTGCATGCCCATTTTGATATTTTTGGATAAATGTTTAGTTAAATTTGATTACTCTGCTGTAAATAGGGGTGGACATATAGAACCGAAAAACCGAAATCATATTGTTTCAGATAAGATCAAACTGAAAAAATACCGAATAGTAAAACCGATGTGATGATCGGTACGGTACCGAACCGGTACAGTTTCTGTTTCGAGATTTTAAAAAACTGTCTCGTACCGATACCAAACCGAATTAGCATTTCTATTTTTTTTAAATAACTAAAACTATTTTCTTATTGGTTGATATAGCAATCATATACTAAAAACTATTATAAGTTCTTTGTGGCTTAATGATAATAAATTTATCTAATTAAATTATCTTATCTACCATACTTAAAAATAGTCTTATTGGATTGCATTATAAACCATTTTTCTTAACCTAAATACTAACACTAGTAGTCACCTAAGGAGTTGGCATCATAATTCCTCATTAATAGTAGAAAAAAAAAGTTTGCCAACCGAGTATTTGTTATACTAGAAACTATAATTCCTCATTAGCATTCACCTAAATCCTAAACTCATAAAATTTTGGCTCAAAACCGAAACCATACTGAAACTATACCGAATTTAATCAAGACGGTACGATTTGGTATCAATTTCAAATTGTGGAATACCGAAACGTACCGAACCGATTAAAATTGAATGGTATAGTTTCGGTATCATCAAATATCGTACTATACCGAACCATGTCCAACCCTAGCTACAGATGCTCTTACAATGCACATATCTTTTGTTTTTTTAGTGCATTTATTTTTATAATATAACTTATATTTCATGAAATTTTGAAATTCCCCGTCCAAACAAACCCTAAAGATTAATAGGTACCCATTGCTTTTTAACATGAGTTATCGGGATATCTAATCTCATTTATTTCTCGTGCTTTCACCCTGCCAACGTCCAATAAGGACCGAGAGAGCTACCTTCGTTTTTTGCATTATTCTATAGAACTTCACGTAACACTTCTATTTTATTTTTCTAAAGGACGGAATGCAAGCGTTGTTAAAGAGTTACCATTTTCTAAACTTTTTAACCCTCTTAACCGTTGTTTAAGAGTTACCATATTCTTATTAGAGACAATCCACCTCTGTATCTCCTTTCCCAACTCAGACCTACCAAAAATGGAGTTTTCAATTCCAAAATGTATTGGCAAATTTAAAAGCCAGTAGCACGGGACCATATAAATATAATTCTAGATAGGACCACACATGAAAATGACCTTATTGAAAGGAGCAATTATACTTGAACATAATTACTTGACCGCATAAATTAAACTATCTGATCTTATGATCAATTAAAAAAATTATTTTAATAAATTAAATTATTTTTAATGTATTTAGTTTTTATAATAAATAAAAAAAACCCCAGCAATCATCAAATAGTTTAATAATATTTTCAATGAAATGTGTTTAAATGACAAAGCGCTTGAAAGAAAGAGCGTCCCGAATTCCCAATCCAATATGCCCCTATTTGTTTTCATTATTATACCAATTGCACGCTCTCATGCCGAAGAGACTACTCAAACCTGCATGTGGAAGGCCTTTCCTCCCGCATTGCCCACCAAACTAGACCAAGAGAAAGCATGCATGAGACACTTGTTCTCCGTGTTCCGTTCCAGATATTCTGGTCACTCGTCAAGTTATGCTATCAATTCACATATTAATTAAATAGTAATAATATAATAATTTTTTTAATAATAGATTGAAAATATTATGTAACTTTTCTAAGTAATTAAAATTTTGTATCTTCTTTAAAAATTGAATTTACTAAATTCACAATATTACGTAACTTACGTTTACAAAAAGGATTAGTTTCTTTGATTTACGTTACATAAAGGACTTGGAAAAAGGTCGGGCTTTGGTGTTCTTTTTCCTTTTTAAATTTCTTTCCATGGCGGCCAACGAAAGCAACCTCATCATACTCATCTTCATCTCCTAAGAACCCGAGACTGAATTTTTTTTTTTTATTTCTATTACGTGCATACGAAATATTGGAATTTAAGATTTCTTTTAAATTTGAGACTCGTTAATTATTATAATAAAATAATGTTATTAAATAATTAATAAGATTGTGACTATTGTATTTTATTTTAATTTGAAGCTTTTAGGATTTACAGCAACAGCTGAGTGTGGAAATTATTGTGTTGAAAATGCTCATTCTCCATGCTTGATGAGCTCTTTGTGTTTGCAGATCATTGCAATGGGGTCGGGGGACCACAGTAAGCTTCCATGCTCGGTTGTTGGTACTAGGAAGCAAACAATGGTGATGATACTGCTAGCTATATATCAACAATGAAATTGAGCCACCACTTTTACCAGATTTTCTGTCGAAAACAAAAAAACTATGGCTACCAATTCATCTGGTCCCTCATATATAATATATCTCTAGCTATAGTCTCTACAACAATAATGAATTTTATTCAAACTGTGAAGTAATAATACCTTTTGGTCAATTTGTAAATCAAAACCAAGTAACGTACTTTGAGATGAATGCTTTATAATTAAAGTTAAAAATATATATATATAATTGATCTTTTTCGGATTCTGAGGTAATTTTTCCAACTAAATAATCCAACCGATTTTGTAGTCGAGTTCCCCGGAGTTTGTTCATCTTCAAGTTTCTTTTTCTCGTTTATTATCACGGTATCGATCATGGTTACGAGTTTCGGCGTCTCAATAGATCAGGTTTCCGATGAAATTCTTGTATTTAAAAATTTGATCTGCATTCACTTGGTTTTTGCCCGTGATGTGGTCTTGTAGGTTTTGATCGAGTTAACGCGGTCCTCCTTTGGTAGTGGAGGGTTTTTGCTCGTGATGCAGTATTGTGGGTTTTGATAGAGTGATCGCTATCCTTCATTGGTAGTGGTGGTGTCATTTACGGTGAATCAGAGTATTTGCAATATGATGATGGACAATGTTCCTCGTCGTCTTCAGAATTCAGTGAAGTCGACGATAACGGTAGTAATAGGCATGGACAATATGGAAGTTGTGGCTCATTTGTGCATTTTGGTGGGTTATTTAAATTTTTTCTTTTCGAGTTTGCTTTATGCCAATAAGTCAAGCGACTCTTATATCAAGTTGGTTGTATTATTTTTTTTTCGTGTAAGATTGTAAAGATTAGTTGTTTGGATAATAATGAGTTTAATGATATTCTTAAAAGATTCGAGTAACATACTTTGTAAATCAAACTGTGAAGTAATAAAACCTTTTTGGTCAATTTGTAAATCAAAACCAAGTAACGTACTTTGAGATAAATGCTTTATAATTCAAGTTAAAAATATATATATAATTGATCTTTTTCGGATTCTGAGGGAATTTTTCCAACTAAATAATCCAATCGGTTTTGTAGTCGAGTTCCCTGGATTTTGTTCATCTTCAAGTTTCTTTTTCTCGTTTATTATCACGGTATCGATCATGGTTACGAGTTTCGGCGTCTCAATAGATCAGGTTTCCGATGAAATTCTTGTATTTAAAAATTTGATCTGCATTCACATGGTTTTTGTCCGTGCTGTGGTCTTGTAGGTTTTGATCGAGTTAACGCGGTCCTCCTTTGGTAGTGGAGGGTTTTTGCTCGTGATGCAGTCTTGTGGGCTTTGATAGAGTGATCGCTATCCTTCATTGGTAGTGGTGCTGTCATTTACGGTGAATTAGAGTATTTGCAATATGATGATGGACAATGTTCCTCGTCGTCTTCAGAATTCAGTGAAGTCGACGATAACGGTAGTAATAGGCATGGACAATATGGAAGTTGTGGCTCATTTGTGCATTTTGGTGGGTTATTTAATTTTTTTCTTTTCGAGTTTGCTTTATGCCAATAAGTCAAGCGACTCTTATATCAAGTTGGTTGTATTATTTTTTTTTTCCGTGTAAGATTGTAAAGATTAGTTGTTTGGATAATAATGAGTTTAATGATATTCTTAAAAGATTCGAGTAACGTACTTTGTAAATCAAAATGTGAAGTAATAATACCTTTTTGGTCAATTTGTAAATCAAAACCAAGTAATATACTTTGAGATAAATGCTTTATAATTAAAGTTAAAAATATATATATAATTGATCTTTTTCGGATTTTGAGGGAATTTTTCCAACTAAATAATCCAATCGGTTTTGTAGTCGAGTTCCCCGAAGTTTGTTCATCTTCAAGTTTCTTTTTCTCGTTTATTATCACGATATCGATCATGGTTACGAGTTTCGGCGTCTCAACAGATTAGGTTTCCGATGAAATTCTTGTATTTAAAAATTTTATCTGCATTCACATGGTTTTTGCCTGTGATGTGGTCTTGTAGGTTTTGATCGAGTTATCGCGGTCCTCCTTTGGTAGTGGAGGATTTTTGCTCGTGATGCAGTCTTGTGGGTTTTGAACGAGTGATCGCTATCCTTCATTGGTAGTGGTGGTGTTATTTACGGTGAATTAGAGTATTTGCAATATGATGATGGACAATTTTCCTCATCGTCTTCAGAATTCAGTGAAGTCGACGATAATGGTAGTAATAGGCATGGACTGACACGACCTGTAACACCCCAGAAATTCGAGGATTTCCATATTGTAATTTATTGTGTGATTTGACGATTTTACCCCTGTGAATGGTATGGTCAAATTGTTGACTTTTTGATTGATGAACTAAATGGACTTTGACCTATGACCGTGACGTAGTTCGGGACGTCACGAGTTCATAGACAGGTGGCACGTCCAATTCGGACGATCAGGGTAAAAGTTATGGCTATCGGAAGTTCAGGGGCATTACCGTAATTTGGACTCTCGGGGGGAAAAAGTTGACTTTTCTTTTGGCAACTAATTTTCAGTTGACTCAAGGACCGTTGGGTAGGCCTCGACGTCCTGAGTCCGTAGACAGGCGGCACGCCGAAATCGGACTTCGTACGAGGAAGTTATGGTCAGAAACGTGAATTCGGGAAGTTCGTGTCTCGGTTTTCGTGTCGAATATTAAATTCAGGAAATCTGATTGGAGGACATCTGGTGAGTGACAAGTGTCACTCACCCATTGGCTAGATTGGATCAGATCCACTATTGGATTAATTAGCATTTAAATCTGCTTTAAATTACAGCCCTTAGATCTGAAATCCCTTGATTTGATCTCAGCCTGTGATCTCAATCTGAGATTCAATCCTGGCCCTTGATTCATTTTCCTATTCAGTATTAAAATTCCATGAGATCATGCACCCATGTGTTCATTCTCTCAACCGTGTGTGCGATTTCTCCCTGGAACCAGCCCATCAGCCACCACCACTCAACCCCACACCTCAGACAACCAGCAGCCCCACCTCTGACGCCGGCCACCGCTCCACGACCACCCTGCACGGCGGCATCCTTCCAAACCCGTGAAGGAAACCCGAGGAACCCAAGTCACCAAACCATCCAAACCATCGATCTAGGACTGGAACCAACGTGCGGTTGTGATCACCGTGACTACTGGACGGCAAGGAGCTGACCCTGACGGTGTACGGCGGCGACACGGCGGCGTTTGGACGTTAAACCCGTAGGTAACCATCTTCCTTCCCGGCTTCAAAACACCTGGTTGTGACGTTGACATCATTGAGTTGTTGTTAGGACTCGTCTAGGTGACCTTGACGACCATTTTGGAACCAGGACCAGGGCTGAACAACCGTCGACTCACCGGAAAGGATTACCAGAACCGGCAACCAAGCTTCCCGTCGAGTTTCAGGTAACTTCCTAGACCTAAAACTTAATTCTAATTACTTAGAACCAATCTAGGGACTAGGACGAGTAATTAGGAATTAAAAGGAACGAAAATGTTGAAGAATTGAAGAAATGGCAACCGGGTCGTGATCGCGGGTCTGATCGACCCGAGTTGCAGGAAAACGGGTCAACCCGTCTGATGACAGTGGTGCTGACGTGGCACCCTGTCAGTCTGTCAGATGACGTGGACCAACCGTGAGCCGACACGTGTCACATGTCAGTGCACAGTCAGCACTGACATGTCAGTGACGTGGACCAGTCAGGGACTGCCACGTGTCACTGACATGTCAGTGACGTGGACCAGTGCCGTGCTGACACGTGGCACATGTCAGATCTGACACGTGGTTTGACAGATCAGTGAGGTGGACCAATTGGATGTTGACACGTGGCACCTGTCAGAGTCTGACACGTCAGACCTGACAGCTGTCAGATGACGTCAGCATGACGTCATGCTGACGTCAGCAGTGACGTCAGCGATGACATCAGCAGGAACTGTTCCTGCGTTGACCGGCGCGTGGGGGCGCGTGTGAACAGTGTTGTTGGTGGGACCACCACCATTCTTTAGGTTTCGACGATCCGGATCCAATGGCGGTGGTTTCGGGTCGATCGGAGATCTTTAAGTTGGTCAAAATAAGGTTTATTGCCTTGGAAAGCGCGTTCGGGCGGCTTTCCCGGGTCGGTTTCGACTTAGGCTTTCATGGTTGAATGTTGGGGGTTTAATTTGACCTTTAAGAATACTTGGACTTGACAGGGATTATACATTTGTACCAAGACGAGGGTATACGTTCGGTTTCTAGCAGGATTGTACTGTGAGTGGGCCATTTTCTTAAACCCTTGCGTGCATAAATGTTTTCTGGTTTATTATACTTATTCACATGCTAAAACAATAATGGTTTTGATGATATGGAAAATATGGTTATGGCACGTTTCACGGTATTTGGGCTTGAGACCCGTCTGATGAAACTTAATGATTGGTTCGGATGTTATCTATGTATATATATATATGCCTTGCATGTGGATATCAATAAAATGCATATGTTACTGCACTGTATAGATCCTTCCATAATATATTGTCTCCTCCGGATGAGGTACCCCGGAGAGGTCACGGACGTCTAGAACGTCCAGCGTCTATGACGCTAAGCATCAGGGATGCTGTACCCGAACGGGGTTCGGGGATTGAACTCAGAATTGAGACCCGAGTGGCACGCGTAGCCTTGTGATTGTGACCTTATTGGACGTCAGGGACGTCAGACATCAGGGATGTCGGGATTGGAGTGTATAGTGCAGCAACTAAAATTATGGTTATGGTTTTATTATATGCCTTATGGTTCATATTTGATGGTTTATGGTTTTGAATTATGTTGCACGCATGTTTGGAAAACGGAGGGGTAAATTATATGTTTTACTTATCAAACGATTTCATAAACTTGAGTTTCGGTCCACTCACCCTTAATGTTTTGATGACCCCTCCAGGTCGGGAAACTGAGGTAGAGGAGGAACCAGAGGCTGAGGCATAGATCTACTTTTGCGTACCTGAACCCCTGCTGGGCGGTGTACCCGCAGGATTACTTTAGAGTCGTGCTCGCAAATTTGTAATTTTGGATTATATCCCTTGTCTGACATTCGTTTAATTCGGATTTTATGTATGACTTTAATTTGGTTATTTATGCTTTTAAATGTTTTGAGGTTAAAATTGGTATGAATTATTGGGTGTCAGACGGGAGCAGGGCACGTCCCCTTGTGGTCCCTGTGGGATCGGGGCGGGTCCTGTCACGACCTACCCCCAATCCCCCGGAATTAAGGGATAAGTCATGCTGCCGTCTAACTTACCTGCGACATGAAGGCTAAACCGACATCCAACCTCCATGTAACACGCAAGCCAGACAAGGGATTCCCAAGCGAACTGTCCAAAAAAACTTCCGAACTTCCCAGAGTACGCAGAACCTACTGTGGTTCGCGCAGGGATGCAAATGTCGACGGAATCGCCGATATATCGCTCGATATATCGGTTTTTCCGGTCGACGCCAGGTAAGGCGGGGGTGAAGCTCTATCTTCCACCAATATCGACGATTTCAGGAAATATCGACGGATATCGTCGATTTCCGGCGATATTGACCGAAACCAACGAGATTGGACCTAGCCCACCGAACCCCCAATTGAATTTCGGCAGTGAAATACCGAAGTAAAAAAAAAAGGAAATCCTACAAATACAATCACGGATTGAACAGAAAATATGGAAATCACAGATTCAATCAAGCATAGATTCATACTGCATGTTTGTATCCATCAATTATGTTCACCGACGAAGAGAAAAATTGAAAAAAAAAATAAAAATTGTTCACGGACGGACTCACCACTTCAAGCATAAATTGGGGGCGAAGAAACGAAGAAACGAAGAAAAACTCGAACCCAGCCCACCACTGATCTTCCGACGTCGACCCGAAGCCATTCGAACCACCGCTGCAACCAGATTTCCCGGTTCTCCACTTCGCACGACGCGTCGGAGGACGACTGACGGCCACAGCTCCACCCCTTTCTGGTCTCCTCCGTCTCGCCCTCACCATCACCAGTCGTCGTCTCGCCCTCACCGTCACCAGTCGTCGTCGCCGCCCGCCTCGGTCCAGTCGCCCCTCTCCTTTTCCCCAGCTTGCGAAGAAATCGATTATATCGATTGAACTGAGGAACAGAGGAAGACGACTTCTCCTGTTAAGTAAAAATGATTTTAAGGAACGAAACGCGTGTTTCGTTCCATTTCTTTTTTTTTTTAATTATTTACATATTTTTTTAATTATTTATTTGTCATAATTAAATATATCATTTATTATTAATTTTGTTTGTTAACTCCAAATAGAAAAAATAGATTAAGCCTTAATTTTTTATTTTTCAAAATATGTATTAAAATAGATTAAGCCATAATATGTATTAAAATAGATTAAGCCTTAATATATATTAAAATAGATTAAGCCTTAATATGTATTAAAATAGATTAAGCCTTAAATTTTTCATAATAAAATATATCATTTATTATTTACTAATATATAATTTTTTAGTAATGTATGTTTTAATATAAAATATGGCTTAATTTATATATTTGGTAATATTTGTTTTAATTTAGAATATGGATTAAAATTATGAATTTATGTGTTTTTGTTCATTAATTATGAATATGTATTAAAAAAATGAAGCCTTAAACATTTTTTTTCAAAATTCAAAATGTATTATTAGGTAATTCATATATTCCTTAATTATGAATGTATGTTTTAATATGAAATATAGGGTAATTCATATATTTGGTAATATTTGTTTTAATTTATAATATATGTTTTATTTTAGAATATATATTAAAATTATGAATATATGTGTATTTGGTCCTTAATTTTTTATCATCTTCAAAGTCTAACTTAGAATATATGTTCTAATTGAAATAATTTTATTATTATTTTTATTTTATTATTATTATTATTATTTGTCATTATCAAATTCTCACTATTTTTCACATATTTGGTAATCATTTATTACTAAAATATGTTTTAATAATGTATGTTTTAATATGAAATATGGGGTCATTCATATATTTGGTAATATTTGTTTTAATTTATAATATATGTTTTATTTTAGAATATATATTAAAATTATGAATATATGTGTATTTCCTCCTTAATTTATTATGATCATCAAAGTCTAACTTAGAATATATGTTCTAATTGAAATAATTTTATTATTATTTGTATTTTTTTTTATTATTATTACTATTACTTGTTTTTTATCAAGTTCAATGTGTACAATATTTTTAATGCAATATTATCAATAGAATTATGTTTTAATTTAAGATTTTATACTGTTAGTGGTCGGCAGATCTATATTCTATCATATGATTCATCATATATTTATTATATCAAAGTCATTTTATAGTTTTTATTAGTCCTATATAACCATTATTGGGTACTTAAGCATATCCCAAAGTTTCATTCCAAATTTCCGTCATTTTGACCCAATTTCCTTCATTTTTGTTGGCCGTAAACGATATCGATATCGATATCGATATTTGGGGCTAGATATCCGTAAATTCGGCGAGCGATATATCCGTTGATATCGATATTTCAATCCTTGGGTTCGCGTGTGTAATGTCTCTGTCTCTCTCTCTAACAACAGCCTGCACCGCATCAACCTGAAGGGTATCGAAAACAGAAAAGACTGTGAGTGGACAAAAATAAATAATACGTTTAGAAAACAATTTATAAGAAATTACATTTATACCCTCCATTTAAAAACCAATGCATGCATTCACAAACCATTTCATTTCCGAGATAATAAAACCGTTTAGGAAACCGAAATCATTTCTTTTTCTCAAATCCTGGGCCTTAGCCCAAAACCATCAAAATCCATATCATCCGGGTCATAGCCCAAATCATCGGAAAACCATTATTGAAAACCATCATTATTGAACATCATCAAATAATCATCGAAATCCAAAACACATTTTAAATCCATTTCAACCAATCGAACCTGCTGTATCTATCCGAGTCTTTAAACTCAATATCAATCTGAGTCTTTAAACTCAATCCGGGTCTTTAAACCCAATCTGGGCCTGCCCCCGTCACATATCATATCCGGGTCTTTAAACCCAAGAACTAGATCCAACAAATCCAATCCAAAACCATTTCTAAATTCATGTCCAAATCCGAACTCGAAATCACCATTTCGAATCCCAAGCCGAATCCGAAATCATCATTCTGAATCCAAATCCAGAATCTGAAAATCATATCCATAATCCATTTCCAAATCCGAATCCGAAACCATCATTCCGTAAGTTAGCATCCGGAATCATCATTTCGAACCAAATCCAGAAATCCACTTTCAAGCTCCAAAACCGAATCTGAATCGTATTTTTGAAATCCAATTCCAAAACCCGAAATCACATTTATCGAAATCACTTTTATGAATAGGGCTTCAAGCCCAAAATCACTTTTTCCAAAATCCATTATAATTTATTAAAATCAAATCATATTTCAAATCCCAAAATCAAATCCTCAAAACCATCATCAAACCAAAGCAGAAAATCATATCTCGTAAAACGTGCAATTTCGTAAATTATAAAGATCTTAAGCATAAACATAGAAATCACGTATAGAAAACATATAAAACAATTATGCATGCATCATAATTTAGAAAGCAAAGTCCACTCACAGACCATTAGCGTTGTCGCCTCGATACACGTACAATTACGCTTTCTGGGCTAATCCACTATCACCGGCTTTCCCGAACCTGTCCAAATATCATAATAAGGTCACTAACTACTTCATTAAGCTTATAATAAAGCCCCGTAATTTTCCCGAATTTTTAACTATTTTTAACCGAGCCCTAAAACTTTCGGACATCCCGAAACATATCGAGACGATGTCCGATTGTCAGGACCCACCCCGGTTTCACCCCGAAACCCGAGGTAAATCCTGCTCCCGTCTGATTCCCCGACACATCACCAAGTAAACTCACGCGAAACCACCAAAGTACTCAGTCAGACGCAGGAGAACTATACAATACATCCCGAAGTTAAAAGTTTACAGAACATAGTCCCACATACACAGAAAAGAAAAACCGATAAACAGTACACGCACACGGAAAATTTAAAACACCCCGGGATCCCTCTCGTGACTTCTATGCCTCAGACGCTGCCTCGACGCCGAAACCCCGCTTTAGCTCCACGACCTGGAGGGCACTTTAAAACAGAAGGTGTGAGTGGACCAAAATAAAATAAAAGTTTCCAAAACCATTTTATAAGAAAGACGGGTTTAGCCCTCCGTTTTGAAACCACATGCATAACTCAGTTATTAAAACAGTTATAAATCAATCACCATAAAACATCATAAGAAACAGAAACACTATAAAACAGTTAGAGAAATCATATCATAAGCACCATAAACCGTATCATAAAACGTGAATATCAAACCATCATTTTCCGATCAAACCTGCTGGACCTATCCGAGTCTTTAAACTCCCGAGTCTTTAAACTCAATCCAGGCCTCAATAATATCCGAGTCTTTAAACTCCCGAGTCTTTAAACTCAACAGGCCTACGGGGGAAATATCAAGATATCCGAGTCTTTAAACTCCCGAGTCTTTAAACTCAATCCGGGTCTTTAAACCTAATCCGGGACCGTCCCCCGTCAAATCAATATCCGGGTCTTTAAACCCAATAACCAGATCCAGCAAATCCAATCCAAAACCGTTTGAAAAACCATTTCCAAATTCACATCCAAACCCGAATCCGAAATCACCGGTCCGAAGCCCTTCCGGCATCCAGAACCGTCATTCCGAATGAAAAACCATTTCCAAATTCACATCCAAACCCGAATCCGAAATCACCGGTCTGAAGCCCTTCCGGCATCCAGAACCGTCATTCCGAACCCAAATCCGGAATTTCACTTTTCAACCTTAAAACCAAATCTCGTACCGAACTCTGATTCTAAAACCGAAAATCCTTGATCATCAAAATCACATTCCAAAATCCATTTATAATCATTGAAAACCATTTATTGTTTGAAATCCCAAAACCATAGCATCAATCTCGTAAAACGTACTGAAAACCGAACTTCCTCGAAAAACGTGCAATTAAGTAAAACAGTTATAGCATATTCAACCATCATGAGATCACATGTAAAATCATAAAATAAGTAGTTAAAAGTAGTTATGCATGCTCGAGTTTAGAGAAGGGGTCCACTCACAGTACCGAGCCCTCAATCGCGTCCCGAACGTCTCGTACGTTCCTCAGCTTCCTCGGGAAGTCCCGATCCTGTCAACAACCGCCAAAGTACGTTACTAACACAACTACGAAGGTCCATATAATTTTCTCCAAAAATCCCCGGGTCCTAAACGTACCGAACCGGAACCCTAAACCTTCACCTTCACGGAACTAACTTCAAACGACGTCCGAACAACCCGAAACCAATTCCAACGGACTCGTCACAACACCTAGACCAAAAACCATGTTGACACTTTCCCCAAACACCGTCGCACGCGCCCCACACGCCGCCCAAAGTGGCTGCGCGTGGCCCTCACGCGCCTGCTACAGTGCATCGTCTTCCTCGCGTCGACCCGGTTCGACACAGTGCCTGCAAATCGAACCGGCGAGGACGGTTCTCCGCCGTACCTGCACCAAAACCAATCCTCTCTTCACCAACAGCATCGTCCAGACCTAAGCTATCCATTCCCCTTACTCAAACACCTCGACATAGCCCCTAAGTCATCGTCCCTAACTCGAAACCAGACCCGTTCAGTCCCTTGTTTCCTTCTCCGGCCACCCAAGTCACCTCCCGTCACGGTGGCTACCCAAAACTCTTCCTAGGACCATCCTAAACCTCACCCAACTCACCAAGACCGTCGACCTATTCCCTAAGTCCACGACTTTCAATTTGAACCTCGACGGTAAAACAGAGCACACAGGTACTCTCCGTCGTCCTAGCCTCAACCGTGCACTCCCCGTCACGGCTGCTCCACCAGAAGACTCCTAGGACTCCACTGAACTCCCTAGACCTCACGGGACTCCTCGATTCAACTCCTAAAGCTACGACTTAGCTCCTGAATCCATACGGCAAAACAGAGCAAAGAAACGGGGATGAGGAATTACCTGTCCTCTGGTCGTCGTCGCAAGCTCAGCTGGGGTTGGTCGACTCCTCTCACCCCTCACGACACCACCACGAGCCTAATTGCACCGTACACGGCCACACCACCACCACGAACACTCACTTCCTCCCTATTTTTCTCTGATGTCCCGTGGCTCTCAACTCACGCACAAACCATCACTACTCCTCCAACCTCCCTCACGGTCTCCCTCTCACTCTCTGGTCACTCTTACACACTCACAACTCACCAACACCTACGATCACTCCTCAATTTCTCTCAATTTATTAACCTCTGTTCTTCGATCATGAACACACAGCACACACGGTACACCGCCCAAAATCCCCAAATTATTGGACCCGTGCAACTCTTGGAAGCCTCTAGCCCTCCTACATGTGTCACCAATCCACCATTCCTCCCCCTTTCTCTCACAAATGGCTCAATCCCAGCCATCCATCGTCCCTCTCTGCTGCACAAATCCCCATGTGCAAAGACCAAAATACCCCTCCTTTTAAACCAAAATTACGATTTTACCCTTACCGTTTTAGACCCGTATCTCACACATCGTAACTTCGATAAACTCGTGCCGCCTGTCATCGAACTCAGGATGACGAGATCTATCTAACGATCCTAGGTCAACGTGTCAAAATCCGTTCGTACGAAAATTCAACTTTCCCCCCTATTTTAACCAAATTACGGTTATGCTCTCAACCTTCCGAACATCATAACTTCCTCCTCGGATGTCGGAATCGGGCGTGCCACCTGCCTACGGATTCGTGACGTCCTAAATTATGTCCCGGTTATCGGTCAAAGTCCAATGGACCGCCCGAACTAAAAGTCAACTATTTGCCCAACCTAGGGGCAAAATCGTCATTCTACCCTAACAACCTTATCGGGACCAACTAACCCCCGATTAAGCTCACTAATCTCATCTTAATCACTGTCTTAACCCTAATTCCCGGGACGGGTCGTTACACCGATTGATTCTAAACTAGTCCTAAAAATGTTCGTTACATCGAATACTTTAAAAATCATGTTGAAAACTTCCCCAAAATGTGTGCCACGTGCCCTCACGAGCCGCCCAAAGGGGCTGCGCGTGGGAGCCACTTGCCCACTGTTCATCATCGTTTACCTCGGTTAGGCCCGGTTCAGACCGGCCTCTGCAACTCGAACCGTCGCGACCGGTTTTCACTCATTTTTCCATTATTTTCACATCTATTTAACCCATTAGCTTCGTCCCATTCAGCCTGATCGATCTAGCTAATAAAATCACGACTTAAGGACCTGAATATTACCTTCATGATTCAAGATTAAAACCAGGCTCTGTAACCATGTCCATCCACGGTTTCTGACCTCTTCCAACCTCAACTTTAGTCCCCATCGACTTGTTTACCCTCCAATATCACATTCCAAACATTAGAAATTATTGAAAAGACCTAAAAACCCGTATTCAAAATTTAAACCAACACTTACCGCGTCGATTCGCCGGCCACCAGTCCACGACAGACTTCCTTCCAAAGCTCAAACACCTCCTAGCAGTCTCCTGGACCTCATCCTAGCCACCAAATTCACTCAATACGCCTCACAACATCGGCTGCCAATGGATGAAAAACAGGGCACTTCACGGGGTTTAAGGCCACAGTCCACGGTCATTCCCCACGGTGGCACCACCACCCTCGATCACCTCCTCAACCACTTACTTTCCCGACCAGGAATGAAGATCATGAGCTTGGTAAGGATCTGGGTTCAGGGTTACACACTGCACACACACATACACACTCTCTGTTTTCAACAAACCCGTGTAACATAACTCCTCCCTTGTCTTTGTTTTTCTCACTCTCAACCACCTCCCATTCGACTTACTCTCACACCTCCCACAAGAAAACTTTGGGCTTCTCACTCTCCTAGACACAGAACACAGCCAGCAATAGCCTCCCCTGTTTTATCTATCACCGTCTAACTTAATTGATCAATTGGGAGAACAAAGTGGAACCAACTAGAAGGTATCCATGTGTCCCCATCTTTTTACCCTCAACTGAAAATATCCAACCCACCAAGGACAGATGTCCTTATCCCACTGATCACCATTTAAAATCAGACAAAAAGACCAATATACTCCTGCCTTCACAAATTACCATTTTGCCCTTAGCGTGTTTAGACTCATAACTAAACCGTCCGACGTCTGATGACAGCGTGCCGCCTGTCGTTGTACTCAGGGACTCGAGATCTACTTAACGGTCCTTGAAATGCGTGACAAATACATATCGTATGAAAAGTAAATAGTTTGCCCCTTTTTAACCAATTTACCAAAATACCCTCGAACTTCCGAACATCATAACTTTTTCCTTGAATGTCGGAATCGGACGTGCCACCTGTCTATGAACTCGTGACGTCCCGAACTATGTCACAGTCATCGGTCAAAATCCATTTGATCGCCCAAACAAAAGTCAACCTTTTTGCCCATTCCAGTGACAAAACCGTCATTTCGCACCGTCCGTTCAAAATTACCCAACTAATCACCGATTAACTGCACTAATCTAATCCCGATTTCCAGGACGGATCGTTACATGGACAATATGGAAGTTGTGGCTCATTTGTGCATTTTGGTGGGTTATTTAAATTTTTTCTTTTCGAGTTTGCTTTATGCCAATAAGTGAAGCGACTCTTATATCAAGTTGGTTGTGTTATTTTTTTTTCGTGTAAGATTGTAAAGATTAGTTGTTTGGGTAATAATGAGTTTAATGATATTCTTAAGCGATTCAAGTTATATTATTTTGTGTGAAATTCTCTTTAAATCATTTTGACTGGTGTCAAGCATGATCATTAAAGGTATATTACCATATTTTTTGTCAAATTATTGCATTCTAACTTATTTTTGCTTTATATTTTTTCCATCAATAAAGTTTTGTATCTTCTAATAGATACATGTTAAATCAAGAGATATGGGAAGATATGCCAAGTTCGAATATCAAATTTCTCTTAAAATATATTACTATTTAGTTATTACACTTTCTTATGTACATTTTTAAGAATATCTACCACATGCTTGACCATCTAATGTCATGAAATCACGTGGCAAATTGTAGGTTTCTAAATCTTGAAATACTACATCTCCATGACAAGATCAAGAGCCAACCTGATTACAATTAAGAAACATAAATTTAGTGATGAAAAGCCAGCAAATCCAGCAAGCAACTCATAAAAATTTGGACATCTACCTGGGAAAACCCACATAATTATTTTAGGCTCAATTGAAAGGAAAACAGTAGTGATTATTCAACTTGTATATCTCATGCAACATTGACTCTTGTAGCTAGATGGATCTCCCAATCTCTTAATTAAATATATCTTATTACATATATGTAGTTAATAATCTTGCTTACATCTTACACTATATTGACAGTCATTAGTAGGTTTTCATATCCAAAATTCGTATCCTAGAATAAAGTTCAATCATATATCGTATTGCATAAGTTTGATATCCAAAATTCGTACCTTAGATTAAACTTCGATTATATATCTTATTGCATAAATAAAAACCTTACTTAAATCTTAAATTATGGATGATAATTAGTACGTAGGCTCTTATTATGTCCGAGATTTGCATGAGGATAAAGTCTGATTCTTGTTCTCAAAATCAGAGTTCAAATCTCCATTGGAATTTGTCAGGAAAACAGAATACGTAAATCATATTAAAGTTCATCCGTCACTGTCCCAAACGTTACCCTAAACCCTAATCTATTCGACCCTTTATGACTTCTCTAACAGCCACAAAATATATGGATCTCATTCTACATCTTCTCCTTTTCATGAATTAATGAAGAAATGCAAGAGCAATAATATTATTGTAGGTCCCATTTCATTCCCTTTGCATTAAACCTTCAAATTACACCTCCACCACACAGCAGCAGCAGGATCTCGGAATTTCTGGGAAAATTTTGAAACATCGAAGTTGGTTTTTGTTTCATTCACATTGTGTATTAATTTTGTGGGGTCACGCCATTGGCAATAATAAAACCTTGTTATTGATTTTAAAAACAAAATTTCTCATACCAAACGGCAAATAGGATGTTGGGTCGGATTTGAATAATTGTGTGGTTTTTGTTTTCTTCTTTTTTTTGTAGCCCTAATCTGTGACCAAAAGCCAAAAGCCATGGAAGATATCTAATGAAATGAAATCGTCCACCTGCATTTTTAAGTTAGTTTTCCCTTTTCTTCCGTACCTAAAGGATTGGAGAGAGGGATCATTACTCATTTTTAATTATTGAGGTTAAGGCATTGCTAGAAAATTTCAGTTTATTTTCTGGAAAATATCGTCTACATGTAGATGATTTTGAGTCGTTAATGCATGTTGCTCGATGGTGAATAGTGATTGATTGCAGTGGGTTTTGAGTGGGGCTTGGTGTAATTGGGCTGCAATAGAAACTGTGGATCAGCCACACAATAGTAATAGTAGGTCTCACCTTATTTTGTGCCCACCAATAAGTCAATAACTCAATGTCAATGGTGATATTTGTCACACACTACCTCTCAAATCCTTCTAAATCCAAACCAATAAATCTCTAAATACATTAAATCCCTAGATATATCAACTTGAGGGACATGGATGATGGACCACAAGATTTTAAATTATAATGGATAAAATGAACAAAGATGCATGTTGTAAGTTGTAATACATGTGAAGGTTATATTCTTCCACAGATGACCTGGTTTTTAGTTTTTATACAAAAGGCCCATAAGGAACAGCATAATGCTGCAAGCTAAATCAATCAATGGAACATGTTTGGAATGACTCATGCTTCATAAAATTCTTCATATTTTAAATTTATTCATATATTTTAAATTTATTCACTTTTTAATACAAAACGCAATTTCTTAGCACATAAAACATCAGCTCAGATTTTCCTATCTCGTTTATAGTCAAATTTGAAAACTCTTACATGTGATTCACCCAATTATTGAATTCAATCTCAACTTAGTTCATATCTTCTGATTATGAGGAATGCTAAGGGGATTTTGACAACATAAGAGATGACATAACATTAGTAATACTTATATCAGGCATTTTATGTTCTCAAAGTGGATCTTTTTTAAAAGAAAAACTCATTAGCATCTCCTATTCTCACAATAATAATAACTTTTTTTATACATAGTATGAGATGTCTTCTCCACACCCCCCAGAAAATGGACCTAATTTCCACTCGGAGTAATGCTTGCCCCTTGATTATAAAGTGCTCCAAGCAAGTTATAATAATACTCTTTTACTACGTACGAAATGATGCCACAATAATGGTGGTGGACGCCCTAGCCAATTTCTTGCTAAAATGAGTCTTACACTATAGTTTCCTAAGGTGATCAAGCCATATTCTAATTGTTGCATCAAATTTGCAAATGTTGAAAGATCATAATAAAAAGTTTTAAATATGCAGTGAAACGTGTTAAATCTGAAGTTTCACTTTCGTAAGACATAAAATCCATATCCATGTACTCATCTCAATCCCTTGGAATTAGTTAAGAAGAATGTATTCAATCTGTGATTTTTAAATGATTTTAATAGTTTAAAATTTAGATTTATTCAATTAGAATTTTAAATGCATTTATAAAAATCTAGTTGTTAACTCACAACACAAGATTGTGTTCGATGGAGGGGGAACAGAGACTACTGAGATGAGAGGTGAGCCTGTGCATGGTTTTCAGGCTTTTGAGGGACTGAATGTTGTGGAGGATTTAAAGGGTAAAAAATTGAGGCCGTTCGGCTGCAGGGAGGGAGGCCAGCCTGGACGTGACGTGCATCGAGGACATTGTTGGCGGGTTCTTTGGGCCATGAGGCCCCAACACGGTCGGAGGTAGCGACCTGGAGAAAGGCTGAGCGTCGTGCGGAGGGGCCTTTTGTGGCAGGCGAGAGCTCACCTCTTTCTGGGGCACGTGAGGAATGGACTTGGCTCCCCTGGGCTGGCTGAGGAAATGGTTGGGGATCGCAGCCCGCTGCCAGCGACGGGGCTACATATCCAGGAAGAGTTGGCGAAGGTGGAGGTCGTTAGCAGGGCACTGGGCCGTTTATTTGATAAGAGCAGCATTGGGCCAAGTGGGGTAATCCTCCCCCTAATGCTGTGGAATCTGGACTGGGCCTGGAGCGAGGGGAGGATAGGGCTGGGGGCACGGTAGACCGGTTTGGGTGAGTTGCATAGCCTTGAGCCTTTAATGCTGGGCCAAGAGAATTACACCGGGTTCGGTTCCTCGTTTTGGCAGAGATGTGGAGGTTGTGGGGTCACTGGGCTATACTTTGGATGTTGGGTTGGGCCTGAAGAGGAAGAGGAAAGGAGGGGGAGCACGTTGAAGGCTAGATATGTTGTATCTATTAGCCGTGAGCATGTTCTGCTAGGCCAGAAGAATTCCCATGGTATGGGCTTTGCTTTTGAAAGCAATGGAAGGATTGTGGGGTCAGTGGGTTCTGAATTAGTCAGTAGTGGAGTAGTTGGGCATGGTGTGGATTCAGACCCATTCAATTTAGGTCCTATTATAGAAAAGGCCAGCAATGTAAGGAAGGCCTTCAAACGGGGGCGTCCACTTGGTGTACTCGTTGGGGAGGATCATGTGACCCAAAGATCACCTTAGGACTTGGTTGTGGTTGGAAATAAAAGGCGGGATGTAGGGGCAGTTGAGGATGCTAATAATTTAGGGGATTATCTTAGGCGTCATAAACTCAACTTGGATGGGATTTTTGATCGGGTGGTCGGGACCTCCTTTGATGGGTCTCTTGAATGGAGAGGTGATGAGTCCACCTCTCCCTAAAAACTGTAATTGTCATGTCGATTACGTGTTGGAATTGACAAGGCATCAGGGGTGTCTTGACGGTTCAGAGTCTGGTGGACCAACGTAGGATCTCTAGGTTTGATATTGTTATTTTGCTAGAAACTAAAAATAAAAATGTGAAGTTTGATTATTTGAAGCATAAATTAGACTTTGACTGCATGCATGTCGTGGAGCTCAAGGGGCATAGTGGTGGTTTATGCATTTTCTGGAAATTTGTTGATACTGTGGTGTTAGTTAAATATGGTGATTTTCTAATTAAGATGTTGATACATGATGGGTGTCCCCGTAAGGTTTGGAGATTGTATGCTATTTATGCAAATAATGATGATAGGGTGAGGGAGACACAGTTGGTCTGTCTTCAAGACCGTATTGAATGTTTTGGGGATCCATGCCTGTTATTAAGAGATTTCAATGACATCTTGAGTAATGATGAGAAGGTTGGGGGGTAATACTCGTTCAGAGAATAGAATGAGAAATTTCAGGCGGTTTGTGTCCAATAGTAATCTTTTGGATATTGGTTACAAGGGTTACCAATTTACATGGAGCAATAAGAGGGAGGGTGGGTACATTCAGGAGAGGATTGATAGCGGTTTTTCTACTGATCAGTGGATCTATTGGTACCCAGAGGCCCGGGTTGATCATATTGTTGCTGATGGGTCTGGCCATGTTATGCTTGTACTTGATACCTCCCCTAAACATTTTCGGAAGCGACTCCAGTTTGTGTAAGATCCGAGGTGCGGGTATGATCCAGGATGCACTCATGTGGTGCAGTAGGTATGGAGGTAGCTACCTCATGGAGTCAGTAAGGCCTCCATTGAAGGGAATCTAACTAGGATAAGGAAAGGGATGTTTAACTGGATGATGAAAACTGTCTCTAATGCCCAACTTCTAATTGATGCACGTAGAGAGAAGTTGTGTGCTTCCTCGCAACTGCCTAGTTTTTAGGGAACTTGGGTGGGAAGGTTGGAATCTGACCTAAAACAAGCACTACTGGATACGGAAGTTTACTGGAAATTGAAGTCAAGGGTGCAATGGTTGAATGAATAGGACAAGAATACTAAATTCTTCCATGCCAAGACAGCTAAAGACGACACCAAAATCGTATCCTTGGTATTCATGATCAGAAGGGTGTTGGACTGAGGACCAGAGGAAATCCATGTAGTTTTTGTGGACTACTTTCAAACTATGTTTACAGCTTCTTCCCCTCTGGGGACACTTCGGTTAGTAATTACATTCCAAGTTGCCTTTCAAAAAAAGATAATAGTATATTGACTTTCCAGGTTACAGATGAGGAGATTCCTCGTGCTGTGTTATCGCTGCACCCTACGAAATCTCCTGGTCTTGATGGGTTTACTGCCGCTTCTTTCCATAAGCACTGGGGTATCATTGGTGCAGATGTTATAAACTTTGTCAAGGAATTTTTTAATACAGTCTAACTGGGAGGGCGTTACAACCACGCAGACGTTGCTTTGATCCTAAAAGTACCTAATCCCACTCATATGCATTAGATGCGGCCTATTTCTTTGTGAAATCTTACGTACAAGCTTATTTCTAAGATAATCACTAGTCAGTTGAAGAAAGTACTATTAAGGATCATTAGCTCTGTTGAGTCTGTTTTTGTCGAGGGTAGGCAGATATCCGACAATATTCTAGTGGTACATGAAGTCTTGCACACTCTAAAAAAGGGGAAGAGATGGTTTTGAAATTGGATATGGCTAAAGCCTATGATCGTGTTGAGGGGGGCTTCCTATATGATGTGATGAGACTGTTTGGTTTTGCGGAGAAATACATCCAGTGGGTAATGGGGTGTGTCACATCTGCTACTTACAATGTTATGGTAAATGGGGAACCTTCAGAATTTATTCGGCCCTCTAGGGATATACGGCAATACCACCCACTTTCTCCCTTCCTATTTGTTATGTGTGCAAAGGGCCTTTCTGCCCTTGTTCGGAAGCGTGAAGAAGGGGGTATGCTCCAGGGTATCCAGATTGTGCCTCATTGTATTACGCTTGCCCATCTCCTCTTTGCTGACGATTCGGTACTGAGTCTGGTCAACTCATAAATTTGGAGAAAAACACAGTTCTTTTCAGTGGTGATGTTCCTTCTGATACGAAAGACACCTTATATAGGCTTCTTGGAATACAGTGTAATGATGGTTTTGGGAAATACCTAGGACCAATGGCCGACTTTGATACCTCAAAGAAGAAGGTTTTTTGAGGAAACCCGTCCATCAGAGGGACCTTTGGGCTTCCATTTGGCATACAATGGTGCCTCCAAAATTGCAGCTATTCATGTGGCAATGTTGTAAGGAATACTTGGTAGTCCGTGTTAATCTGGTTAAACATCGTATCTTGGTTGATACGTTATGCCCTATGTGTGGTGAAGCTGAGGAGACCCAGGTACATTTATTTTTCCAGTGCAAGTTAGCTCAATTATTCTGGTTTAGGATTCCTGTGCAAATTGATGTTGGTTGCCTAGAGGGTGTGGGGATTTTGATTGGTATTGGTGTGCTCTAGTACAAAAAGGCTCTTTGATCAAAATCCGTGAGAGGGTTATGTAGTCCCTGAGTTTTGGTGTAATGACCTGTCCCGAATATCGGGATTGAATATGAATTAATTATGATTTGGAATGACTAATCGGGGATTAGTTGAGTGAAATCGGACGAATTGTGCAAAATGACCGTTTTGCCCCTAGCGTGGGCAAAATGTTGACTTTTAGTTCGGGCGATCAAATGGACTTTGACCGAAAACTGTGACGTAGTTCGGGACGTCACGAGTTCATAGACAGGTGGCACGTTCGATTCCGACATTCGAGGTGAAAGTTATGGCGTTCGGAAGTTGAGGGGTATTTTGGTAATTTGGCATATTAGGGGCCAAATGTTGACTTTTTGACCGGGAGGTCTGATGGACGAGGGCCAAGGACCGTTACGTAGGTCTCGTCGATACCAATCCAACGACAGGCGGCATGCCGAAATCGGAGATTCAACGACGAAGTTATGGTCACGGAAGCGGACTCGATTAACCGAACGAATCGGGATTAAAATAATATTTTAATATGAATAGTACCGGGTGACTGAACACACTTGGATGAGTGACAAGTGTCACTCATCCCTTAAATTCAGGCATAAAACCAGATCCCATGTTTTGGGGAAAACATAATTATTATGTTTTATTAATTAATTAAACTAAATTATTCTTTTAATTTCCATTAACCCACATTGTTCTTCAAACCGTGCAAATTGGGGAAATCAGAATTGAGAGAATTGGGCTCTCTTCCACAGCCGGTTTTGAGTGAGAATTGTGAGATTTGTGGGACTGAGTGAACTGGGAAAACACGAGGGATCGATTGAGGGCTGAGGAACTAGATTTCGGATTTTATAAAATTTGGGGGGAAATTCGAAATGGACGAATTGAGCCTTGTTGATCGAAATTGGGTTCAGTTTTAGTCTTCTGGGATTGCCACGATCAGTTTCATCGAAGGAACGAAGGTAATTGAGGTTCATTTGAGGTAGAACAGAAGCACTGTAGTTGCAGAAAATTCGAGCTTGAGTCGTGGAGTTTGAGCCTCGAATTGATGCAATTGAGTTGGGGAAAATGTTTAACGGAGTCTGTTGAAGCTTCTTGATGAATCAATTGAAGGAAATCGTGTGACATTGAAGGACTTCGAATGATGAACAGTGTGCGGGTGTTCTTCGAATGATCAGCTTTGGTTTGAAGGATTAAGGTAGAGTTTCATGTAATTGATGTTTCAGAACTTTAATTAGACTTGAATTGAAGCTGACTGAATGTTCAATTGATGAAAACGGTGTAGAATTGACAAAAAACCAACCGGGTCTGTTCGCGGGTTAAATGACCCATTTACCAGACAAACGGGTATGAACGACGACACTGTAGCAGGCGCGTGGGTTTCATGCGCAGCCACACACGGCGGCGCGTGAGGGCGCGTCCGGCCTAGTCTCAAGGTGAGGCCAACATGACTTTTGATCCTCTCATTGTAACGAACATTTTAACGCTGGTTTCGAGGAAATCGGATATTGTTTCGATAATGTTCCGCGTATCCGAAGTTTTGTTTTACGTTAAAAATACGTATTTAAATTCCGGAAAAATTGGGGAAAATTATATGATGTATTTTGAGATGTTAGTAACCCTCTATAATGATTTTGGATAGGAGTTGTGATTTTTAGAATTTACGGAAAAACGTGCAGCTCGAAAACGGACCGTTTTGGACGGTGTGTGTGAGTGGACTTTGTTTTCTAACCGTGATGCATGCATATATGATTTAAATGCCTTATTATATGATTTTATATGCTTGGGCATGATTTATGTTTCAATCCGGTACTTTCTCGATTTTATGATTATTATATTATTATTTTTGGGCGATTTTCGAGAAATTACGAAATTTGGTAAAAATGATGTTTGGACTTGTTTTATGAGTCCGGGATTGAAATTGATTGAAAATAATGTTTGGACTCGGATTATTGAGTCATGGATTGAAAAATGATGTGTTGACTCGGGAATGAGTCAAGGGTCGATTTCGTGGATTTACGTGAAAATGGCAACGGAGGTTGCAACGCATGGATTTGCGTGATAATGTTATTTTGGGCATGAGAACCCAAGTGAATTGTGATTTTGACTCGGATTTGGAGTCACTTGTGAAATTGAGAAATTGTGAAATTAATGATTTATTAGGATTTTATGATTATTTTAATCAGTCTTTCGGGCACGTTTTACGAGGAACGTGCAAATGATGTTTTAGGCTAGGCCCGGAGTTTAAATGATTTCTAAAATGATACTTTGGCTTTGTTGGCGAGTCAATGATGATTTCTGGATTATTTTATTGTTTTAAAATGTGATTTTAGCGGTTTATGTGTAAATGGTATTTTGGGGCTTGAGACCCAGTCGGGAATGATCTTGACTTTGTATGGAGACAAGATTTGATTGAAATATTTTTGGGATGTAATTCCCGAGATGGTTTTCATTGTGATTGTGAAATGCCCAGACGGTCGGAGCTTTGGGGGGGGGGGGGGGGGGGGGGGGGGGGGATTACCCAGACGACCGGAGCTTGGGGGGATGTGATTGTAGGATCATGATTTGATCCTATGGTAGTCAGCTTCTCGGATGAGACTGAGCCTGGATGTACCACTCGGAGGTGTCTGAGCCTGGGGATGTGTTCGCCCAGAGGTTACTGAGCCCGAGGGGGTTGAGCCTAGAGGTGTTCTGTTCCCGAGAGAGTGGCTGGATATTGGCCTACGCGTAGTGCCGCACTTGTGAGTAGTGCAGTTGATGGTTTGTTTGTGCACTTGTGAGTAGTGCGGATTGATTGGATTGGTATATTTATTGTGCACTTGTGATTAGTACTGATTGATGTTGTTTGTGATGACGTACTGGTATTGAGTACGGGTTTTTGGTCTTTGTGGCCATGTGATTATGTTTTCACATGTTTTGGCCTGAGAGCCGGGATTTGATGTTTTGTAACATGAACTGATTTGGTGAACATGAGTTTTATGGACCATCGGAAAATATGTTTTGATTTTATCGGTCCACGGTTCATACTTGAATGATTTCATACTATTACTCATGTTTTACGATATGCATGCAAGTTTGTGAAAATTGGAGGGTAAGATTGTAATTTTGGCAAAGGTTTTTATCAGAGGTCATTTTTGTCCACTCACACCTTTTTCTGTTTTGTGACCCTCCAGGCCGTGGTACGACGTTCGGGACTGATCGTGATGCAGTGGCAGCAGCAGAAATCCGCGCAAACATCCCTTGTCTGGCAAGCACTGAAGGGTAGTTTCGGACCTTTCGTTGACTTGTCAGACGGGAGTAGGACCGGGCACGGTTTTTTATGTCCAGTTGGGACGGGTCCTGTCATTTGGGCTATAGCGGTTGTGGAAGTGTCGTAATCAGCGCTATAATGATGTTGTTATTAACCCTAGTGATGCAGTCTAGCTGACAGTGGCACAATTGGCCGAGTTCAGAATGGCTAGGGCTGATAATCCTCCCCTTTTCCAGACAATACCACATGTTGAGGTGGTTAGACGGGCTATGACACGACACACCCTCAATCCCCCAGGATTAAGGGCTAAGTCATGCTCTCGTCTAACTTACGCGTGATACGAAGGCTAAACCGACGTCCAGCCTCCATGTAACACGTAAGCTGGACAAGGGATTCCCAAATCGAACTGTTCAAAACTTTTTAACTTCCCAGAGCGCGCAGAATCTACTGTGGATCATGTGTGTGATGTCCCCGTCTCTCTCTACCAACAGCCCGCACCGCAACATCCTAGAGGGTATCGAAAACACAAAAGACTGTGAGTGGACAAAAATAAAGGATAAGTTTATAAAACAGTTTATCAGAAAAGACATTTATACCCTCCTTTTAAAAAACCAATGCATGCATAATCAACTCATATCAGAAAACCATTTAAGTTATTCAAACCGCTTAAGAAAACAGAACTCGTTTCCTTTTCTCAATTCCCGGGCCTCAGCCCAAAACCATCAAAATCCATTTCATCCGGGTCATAGCCCAAAACAGCGGAAAATTTTTATTGAAAACCAACATTATCAAGTTCTCATCGAAATCCAAAACACATTTGGAATCCATTTCAATCCATCGAACCTGCTGGATCTATCCGAATCTTTTAAACTCCCGAGTCTTTAAACTCAATCCAGACCTCAATATAATCTGAGTCTTTAAACTCCCGAGTCTTTAAAGTCAATCCAGGTCTTTAAACCCAATCCGGGCCCACCTCCGTCATAATCATATCCGGGTCTTTAAACCCAATAACCAGATCCAACAAATACAATCCAAAATCATTTTTAAACCATTTTCCAATTCTATGTCCAAATCCGAATTCGAAATCACCATTTCGAATTCCAAGCCGAATCTGAAATCATCATCCCGAATCCAAATCCAGAATCATATCTATACTCCATTTCCAAATCTGAATCCGAAACCATCATTCCGTAAGCCGGCATCCGGAATAATCATTCCGAGCCCAAATCTGGAAATCCACTTTCAAGTTCCAAAACCGAATCTTTTTTCCGAAATCCGATTCCAAATCCCAAAATCACTTTTTCGAAATAACTTTTATGAACAGGGCTTCAAGCCCGAAATCACTCTTCCAAAATCCATTACGAATCATTGAAATCAAATCATATTTCAAATCCCAAAATAAAATCATCAAACCACGATCAAATCACAATATACATCAGAAACTCGTAAAACGTGCAAATACATACTTATCTCGAAATTCGTGCAAAATCGTAAATCATCAATATCAATTCACAAACATAGAAATCGCGTATAGAAAACATATAAAACATTTATGCATGCATCATAAGTTTGAAAGAAAAGTCCACTCACAGACCATTAGCATTAGCGTCATCGCCTCGATATGCGCGCACTTATGCTTTCCCGGTTAATCAACTATCAATGGTTTTCCCGATCCTGTCCAAATCCCATAATAAGGTCATTATGTCAGGACCCGTCCCAAATATGACCTCGATACCCGGGACGGACCCTGCTCCCGTCTGACAATCACACTTAAAGTACTAAAAGAACCTCAAAATAACCATAAGAATAACTATCAGACAAGGGAGTAAATATAATACAATTGTAGTACAGAGCATAGTGTTATACAAAACAGGCACAAAAGTCCTACTAGGCTAATCTCGCAACGGAAGAACGTCGTAAGCTCTATGCCTCGGTTCCTGCCTCAACATTTACCCCAACGCTATCACCACGACCTGGAGGGTAAATTAAAACCAGAAAGTGTGAGTGGACTAAAAGAAATAAGAGTTTCAAACACGATTTAGAAACAAACAAGGATTAAGAAAACAATAAGATTTTTCCCTCCGTTTTAAAATAAAGTATGCATGCCTAACGAAGTATCAGAAAACTTCAACATAAAACAGTATAACAAATATGCTAAGATCATATCATAAAAACCAAATCCACAAATGTCAAGTCTGATCAAACCTGCTGGGTCTATCCGAGTCTTTAAACTCAAACCAGGCCTCAAATGTAATCCGAGTCTTTAAACTCCCGAGTCTTTAAACTCAATAGGCCTACGGGGGTAATATCGTAAATATCCGAGTCTTTAAACTCAATCTGGGCCCGTCCTCTCGTCCATCAGAATCCGGGTCTTTAAACCCAATATCCAGATCCAGCAAATCCAATCCACAACCAATTCTAAATCCATCTCCAAACCCGAATCCGAAATCACTGGTCTGATGCCCTTCCGGCATCCAGAACCGTCATTCTGAACCCAAATCCGGAATTCCACTTTTTCCGACTTTAAAACCAAATATCGTTTCTCGAAATCCGATTTTAAAACCAAACATTGATTACCAAAATCATATCTCATAATCCACTTATAACCATCAGAAAACAATTATAGATTGAATGTAACAACCCGTCCCGAGAGCTGGGATTAGTAGTGTGATTAAGGTGGGATTAG
This sequence comes from Prinsepia uniflora, assembly GCA_032719365.1. Classification (NCBI taxonomy): domain Eukaryota; kingdom Viridiplantae; phylum Streptophyta; class Magnoliopsida; order Rosales; family Rosaceae; genus Prinsepia; species Prinsepia uniflora. Next base: position 74,084,494 of record CM064865.1, on the reverse strand, counting down.
TGAGGCTAATCGGTGGTTAGGTGGCCCCGATAGGTCCGTAAGCATAGAATGACGATTTTGCCCCTAGTTCGAGCAAAAAGTTGACTTTTAGTTCGGGTAGTCTAGTGGGTATTGACCAGTGATCAGGACGTAGTTTAGGACGTCACGAATCCGTAGGCAGGTGGCACGCCTGATTCCGACATCCGAGGAGGAAGTTATGATGTTCGGAAGGTTGATGGTATTATCGTAATTTTGGTAAAGTAAGGGGAATAGTTGACTTTTTGGACGATCGGGTTTTGGTACGTTGACCGAGGACGGTTAGGTAGATCTCTTCGTCCTGAGTTCGATGACAGGCGGCACGTATTCATCGGACTTACGATGTGCGAGTTACGGGTCAAGGAAGGTAGTGGCAAAACCGTAATTTTGAGTTAAAAGGAGGGGCAGTTTGGTCTTTGTACTCTGGAAAGTGTGCAGCAGAGAGGGCAGATAGACGGCTGGGATTGAGCCATGTGGGAGAGGGTGGAGAGGATTGGTGACATGTGGCAGGTGTGTAGTGGGTTCTGGGGGGTTCTTGTGTGTGTGTGTACGGTCTAAATATTTGGGGTGCACCCGTGTAAGTGTGTGTTCGTGTTCTTCGATCCAGAAGAAAACAGAGGGAGATTGTGAGGAAAAATTGAGGGGTGATCGTGGAAGTTGAAGGCTTCTGGTGAGTGAGGAGTGATCAGAAAGAGTGAGAGAGATGTTGGGGTGGTGTTGAGAGGATTAGACGGCGTGGTGGCTGTGTGTAAGGGCGAGGAGAGCTGCGGGAAAACCAGGGAGAAACTCAGGGAGTTTGTGAGAAATCGTGACGGTGGTGGCCGTGTACGGTGCACTTGGGCTTGTGGTGGTGTGGTGGAGGCTGAGAGGAGTCGACTAGCCCCAGCGGAACTCACGACGGCGACGGGAGGCAGGTAATTCCTCATCCTTGTTTCTGTGCTCTGTTTTGTAGACTGAGTTCAAATTGGGAGTCGTGGCTTGAGAGGTAGAATCGAAGTTCATAGGGAGGTCTAGGGGACTCAGGTGAGGTCTGGGAGTCCTCTGGTTGTGCTGCCGTGATGGGGAGTGAACGGTAGGGGTTAGCACGACGGAGGAGACTCTGTGTGCTCTGTTTTGGCTGTGAGTTTCAGACGGGGAGTCGTGAACCTAGGGACTGAGTCGAAGGTTTCGGAAAGTTGGGTTAGGTTCAGTGAGGTCCTAGGAAGAGTCTGGAATAGCCACCGTGACGGGAGGTTACTTGGGTGGCCGGAAAGGAAAACAGGGCAGGCTTTGGGTTTTCTTTCGAGCTTGAGTCGATGAGCTACGGGATGAATCGAGGTTTCTGGAGTTGGGGAAAGGATAGGGTAGGTCTGGACGAAGCTGAGGGTGAAGAAAGGAGGTGTTTTGGTGCAGGTACGGCGGAGAACCGCTCTCGCTGGTTCAGGTTGCAGGCTACTGGTGCGAACCGGGTCGACGTGAGGTTGAAGGTGCACTGTAGCTGGCGCGTGAGGGCCACGCGTAGCCACTTTGGGCGGCGGGTGGGGGTGCGTGCGGCGGTTCTAAGGAAAATGGTCAACATGGTTTTTGGTCTAGGAGTTGTGTTGAGTCCGTTGGAGGTGGTTTCGGGTTCATCGGACGTCGACTCAACGTAGTTTCGCAAGGGTGACGGTTTAAGGTCCCGGTTTATTACGGTTAGGGTTCGGGGATTTTTAAGGGAATTTAGGTGAATCCTCGTAAACATGTTAGTGACGTAATTTGACGGTTGTTGACAGGATCGGGATTTCCCGAGGAAGCCGAGGAACGTACAGGACGTTCGGGACGCGATTAAGGGCGCGGTACTGTGAGTGGACCCCTTCTCTAAACTCGAACATGCTTAACTGTTTTTCTATACGTATTTTATGGTTTTATATGTGATTTTATGTTTATCGGATATGCTTTGTTTATTTTACATAATTGCACGTTTTTCGAGAAAGTACGATTTTTAGCACGTTTTACGAGAAATGTTTTATTTCTGATTTCGATGCCATGATTTTGGGATTTCAAATGATAAGTGATTTTCAATGAGTATACGTAGATATTGATATGTGCTGATAATAAAGGTTTTCCGTTTTAGAATCGGATTTCAGTAACGAGATTTGGTTTTAAAGTTGGAAAGTGGATTTCCAGATTTGGGTTCGGAATGGCGGTTCTGGATGCCTGAAGGGCATCAGACCAGTGATTTCGGATTCGGGTTTGGATATGGGTTTCGAAATGGTTTTCAAATGGTTTTGGATTGGATTTGCTGGATCTGGTTATTGGGTTTAAAGACCCGGATATTGTGATTGACGGGGGACGAGCCCAGATTGAGTTTAAAGACTCGGGAGTTTAAAGACTCGGATATATTGATATTTTCCCCGTAGGCCTATTGAGTTTAAAGACTCGGGAGTTTAAAGACTCGGATATTATTGAGGCTTGGATTGAGTTTAAAGACTCGGGAGTTTAAAGACTCGGATAGGTCCAGCAGGTTTGATCGAAAAATAATGATTGACGTTCATGGTTTCTGACACGGTTTTATGATTCATATGCTGTGGTTTCTATACCTGTTTTATAGTGTTTCTATTTCTTATGATGTTTTATAATGATTGATTTATAACTGTTTTCATAACTGGGTTACGCATGTGGTTTTCAAAACGGAGGGTAAAACTCGATTTTCTTACAAAATGGTTTTAGAACTTTCTTTTATTTTGGTCCACTCACACCTTCTGTTTTAAATTGCCCTCCAGGTTGTGGAGCTAGCGCGGGGTCTTGACGTCGAGGCAGTGTCTGAGGCAAAGAAGTGACGAGCAGGGTCCCAGAGTGCTTAAGTTTTCTTCCGCGTGCGTGTAATTATCATCGGTTTTTATTTCTTTGTAATTTGTACTATGCTCTGTGAAACTTTAACTTCGGGATTTATTGAGTGCTTTCTCCTGCATCTGACTGTTTTTGTGTCGGGGTGTCAGACGGGAGCAGGATTTACCTCGGGTTTCGGGGTGAAACCGGGGTGGGTCCTGACATTGAAAACCCAAAAGCTTAGCCTCAAAATCATAAATTCAATTTTTTCTCGAAAAACGTGTAAAAACCCAAAATGTCTCGAAAAACGTGCAAACATATCAACCACATATAATCACCATTAAAAATCATAAAAACATACTTAAAATCATAAAACATAAACAAAAACAGCTAGGCATGCTCGTAAGAAAAGAAAGAGTCCACTCACGAATCAGAAAGTGTCAATCGCGCTCCGTGCGCTCCTCGACCGTCTCAGGTGTCTCCCGTCCTGTCAATAAGCACCAAATAGGGTCACAAATATGTCTAATACGCTAACCCTAATTTCCCCAAATTTTCGGGAATTTATACGTAATTTAAATTTAAACCCTAAACCGTCCGGATCCTCGAACTATCCCGTAACATCATCCGATTTACCCGAAACTTGTCCCAATGGATTCCTTGGAACATTTAGAACAAAAACCATGTTGGAAAAGTTCTCAGATTCCTCCCCATGTGCCCCCACGCGCCGCCCAAAGTGCCTGCGCGTGGGCCTCACGCGCTGCTACAGTAGCATCGTCTACCTCGAGTCACCCGGTTCAACTGTGCTGAACCAGCTTGACGGGTTCTCTGTAATTCCGCCATGATTTTCACTCAATCCAATCCTATTAGCTTCATCCAGTTCTCGGCAATATATTCCCGTCCTAAACCTAGAAATCGAAGCCTAAAACCCATCGTCTTCCACCTCGAAACAAACTGCCCGTAAGCCCTGTATTGGTCTCCGGCCACCCAGGCCTTCCCCCGTCACGGCGACCATCCTAGACGACTCCTAGGACCTCCCTGAACCTCACATCACTCACCAAAGTCCTTGACTCTAGCCCAAAGTCCACGACTTTCGAATTGAAATAAACGGGGAAAAACAGGGGATCGATGCTTACCGTCGAATCGTCCTCCGCCGTCTGCATCGCCGTGTACCACGGTGTCCACTGAGTCCTCTACAGTCGTCCTAGCTTCCTATTAGCTTGGTTTGAACCAAAACACGGCACAACCACCACCTCTGTCCCACGGCCTCTCTGTTTTCCCTGAAAATCAATCCTCCGACCACCGTGTTTCCGTGCACGATTTCACCCCCAAACTTAGTCACCAACTTCCTCTCTTCTCTCTGTCACTCTCACAACTCACCAAACTCTCACCCACACACTGAATCGATCAAACACTCCACCGCCTCACTCTCTGTTTTCTGTTCTTCACAGCACAAATGCACGGTTTGAATTAGAACAAAATGTGGCCGTGTATACACAAAACAATCCTAGAACCATCTAGCAATCTCCACGTGTCCAATTTTGCATGGACCATCAGTACAAAATATCCAAGCCCACTCAGCCACTTGCCCTTATCTGATTGGTCCTAAGGGAAAAAGACCAAAATGCCCCTAGGTTTAGAAATTACCATTTTGCCCTTCAACTTTCCAGACCCATAAGTATTCCGTCCGACGTCCGATGACAGCGTGCCGCCTGTCATTGTACTCAGGACTTCGAGACCTATCTAACGGTCCTCGGTCTACGTAAGAATCACAAGTCCACTAAAAAGTCAATATTTTCCTCTATTTAGTCAAAATTACGGTAACGCCCTCAATCTTCCGAACGTCATAACTTTTTCTCCGCTTGTCCAAATCGGACATGCCCACCTGTCTACGGACTCGTGACGTCCTAAACTACGTCACGGTCAATGGTCAACACTCATCCAACCTGTAAATAAAAAAGTTAACTTTTGACACACTATTCACAAGGGCAAAATCGTCCTTTTATACAATTCTTTTACACAATTACATTTGTACTGTCAAGACCCACCCCGGTTTCACCCCGAAAGCCGAGGTAAATCCTGCTCCCGTCCGACACCCCGACACAATACCAAAGCAACCACTAAAATACCCCGTCAGACGCAGGAGAACTTTAAAACATCCCGAAGTTAAAATTTACAGAGCATAGTACTGAATACAACAGAAAGAAAACTGGTAACTAGATACACGCACACGGAAAACTTTACAACACTCCGGGATCGCTCTCGTGACTTCTATGCCTCAGACGCTGCCTCGACGTCGAAACCCTGCGCTAGCTCCACGACCTGGAGGGCAATTTAAAACCAGAAAAGTGTGAATGGACCATAAATAAAAGAAAAGTTTCCAAAACCATTTATAAGAAAACCGGGTTTGGCCCTCCGTTTTGAAACCACATGCATAACCTAGTTATTAAAACAGTTATCAATCACGTAAACCTCATCATAAAAACAGAAACACTATAAAAACAGTTGTAGAAATCATATCATCAGCGTCATAAAACTGTATCAGAAAACATAAGTACCAAGCCATAACCAACCGATCAAACCTGCTGGATCTATCCGAGTCTTTAAACTCCTGAGTCTTTAAACTCAATCCAGGCCTCAATATAATCCGAGTCTTTAAACTCCCGAGTCTTTAAACTCAACAGGCCTACGGGGGAAATATCAATATATCCGAGTCTTTAAACTCCAGAGTCTTTAAACTCAATCCGGGCCCGTCCCCCGTCAAATCAATATCCGGGTCTTTAAACCAAATATTCAGATCCAGCAAATCCAATCAAAACCAATTGAAAACCATTTCGAAATCCATATCCAAACCCGAATCCGAAACCACTGGTCTGAAGCCCTTCTGGCGTCCATAACCGTCATTCCGAACCCAAATCCGGAATTCGACTTTTCAACCTTAAAACCAAATTCCGTTTCTCGAAATCCGATTCTAAAACCGAAAACCTTGATCATCGAAATCATGTTCCAAAATCCCTTTACAATCATTAAAAACCATTTATCATTTGAAATCCCAAAACCATGGCATCATTTTCAGAATCAACATTCCTCGTAAAACGTGGTGAAAACTGATTTTTCTCGAAAAATGTGCAATTATGTAAAAACCACAAAGCATATCCGATAAACATAAAATCATAATTAAAACCATAAAAAAATTATAGAAAAACAATTATGCATGCTCGAGTTTAAGGAAAGGGTCCACTCACAGTACCGAGCCCTCAATCGCGTCCCGAACGTCTCGTACGTTCCTCAGCTTCCTCGGGAAGTCCCGATCCTATCAACAACCACCAAAGTACATTACTAACACATCTACGAAGGTCCACCTAATTTTCCCCAAAAATCTCCGGGTCCTCAACGTAACTAACTTAAACCCTAAACCTTCACCCTCGCGGAACTAACCTCAAACAACGTCCGAACAACCCGAAACCAATTCCATTAGACTCGTCACAACACCTAGACTAAAAACCATGTTGACCACTTTCCCAACCGCCGCCGTACGCGCCCCCACGCGCCGCCCAAAGTGGATGCGCGTGACCCTCACGCGCCAGCTACAGTGTCACCAGCAACCTCTAGTCGACCCGGTTCGAAACAGTCCCTGCAACTCGGACCGGCGTGACCGGTTCTCCGCCGTGCCTGCACCAAAATTGCTCCTCTCTTCACCATCTGCTTCGTCCCGTCCTAAGGAACTCATCCCCCTCACTCTAACACCTCGACTCATCCTACAACTCGCCGAGTCAAGCTCGAACAAAATTTGAACCAGTCCCCTGTTTCACGATCCCTTCAACCCGGTCACCCCCCGTCACGGTGACTGTCTTAAACTCTTCCTAGAACCTCTCTGAGTCTTACCCAACTCACTAAAACCGTCGACTCACGTCCAAAAGCCACGACTCAACGTTTGAAGTAAAACGGAAAAACAGAGCACACTGGTACTCTCCGTCGTTCTAGCCTCCACCGTGCACTTCCCCGTCACGGCTGCTCAACCAGCAGCTACCTAGGACCCTACTGAGTCCCCTAAACCTCACTAGACTCCTCGATTCAACCCCTAAAGCCACGACTTTCGATTTGAAAATCGACGGCAAAACAGAGCACAGAGAGGAAAGAAGAAAGATTACCTGCGGTCGATCGCCGCCGTGAGCTCTACTAGGGCTAGTCAACTCCTCTCACCCCTCACGACACCACCACGAGTCCAATTGCACCGTACACGGTCACACCGCCACCACAAGCTCTCACCTCTTCTCTGTTTTCTAGGGGCAAATCCATTTGACTGCCCTCACAGTCATCGGTTAAAATCCATTTGACTGCCCGATCAAAAAGTCAACATTTTACCCAATCTAGGGGCAAAACCGTCATTTCGCACCGTCCATCCGAAATCACCAAGCTAATCACCGATTAACCTCACTAATCCATCATTAACCACTAATCTAATCCCGATTTCCTGGACGGGTCGTTAGAGGCTACCTCTTGTTGGCAGCGGCCTCTAGAAGGTTTTGTGAAGGTGAACTGCGATGGGGCTTTCTTTACAGTGGGTGGTAAAGGAGTCTACAGCTGGATTCGTAGATCCAGCATGAGTGAGTTCATTGCAGTCTGAGGTGAGGGGGGATTCCATTGTGTGAGTTCCCTTAAATAAGAGGTGTATGCTCTGCGCGCTGCAATGATTGCATGTGCAGAGTATGATTGTAAGAAGGTAATCCTTGAGACAAACCCACAAATTCTAGTGCATTATGTTACCACTGGCTGTGTTGTTGATGCAACCATTAAAGGTGTAATACATGATATCCTAGGATTGCAATCCCTATTTGAGATTGTTCAGCTCACCTATACCTCCCGTAAGTATAACGTTGCAGCATATCAAGTTGCAACTTTTAGTAAGCGGTATACCTGCTGTTTGAGGTGAGAATGTCTTGAGCCCCCATGGCTTTTTGATATTTTAGCTAAAGATGTAAACATTTTTGTTAAACTTAATTAATGAAGTTAATTCCTTTTTTTCAAAAAAATTCAGATTTTAAGGATTTGTTGTAAAATTTGTAGAAATTTGGGTGTATTCAATTGTGATTTTAATTGATTGTTTTCAAATTCAGGTGTATTAAAAAAAATCAGATTTTAATGAGGCCACATTATTTTGCACCGCTTAATTATGTACGATTACAATTTGATTCTTAATGAATTTTCATACCTTCCCTAAATAAAATTAGTTGTATTAAAAAAAACCAATGATTTTATCCTATTTTATAAATTTGTGGATTTTAAAAGATTTTAAGGAAAAAATTACACATACCAATCTACATCAACAATCCACCCATCCCTTAGAAATTTCAATGGATTTAAAAAAATCCCAAATTATGAACATCTCTCTCTCCTTCTTCTTTGTCCTCAACATCTTTCATCCATCCATAACAATTGAGATGGGAAGGACTCTTGAATGGGAATAAAGCCTATAAGACTAATAAAAATAAAGATGTCTGCAATGAAATCAGACCAAGTTCCTCTATTCTTCACGAACTCACCAAGATTAGTGTAGCAATTTCCTCGTCGCTGAATTATAATGCCCTAGGTGGAGTATTGTTTGTGAGGGAATATCTTTAAAGTTTTCATTCTAGCTTATCTCATTTGCTTTGAGCAATAGCGAACAAGATATTCCACTCTGAAATTTTTCGAATGAGCTACGATCTCTGCTAAATACTGAACATGCAATCAAGCATTATCCATGAATGAAAAAGAGGTTTATGAGTATTGTTAATGTAGAAATTGTACGGACTTGTAAACTTCTTTCGTGATGCCTACACACAATAATAAGAAACAAACGGGGTTAAGGTTGAAGTCCGGGATGGTGTTTCAACCAAGAACACTCCGATGTCAAAAACAGTTTAATCGAGAGAATAAACTGGCAGAGTTTCAGTATGAGCTTTGAATTACCTTTAAAGGTGAGTGAGACCCTGTATTTATAGTGGAGTCTCGTTGATCTCCGGAGTATCTGATTGGTTGAAAGAGATGATAATGTTTAATAAGTGATTCTATCGAAAGAAAACACCATTATTAATTATATAAATAATAATAAATAATCTCTCCAGAGTATCTGATTAATTAATATATTTAATTGATAAACATATTAAAATTAATGCGGAGATCGTATAATGCCGTTGTCGTCCATGCTAAAGGTAATATCGACATTATGAGAGTTATGGACCACGTGGCAGCCCCGATTTTTTTTGGTAATTTATGGTTCCACAAGTATCAATAGTTTTAATCTTTGCACCTATTCTCATCAATAAAATATATAAATCAAAATTATTTGGGAAAAATCAAAGCTTAAATTATAAATTTGAATGGATTGTTTTGAATGTTTACAATTTACAGTAACGAGTGACAAGAACAAGATGAAAGAATATTCATACTATAATATCATGAATTCTCTCAAACGAGAACTCTTTAAAATAAAATAAAAACTTTTAAAATCATTACAAATTAATAAAAAATTATATATATAATTCATATAAAAACTCCAAAATAAAATAAAAAAATTAAAATATGTTAAAACCAAATAAACTTAAAATTCATTAAAATCATTTAAAACCCATTAAAATTTAAATTAAACACACCCGCTAAAAATAGAGAATGAATGCTCAAGGAAAAATTAGGGCTAATATAAGCCGAGAGTTCAATTCCCTTTAATGGTAACTTAAAAAAATAATAAATTATAAGAAAATAAAACAGAATCGGAGAGCACAAAAGAATGCTTCATATGCTACTTTAATGTTTCACATCCCCAGTTGGATTTACAGCAAGAAATATAAATGAAGTAAATGTAGTAGAAGTCTAGCACTAGCACACATCCTATGGAGGAAGAAGAGACATAATTTTCTTATATTTTGCTAAACAAATGACAGAGTAGCAAAGCAACCGATAAGTTATGTAGAACTTAATTGGAATAATAATGGATCATTAATTCATTACAACCTTACAAAACTCACAACCAAGAGCTTCTTCATACAGATGGAAAATACTTGTTTAGATTGAATGGCAGTGAATAAAACTCCTCACTCCTCGAGTCGCTCTTGAATGACCGGAATTTATCCCACCAATTCTTACCCCGGTCTTTCCTAACTGAACTATCCTTCCGGTGCAGCGTGTTGTCCAGGAAATATGCCACAACCCCCGCCACAAAAGCTTCTGACTGGAAAGGGACGTTGATAATGTCATTGAACTGCCAAACACAAACGAAGGTCATTATTGTCAATGAAATTATAACCAGCAATTTTATGATTCAATGATCAAAATGAATACCCATCTTCCTCCGGTGTGGACTGGACCGTAACCATTAATAGCCGTGTACTCGTTGAAGTATTGTGGCACAGACAAACCCAGAAAGATAGAGAAGCCTAATATGAACTTTGTTCGGAAGCTGTTCAGGTTGCAGAACTGAAGAAAACTAAGACCTCCCGCGCCTGTGGATACATAATCAAAATGGAATATAAGATGCAATAAATCTGATAGCTAAGTCGATCGTCCATTTCTCTGTAACATGTTGAACGAGGTACACATACCAACATAGGCAAAGAAGAGACAATACAAAGCGGCAATGATGGGCCCCGGGATTGATGCAAAGACTGCTCCAAATTTACCTGTACAATGATGAAAAGTTGAGTAACAAGAACAATACAGTTGCAAATAATTGAATTCAGAATATCTCAACTTACCTAGAATGGAGAAAAATATCATGAACCCAGCTGAAATTTGCACAACCCTTCGACTACCAACACGTGTCAATGCCAAAAGACCAGCATTTTCTCTGTTCAGACACGAAGGGAAGTCTTAGAACAAGGTTGAAACTCTATCTATTACTTTATGGAAGCATGATGTATAAACAGCATAAATATTTCCCACTGATACTCTTACACTGATACTGAGGATCCAGTCACAGTTCCAAACAAGCCCGAAATCAGAATGCCAACTCCCTGAGAGTTGAAATTTACAGTTAACTTACAATTGTTAAAGGGAAGCATTCGTGCTCCCTCAGGTACTCCCACATAGGAACAAAGTCTCCATGCTACAAGAGACCTTTATTTTGGAGATTTTTTTTGTTTCAAAAAGATAAATTCAGAAAGAGAGAAGCTTTTGTACCTGCCAACCAACCCCGCGACTAAGGATAGCAGGTGGAACTGGAGTTGCACTAGCATACCTTGATACAGCAATGAAAGCACCAGTGGACTGTTTTATCATTGATTCATTACAGATATGTGAGAAAAGGAGACTTTTAAGGGGTCAAAGCATAAAGAATGTGATGTTTGTGAATTTTGGCATACCAACTACCAATTTAAAGAGAACAAACCTCGACAAGAGCGACAAAAGAGGCCATCATCATAGCAAAGGCTTCACCCGCATCAAAAGAAGGTGCTCCCCATTGAAAGGGATATGGAACTCTAATCCTGCAAACCCGAGTTCCAATGAGGATTCATTTCCAACAAATACTAAGTACCAATCCCGAAAATAATCCATGCTCATGAATAATATTTACATTACAACGAAGAAAAGAAAGGTTGTATCACCAAAAAAGACAATAACGGATGGAAATTCATAGTATGCCTAAAATTACTAGTATGGTTTGGGAGCCTACTTTAAAAAGAATAATAAAAGGAAATTTCCATCTATGTTTGTCCACTAAATAGGTAAGGATTACAACAATAAAAGTGTTAAAACAATGTTGCGTTCACATTTCATACTAACCATGGAGCAGCATTTATAAGTCCAGCACGATCAGTCCGGCAGCTTGCTTGTGTTTTTGGGCCTGTACCATTATATGCTCCGCCAACGGTGAGTATGTGAGCATAAATCCATACAATCACCACAGAAAATATGACAGCAAAACGATCAAATATAGGTTTTCCTCTGTGAATTATGTGAGGCATATACTGCAGCATCACAATCATTGAAAAACTAATATTAGCCTTACAAGAATCAATTTAGCTAAGGATAAAGATAAAAGCCACAAGGCAAGGATAAAGATAAAAGCCACAAGGCAAGAGACTTAACAAGAGTCTAATGTGTGATGCATTCAAGAATCACTACCTGAGAAATAAACACTAAAATGACCAGCTCTGGCAGTCCAATCTCCACACATTTGGCAAGCTAAATATCCAGGAAATGCATTAAGATAGTTGTGAGAACATTATTCACCATACATGTGCACATATGAATCTCAGAAGAACACTTACCACTGGAAAACCTAACTCGTAGAGTCCAAAACCAACCATACCAACCAAAGGAACAACTGAAAGTGGGCTTAAAAACCTGAAGAAGAAAAAAATGAAGAATTTTAACCACTTTGAATTTTAAGCTTAACAATAAAATAGACCTAGTGAAGTATTCATTCTTTTTTTCTTCTGTTGCCTTGCAGACATCTTAAGGGAGAAAACAGAAATGTTTCAGGATGAATCTAACATGCATTAGATAAATATTTCACCTAAAATGATTGAGTTCCATTTATTTAGAACCAACCTTGCAACATTACGCCAAAGGCCACTAAAGCCTAAGACTATCTGAAGAGTAGAAGCAATAATAAGAGAACCCTGGATAGCCCGCATTGTCCTCTTAAATTTCTGAAATGAAAGACATTAAAACATAGTCACAACCTAGAAGCCTACTGTAAGAAAATCTAGTCATTACTGCATTTAGTGTATGCTCTTCCTCAAGTTCATGTTAAAACCCACTATTGTCTGTCATATGTGGATACCAAGTGAGAAACAGTTAAGTTATACAAAATGATTGCTAAGTAAAAAAGGATGGATTTCAGAACAAACATCTACTGGGTCTTGATTGCCATCACTGAATCGACCAGCTAAGATAATTGAAATTGTGGTAGGGACAAACGTATATGACCCTCCAATCACTGCTGGTAGTCTAGTCCCAAACAATGTCTGTTTCAATGTGTTTAAACCAGCAACAAAGAGTAGTGTCTGAATCACCTTGGCCTTCTCCTCCTATAACAGTAGTAAGAGCAACCGCATATACATGAGGTGGTCAATCTTGAAGAAAAACACAATTTGTGGATTAAGTCAATTAGAAGTTTCCTCTTCAAGTCTTACATTTCCTCCTCCCATCTGGGGAACAAGAGCGCTGGGAATAAGAACTGAAGTTCCAAGCATCACAAGGTAATGTTGAAAACCAAGGAGAATGGCATCGGCTGCACAAGAAACGGCTCACGATTTTGTTATACCACTGTTAAATAATTCATAACTACAAAATTGATGTAAAACCATATCCAAATCAACTCAATCTCCGCAAAACATATTCGATTTAAATTTCCTATGAAGATGGAGACAGTAAAATAGACATAGAGAACCATTACCAAAGAGTAATATAAAAGCTTTTCCCAATACACGGTGTAAATAGGGACGAAAGACATGAGAAAATTTAAAGGCGCGCTAAATAAGCACAAAATGAAATCAAACAGGTTTGCACCAAATTAGATTTGCTACACAGCGATTACACTAATGCAGAACAAGATAGCAGGTTCCCAAATACAAGATAAAATCAGTACAGCTACAGGCAAAGAAAATATAAATGAGAAATTAACAGAATATATATAAAGATATAAAATAAATCCCACCAGAATCGCTAATTCAGAAATAAGAATAAATAAATAAATAAATATATATATATAAGGTGAAGAATTAAAAAAGAAAAAGAAAAAATAAAAGGAGATAGAATTTCTACTTTTAATTTCTTTTTTGAAAAGTGGTATCTGCAAGAACAAAAGAGATAAAGGAAGAAAAAGTGCTTCCAACAATTAAATACATGAATCTCGTATCCAGAATAAAATAAATTAAAGAGGGAAATTATCTTAGATATAACAAAAAGATCCAAAAGAATCAGTAATCACAGTTAGAAACTAAGATCCACCATCAATAATCTTACGGCGTCGATATATAAGTGAACAATAGCTCAGAATCCAAATTAGGAATCCAAGAGAAACAACCATTCAATGTTGGATTAGAGGTACTCACGCCATGGAGGTGGACTTGTAATGCAGTAAGAAATATTGGGCAGCTGTTCTTTAGGTGGGTGTGGCTGTGGCTCATCTACTTTTGGAGCTGAACCGCCGCCGCCTCCTCCGCCACCGGCCATGATTCCTCTAGGGCTCGCCTTCTCTCACTGAAAAAACACCACAAACACTATCAAACCCCAAATCTAAGCAAAACCCAGATCCCAAATCTAGCAAAACCAACTAAAATGAGCAGAAACCAGGGAAAAAAAACAGTCAACACTGTGATGATCCAAAAGATTGAACCACTGACATGGGCGCAGCCACTGAACTACCAAATAATAGAGATGGGAAAATTGGGAAGTGTTTGAATTAGAGAGAGGAAGAAGCAGGAAATGATAGTGTAACCAGAAGCTCCATATTGTGAACAAAAACAAGCATAATCATTGGCCAAAAAAATAATCAGAAAAAGAAAAAAGATAATACATAAAGCACCTTTTAAGCAGCTGCAGAAGCAAAGTAAAAGCCAAATATGAAAGTGGGAAGCTCTCCCGGGTCAAAAATTCAATTACCCCACAATCTAAAAGCTGCTCAATCAAAAATCGGTAGAGAGAGAGAGAGGAGAGGCAAGCAAACCCAGGTGATTAGTTAAGCAAAAACCAGTCAAGAAGAGGCGGTACAACAGGTGTGAGTCAAATGTGTGAGCAGGTGAAGATTGCAAAATTGTAGACAAGAAAGAAAATATAAAAATTAAAGTGATTTGTATTTTGACACAAAAATGTTCGTCCAACGTCAAAAGTGTATCTCTCTCCCTGCCAGCTGGATATTATTTTAAGTTTTTTCAGTACCATGGCGAGTAGTAGGAGAGTGAAGGATTAGATTGATATGTCTTCGAAGAAATTATTGAGCTTGTAATAAACTATTTGCTTCATTTTTAACAAATTTAAGTGGTTTTTTTTTTTTTTAGGGTTGCGGTTTTGTTTGTTTCTCTGAGTGTGGTTCAGCTGTGCAAAAGGCCCGAGGAAGCTATAAAAGTTCTCTCCCATGGTTGAAATATTACACGTCCGGGGATGAATTATTGAAATATACAGTATCTGGAACGAAAACGACACCGTTTGAGTTTACGTTGTGTCAGATAAAGGGACTTTCTTTCTTGGCAATATCAATACCCCACTGCCAACATCCCCTAGAGGCACGTAACAAGATTCGAGTATTTATTGAAAGACCGTAGTACCCCTTTACAAAAATAAAACGTCTCTAACAAAGATACTTCAATTTACAACCGTTGCTATTGAATAATATAAACACCGTCTAATACATTCTGGTTGAATCATCTACATGAATCATGATCATTAAAATCGAAGCATACTAATTATCAAATGCAAGTCGAATAAAAGTAGATAATAATGTGACGACATAAGTACATATAATTGTTGAAGTATTAGCTTTCGTAATAGTAGCCTTCCGAAATTAACTTGTAAACTAAAAACACTCCATTGATGAGGAAATATCAAAATTCACATCCATTAAGTCAATAAATGTGAATGAGTTCAACACAAGCCATGTTGAATTGTTAACACATAGCTACAAAAGGTCAAGAAAACGAGCAAGTGTACCTTACTCCATTTGAGGTAAATTTGAATTTTGAAAAAGGTTATAAGATTACTAGAAGGTAGGGATGACAATAAAAATCATGGATGACTGGAACAAACATATATTTCTACTTGATTGGGGATCATGGATGACTGGAACAAACATATATTTCTACTTAATTGGGGCGAATATGGAGGTGAAGAAACAAATATGTGTATTTTTTAAAGTACTTACAGTGAGTATGAGTTAGATATGGAATTAGCTAAGGTTTTTAAACTCGAACTCAATCCGTATTATGTTATTATCTTCATTTTTCTTCTTTATTATGCGATTGTAGTCCTTTTTTTTTGTTTTTTTAGAAGAATCCTACTTCCAAGCACAAAATACTACATTCCTTATATTTTTCTTATTAGTCAAGAGATGAGCTTAGTACTGAAAATTATTTATTAAGCTAATTCTTTAATATAAAAGGCGGGTGGGTACAATGGCATTAGTACTTGATGGATGGAGTATGTGTAATTAAAATATTAATATTATTTAGACATATTAAATTGACTATATTGATATGATAATAAATGAATGATATTATTTCGATAAATTAAATCACTATATATTTATTTTTATGATAAATAAAATATTACATTAATAAAGTTATTAAATATAATCAATTTAATATATTTAGATAACATTAGTTTAATTGAAATAATCTAAATACATATATGGATAAAATGCATAGGCACGTAATTACTTGTATCTGACCTCGATCCTCCATAATAGTAGGCAAAAAAGGGACGTATATAGGGGGTAATATGGGGATTTACAAAAAATGATCACATGTTGATGTTGTTGCCGGTACTTGATGAATAATGGAGCGCCCAACCCACGAGCTATGAGAAATTAAGCAAAGACAGCCGACAAAATTCTTTTATCCCAAATTCAGTGAATTCCCCAATCCCTGCTTTTCTGTCTGTCTTTTTCACTAAACATGCAATTTCCCCTCCCAACTGCCTTCCTCCATCAATTATTTTCTCCTACTTTTTAGCTTTTACTTATTTCGTTCTTTTTTCTTTCTTGTTTTTCAAGTAAAGCCATAGCTAATCGCATAACCCATTTTTCTTTTCCTAATTTTCTGTCTTCTGGTCCAAGGTAAGTAACCTCAAAAGTCCAACCCTAGATAATTAATTAATTAACAAATTGTCAAATTTATGCATACACAAGAAAATTAAAGTTTATCATGTTATTTTACGCTATTATGATTACAATTTCTTAATATTATAAAGTGGCTTGTTTCTTATGGTCACAAAGTAATTTGAGCAGATATTGAATTCCTAATAATATTTGCCACAAAGTGTTACTAGTTAAAGTGGGTATGATACAATTCGATACGGATATTGATAATATTCAAATTCAAACCATTCAAATTTTGGCAAATCAAAACGGTTTGAATTTTCTAAAATTAGTATTAAAACTGTTTCGATCCAAACAGTTATTACGATTCGATTTGGATCGAAACAATTTAAATCTATTTAGATATAAAAAAACAAAGATATTAAAAATAAAAAGTAAGGATATAAAAAACAATAGAATAATCAATACTCAAAATTTTGTATATGAAGTTTACGGATGATTGGATTGCAAACATTATAACTATATTAAGATTTATGAAACAAACAATATCACTTAATAATATTTTATTATACACTTATCTGAGTATACATGTACTTATCTGGATATATTTGGGTATTTTTTTTTCATTTTTACTTTGTATTAATAATTTATTTAAATATTAATAAAAATTAACATATTTTTTAACGGTCCGATTTGGATTTAACGGATTTCCAAAATGAAAATCCAAATCAAAACTGTTACTAACGGAGCGATTTGAATTTTCAAACCGATTGACTTTTATTCGGTCAAATATAAACCGTTGGATAAATAACGGTTTGAAGCAGACCGGTTAGCGGTTTTAACGGATTTATGTTCACTCCTAACTATAAGCAGGTATCGAACTCCTAATAATCCTTGCCACAAAGTGCTACTAGTTATTGAACTTCTACTATTTAAGAACAAAAAATTTTACTTTTTTTAAAATGACAGTTTTCTAACTACAACAGAGCTTGGAGCATAAATCTCAACTAATAAATAAGCCTACAACTGGAATATAGTATTAATGAGGTTGGGAGTACAATTTAACTCATCAATTTTTCAAGTCATTATAGAAGCAACTTTAATGTGTATATAAAGTATGTAGCGAGCTTTCACAACAGTATTGTGATCAGATATTCTGACCTTGTAGCCTTGTACTATAATCTCGATGTGCAAAGCCTATAAAAAGATAACGATTGGTGAAATTACACTTGCCAAAAACAATTGCAGATAATAAAATGTATTTCAAATCAAAAGTATATGAATAAAACAAATTAGTGTAATCCCTTCCCTACCAATGTGACGACGCCCTTTCCAATCTCAGAGATTTTTTTGTTTGAATGTAAATGTGGGTTTTTTTTTTTTATGCTATTCACTTAATATTATTCGTTATAAAATAATATATTTTAGCACGTAATACTTATAAGTTGCATATAAATCATGTAAGGTCTTAATTTAATTTACATAATTCAACTTACCTATTAAAAAAATATTTTTTTAGTAAATATCACGAGATGTTCGTATACTCGAAGGGTGGACAAAATCTCCGCTTGGAATGAGGCTTGCCCTGGTCACAAAATATTCATAATAAGTTTTGAACTCCTTCCAATTAAGCACAATGACTGAGCTAGAAGTATATATATCCCTGAGCTAAATTTTTTTAGTCGTATGTACACCTAACTACTAGGTTATTTTTTAAAATAGCTACTAAAATTATAGCAAACTAGTCATTATTAATTCAATTCCAATTTTTTTTATCTTCAATAACAACAAAAAAAAAAGCAATAGAATAATTAGAATGAGATGAAAATTAGGAAGTTTGACAGTAAAATAATATTAACAAAATTAAAATAAAATATATATTGTCATCTAAATATTAACATACATGAAAAAAAAACACTAAATATCTTGATAAATGAATCAGATTAAGACGTAAATCTTTTTAAAAAAACATGCTGTATGACTTTTAATATTTTAAATTGGACTAATTTTTTTTTTATTAATTATACCTGTAAAATACTTATTTTTTTCAACCTAAAATTCTAGAGTGTGCTATAGTTGGAATTTCATTATCTTTTTGGTTTCATATATATGAAAATAATAATTCTAAGTCTTTTAAATGTGACCAGCAAAAATTTGCTGAATGGCTTCAAAGTTTAGGCTGCCGACAATATTTAAGTGACATAGATGGGGAAGCCAAGCCTTTTAGTCTAAAAGGATAAAAAAAAGTCACTGCGTGAGATTGGCATGATAATTGCGAAGCTTAAGGAAAGATTAGACCTTGATTAAGTGTAAAAACTGGAAAAATAAATAAAAATTACATAAAGTAAAATAAAACGAACTATGATGAATCATAATAGTAACTCACAAATATCCTGCACCCACATGAATACATGATAGCTTTAATTATGATAAATATTGAAAGATTAGTGGACATATTGATTGATATATAACCAACCTTGTCAATATATCTTTATGATTACTAAAAGTTTAAGTACGAAATAATTTAAAAGATTAGAAAAGTAATTTAGCTTTGGAAAAAGTTATTTTGTAGGGGATATGGAGCTGAGGAAATCTGTCTTTTTCTTTGTATGCTCTAGATTTCTCATATCACTATCAAGTATCAACTTGTTCAAATCCAAATAGGACATGTCAAAATCATATTGGTGGGAGCTTTAAGAAGGAAGATTGAAACCACCTAACCTTAATTGAAGATTAAGATGGACACAAATTGGATAATCTAGCCAAAATAATATAGTTCTATAAAAAGTAATGTACTATCCAGCTTTAACGAGTGATCGATTGTGTTTATTCTTACTCATCATATGTGTTTTTTTTTAATTACTATACCTTATTAAGAAATCTTATCGTCTAAATATACTAAAAACACATTAGGTAAGAATATTATATGCATATATATATAGGGGCGGATGCACCATATTTTAGACACAACTTTTAACATAATTTATGGACCATTAAATTTAAAGACTCTCAATGGTTAAAATTAAAGATGACATATCCTTTAACTTAAAGACTAAATTTAATTAAAAGTGAAATAATAATTTTTAATCTCTTATATTCCTAAAATAAGATTAAAAAATATTAATTCTAAGAAACCTAATTTTTGGGAAAGAGGAATCTATCGTCTCTCTTCTTTAGTTGTCGTCTGTATTATTGTGCACTTGCGAAGCTGGGACTCCATCTCTCCGCTGGGCCAAGGAACCTAACGGGAAATATAACTCACCGAAGATGATATGGTTTACTATATTTAATTAAAATTAAAAACATATTTAACTTAAGCGTTATACCTATAACGCCTTGGCCTCGTTATACCCTCATTGCCTTGCTGCGAAGCTCCAGTAGTGTCAATTTCAACTTTTTAAATTGTGGTTAGTATACTAATTGCTATGCTGATTATCTGTATTTTTTCCATTAATCAGGATTATCCGCATTTTTTATGTTTAGATTGTCTGCATTTTTTTTATTTGGATTATCTGCATTTTTTTCCTTTTCCAGTTTTCATTGCCCTAGTATACTAATGTTGATGTAAAAGTTTGGAGTTTGAATTGGTTGAATATGAATTGCTATTTTAATTGTGGTGTCTAAAGGTATGAGGCTATTTAAATTCTTCAACCTCAGAAATCCCTTGTGGTTTTGGAAGATGGTCAGAGTAAACTCTGTTAGCATAAGTTTCTTCAACATTTGAATTTACTTGTTCATTTTCTCCAATTGCACCTAGTATTAGTATCCAGCACGATGCCCAACAGAGATGGAGTCCTTGACAGGACCCATGACAGGACCCATCCCAATCCCCCTGGGATTAGTGCGGGATGACCCTGCTTCCGTCTGACACGAAGTGTCAGACAAGGGATATTTCCGACCTTTGCCCTCCCGGGCTATCAGAGTACGCCAGGATCCAGAAAGGTATGACACGACCCATCCCAATCCCCCCGGGATTACCATGGGATGTGACGTGCTCCCGTCGGACAAGAGGCGTCCGACAAGGGATAACCGATTGCCATTGCCCAACCGGGCTTCCAGAGTGCGTAAAGATCGATGGAGGAGGTGTGCGATGCTCAAGTCTCTGCTGCAGTCGTATCCGGAATCAACCTGAAGGGCATTAAAAACAAAAGCTGTGAGTGGACGAAAATAAACAAGTCTGTTTAAAACATTTATAAGACATTTATGCCCCTCAGTAAAATCATATGCATGCACCAAAAACCAATAATCCCATATTTATTTAGAAATAACCATTAGGGCCTTAGCCCGGAAACCAAAGCATAGTTTCAAATTCCAAAAGTCAATCCAAGAGTTATTTCATCAATCCAGTAATATTCATTTATCATTTTCCATCTCCGGCATCCCCGATGCCTAGCGTCCTAGACGCTTGACGTTCCAGACGTCATATCTCACGGTATTAAGCAACGCGTGCTGCCCGGGGTCTCACCGGGTCCATATCTCTGACATCCCCGATGTCTGACGTCCATGACGTCTAGCAATCCTGCTCCTGGATCACTATACGGTCCGGTAGCTCCGTATAATGAGCCCTCGCAGGCAATGCACCGTGACTTCTCCAGTGTCCCCGACACTTGGAGGAGACCAGGATATAAATATCCTTATATCGAGATGGTTTTATGGAACACATTCAATTATTCATTTCCAACATATCACAAGGGCCCTGCCCCGAATTTCCATAAAACCGTCGTAAGTCCAAATAGTTGAATCAAATCCGAAATAGTTTATTCAATTCCATTTTAGGGTCCCCGACCCGAAATCACATATACAAGTCAACTGGGCTCCTGGCCCGATTCATAAGTTAACTGGGCCCCTGCCCCAATTTCATAATTCAATTGGGCCCCTGGCCCGATTCAACAAATTAACTGGGCCCCTGGCCCGATTTCACTTTATCAAATCCGTAACCGTTTCATGAAATCATATCCATCCATATTTATGGAAATCAGTGCAAATCCAGAAAACCTCGATTCACGTGCAAACACGTAAATCGCCTCGAAAAGCGTGAAAACATATAAATTCACTGATATCCAAAATAAATCATATAATCCCAATTATAACAATCATGAAACAGTTATGCATGCATCGAATTTATAAAACCAATGTCCACTCACAGACCGTTTAACCGAGCGCCTCGATACGCGTGCCATAGGCCCTCCCGGGCCACCTCACTATCACCGGGACTCCCAATCCTGTTCAAATCAATTTAGAGGATCACTAACCTCATCATTAACATCCTATTCAAGTCCCGTAATTTTCCCGAATTTTTAAGTATTTTTAAACTGGATTTAAAACCTTCGGACATCCCGAACAATATCGAGACGGTGTCCGATCGACACGAAACCAAACCCAAAATGTTCGTTACAATGTATAGGATAAAAGTCATGTTGACCTCACCTCGAGATTCGTGCCCACGCGCCGTCACGCGCCGCCGTGAGTGGCTGCGCGTGAAAGCCACGCGCCTGCTACAGTGCTCCTTCCTCACCCGAATGACTGGTAAACGGGTCTGATTACCCGCGATAGGATCCGTTTCAAACACCCTCAATTCGATATCAATTCCATCCGTTCTTGATCCTACAACAATCATCAATCCACCAATTTCAGTTCTGTGCCCATGATTAGCATCAACCATCGATCAATCTTGTCGACAACCCGTGATCACCCAAAACGGGTCGATCACCAGAACTCCTCCAATCCTTAACCAAAATCAAATTAACTTCACAGGAAGTTAATAAGGACTAATACGAACTAATTAGCATAATTAATTTAACTCGACAATACCTCAATCGTCACAACTCAAGCTCGAGTTTTCCGGCCGTCCACCATGTCCGTTCACGACCCTAGGAGCTCCCAAGCTTGCCCCAAATGATCTGGATCGACTGGAAATGATCCCAGAGAGCTAAATGAGTCATCAAATTGCCCTGGGCTGGCCCAGAACCTCGAATTGGATTTTTGAATTTTGTTAACACAGTTTCGGGTTTCAGGACAAACCTCCACCATTTTCACCCTATTCCTTTCATTCTTAATCTCAGAATAAACCTCTCGACTCACTCTCCATTCTAACAATCCAAAACAGCCATTAAAAGCATCCAAAAGTGCCACACTGGCCACTGCGAAATGTCCCCTGCACTGACCCGAAAAACAAAAGAAACCCAGGGTCCATGTTGTGCAATCGATTGCCAGCACCTCACATGTGCAATCACACAACAAAGCTGCCCCAACAACAGCCCATAATTGATAAACAATCAAGGGATCGATCGCACAAAGCATCCACTTACACGGCCAGTTCAATGGAACAGTGCCCCTGTGAAGAAAATTACAATTCTGCCCTTGTGCAGAAAATTACCAAAATGCCCCTCACGCATCCTGACCCGTAACTCGGTCATACGGACTCCGATTGATGCGTGCCGACTGTCTACGAACTCAGGGCATCGAGACCTTCCTAACGGTCCTCGGTCCTCGGCCATCGGACCTCCCGGTCAAAAAGTCAACATTTGCCCCCATTTCGTCCAAATTACGAAAATGCCCCTGGACTTCCGTACATCATAACTTTCACCACGAACGTCGGAATCGAACGTGCCACCTGTCTATGAACTCATGACGTCCCGAACTACGTCACGGTCATCGGTCAAAGTCCATTTGACCATCCGAATTAAAAGTCAACGTTTTGCCCACGCCCAGGGGCAAAACGGTCATTTTGCACAATTCGTCCGAAATCGCCCAACTAATCCCAGATTAGTAAATCACAATTAAATATTATTAAATCCCGATATTCGGGACGGGTCGTTACAGGTATGTGATATCTCCGTCTCTGCTACAGTCCACATCCAATGTCAACCTGAAGGGAGTCAAAACATAAAAAGCTGTGAGTGGACAAAACAAGAGTTTATAAAAACATTTTAACGAGAAGATATTTGTACCCTTCACTAAAAAGCATGCATGCATTCGAAAACCATTTATCAAACCGTTCATTAGGGCCTTAGCCCAAAATCATAAGAAACCAAATACACGGGCCACTGGCCAAATCCATGAAGATACCAAACACACAGGCCACTGCTGTAACGACCCGTCTCGAATATCGAGATTTAATAATATTTAATTGTGATTTACTAATCTGGGATTAGTTGGGCGATTTCGGACGAATTGTGCAAAATGACCGTTTTGCCCCTGGGCGTGGGCAAAACGTTGACTTTTAATTCGGATGGTCAAATGGACTTTGACCGATGACCGTGACGTAGTTCGGGACGTCACGAGTTCATAGACAAGTGGCACGTTCGATTCCGACGTTCGTGGTGAAAGTTATGATGTTCGGAAGTGTAAGGGCATTTTCGTAATTTGAACGTAAGAAGGGGGAATGTTGACTTTTTGATCGGGAGGTCCGATGGCCGAGGACCGAGGACCGTTAGGAAGGTCTCGATGCCCTGAGTTCGTAGACAGGCGGCACGCATCAATCGGGGTTCGTATGACCGAGTTACGGGTCAGGATGCGTGAGGGGCATTTTGGTAATTTTCTGCACAAAGGCAGAATTGTAATTTCACACGGGGGGTACTGTTTCATTGAACAGCCGTGAAGGTGGGATGTTTGTGCGATCGATCCCGTGATTGTTTATCAATTTAATTGAGTTAATTGGGTCAGTTTGAGGTGGAATCACACATATGTTGGTGCTGGCAATCAATCACATGAACATGGGCACTGTTTTATCATGTTTTCGGGTCAGTGCAGGGAATTTACACAGTGGACTGAGGGGCCCTTTAGGATGCTTTTAATGGTTGATTTAGATCGATAGAATGGAGAGTGAGTCGAGAGGATGACTCTGAGATTGAGAATGAGAGGAAGGAGTGAGAATGGTGGAGGAATGCTCAAAAACCCGAAACTGGTTTCTGGGAAAATCAAATTCAAACTTCCAGTTTTAGGCCAGCCCAAGCCTAATTGATGATGGATTGAGCTTCCTGGAACTTCAACGAGTCGAACCAGATCAAATGGGGCAAGCTTTGGGGCTCCTAGGGCCGTGAACGGACGAGGTGGACGGCCGGAAAACTCGAGCTTGAGTTGTGGTGATTGAGGTAATGTCGTGTTCAATTAATCATGCTAATTGGTTCGTGTTAGTCCTTATATGCTTCATATGAAGTTAATTTGACAATGGTTGAGGATTGATGGAGTTTTGGTGGTTGACCCGTTTTGGGTGATCACGGGTTGTTGACACGATTAATCGATGGTTGATGTTGATCATTGACACAGAACTGAAATTGGTTGGTTGATGATGGTTGTAGGATCAAGGACGGATTGAATTGATGTCGAATTGGGTGTGATTGAAACGGATCCTATCGCGGGTAATCAGACCCGTTTACCAGACAAACGGGTGAAGATGGTGACTGTAGCAGTCACTGTAGCAGGCGCGTGGCTTTCACGCGCAGCAACTCACGGCGGCGCGTGACGGCGCGTGGGCACGAATCTCGAGGTGAGGTCAACATGACTTTTATCCTATACAATGTAACGAACATTTTGGGATTGGTTTCGTGTCGATCGGACACCGTCTCGATATTGTTCGGGATGTCCGAAGGTTTTAAATCCAGTTTAAAAATACTTAAAAATTCGGGAAAATTACGGGACTTGAATAGGATGTTAATGATGAGGTTAGTGATCCTCTAATGTGATTTGGACAGGATTGGTAGTCCCGGTGATAGTGGTGTGGCCCGGGAAGGCCTATGGCACGCGTATCGAGGCGCTCGGTTAAACGGTCTGTGAGTGGACATTGGTTTTATAAATTCGATGCATGCATAACTGTTTCATGATTGTTATAATTGTGATTATATGATTTATTTTGGATATCAGTGAATTTATATGTTTTCACGCGTTTCGAGGCGATTTACGTGTCTGCACGTGAATCCAGGTTTTCTGGATTTGCACTGATTTCCATAAATGTGGTTGGATATGATTTCATGAAACGGTTACGGATTTTTTAAAATGAATCGGGCCAGGGCCCCAATTAATTTACGAATCGGGCCAGGGGCCCAGTTAACTTATAAATCGGGCCAGGGGCCTAGTTGACTTATGAAATCGGGCCAAGGGCCCAGTTGATTTATATATGCGATTTCGGGTCGGGGAACCTAAAATGGAATTGAATAAATGATTTTGGATTTGATTCAACTATTTGGAATTATGACGGTTTTATGGAAATTCGGGGCAGGGCCCTTGTGATAGTTTGGAAATGAACAATAAAAATGTGTTCCATAAAACCATCTCGATATGAGGATATATATATCCTGGTCTCCTCCAAGTGTCAGGGACACTGGAGAAGTCACGGTGCATTGCATGCGAGGGCTCATTGTACGGAGCTACCGGACCGTATAGTGATCCAGGAGCAGGATTGCTGGACGTCATGGACGTCAGACATCGGGGATGTCAGAGATATGGACCCGGTGAGACCCCGGGCAGCACGCGTTGCTTATTACCGTGAGATATGACGTCTGGAACGTCAAGCGTCTAGGACGCTAGGCATCGGGATGCCGGAGATGGAAAAATAATAAATGAATATTACTGGATTGATGAAATAACTCTTGGATTGACTTTTGGAATTTGAAACTATGCTTTGGTTTCCGGGCTAAGGCCCTAATGGTTATTTCTAAATAAATGTGTGATCATTGGTTTTTGGCGCATGCATATGATTTTACTGAGGGGCATAAATGTCTTATAAATGTTTTTGACAGACTTGTTTATTTTCGTCCACTCACAGCTTTTTTTTTAATGCCCTTCAGGTTGATTCCGGATGCGACTGCAGCAGAGACTTGAGCATCGTACACCTCCTCCATCAATCCTTACGCACTCTGGAAGCCTGTGTTGGGCAATGGAAATTGGTTATCCCTTGTCGGACGCCTCTTGTATGACGGGAGCACGTCACATTCCATGGTAATCCCGGGGGGATTGGGATGGGTCGTGTCAAGTGGTATCAGAGCAGGTTTTGCTCTTTTGTGCGCGAAGGACGAGGGTGTGATGTCTCTTTGGGCTGCAGTTCCGTTGTCAACCTGATAGATAGTTTTGGGTTTGTATGGTGAATTGGGTGTGTTTGGCCCGATACGCCGTGCATTGTTGCGATTCAACCCAAGTGGGGTTGTATACGATTAACTGGTAATGTGGGACCGTCGGTTCGGTCATGTGATTATGGATTGTTGTGCCACTGGGCACAGCTGGGTTCAGGGAACCCCATTTGAATAATGTTATGGAAAAACGAAACTCAGTTGAGTATTGGTCTATGTTTTGGACCCTGGTAGTGTTGGCTAATGTTCGGGGTGTTGGTGCATCAGAGTTAGCCGATGACCTTCGTGGGGGAACCCACGTTGAATTGACGATTGGATTGGATTGGACGCCTATATAATGTCAGGACCGCGGGGTCGGTCAGGTTGTGGATTTTACTGCAGAAGGCAGTTGGGTTCGGTGGAACCCTAGGGTGTGATTTTGGAACCCTAATTTATAATTGATGGGCAGGAAATGTGAACGTTATTTGAGGATTTGTGCTGCGGCGAGCGGCTGAGGTCTTGGATGACCATGTGGATGACTCTAGTGAGTCTTATGGGTTTCGATCTACGGATACGGGTATGAAATATGGAATCCCGTGTTGGATCGAATATTGGTGTGATGTGTGGATACGGATCTTGACAACGATGACTGTTGGTCGGCAGTTGTGTCGAGATAACTGGCTATCGAGGATATTTAGTGTGGTTGTGACACTTGGGGATGTTCAGGGAATGTCCATTGTCCTGATATGCTGATGGCAAAAATTGGAGGTACCCATAGTCGTGGGGTACGAGTGGTTTTACGGGATCGTCGGTCGGAATGAACGGAGATCCAGGGTAACAACTTTGCACACAGTGTGCTAGCATGGGTGTTCGTGTGCTAGTGTGGATGTTCGAGTGCTATGTATGGATGTTGTTATGGTGATACCTATATGCCAATACTAGTATGGATGCCTGTGTGAGGATACTAGTGTTGATGATAGTGCGTGGTGCTGGTACTAGCACTGGTGCTGGTACCGGTGTCAGTAATTGTGATGACGATGAGCCACCAGTTGGGGTGTGACTCTGTCATGATGGACATGTGATTGGTATCTGCGACTCAGAGGTGGTTGAGTCTTGGACTGGATGGGATCCAGTGGAGGTTGTGTCGTGTCGGGATAAGTCCCAACAGATTTACGATGACAAATGATGAATGGATAAAAAGGTATGTTTGAAACTTGAGTAATCTAGCGACGATGTTCCCTACGTCATGAGAATCAGTGGATTTGGGGAGTTGTTGTCAACTCCGAGATTGGTAAGATGGCATACTTCTTATATCCCCAGGAAGTACAAGGAAATTATTGAAATTGGAAAAGTCGGGGAAACCATTCGTGGTATTGATGTGGGATTTTGTGATTGTGAATCACTTGGAACCTGAGGATTGAACCTGTTAAGGTTGAGATGTGAGACGGAGGCAGTATGGTATGCACATCCAGGCAGAGTTGAGGAAATTTTCGTTCGGAATCGGGGTGTGTGCATACATGATTATTGACGGACGTGAGGTCCGAGTAATGAATTGATTTTGGACACGTGGTGGTCCAAGTGAGGTATGGACGTGGGCAGTCCAGTGGTTGGACTTGACATCTCATTGGGAGCATGTCTGTTTCCAACATGGTTGGAACTCCCGATTCGGGGAGAGTTGTGATTGGGAGACGAGAGGAGTGCTCGTTTCCGCATCGGTGATTGGTATTCCGAAGTCATTGGGGTTGACTTCATATTTTCCTGCCGTGGCAAATGATGATTGTTGCTACCTGTACGTTGAGCGTGCATTGGTGGGTGGACCCATGTTTGGCTTGGGTTCATTGGACACAAGAAGTTTTGTATGATTTTGGATTTGGTGGTGATATGCGTGGTCATCTTTCCACCAAGGGAAATTTGGCGAATGATTCAATGTGGGTGTAAGACCCTACGATCAGCTTTCAGTTGGATGGCTTGCTATGTGAGCATGTGTGGATCCTAGGTGGATCTGGTTTGTGATGTTGTCGACTTTGGTCGATGTGACGATCTAGGATCGTGATGTTACTTGTCGGGTGACGTAGTGATGGATCTAGGTCATGATCGTGATGATCCAGATTGGGTGAGAGTTTATCACTCTTACCTTGGTATGAGTCGTAAAAGACGGAACTGAACTTCTTTTCGGAGTGAGTCCATGTGGTTGTTACTTGGTTGAGTAGGTTTCCGATGTGGTCGGATTTTGTCAACCTTTGACGTGTGGATATTGGGATTGGCTTCCCTATGAAGTCAATCGAATGTTTTGGGCAGGCAACCGATAGGTTCGGTTATGTTACGTCTTGGTGGACGTAAACGAGATTTTGGGTTTTGGAATCGAATTTCTGAGTGACGATTCAGGATTCGATTGCGAAGCTCAAAAATGGATTACTGGATTTGGGTGCGGAATGATTATTCCAATGCTAGCTTACGGAATAATGATTTCGGATTCAGATTTGGACATGGATGGATAATATGATGTCTGGGTTCGGGTTTGGGATTTCTTACGAAATTGCGGATTCGGATTCGGAATTGGAACTAGATGACGGGTGGAGTTCGTTTTGTCTCATGTTGGTTGGGGCAAAGGTACTTCATTATTGGAACGTGTTTGGCTATGACCTGGGTGGTTATAGGTAGATTGATGGATTGAGGTGCGTACAGGGTACGTTGTACGAGGATTGATACTGGTTAGGCTGAGTGGTGCCTAATGGCGGTACATGGGATGTACCAGTGGTGTGTAACTAACGTGTTGGTAATCGGCTTGGTTCCGATATCATTTGTTTGGCTGTATTATGGACTGGACATTGGATAGTGTGCGCTGGGCAGATTGATCTTGTCGGGTTCAGTGATTTTATGAGCAGGTGCTCTTAGCCATGGTTGGCTTGTGGAACCCTGGTATTGAGATGTGTGATCACTACTGGACTGGTATTCAATGTGTTCCAGTTACACCACTTGATGGAGTAAGTTGACGGTATTCGTACACTCAGGATGAGTGAATTGGTGGTCAGAGTAACCACGAGTAGCCTTGTGTGATGTTTTCACACCGTGATATTTCCCAGCGTCTTGGTTCGCTGAGGGAGTCGGCGGATATGGACATTGAGATTTAGTTATGTCGCAGGAATGGGCTTGCCCTGCGAATTGAGATCATGTGGTTGATCTTACGCTACATCGAGGGTGATGTAGTACGTGGTGTTATCACTGACGGACAGATGGTTGGGGCTTTATCAGGGTGGTAAAGCTTAGTGGTGACAGTTTGACTGATGGTGTCAGCATGGACTGACAAATGAGATTTGGTGACTCCCAATGGGAGCAAATGTAAGGATATATTGATAATGGAAAGGAACCATCTAGCTGAAGGAGTCAGCTAAATGGTTAGGCGATTTTATCGCGGATCAGGTGATCATTTCCACTCGCGGCGGTCGAGTGTTGTTGCTATTATGACGTATGACTGTGATGGGATGTATAGGTACAGACGAGGCTGGTGTTGTCCCAGTATGTGGGTGTAAAAGTGTACACAGATGTGTGATCGAATTGTTTCCCACGAGGTGGTTGTGGAATAAGGAGATTGGTAATTTCGAGGACGAAATTCTTTAAGGAGGGAAGGTTGTAACGACCCGTCCCGAATATCGAGATTTAATAATATTTAATTGTGATTTACTAATCTGGGATTAGTTGGGTGATTTCGGACGAATTGTGCAAAATGACCGTTTTGCCCCTGGGCGTGGGCAAAACGTTGACTTTTAATTCGGATGGTCAAATGGACTT
This sequence comes from Prinsepia uniflora, assembly GCA_032719365.1. Classification (NCBI taxonomy): domain Eukaryota; kingdom Viridiplantae; phylum Streptophyta; class Magnoliopsida; order Rosales; family Rosaceae; genus Prinsepia; species Prinsepia uniflora. The sequence continues at coordinate 74,054,125 of CM064865.1, read as the reverse complement.
TGACCGATGACCGTGACGTAGTTCGGGACGTCACGAGTTCATAGACAGGTGGCACGTTCGATTCCGACGTTCGTGGTGAAAGTTATGATGTACGGAAGTGTAAGGGCATTTTCGTAATTTGAACGTAAGAAGGGGGAATGTTGACTTTTTGATCGGGAGGTCCGATGGCCGAGGACCGAGGACCGTTAGGAAGGTCTCGATGCCTTGAGTTCGTAGACAGGCGGCACGCATCAATCGGGGTTCGTATGACCGAGTTACGGGTCAGGATGCGTGAGGGGCATTTTGGTAATTTTCTGCACAAAGGCAGAATTGTAATTTCACACGGGGGGTACTGTTTCATTGAACAGCCGTGAAGGTGGGATGTTTGTGCGATCGATCCCGTGATTGTTTATCAATTTAATTGAGTTAATTGAGTCAGTTTGAGGTGGAATCGCACATATGTTGGTGCTGGCAATCAATCACATGAACATGGGCACTGTTTTATCATGTTTTCGGGTCAGTGCAGGGAATTTACACAGTGGACTGAGGGGCCCTTTAGGATGCTTTTAATGGTTGATTTAGATCGATAGAATGGAGAGTGAGTCGAGAGGATGACTCTGAGATTGAGAATGAGAGGAATGGAGTGAGAATGGTGGAGGAATGCTCAAAAACCCGAAACTGGTTTCTGGGAAAATCAAATTCAAACTTCCAGTTTTAGGCCAGCCCAAGCCTAATTGATGATGGATTGAGCTTTCTGGAACTTCAACGAGTCGAACCAGATCAAATGGGGCAAGCTTTGGGGCTCCTAGGGCCGTGAACGGACGAGGTGGACGGCCGGAAAACTCGAGCTTGAGTTGTGGTGATTGAGGTAATGTCGTGTTCAATTAATCATGCTAATTGGTTCGTGTTAGTCCTTATATGCTTCATATGAAGTTAATTTGACAATGGTTGAGGATTGATGGAGTTTTGGTGGTTGACCCGTTTTGGGTGATCACGGGTTGTTGACACGATTAATCGATGGTTGATGTTGATCATTGACACAGAACTGAAATTGGTTGGTTGATGATGGTTGTAGGATCAAGGACGGATTGAATTGATGTCGAATTGGGTGTGATTGAAACGGATCCTATCGCGGGTAATCAGACCCGTTTACCAGACAAACGGGTGAAGATGGTGACTGTAGCAGTCACTGTAGCAGGCGCGTGGCTTTCACGCGCAGCAACTCACGGCGGCGCGTGACGGCGCGTGGGCACGAATCTCGAGGTGAGGTCAACATGACTTTTATCCTATACAATGTAACGAACATTTTGGGATTGGTTTCGTGTCGATCGGACACCGTCTCGATATTGTTCGGGATGTCCGAAGGTTTTAAATCCAGTTTAAAAATACTTAAAAATTCGGGAAAATTACGGGACTTGAATAGGATGTTAATGATGAGGTTAGTGATCCTCTAATGTGATTTGGACAGGATTGGAAGTCCCGGTGATAGTGGTGTGGCCCGGGAAGGCCTATGGCACGCGTATCGAGGCGCTCGGTTAAACGGTCTGTGAGTGGACATTGGTTTTATAAATTCGATGCATGCATAACTGTTTCATGATTGTTATAATTGTGATTATATGATTTATTTTGGATATCAGTGAATTTATATGTTTTCACGCATTTCGAGGCGATTTACGTGTCTGCACGTGAATCCAGGTTTTCTGGATTTGCACTGATTTCCATAAATGTGGTTGGATATGATTTCATGAAACGGTTACGGATTTTTTAAAATGAATCGGGCCAGGGCCCCAATTAATTTACGAATCGGGCCAGGGGCCCAGTTAACTTATAAATCGGGCCAGGGGCCCAGTTGACTTATGAAATCGGGCCAAGGGCCCTGTTGATTTATATATGCGATTTCGGGTCGGGGAACCTAAAATGGAATTGAATAAATGATTTTGGATTTGATTCAACTATTTGGAATTATGACGGTTTTATGGAAATTCGGGGCAGGGCCCTTGTGATAGTTTAGAAATGAACAATAAAAATGTGTTCCATAAAACCATCTCGATATGAGGATATATATATCCTGGTCTCCTCCAAGTGTCAGGGACACTGGAGAAGTCACGGTGCATTGCTTGCGAGGGCTCATTGTACGGAGCTACCGGACCGTATAGTGATCCAGGAGCAGGATTGTTGGACGTCATGGACGTCAGACATCGGGGATGTCAGAGATATGGACCCGGTGAGACCCCGGGCAGCACGCGTTGCTTATTACCGTGAGATATGACGTCTGGAACGTCAAGCGTCTAGGACGCTAGGCATCGGGATGCCGGAGATGGAAAAATAATAAATGAATATTACTGGATTGATGAAATAACTCTTGGATTGACTTTTGGAATTTGAAACTATGCTTTGGTTTCCGGGCTAAGGCCCTAATGGTTATTTCTAAATAAATGTGTGATCATTGGTTTTTGGCGCATGCATATGATTTTACTGAGGGGCATAAATGTCTTATAAATGTTTTTGACAGACTTGTTTATTTTCGTCCACTCACAGCTTTTTTTTTAATGCCCTTCAGGTTGATTCCGGATGCGACTGCAGCAGAGACTTGAGCATCGCACACCTCCTCCATCAATCCTTACGCACTCTGGAAGCCCGTGTTGGGCAATGGAAATCGGTTATCCCTTGTCGGACGCCTCTTGTACGACGGGAGCACGTCACATTCCATGGTAATCCCGGGGGGATTGGGATGGGTCGTGTCAAGTGGTATCAGAGCAGGTTTTGCTCTTTTGTGCGCGAAGGACGAGGGTGTGATGTCTCTTTGGGCTGCAGTTCCGTTGTCAACCTGATAGATAGTTTTGGGTTTGTATGGTGAATTGGGTGTGTTTGGCCCGATACGCCGTGCATTGTTGCGATTCAACCCAAGTGGGGTTGTATACGATTAACTGGTAATGTGGGACCGTCGGTTCGGTCATGTGATTATGGATTGTTGTGCCACTGGGCACAGCTGGGTTCAGGGAACCCCATTTGAATAATGTTATGGAAAAACGAAACTCAGTTGAGTATTGGTCTATGTTTTGGACCTTGGTAGTGTTGGCTAATGTTCGGGGTGTTGGTGCATCGGAGTTAGCCGATGACCTTCGTGGGGGAACCCACGTTGAATTGACGATTGGATTGGATTGGACGCCTATATAATGTCAGGACCGCGGGGTCGGTCAGGTTGTGGATTTTACTGCAGAAGGCAGTTGGGTTCGGTGGAACCCTAGGGTGTGATTTTGGAACCCTAATTTATAATTGATGGGCAGGAAATGTGAACGTTATTTGAGGATTTGTGCTGCGGCGAGCGGCTGAGGTCTTGGATGACCATGTGGATGACTCTAGTGAGTCTTATGGGTTTCGATCTACGGATCACGAACTACGTCACGGTCATCGGTCAAAGTCCATTTGACCGCCCGAATTAAAAGTCAACGTTTTACCCACGCTAAGGGCAAAACGGTCATTTTGCATCGTTCGTCCGATTTCGCCCTACTAATCGCCGATTAGCCTCACTAATCGTGATTAGTCACTAATCTAATCTAGGAATTTGGGACGGGTCGTTACAACCTTCCCTCCTTAATTAATTTCGTCCTCGAAATTCCAACCGACCTAAATCCAACCGTTCTTCCCTCCTTAATTTAGTTTCATTCTCGAAACCCCAACTATACTAGTTCCACATCCACCTCGTGGAAAGTACAATCTACCTCGCAATACGCGTACACTCGTACACCAACTAACCAGAATAATACTTACCCGTCTGCAGCCAGACGTGCCACTAACGCTCTCGTCGTATCGACTACATTCGACCACGTCGAATGACAGAAGTCGTACGCTCCGAACTGACACCACTTGTAAGTTCTACCATTTCGTTGACATAAACAACTAGACGGTTCCTTTCTCAATCACTAATCTATCCTGACGTCCTCCCACTGGGAGTCATCAGACCTCACTAACTGATTCACGTTGACACCTCCAACAAACTGTCAGTACTTGACAGTCGTCAATCGAAAACTATCACTATACTCACTCGTGGTTACACTAACCACCAACTTATTCAACCTGAGTATACGTATACCAACAAAGCACTCGACCTATGTGTAACTAGACCGATCAGAAATACCATGACCCAACGCACAGTATCCAATGTCCAGTCCACGACCTCAACTAATCTGATGGTATCGGAACCAATCCGACTACCAACACACTCACCAACCTACTACTGGTATAACCTATATACCCTCACCAGGCACGATAAGTTTGCCCAGTATCGCACCTCGAACAACGTACAAGGTACGTACATCTACCCATCAATCAGCCTACAACCATCTAGGTCGTAGCCAATCACGTTTCTATAATGGAGTCCATCTGTCCAATCCAGTACAAGACAAATCAAAAACTCCGACCCATTATCCATTTCCAAATCCGAATCCGCAATTTCGTAAGAAATCCCGAATCCAAACCCAGAAATCATATCCATAATCATATTCCAAATTCGAATCTGAAATCATTATTCCGTAAGTTAGCATTAGGAATGACCATTCCGAACCCAAATCCATAAAAGAAAATCCACAGTCAAGCTCTAGAATCAAATCCTAAATCGTCACCCAGAATCCGATTCCAAAACCCAAATACAGAAATCCTCTTTCAAGTTCCAAAATCAAATCCTGAATCGTCATTCAGAAATCTAATTCCAAAACCTGAAATCTCATTCACGTCAACCGAGACGCATCATAACCGAACCTAGCGGTTATCTGATCAACCGATTACACACCATACATTAAATTGACTTCATAGGGAAGCCAATCCCAACATCCACATCTCTAAGGCTGACCAAATCCGACCTCGTCAGACACCTACTCGCTCGAGTAACAAGCCATATGGGATTTACCTCGAAAAGAAGTTCAGTCCCATCATGCTCCACTCAAACATCCCAGTAAGAATGATAAACTCTCCACCCATCTGGATCATCAAGATCACAATCCAGATCCAACACTACGTCAACCGACCATAGACGTCACGATCCCCAATCGTCACGACGTCCAAAGTTCTCAACCATTTCCCACATCTTAAATACATCAGTCAACGACGAGACACGTCGAGACTGTGGGTTCTCACTGATTACCTCATATCAATCTTTTTCCTTCCACCTAGGAAAAACCAAAGATGATCCAAAACAATGACATCAAAACTCATCCTACGTGAATGCAACCAGAACTCGCTGCACTCACCACGTCATGTAATCCAACATCGTCTGCCACCAAGCAGAAAATGCTCCGGATGGTCCCAAAATAATTTCCGGGTCCACCAACCAATACACGACTAGTGTACTAGTGGCAACCAACAACATCTATAGCATCTACGTCATCTACCACATCAATCATGGTAGAATATGAGAAGTCATCCAAAATGACTTCGAAATACCCAATACCAATGCGGAAAACCCGCATTCCACTCGTCACCTCAATTACAACCTCTCGCGATTACGAAGTTCCAACCATGTCGAAACCGACACACTCGGACATCATCCACGTGTCCCCCTTTTTGACTATTTACGGACACATGCCCATTTACGACCGTATATGTACCTCTCGACTAGAGAGTCACAACAGACCTCTGCTGTGATCTGCAGTCAAATCTCTGTATACCACCATATCTGACCAACTCTGGCCAACACCGACCAACTGGTCGCTAAACCCCGTGACAGATCGAGTCTGACCAACCGGTCACTAATCCCCCATGATAATACTCGATCCTCACTCCTCAACTACCGCTGGATCTTATCCAGTCCATCACTATAATCTGTCAGCATCAGCACACAAGCATCCACACTAGCATCAGCAATAACACTAGCACACCATGTGCAAAACTGACAACCCTGGATCTCCGCTCATACCGAGCGACGATACCATACCTCTACTCAAATTGGAGAAACTCTGCCTTCCTCGTACCCAACAACTCTGGGTACAATCACCCTGAAAACTCATACGAGAAAAGAAAACGTCCCTGGAACGTCCCTGATTCCCAATAATCATAACTACAACCACTCTCGGTAGTAGCGCCTTCCACAGACTCGTGCAGACCTAACCACCAGGCATCACATCTAGACTCCGCATCCAACGGAATCAACCGCACGTACAACCACTCCGTATCCCACTCAGGGATTCCATCGACAAGTACTAACCTTGATAACTTGTCCAATCAATCACTAACCAGTCGTAACTCGACTCGACTACTGTCGTCTACCAGGTCGCCCATGACCTTAGTTGTACCAACAGCCCATCACAACTAAGTAGTATGAAAACCAGCTCGGTCTAACTGATAAGTACAACCTCGACTGCGAAGTTCAGTCCACCACAAGCTGACATGACTAGACCAACTAACGAATCCAAATCCGAATAGTCGTCCAAGTCAAATCACTCGTCAACTCACATTTCCAAACCATACACCCAAAAGTAGGGTTCCACGATTACACCTAGGGTCACTCTGAACCTAACTGCAAGCTACCAACTGCAGTACAATCCACAATCTAACCGACTCTGCTGTCTTGACATCGAAAAGATGTCAATCCAATCCTATCGTCAATCCAACTAGAATTCCTCGAATCCGGCTGCCTCCAGTAGTATATCCGTTTAACTTAACCAAATCCGATCATCGGATGGTCACGACATCCAACTAGTCGTCGGAACCGATCCTAGGACATCATGAAAGACGATCCTAACTAACCGTCTCACGATCCAAAACTTTAACGTACTAATACGTTCATCCTTTCATAGGGTCCCATACTGCCAACCTTGACAGAACTATGGCAACCCCGACATCCAATGCCGAACCAAGATATTCCACGATACAGTCCTACTAATTATCGTATCGGTATCCCAACTATGAGGTTGACCACGAACTGTAGCCCATTGAGATATCACATCCTCGACCTGCGTACATTCCAAGAGCTCCGCGGTTGCTCGAATAGAGACAACCCCGCTCTGATACCACGCTGACATGATCCATCCCAATCCCCCCAGGATTAGTGCGGGATGACCCTGCTCCCGTCTGACATGAAGTGTCAGACAATGGATATTTCCGACCTTTGCCCTCTCGGGCTATCAGAGTACGCCAGGATTCGGAGGTGGTATGTGATATCTCGGTCCTTGCTACAGTCCACATCCGATGTCAACTTGAAGGGCAGTCAAAACATTAAAAGCTGTGAGTGGACAAAACCAAAGTTTATAAAAACATTTCGTATGAAGACATTTGTACCCTTCACTAAAAAACATGCATGCATTCGAAAACCGTTTAACCAAAGAAACAATATATGGGAACTAAGCCCAAAACCATAATGAAATAACCATCATGAAAACGACCATACGGGCCACTGCCCAAATCCTGTGAACACTTGTGCATACCACATATCACAATCCATATATCATATCTATATCATATACACATATAATTCACACAACCAATCCTGTCACGGTTTCCAAAGCTACGCGCGTGCTACCCAGGTCTCAATCCGAGTCTTCTCAAAGTCAAGATCAATGTTCGCAGACCACTGGCCCTACCCGAGGTAATAGTAATCATAGCCTTCCTGAGAGTAAGGAACCCAACTGGGGGGTGACTCCACTCAGTCGGTGCTCCGTGACTACTCCAGGGTCCACCCAGGCCAACGACCCTCCCCAGAGGAGATAATAGAACAAGTAAAGGAAGGTAGATGAACATATATATATATATACATAAACATAAACATAAACATTCATGCCCGGTTCCCCTGAACCGTCATGATCCATAACATCCATAACAAGGGTTCATGCAGGTTCCCATAAACCGTCATGTACCATAATGACCTGACAAAGGTTCATGCCGGTTCCCATAAACCGTCATGAACCATAATGACCTTTCCAGAGTTCATGTCGGTTCCCAAAAACCGTCATGAACTTGGAAATCTATCTAGGGTCCCTGACCCGAAATCATCAGTGTAAAACAACTGGGTCTCGTGCCTGGACATATGACATCAGCTGGGCATCGTGCCTGATATCTAAGGGTCAGTCACGACTCCGATCATAGTGATGTGTGCAACCATCCATCCAGGACCGCTCTCAATCCTGGTATGTCGCCGTGAACGAATCAACTGACGCGACCACCACAAGATCATGGTGCACTCATCACCGATCGCTATCCTGAACCGTCAGCACTCCGAAGTCGAGCCTCCCCAGGCTGCCCGATCACGAATCGTGCATCGTGACTGTAACGACTCGTCCCGGAAATTAGGGTTAAGATCGTGATTAAGATTGCCCCTAGTTCGGGCAAAAAGTTAACTTTTAGTTCGGGCGGTCAATTGGATTTTGACTGATGACTGTGACGTGGTTTAGGACGTCACGAATCCGCAGACAAGTGGCATGCCCGATTCCGACATCCGAGGAGGAAGTTATGATGTTCGGAAGGTTGAGGGCATAACCGTAATTTGGCTAAACTAGGGGGTAAAGTTGACTTTTCGTACGAACGGGTTTTGACACGTTGACCTAAGACCGTTACGTAGATCTCGTCGTCCTGAATTCAACGACAGGCGGTATGTATTGATCGGAGTTAGGATGTGTGAGTTACGGGTCTAGAAAGGTAGTGGCACAATCGTAATTTTGGGTTAAAAGAAAGGGTATTTTGGTCTTTTGGTTGTCTGGGGATTTGTGCACAGAGAGGGAAAATTGGATGGCTGAGATTGGGCCACTTGTGAGAGGAAGGGTAGGATGGTGACACGTGGGGCTTGACTAGAGGATTCCAGGATTGTGTGCACGGGTCCAATAATGTGGGGTTAAATCGTGCAGTGTGTGTTCTTCGAACCAGGGAGAAACAGAGAGGGAGATTGAGAGAAAATTGAGAGACGATGGTGAGTGTTGGTGTGTTCTGGTGAGTGAGGAGTAATCAGAGGGTGGAAGAGTGAACTGGTGAGTGTTTGGGGGAGTGAAATCGTGCAAGAACACGGTGGTCGGGGCAGTCGGTTTTCAAAGAAAACAGATAAGAAGTGGAAGATCGTGGTGGTGGTGTGGCTGTGTGTTGGTGCAATTGGACTCGACAAGGAACAAGGACGACTCTGTGGACTTCAGGGAGTACGGTGGTGAGCATGGCGGCGCTCAACGACAGGTAATTCCTTCTCCCCGTGTAAGTACTCTGTTTTGCCGTGATTTTTAAACGGCGAGTCGTGGATTTAGGGAGTGAGTCGAGAGTCTTGGTGAGTTGGGTGAGCTGCAGTGAGGCTCTAGGAAGGGTTTAAGGTAGCCACCGCAACGGGGGTTGACCGGAGTGGCTAGATCGTGAAACAGGGGACTGGTTCGGGTTTTTGTTGGAGCTTTAGTCGACGAGTTGTAGGCTGAGTCGAGGTGTTTGGAGTAGGGGAATGGATAGCTTAAGGTTGGACGATGAAGATGGTGAAGAGAGGGGCAGTTTTGGTGGCGGGACGGTGGAGAACAGGCCACGCCGGTTCGAATTGTAGAGTCCGGTTTGACCGGGTCGACTCAAGGAAGACGATGGTACTGTAGCTGGCGCGTGAGGCCCACGCGCAGCCATTTTGGGCGGCGCGTGGGGGCGCGTGCGATGGCGGTTGGGAAAATGGTCAACATAGTTTTTGGTCTAGGTGTAGTGATGAGTCTAATGGAATTGGTTTCGGGTTGTTCGAACGTCGTTTGAAGTTAGTTCCGCGAGGTCGAAGGTTTAGGGTTCCGGTTCGTTTTGTTTAAGATCCGAGAATTTTTGGGGAAAATTAGGTAGACCTTCGTAGACGTGTTAGTAACGTACTTTGGTGGTTGTTGACAGGATCGGGACTTCCCGAGGAAGCAGAGGAACGTACGAGACGTTCGGGACGCGATTGTGGGCTCGGTACTGTGAGTGGACCCCTTCTCTATAACTGAGCATGCATAACTGCTTTTAATTACTTGTTTTATGGTTTTATATGTGATTTCATGGTCATTTGAATATGCTATAACTGTTTTACTTAATTGCACGTTTTTCGAGAAATAACGTATTTGACACGTTTTACGAGAAAAGATTGATTTCTGATTATGATGCCATGGTTTTGGGATTTCAAACAATAAATGGTTTTCAATGATTATGAAGGGATTTTGAAACATGATTTCGATGATCAAGGTTTTCGGTTTTAGAATCGGATTTCGGAAAGCGGGATTTGGTTTTAAAGTTGAAAAGTGGAATTCCGGATTTGGGTTCGGAATGACGGTTCTGGATGCCGGAAGGGCTTCGGGCCAGTGATTTCGGATTCGGGTTTGGATATGGATTTAGAAATGGTTTTCAAATGGTTTTGATTGGATTTGCTGGATCTGGTTATTGGGTTTAAAGACCCGGATATTGATTTGACGGGGGACGGGCCCGGATTGGGTTTAAAGACCCGGTTTGAGTTTAAAGACTCGGATATATTGATATTTCCCCCGTAGGCCTGTTGAGTTTAAAGACTCGGTAGTTTAAAGACTCGGATATTGAGGCCTGGATTGAGTTTAAAGACTCGAGAGTTTAAAGACTCGGATAGATCCAGCAGGTTTGATCGGTTGGTTATGGCTTGGTACTTATGTTTTCGGACACGGTTTTTATGATGCGTATGATATGATTTCTACAACTATTTTTATAGTGTTTCTGTTCTTATGATGAGGTTTACATGATTGATAATTGTTTTCAGTAACTGGGTTATGCATGTGGTTTTAAAACGGAGGGCTAAAACCCTGGTTTTATTATGAAATGGTTTTCGGAACTTCTTTTCTTATTTATGGTCCACTCACACCTTCTGTTTTAAATTGCCCTCCAGATTGTGGAGTTAGCGCGGGGTTCTGACGTCGAGGCATTGTCAAAGGCATAGAGTGACCCCGGAGTGTTGAACTTTTCCGTTGTGCATGTACTTAGCTTTTCGGTTTTCTTTTCTTTGTATTTAGTACTATGCTCTGTAAACTTTGAATTCAGATGTTTAAAAGTTCTCCTGCGTCTGACTGTGGGTTTGGGTACTTTTCGTGAGTTTCTTTCGGTTTAGTCAGACGGGAGCAGGATTTACCTCGGTTTTCGAGGTGGAACCGGGGTGGGTCCTAACAGTGACCTCTCCGGAAGGAACACATCCCAATCCGGAGGCGAGCGTCGTATCGTTGATCGCCGTGCACATAGCACCCGTCGCAACCACGATTTAGACCCGAAGGTCGTAAATAGTGTCATATGCCCGAGACCAAACCAAATGGGTCTTATACCCGAGTTTATTCTTTTAGAAATCCAAAATCAAATCATTTAAATCAATAAAGAAATACAGACCCGTATAAGCACCGTATAAGGCCAAAACCTCGAAATACGTGCTTATACGTAACCACATACAAATGCACCTATGGCATCATCAAACATGTAATAAAACATATAATAAACATTTATGCATGCAACAATTTAGAAAACAAGGTCCACTCACAGACCGTCCGAGCTACCGCCTCGATTTGCGTGCCATACGGCTCCCCGAGCCGATCACCATCACCGGGACTCCCAAACCTGTCCAAATTTTAATAGAAGGTTACTAACTACTTAATTAACCTCCTACCAAAGCCCCGTAATTTTCCCGAACTTTTAACTATTTTTAAACCGACCCTAAACCTTCTGACACCCCGAAAACTATCGAAACGATATCCGATTGACGCGAAACTAGTCCCAAAATGTTTGTTACATCGAGTAGAAGATTTCCAGTGTTGAACACTTTCCTAAATTATGGCCCACGTGTCCTCACGAGCCCATAGAAGGTCAAAACACTATTCATCACCATCAACCTTGGAAAACCGGTTTTTTTTTTCTTCTGGTTTTCCGTCCGGTTACTGTGCTGAACTGGCGTGACCGGTTCAGTGCTCTCCCTTCCTCGTTTTCGGTCCGTTTGGTCCCATTTTAATCCCTAAATTCCTATTTCCTCATTTCCTATCAATTTCAATCTTTAAAACTAAGTAAAACGCCCTAAAACTCATGGTTTAATTATGAACCAAACGGTTCAATATTCCCAAAACTCACCCACGAATTCACAGCCGTCCAACCACCATAGAAACCTTCTTAAAACTATCCTAGCAACCTATTTGATTCATTAAAACCATTAAAAATGAACCATAACAAGAAAAATGGAAATTGGATCGAAAATGGACTAACCGGGTACCCGCACGGGTTCGTCCCTTCCAGCCGCCGTTCACGGCGGCCCTGGCCATCCAGGCCGGCCACCTCAACTTCCTCAGCCTCCTGGTCCTCTGTTCTGGCCTTGGGTGAAATTTGGATGGGTTTGGGTTGCACGGGAATGAGAGAAATGGTGAGATCGGGTGGGTGTTTGGGTTTGAATGAAAATTGAATGGTTTGCACTGTGCATGAATCAATTTGGGTGTCCATTGGATGGGTGACACTTGTCACTCATCCATTGGGCATCAGGACAAATATCTGGGCCCACTAGAGTCCAAAAGTGAACTCGTCTCGTAATTCGTGCAATAGTGCACTCGAACTTCCGTGAACCGTAACTTCGTCGTCGAACGTCCGAATTCGACGTGCCGCCTGTCTATGGATTCGTATCGTCCTTATCTACGTAACGGTCTTCGACCCTCGGACATCGGACCTCTTGGTCAAAAAGTCAACTATTCGCCCCTTTTAACCAAAATTACCAAAATGCCAAACTTCCGAACGTCATAACTTCCTCCTCGAACTTCGGAATTGAACGTGCCACCTGTCTATGAACTCGTGACGTCATGAACTACGTCACGGTCATCGGTCAAAGTCCGTTTGACCGCCTGAACGAAAAGTCAACGTTTTACCCACGCTAGGGGCAAAACGGTCATTTTGCATCGTTCGTCCGATTTCGCCATACTAATCACCGATTAGCCTCACTAATCGTGATTAGCTAATCGGTGATTAGTCACTAATCTAATATAGGAATTTGGGACGGGTCGTTACAGTCCTAGCTTCGCAAGGGCACAATAATACTGACGGCAACTAAAGATTATTGGCGGCAACTAAAGAAGAGAAGACGATGGATTCCTGTTTCCCAGAAATTAGGTTTCTTAGAATTAATATTTTTTTAATCTTATCTTAGGAATATAAGAGATTAAAAATATTTAATTAAAAATTATTATTTCAGTTTTAATTAAATTTAGTCTTTAAATTAAAGGACATGTCATCTTTAATCTTAACCATTGAAAGTCTTTAAATCTAATGGTCCATAAATTGTGTTAAAAGTTGTGTCTAAAATATAGTGCCACCGATCCGCCTCCCATATATATATATATATATATATATATTATTTCTCCAGCTTAACAATGTGAGTTTGCAATTAAGCATAAATCAAAGTGATTGACATAATATATTTTACTCTTGTAGGGCACATTTCATCCAACATAAATAGGTAGCAAATAAAAAACCACGTTTGACAAAATAAAAAATGATTTTACCGATCTTCTCTTTTAAATTTTATCTTATGATTGATTTTTTTAATTTACAGCTTTTTAAATTTTCTTAAGGATTATAATTGTACTAGTAAGTAGGGTTGTTAATCGATTTTTCGGTTCATTTTTTTTTTTTGTCAAAATCGAAACCGAATCGGTTGGAGAATCGGTTTTAGTTCGGTCCAGTTCTTAGCCTTAAAACTGTTTGAACTAAAAATTGTTTGAATCAGTTTAATCAATTTTTTCTTTGTTGAGAACCTTGCTCGAGGAAGACAGATCGATGTCTTTGAGGAAGACGCATTGATGGTCTTCGAGGAAGAAAAATTGATGGTCTTCAAAGGAGTCAAAGACGGACAAAGTTGAGGGAGATAGAGACGGAGATAGGGAAAGACTGCGAGTGGGACTCAACCTAGAGAGATTGAGGGAAGTAAAGAGGTCTTGACGGATAGATTGAGAGGTCTTGACGGAGATAACAGAAAGGCCACATTGTGGGAGAGAATCTCTCCGAGAGACTTGAACAAGGAGAGATCGAGGCGGGGGGAGATATCGAGGGAGAAATCGTCTACGAGATCAAGTGACACGACCCACCCCCAATCCCCTGGGATTAAGGGCTAAGTTAGGCTCCCGTCTAACTTACGCGTGACACGAAAGCTAAACCGACGTCCAACCTCCATGTAACACGTAAGCGGGACAAGAGTTTTCCAAAACGAACCGTCCACAAGTACCGGACTTCCCAGAGCCCGCAATCTACTGTGGATCGCGTGTGTGATGTCTCCGTCTCTCTCTACCAACAGCCCACACCGCAACAACCTGGAGGGTATCGAAAACATAAAAGACTGTGAGTGGACAAAAATAAATAATATATTCTGAAAACAGTTTATAAGAAAGTATTTTTATACCTTCCACGCAAAAACCAATGCATGCATATGAAAACTAATTCACAAAAACCATTTCATAGCCAAAACCATCATTGAAAACCCAAATCGTTTCTTTCCTCAAATCCGCAGTTCAAATCCAGGGTCTCAGCCCAAAATCATAAATCCTCATCATGTGCGGGAACTCGGCCCAAAACTCATTAAATCCAAATCATTTGGGCCATTGCCTAAAACATCTGAAAACCAATGAAAACCCAGTGAAAAACATCAATCAATCAAGTTGCTGGATCTCAAGTGCGCCCGAGTCTTTAAACTCAAAACCATGCGCATAATCAGGCCTTTCCGGGATATCAACAAGTCTTTAAACTCAAAACACAATCAACAGGCCTCGGGGATATCACAATAACCGAGTCTTTAAACTCAAAACATATCAATCCAGTGAGCCCTTCAATCAACCGAGTTTTTAAACTCAAAACTAAATCCAGCCATTTTCTTTTTTTCCGGGTCTTTAAACCCAAAATCAAGTGAAACCCATAGAAAATCCATATCCGAATTCGCAACAATGATTCCGTAAGCTGGCATCCGGAATCATCATCCCGAACCAAAATCCAGAATTTCTCGAGGGGCACGGTTTTTTAGGATGGTTCCAACATGACTTTTAAATTATTCGATGTAACGAACATTTTGGCACTGGTTTCGAGTCAATTGGACATCGTCTCGTTATGTTTCGGGATGTCCGAAGGTTTTAAGGCTCGGTTAAAAATAGTTAAAAATTCGAGAAAATTTCGGGGCTTTAGTATAAGTATTGTGAAGTAGTTAGTGACCTTATTATGCGATTTGGACAGGTTCGGGAAAGCCGGTGATAGTGGATTAGCCAGGAATGGTATAAGTGCACGCGTATCGAGGCAGCGGCGTAAACGGTCTGTGAGTGGACTTTGCTTTCAAACTTATGATGCATGCATATATGTTTTTATATGTTTTCTATACGTGATTCTATGGTTATGATTATGATCATGTTGATTTAAGATTTTACACGTATTTCGAGATTATTACGTATTTGCACATTTTACGAGTTTCCGATTTATATTGTGATTTGATCATGGTTTTAATGATTTGATTTTGGGATTTGAACTATGATTTGATTTCAATGATTTACAATGGATTTTGGAAAAGTGATTTCGGGCTTGAAGCCCTGTTCATAAAAGTGATTTCGGTTTTGGACTTGAATTTCAGAATAATGATTCTTGATTTGGTTTTGAAACTTGAAAGAGAAATTCTGGATTTGGGTTTAGGATGATGGTTCCGGATGCCGGCTTACGAAATCATTATTTCGAATTCGGATATGGATTTTCTCTGGTTTTCACTTGATTTTGGGTTTAAAGACCCGTTGAAAAATGGTTTTGGGTTTAAAGACCCGGAAAAAGAAAATGGCTGGATCTGGTCTTGAGTTTAAAGACTCAGTTGATTGACGGGGGAAGACCCTGTATTGATATGTTTTGAGTTTAAAAACTCGGTATATGTTTTGAGTTTAAAGACTCGGTTATTGTGATATCCCCCGAGGCCAGTTGATTGTGTTTTGAGTTTAAAGACTCATTTATATCCCGGGAAGGCCTGATTATGCGCATGGTTTTGAGTTTAAAGACTCGGGCGCACTTGAGATCCAGCAACTTGATTGATTGATGTTTTTCATTGGTTTTCAGATGTTTTGGGTAGTGGCTCGGATGATTTGGATTTAATGAGTTTTGGGCTGAGTTCCCGTACTTGATGAGGATTTATGATTTTGGGTTGAGACCCTGGATTTGAACTGCGGATTTGAGGAAAGAAACGATTTGGGTTTTCAATGATGGTTTTGGATATGAAATGGTTTTTGTGAGTTGGTTTTCATATGCATGCATTGGTTTTTTCATGGAGGGTATAAAAATACTTTCTTATAAACTGTTTTCAGAATATATTCTTTATTTTTGTCCACTCACAATGTTTTATGTTTTCGATACCCTCCAGGTTGTTGCGGTGCAGGCTGTTGGTAGAGAGATAAGGAGACATCACACACGCGATCCACAGTAGATTCTGCATGCTCTGCGAAGTCCGGTACTTGTGGACGGTTCATTTTGGAAATTCCTTGTCCGGCTTACGTGTTACATGGAGGTTGGACGTCGGTTTAGCCTTCGTGTCACGCGTAAGATAGACGGGAGCCTGACTTAGCCCTTAATCCCAGGAGATTGGGGGTGGGTTGTGTCATCAAGAGGTCTTGACGGGGAGATCAAGAGAGGGAGAAATGGAGATATTGAGGGAGAGATGGACTTTGCGATGGCTGGTTCTTCGATAAAGATGGACATGTTTTCATATGAAATAGTGTGATTGTTATGGTTATGCATTGATATATACGTGTCTGCGTAGATGCTTTGATATGGTTTCATATGGACATGTTTTCTGATATTATTGAATTTCCAGCATTCGCACGTACTTCAAGTGACGCGACCCATCCCAATCCCCCCGGGATTACCATAGGATATGTCACGCTCCCGTCTGACAAGAGGTGTCAGACAAGGGATAACCTATTGCCATTGCCCAACCGGGCTTCCAGAGTGCGTAAGGATCGATGGATGAGGTGTATGATGTCCCAGTCTATGCTGCAGTCGCATCCGGAATCAACCTGAAGGGTATTAAAAACAAAAGCTGTGAGTGGACGAAAATAAACAAGTCTGTTTAAAACATTTATAAGACATTTATGCCCCTCAGTAAAATCATATGCATGCACCAAAACCAATAATCCCATATTTATTTAGAAATAACCATTAGGGCCTTAGCCCGGGAACCAAAGCATAGTTTCAATTTCCAAAAGTAAATCCAAGAGTTATTTCATAAATCCAGTAATATGAACCATAAGGCATATAATATAAACCATAACCATTATTTTAGCCACTGCACTATACACTCCAATCCGACATCCCTGATGTCTGACGTCCCTGACGTCAATAAGGTCACAATCACAAGGCTACGCGTGCCACTCGGGTCTCAATTTCCGAGTTCAATCCCCGAACCCCGTTCGGGTACAGCATCCCCGATGCTTAGCGTCATAGACGCTGGACGTACTAGACGTCCGTGACCTCTCCGGGGTACCTCGCCGGAGGAGACAATATAATATGGAAGGATCTATACAGTGCAGTACCAAATACATTTTATTGATATCCACATGCAAAACATATAGGTATACATAGATAAAATCCGAACCAATCGTTACGTTTCATCAAACGGGTCTCATGCCCAAATACCGTGAAACGTGCCATAACCGAATATCATCAAAACCATTTATAGATTCCAGCATGTGAACATATATAAAATGTAAACCAGGAAACATTTATTCAATTCCATTTTAGGGTCCCCGACCCGCAATCACATGTAGAAATCAACTGGGCCCCTGGCCCGATTCCACAAGTTAACTGGGCCCCTGGCCCGATCCACATGTTAACTGGGCCCCTGGCCCGATTTTTCATTATTCAAGTTCGTAACCGTTTCATGAAATCATATCCAACCACATTTATGGAAATCGGTGAAAATCCAGAAAATCTCGGTTTACGTGCAAATACGTAATTCACCTCGAAATGCGTGAAATCATTTTAAATTCACCGATATCCAAAGTAAATCATTTAATCATAATTATAACAATCATAAAACAGTTATGCATGCATCGAATTTATGAAACCAATGTCCACTCACAGACCGTTTAACCGAGCGCCTCGATACGCGTGCCATAGGCCTTCCCGGGCCACACCACAATCACCGGGACTCCCAATCCTGTTCAAATCAATTTAGAGGATCACTAACCTCATCATTAACATCCTATTCAAGTCCCGTAATTTTCCCGAATTTTTAAGTATTTTTAAACTGGATTTAAAACCTTCGGACATCCCGAACAATATCGAGACGGTGTCCGATCGACACGAAACCAATCCCAAAATGTTCGTTACAATGTATAGGATAAAAGTCATGTTGACCTCACCTCGAGATTCGTGCCCACGCGCCGTCACGCACCGCCGTGAGTGGCTGCGCGTGAAAGCCACGCGCCTGCTACAGTGACTGCTACAGTCACCATCTTCACCCGAATGACTGGTAAACGGGTCTGATTACCCGCGATCTGACCCGGCCAGAAACCTGTCAATTCCCACTTAATTTCATTAATTCAAATAGCCAAAAGGATCGTCCTGTGTCTAATTATGGTTCTGTAAACTTAATTACACCCATAAATCCTTCATCCAACAATTCTCTCGAATTCAAACTCACGGTCAGAACATTCGAAACTCACACAAATCATCCTGGTTTTCAAATTAAAAGATACAGAAGCTTCGTATGACCTAACCAATCATTAATCCGTAACTAATTTCAGGAATTCTTACCCGTAGATGGTCGCCCTCAAGCTCCAAATTCCCCAGAAACTGGAACCTGCGTTCATGGCCAAACCGTGATCGATACCCTTGCCAATCGATACGGTTGAGTTCGTAATGAACCCAGAAGAGTATTACAGCCCTTGGTTTCATTCAAAACACTACACATTTTAAATTCTGATTTTCCCTCAATTTTTTCCAGATTTCTCCAATCTCTGTTTCTCTCCAATTCGACAGTCCTCACTTGCCCAGAATGAATCCTCACGACTCACTCACAATTATTTAATCCAAATCAGTTGTTTAAAGCACCCCAAATCATTCTTCAATCCTCTGTGTAAAGGTTCCCGCACTGGCCCGAAACCATTAAACAAAACCAGTCCATGTTGTGCAATCAATTGCCAGCTCCCCACATGTGCGATCACACATCAAAGCTGCTCCAAAACAGTCCACTAATTGATAAAAAATCCCTGGAACCGATCGCACAAAACATCCATCCACGGCTGCTCGATCAAACAGTGCCCATGAGAAATTACCATTCTGCCCCTGTGCAGAAAATTACCAAAATGCCCCTCACGCATCCTGACCCGTAACTCGGTCATACGGACTCCGATTGATGCGTGCCGCCTGTCATTGGATTCGTATCGACGATACCTACGTAACGGTCCTTGGCCCTCGGCCATCGGACATCCCGGTCAAAAAGTCAACATTTGCCCCTATTTCGTCCAAATCACGAAAATGCCCCTGGACTTCCGTACATCATAACTCTCACCACGAACGTCGGAATCGAACGTGCCACCTGTCTATGAACTCGTGACGTCCCGAACTACGTCACGGTCATCGGTCAAAGTCCATTTGACCATCCGAATTAAAAGTCAACGTTTTGCCCACGCCCAGGGGCAAAACGGTCATTTTGCACAATTCGTCCGAAATCGCTCAACTAATCCCAGATTAGTAAATCACAATTAAATATTATTAAATCCCGATATTCGGGACGGGTCGTTACAACCTTCCCTCCTTAAAGAATTTCGTCCTCGAAATTACCAACAACCTTATTCCACAAACACCTCGTGGAAAACAATTCGATCACATATCTGTGTACCCCTGTACACCCACTTGCTGGGTCAACACCAGCCTCGTCTGCACCCAGACATCCCATCACAGTCATACGTCATAATAGCAACAACACTCGACCACCGCGAGTGGAAATGATCACCTGATCCGCGATAAAATCGCCTAACCATTAAGCTGACTCCTTCAGCTAGACGGTTCCTTTCCATTATCAATATATCCTTACATTTGCTCCCATTGGGAGTCACCAAATCTCATTTGTCAGTCCATGCTGACACCATCAGTCAAACTGTCACCACTAAGCTTTACCACCCTAGTAAAGCCCCAACCATATGTCCGTCCGTGACAACACCACGTACTACATCACCCTCGATGTAGCGTAAGATCAACCACATGATCTCAATTCGCAGGGCAAGCCCAATCCTGCGACACCAATTAATCTCAATGTCCATAATCGCCGACTCCCTCAGCGAACCAAAACGCTGGGAAATCACGGTGTGATCAAGTCACACAAGGCTACTCGTGGTTACTCAGACCACCAATTTACTCATCCTGAGTGTACGTATACCGTCAATTAACCCAATCAAGTGGCGTAACTGGAACATATTGAATACCAGCCCAGCAGTGATCACACATATCAATACTAGGGTTCCACAAGCCAACCATGGCTAAGAGCACCTGCTCATAAAATCACTGAACCCGACAAGATCAATCTGCCCAGCGCACAGTATCCAATGTCCAGTCCACAATACAGCCAAACAATTGATATCAGAACCAATCCGATTACCAACACCTTAGTTACACACCACTGGTACATTCCATGTACCGCCATTAGGCACCACTCCGCCTAACCAGTATCAATCATCGTACAACGTACCCTGTACGTACCTCAATCCATCAATCTGACTATAGCCACCCAGGTCATAGCCAAACACGTTCTAGTAATGGAGTACATTTGCCCCAACCGACATGAGACAAAACGAACTCCACCCGTCATCTAGTTCCAATTCCGAATCCGAATTCGCAATTTCGTAAGAAATCCCGAATCCGAACCCAACATCATATTTTTAACCCATTTCCAAATCCGAATCCGAAATCATTATTCCGTAAGCTAGCATTGGAATAACCATTCCGCACCCAAATCCAGTAATCCATTTTCGAGCTTCGCAATCGAATCCTGAATCGTCACCCAGAAATTCGATTCCAAAACCCAAAACCTCGTTTACGTCCATCCAGACGTAACGTAACCGAATCTATCGGTTGCCTCTCCAAAACACTCGATTGACTTCATAGGGAAGCCAATCCCAATATCCACACGTCAAAGGTTGACAAAATCCGACCACTTCGGAAACCTACTCAACCGAGTAACAACCATATGGACTTCACTCCGAAAAGAAGTTCAGTCCCGTTATTTACGACTCACATACCATGGTAAGAGTGATAAACTCTCCACCCATCTGGATCATCAAGATCACAAACCATATCCATCGCTACGTCACCCGACAAGTAACATCACGATCCTAGATCGTCACATTGACCAAAGTCGATAACATCACAAATCAGATCCACCTGGGATCCACACATGCTCACATAGCTAACAATCCATCTGGAAGCTGATCGTAGGGTCTTACACCCTCAATTGAATCCTTCGCCAAATCTCCCTTGGTGGAAAGATGACCACGCATATCACCACCAAATCCAAAATCATACAAAACTTCTTGTGTCCAATGACCCCAAACCAAACATGGGTCCACCAACCAATACACACTCAACGTACTGGTAGCAACAATCATCATCTGCCACGGCAGGAAATATGAAGTCAACCCTAATGACTTCGGAATACCAATCACCAATGCGGAAACGAGCACTCATCTCATCTCCCAATCACAACTCTCCCCGAAACGGGAGTTCCAACCATGTTGGGAACAGACATGCTCCCAATGAGATGTCGAGTCCAACAACTGGACTGCCCACGTCCATACCTCACTTGGACCACCACGTGTCCAAAATCAAATCATTACTCGGACCTCACGTCCGCCAATAATCAGGTACGCACACACCCCGATTCCGAACGGGATAACTACAATTTTGCCTGAATGTGCGTACCATACTGCTTCCGTCTCACATCTCAACCTAAACAGGTTCAATCCTCAGGTTCCAAGTGATTCGCAACCACAAAATCCCACATCAATACCACGAATGGTTTCCCCGACTTTTCCAATTTCAATAATTTCCTTGTACTCTCTGGGGATATAAGAAATAAACAATCTTACCAATCTCGGAGTTGACAAAACTCCCCAAGTCCACCAATACACATGACCTAGGGGACAGCATCCCAAGATTCCCCCAAATTTTCAATCATACCTTTTGATCCATTCATCACTTGTCATCATATATCTGTTAGGACTTATCCCAACACGACACAACCTCCACTGGATCCCATCCAGTCCAAGACTCAACCACCACTGAGTCGCAGATACCAATCATCTGTTCATCATGACAGAGTCACACCCCAACTGGTGGCTCATCGTCATCACAATTACTGTCACCAGCACCAACGCACCAACATCAATACCAGTATCAGCACACAGGCATCCATACGAGTATTGGCATAAAGGTATCACCATACCAACATCCATGCTAGCACACTGTGTGCAAAGTTGTTACCCTGGATCTCCGTTCATTCCGAACGATGATCCCGTAGCACCACTCGTACCCCACGACTATGGGTACCTCCAACTTGTCCACTGGCACATCAGGATAATGGATGTTCATTGAACATCCCCTGATCCCCAAGTGTCCAAACCACACTAAATATCCGCGATAGCCAGTTATCTCGACACAACTGCCGACCAACAGTCATCGTTGTCAAGATCCGTATCCACACATCATACTAACATTCGATCCAAAACAGGATTCCATATTTCCTCATAACCGCATCCGTGGATCGAATCCCATAATCCAGACTAGACTCACTAGAGTCATCCACATGGTCATCCATGACCTCAGCCGCACGTCGCAGCACAAATCCTCAAATAACGTTCACTTTTCCAGCCCGTCAATTATAATTTAGGGTTCCAAAATCACACCCTAGGCTTCCACCGAACCCAACTGCCTTCTGCAGTAAAATCCACAACCTGACCGACCCCGCGGTCCTGACATCGTATAGACGTCCAATCCAATCTAATCGTCAATTCCACGTGGGTTCCATCGTGGGTTCCACCATGAAGGTCATCGGCTAACTCCGATGCACCAACCCCCAAACACTAGCCAACACTACCAGGGTCCAAAACTTAGACCAATACTCAACTGAGTTTCGCACTTCCAATCAAATGGGGTTCCCTGAACCTAGCTGTGCCCTGTGGCACAACAATCCATCATCACATGACCGAACCGACGGTCCCACATTACCAGTTAATCGTATACAACACCACTTGGGTTGAATCGCAACAATGCACGGCGTATCGGGCCAAACATACCCAATTCACCATACAAACCCAAAACTCTCTATCAGGTTGACAACGGAACAGCAGCCCAAAGAGACATCCCACCCTCGACCTTCGCGCACAAAAAGAGCAAAACCTGCTCTGATACCACTTGACACGACCCATCCCAATCCCCCCGGGATTACCATGGAATGTGACGTGCTCCCGTCTGACAAGAGGCGTCAGACAAGGGATAACCGATTGCCATTGCCCAAACGGGCTTCCAGAGTGCGTAAGGATCGATGGAGGAGGTGTGCGATGCTCAAGTCTCTGCTGCAGTCGTATCCGGAATCAACCTGAAGGGCATTGAAAACAAAGCTGTGAGTGGACGAAAATAAACAAGTCTGTTGAAAACATTTATAAGACATTTATGCCCCTCAGTAAAATCATATGCATGCACCAAAACCAATAATCCCATATTTATTTAGAAATAACCATTAGGGCCTTAGCCCGGGAACCAAAGCATAGTTTCAATTTCCAAAAGTAAATCCAAGAGTTATTTCATAAATCCAGTAATATGAACCATAAGGCATATAATATAAACCATAACCATTATTTTAGCCACTGCACTATACACTCCAATCCGACATCCCTGATGTCTGACGTCCCTGACGTCAATAAGGTCACAATCACAAGGCTACGCGTGCCACTCGGGTCTCAATTTCCGAGTTCAATCCCCGAACCCCGTTCGGGTACAGCATCCCCGATGCTTAGCGTCATAGACGCTGGACGTACTAGACGTCCGTGACCTCTCCGGGGTACCTCGCCGGAGGAGACAATATAATATGGAAGGATCTATACAGTGCAGTACCAAATACATTTTATTGATATCCACATGCAAAACATATAGGTATACATAGATAAAATCCGAACCAATCGTTACGTTTCATCAAACGGGTCTCATGCCCAAATACCGTGAAACGTGCCATAACCGAATATCATCAAAACCATTTATAGATTCCAGCATGTGAACATATATAAAATGTAAACCAGGAAACATTTATTCAATTCCATTTTAGGGTCCCCGACCCGCAATCACATGTAGAAATCAACTGGGCCCCTGGCCCGATTCCACAAGTTAACTGGGCCCCTGGCCCGATCCACATGTTAACTGGGCCCCTGGCCCGATTTTTCATTATTCAAGTTCGTAACCGTTTCATGAAATCATATCCAACCACATTTATGGAAATCGGTGAAAATCCAGAAAATCTCGGTTTACGTGCAAATACGTAATTCACCTCGAAATGCGTGAAATCATTTTAAATTCACCGATATCCAAAGTAAATCATTTAATCATAATTATAACAATCATAAAACAGTTATGCATGCATCGAATTTATGAAACCAATGTCCACTCACAGACCGTTTAACCGAGCGCCTCGATACGCGTGCCATAGGCCTTCCCGGGCCACACCACAATCACCGGGACTCCCAATCCTGTTCAAATCAATTTAGAGGATCACTAACCTCATCATTAACATCCTATTCAAGTCCCGTAATTTTCCCGAATTTTTAAGTATTTTTAAACTGGATTTAAAACCTTCGGACATCCCGAACAATATCGAGACGGTGTCCGATCGACACGAAACCAATCCCAAAATGTTCGTTACAATGTATAGGATAAAAGTCATGTTGACCTCACCTCGAGATTCGTGCCCACGCGCCGTCACGCACCGCCGTGAGTGGCTGCGCGTGAAAGCCACGCGCCTGCTACAGTGACTGCTACAGTCACCATCTTCACCCGAATGACTGGTAAACGGGTCTGATTACCCGCGATCTGACCCGGCCAGAAACCTGTCAATTCCCACTTAATTTCATTAATTCAAATAGCCAAAAGGATCGTCCTGTGTCTAATTATGGTTCTGTAAACTTAATTACACCCATAAATCCTTCATCCAACAATTCTCTCGAATTCAAACTCACGGTCAGAACATTCGAAACTCACACAAATCATCCTGGTTTTCAAATTAAAAGATACAGAAGCTTCGTATGACCTAACCAATCATTAATCCGTAACTAATTTCAGGAATTCTTACCTGTAGATGGTCGCCCTCAAGCTCCAAATTCCCCAGAAACTGGAACCTGCGTTCATGGCCAAACCGTGATCGATACCCTTGCCAATCGATACGGTTGAGTTCGTAATGAACCCAGAAGAGTATTACAGCCCTTGGTTTCATTCAAAACACTACACATTTTAAATTCTGATTTTCCCTCAATTTTTTCCAGATTTCTCCAATCTCTGTTTCTCTCCAATTCGACAGTCCTCACTTGCCCAGAATGAATCCTCACGACTCACTCACAATTATTTAATCCAAATCAGTTGTTTAAAGCACCCCAAATCATTCTTCAATCCTCTGTGTAAAGGTTCCCGCACTGGCCCGAAACCATTAAACAAAACCAGTCCATGTTGTGCAATCAATTGCCAGCTCCCCACATGTGCGATCACACATCAAAGCTGCTCCAAAACAGTCCACTAATTGATAAAAAATCCCTGGAACCGATCGCACAAAACATCCATCCACGGCTGCTCGATCAAACAGTGCCCATGAGAAATTACCATTCTGCCCCTGTGCAGAAAATTACCAAAATGCCCCTCACGCATCCTGACCCGTAACTCGGTCATACGGACTCCGATTGATGCGTGCCGCCTGTCATTGGATTCGTATCGACGATACCTACGTAACGGTCCTTGGCCCTCGGCCATCGGACATCCCGGTCAAAAAGTCAACATTTGCCCCTATTTCGTCCAAATCACGAAAATGCCCCTGGACTTCCGTACATCATAACTCTCACCACGAACGTCGGAATCGAACGTGCCACCTGTCTATGAACTCGTGACGTCCCGAACTACGTCACGGTCATCGGTCAAAGTCCATTTGACCATCCGAATTAAAAGTCAACGTTTTGCCCACGCCCAGGGGCAAAACGGTCATTTTGCACAATTCGTCCGAAATCGCTCAACTAATCCCAGATTAGTAAATCACAATTAAATATTATTAAATCCCGATATTCGGGACGGGTCGTTACATGACTCCTTCAGCTAGACGGTTCCCTTTCATTGCCAAAATATCCTTACATTTGCTCCCATTGGGAGTCACCAAATCTCATTTGTCAGTTCACGCTGACACCACCAGTCAAACTGTCACCGCTAAGCTTTATCACCCTGATAAAGCCCCAACCATCAGCCAGTCAGTGACAACACCACGTACTACATCACTCTCAATGTAGCGTAAGATCAACCACATGATCTCAATTCGCAAGGCAAGCCCAATCCTGCGACACAAATTAATCTCAATGTCCGTAATCGCCGACTCCGTCAGCGAACCCTGACGCAGAAAATATCACGGCGTAGTAGCATCACGAAAGGCTACTCGTGGTTACTCAGACCGCCAACTCACTCATCCTGAGTGTACGTATACCGTCAACTGACACAATCATGTGGTGTAACTGGAACACATTGAATACCAGCCCAGCAGTGATCACACATCTCAATACTAGGGTTCCACTAGCCAACCATGGCTAAGAGCACCTGCCCATACAATCACTGAACCCGACAAAATCACTCTGCTCGGCGCACAGTATCCAATGTCCAGTCCACAATCACAACCAACCAAATGATATCGGAACCAAGCCGATTAACAACACATTTAAACACACACCACGATACATCCCATGTACCGCCATTAGGCACCACTCAGCCTAACCAGTATCAATCCTCGTACAACGTACCCTGTACGCACCTCAATCCATCAATCTGCCTATAACCACCCAAGTCATAGCCAAACACGTTCCAATAATGAAGTACTTTTTCCCAAACCAACATGAGACAAAACGAACTCCACCCATCATCTAGTTCCAATTCCGAATCCGAATCCGCAATTTCGTAAGAAATCCCGAATCCGAACCCAAACATCATATTTTCAATCCATGTCCAAATCCGAATCCGAAATCATTATTCCGTAAGCTAGCATTGGAATAATCATTCCGCACCCAAATCCATTAATCCATTTTCGAGCTTCGCAATCGAATCCTGAATCGTCACCCAGAAATTCGATTCCAAAACCCAAAATCTCGTTTACGTCCACCAAGACGTAACATAACCGATCCTATCGGTTACCTGTCCAAAACACTCGATTGACTCCATA
This sequence comes from Prinsepia uniflora, assembly GCA_032719365.1. Taxonomy (NCBI): domain Eukaryota; kingdom Viridiplantae; phylum Streptophyta; class Magnoliopsida; order Rosales; family Rosaceae; genus Prinsepia; species Prinsepia uniflora. The sequence continues at coordinate 74,026,755 of CM064865.1, read as the reverse complement.
GGGAAGCCAATCCCAATATCCATACGTCAAAGGTTGACAAAATCCGACCACATCGGAAACCTACTCAACCAAGTCACAAACCATATGGACTCACTCCGAAAAGAAGTTCAGTCCCGTCATTTACGACTCACATATCAAGGTAAGAGTGATAAACTCTCCACCCATCTGGATCATCAAGATCACGATCCAGATCCATCACTACGTCATCCGACAAGTAACATCACGATCCTAGATCGTCACATCGACCAAAGTCGACAACATCACAAATCAGATCCACCTAGGATCCACACATGCTCATATAGCTAACAATCCATCTGAAAGCTGATCGTAGGGTCTTACACCCTCATTGAATCATTCGCCAAATTTCCCTTGGTGGAAAGATGACCTCGCATTTCACCACCAAATCCAAAATCGTGCACAACCTCTTGTGTCCAATGACCCCAAGCCAAACATGGGTCCACCAACCAATACACGCTCAACGTACTGGTAGCAAAAATCATCATCTACCATGGCAGGAAATAGGAAGTCAACCCCAATGACTTCGGAATACCAATCACCGATGCGGAAACGAGCACTCCTCTCGTCTCCCAATCACAACTCTCCCCGAATCGGGAGTTCCAACCATGTTGGAAACAGACATGCTCCCAGTGAGATGTCAAGTCCAACCACTGGACTGCCCACGTCCTTACCTCACTTGGACCACCACGTGTCCAAAATCAATTCATTACTCGGACCTCACGTCCGCCAATAATCATTTATGCACATACCCCGATTCCGAACGGGATATCCACCATTTTGCCTAGATGTGCATACCATACTGCCTTCATCTCACATCTCAACCTTTACAGGTTCAATCCTCAGGTTCCAAGTGATTCACAATCACAAAATCACACCGCAATACCACGAATGGTTTCCCCGACTTTTCCAATTTCAATAATTTCCTTGTACTCTCTGGGAATATAGGAAGTATACCAACATACCAATCTCGGAGTTGAAAACAACTCCCCAAATCCACCAATTCTTATGACATAGGGAACATCATCCCTAGATTCCTCAAGTTTCAGTCATACCTTAATATCCATTCCTCACATGTCATCATATATCTGTTGGGACTCATCCCAACACGACACAACCTCCACTAGATCCCATCCAGTCCAAGACTCAACCACCACTGAGTCGCAGATACCGATCATATGTCCATCATGACAGAGTCACACCCTAACTGGTGGCTCATCGTCATCACAACCACTGACACCAGCACCAGTGCTAGTACCAACACCAACGCACCATCATCAACACTAGTATCAGCACACAGGCATCCATACTAGTATTGGCATAAAAGCACCAACATACCAACATCCATACATAGCACACGAACATCCACACTAGCACACGAACATCCATGCTAGCACACTGTGTGCAAAGTTGTTACCCTGGATCTCCGTTCATTACGAACGACGATCCCGTAACAGCACTCGTACCCCACGACTATGGGTTCCTCCAATTTTTTTGCCATCGGCACATCAGGATAATGAACGTTCCCTGAACGTCCCTTGATCCTCAAGTGTGAAAGCCACACTAAATACCCTCGATAGCCAATTATCTTGACACAACTGTCGACCAACAGTCATCGCTTGTCAAGATCCGTATCCACACATCACACTACCATTCGATCCCACACGGAAATCCACATTATATCTCATAACCGCATCCGTAGATCGAAACCCATAAGACTCACAAGAGTCATACACATGGTCATCCACGACCTCAGCCGCTCGTCGCAGCACAAGTTCTCATTTAAGTTCACTTTTCCTGTCCATCCATTTTGAATTAGGGTTCCAAAATCACACCCTAGGGTTCCAAAATCACACCCTAGGGTTCCAACGAACCCAACTGCCTTCTGCAGTAAAATCCACAACCTGACCGACCCCGCAGTCCTGACATCGTATAGACGTCCAATCCAATCCAATCATCAACTCAGCGTGGGTTCCATCGTGGGTTCCACCACGAAGGTCATCGGCTAACTCCGATGCACCAACACCCCGTACACTAGCCAACACTACCAGGGTCTAAAACTTAGACCAATACTCAACTGAGTTTCGCATTTCCATAACATTGTTCAAATGGGGTTCCCTGAACCCGGCTGTGCCCAGTAGCACAACAATCCATCATCACGTGACCGAACTGACGGTCCCACATTACCAGTTAATCGTATACAACCCACTTGGGTTGAATCGCATCAATGCACGGCGTATCGGCCGAACACACCCAATCCACTATTCAAACCCAACACTATCTATCAGGTTGACAACGGAACTGCAGCCCAAAGAGACATCACACCCTCGTCCTTCGCGCACAAAAGAGCAAAACCTGCTCTGATACCACTTGACGCGACCCATCCCAATCCCCCCGGGATTACCATAGGATATGTCACGCTCCCGTCTGACAAGAGGTGTCAGACAAGGGATAACCTGTTGCCATTGCCCAACCGGGCTTCCAGAGTGCGTAAGGATCGATGGACGAGGTGTATGATGTCCCAGTCTCTGCTGCAGTCGCATCCGGAATCAACCTGAAGGGTATTAAAAACAAAAGCTGTGAGTGGACGAAAATAAACAAGTCTGTTTAAAACATTTATAAGACATTTATGCCCCTCAGTAAAATCATATGCATGCACCATCATTTAAAATCATATATCATATAATATGAACCATAAACATAATTTTAGCCGCTGCACCATACACTCCAATCCGACATCCCTGATGTCTGACGTCCCTGACGTCTAATAAGGTCACAATCACAAGGCTACGCGTGCCACTCGGGTCTCAATTTTCGAGTTCAATCCCCGAACCCCGTTCGGGTACAGCATCCCCGATGCTTAGCGTCATAGACGCTGGACGTTCTAGACGTCCGTGACCTCTCCGAGGTACCTCATCCGGAGGAGACAATATCATATGGAAGGATCTATACAGTGCAGTACCAAATACATTTTATTGACATCCAAATGCAAAGCATATATATATACATAGATAAAATCCAAACTAATCTTTAAGTTTCATTAGACGGGTCTCAAGCCCAAATACCGTGAAACGTGCCATAACCATAATTTCAATATCGTCAAAACCATTAAAAGTCCAAATAGTTGATTTAAATCCAAAATCATTTATTCGATTCCATTTTAGGGTCCCCGACCCAAATCACATGTATAAATCAACTGGGCCCCCGGCCCGATTTCATAAGTTAACTGGCCCCTGGCCCGAATTCATATGTTCACTGGGCCCCCGGCCCGAATTCACAAGTTAACTGGGCCCCTGGCCCGATTTATAAGTTAACTGGGCCCCTGGCCCTATTCATAAGTTAACTGGGCCCCTGGCCCGATTTTACTTTATCAAGTCCGTAACCGTTTCATGAAATCATATCCAACCACATTTATGGAAATCGGTGCAAATCCAGAAAACCTGGGTTTACGTGCAAATACGTAAATCACCTCGAAATGCGTGAAATCATTTAAATTCACCGATATCCAAAGTAAAGCATTTAATCATAATTATAACAATCATAAAACAGTTATGCATGCATTGAATTTATAAAACCAATGTCCACTCACAGACCGTTTAACTAAGCGCCTCGATACGCGTGCCATAGGCCTTCCCGGGCCACACCACTATCACCGGGACTCCCAATCCTGTTCAAATCACATCATAGGATTACTAACCTCATCATTAACATCCTATTCAAGTCCCGTAATTTTCCCGAATTTTTAAATATTTTTAAACTGGATTTAAAACCTTCGGACATCCCGAACAATACCGAAACGGGATCCGATCGACACGAAACCAACGCCAAAATGTTCGTTACACTGTATAGGATAAAAGTCATGTTGACCTCACCTCGAGATTCGTGCCCACGCGCCGTCATGTGCCGCCGTGAGTGGCTGCGCGTGAAAGCCACGCGCCTGCTACAGTGACTGATACAGTCACCATCTTCACCCGTATGACTGGTAAACGGGTCTGATTACCCGCGACCTGACCCGGCCAGAAACCAGTCAATTCAAGCTCGATTCCTTCCGTTCTTGATCCTAAAACAATCATTAATTATCCAATTAGAGTTCTAGGTCCTTAATTAACTCTGAGCAACCTTAAATCAAGCTATTGACCCGTGATCACCCAAACGGGTCGATCACCCAAACTCAGTCATTTCCTAACCATTATCAAATTAACTTCACAGGAAGTGTACAAGGACCCAAACGAACCCAAAAGCACAACCAATTGAACAAGAGCTCACCTGGAAGTCATCATCCACAGCACTGCGTTTTCCCTGAAAACAGTGGCCACCGTCCCAGCTCAGCCGTGGCTGGTTCCCTTCGAAAATGATACGGCTGAGCTCCAGACACTCCCAGAAAGCTAAACCCGTCCTTGGTTTGGTCCAACAAGGCTCAAAAATTAAATTCTGAATTTTCCCTCCAAGAACCCGAAAATGGTTTCTCACGGGTTCCTCCCCAATTCGATAACCACACAAGCTCACAATGATCCTCACAACTCACTCACAATGTTTTTAATCCAATTGAGTCGTTAAAAGTGCCTCAAAGCACCACGCAGTTCCACTGTGTAAAGGTTCCTGCACTGACCCGAAACCATTAATAAATGGTGTCCAGGTTCTTCAAGTCAGTTGCCAACCCAGAACACATGCCTCCACTACCTCAAAGCTGTCCCAAATCATTCATTAAATTGATAAATAAACCATGGGATCGATCGCACAAACATTCCACCTCACGGCCATATCAATCAAACAGTGCCCCTATGTGAAATTACAATTCTACCCTTGTGCAGAAAATTACCAAAATGCCCCTCATGCATCCTGACCCGTAACTCGGGCATACGGACTCCGATTGATGCGTGCCGCCTGTCTACGGACTCAGGGCATCGAGATCTACCTAACGGTCCTCGGTCCTCGGCCATCGGACCTCCCGATCAAAAAGTCAACATTTCCCCTTATATCGTCCAAATTACGAAAATGCCCTTGAACTTCCGTACGTCATAACTTTCACCACGAATGTCGAAATCGAACGTGCCACCTGTCTATGAACTCGTGACGTCCCAAACTACGTCACGGTCATCAGTCAAAGTCCATTTGACCATCCGAATTAAAAGTCAACGTTTTGCCCACGCCCAGGGGCAAAACGGTCATTTTGCACAATTCGTCCGAAATCGCCCAACTAATCCCAGATTAGTAAATCACAATTAAATATTATTAAATCCCGATATTCGGGACGGGTCGTTACAACCTTCCCTCCTTAAAGAATTTCGTCCTCGAAATTACCAACATCCTTATTCCACAACCACCTCGTGGAAAACATTTTGACCACCCTCGAAATTACCAACATCCTTATTCCACAACCACCTCGTGGAAAACATTTTGACCACATACCATGTGTACTCCTGTACACCCACTTGCTGGGACAACACCAGCCTCGTCTGTACCCAGACATCCCATCACAGTCATACGTCATAATAACAACACTCGACCACCTCGAGTGAACATAAACACCTGATCCGCGATAAAATCGCCTAACCACTAAGCTGACTCCTTCAGCTAGACGGTTCCCTTTCATTGCCAAAATATCCTTACATTTGCTCCCATTGGGAGTCACCAAATCTCATTTGTCAGTTCACGCTAACACAATTCATCCGAAATCGCCCAACTAATCCCAGATTAGTAAATCACAATTAAATATTATTAAATCCCGATATTCGGGACGGGTCGTTACATCAAGGGTTCGTGTTATTTGTCCATTTTGCTGAGATTTATGGGTTTTTCTTATGCATGCATAGTTTTCTAAAACGAAGAGAATTACTTTTGTTTTCAAACTGTGTTTTAAATATACTTATTTTCATCAATTCACACATTTTTCTTGGTTTTGAAACTCTCCAGAGCTGTTGCACGAGAATTGATGTTGTTAATGAACGGAGGCATGAACTGGCGAGAATACGAGCCTCCCTTGTATGATAGGGTTTCGAGGGTCAATTTTTGTATTTAGAAGTTACTTGTCAGACGAGAGCAGAGGTGAGGTGCGGTTTATATGGTGTTTTCATGGTCGGGTCCTGTCGAGTTTGATTTTAGATTTTCATTTTGGTAAACTGTTAAATCCAAATTGTACCGTTAACAAATATTGATTTTTAAATTCTACCATATATCCTTACATGCATAAGTACACCTCAGTTGTTATGTTTTATTAGTTTTATTTAAAATTTTGTTGTGTATTTTATATTTTGGTTGGAATGTTGAAGGAAAATTTAGTAAATGTTGATGTGTTTTGTTTATAATGCTCCGAAAATTTGAGAAAAGTTGAACAGACGATTTTACCCCTAAAAGTTAAATAGTTGACTTTTTGCTATGGACATCTTTTGGTGATTTCAAGAAGACCGTTGTGAAGGTCTTAGGATCCTGAGTTTGTAGATAAGCGGCATGCCAAAATCGGTGAACGTATGAGGTTGACTAGGGTAAAAAAAAAATCTTAGGGGTATTTTGGTATTTATGACTTAAGGGGCAATTTGGTAATTTTGCCCAGTTGGCATGTGAATCATGTATGGATTTCTCGAAAATTCTTCAATTTCCCCTCTCAAGTCTCTCTACTGACTTACTTGGATATATATATATATATATATATATATATATCTGTGTGTGTGTGTGGAGTTGTCATTGGGCATTTGGGTGAGGGCTGGCTAAAAGCCATGAAAATGGTGGTCGTGAGAGAAAAGTCAGAGAAGGTGAGGGAGGAAATGGGAGAGACTCATGGAAGGAGAAGAGCAAAGAAAGAGGAAGAAACTGATGTGAAAATAGTGAGGAGAGGATGAGGAACTAGCAAACGAAAACTGACAAGACCCATCCCGACCCCCCTGGGACCACCCGGGGATGTGCCATACTCTCATCTGACAATAACCCTAAATTACCGAAAATACCCTTAATGGGCATAAAGTTTTTCAAATGACATAAATAAAGTCAAACATATGAGTTTAGAATTCTACATTGTCAGACCAGGGATAGTACAAATACAAAATGTGAGCACAAATGTCAAATTACAAAACGGTGCTCAACCTACCCAACCGGGCGTACATGTGTGCAATGACAAAATCTATGCCTCGGACTCCGGGTCCTCCTCTACCTCGGTAGCACGGCCTAGAGGGGTCAAGAATACAATAAAGAGTGAGTGAGCCGAAAATAAACAATGTTTCCAAAACCAGTTTACTAATATAATACTCATAAGGTTTTACCCATCCGTTCTCAAATTTGCATATATTGAGTCAAAACATAGGTAATTGTAGCCGAATCATAAAATCATATAATCATATATAACCGAATAAGGAAAACAATCATAATAATAGTGAACTGTAAAAACCCAACCCCAATATCCTAAATGTTTGGCATCCCAGATGCCTAATAATGTCACGGTCCTAAGACTAAGTGTGTCACTTGGGGTCTCAATCTCGAGTACTCCCCTGGGTCCACCAGTGTTCGGGTATTCCCGGATGCCTTGGGTATTATTCATAATTGCACTCCTAATTCTGAGCTACCCCTCGGGGCAGCCCCTCTCAGGCAGTGCGCCGTGACTACTTTAGGATACTACGAGACATCTGGAGGAGACAATAATCATAAGGTAGGTATGTACAGTGCCATAATATAGAAATCCTCAGAAATCCCCGATTGACTCCGAAAAACAAATCCATATAACATCCAGACGGGTCCGATGCTCAAAACATCGTAATACATGTAAGATACCATAGTTTAATATCCAGAATAGTCCAATCCAAATCATAAAGTGAAACAGCAAAAACAGTTATGCATGCAATCATTTCGAAATCAAAAGCCCACTCATACACGGTCCTCGATGCGCAAACGAATCGCCTAAAGCAGTCCAAACATATCCAAGGGTCACTAATGGGCTCTACAAGTTCAAACATAAAACCATAGAATAGTACCAGCCCAAGAAAGCGGCCCGAACAAGCTTCCTGAGGCATTAAACCCAATTTTGACCAATCAAACGATCTCGGATCGATACGAAACCACTACCATTGAATTCGTATCGTAGAAACCTTGAAAATGGTGCCAGTTCCAGCTCGAAACTTACCCTCACGCGCTGGTCAACGAAAAGTCAACGTTGGAAGTCAACGGTCAATACTTGCGACGTCAGCTAACAGCTATTAGGTCTGACATGTGTCAGACTCTAACAGGTGCCACGTGTCATCTGCTGGTTGGTCCACATCACTACCATGTGTCAGGCTCTGACAGTGCCACGTGTCAGCTGCTAGTTGGTCCACGTCACTGACATGTCAGTGACACGTGGCAGCCACTGATTGAGCCATGTCAATGACATGTCAGTGCTGACTGTGTACTGACATGTGACACGCGTCACTCCTGGATTGGCTGCTGGTCTAACAGGTCTAACATGATGACGTCAGCACCCCTACCTCGCGACGGGTCAACTCAGGTTTCTGCAACTGGGTCGCGCAAACCCACGACCCGACTCGGCCTCAAAACCTTCATTCCTCCACCAAAATCGATCATGTTTCTTACTAGGTGTTCGTCTCAGTCCCAGTAAGAGATCTACGTGATTAAAACTAAGAAAAACGGACTAGATTTGTACCTTCGATTTATGAACAGTGGGTCGTGAATTCCTCCATCGTTTTCTCCCAACTCCGGCCACCTCCTTCGTCGAAATCAAGTCCACAACACTCGTCTCACTCCCTATAACACAATAGGGTCCCTCCAAATTGTCAACACACATCTAAATCCTAAGTTCCATTTTGGGCCAAAAACACGATTTCGGGTTTCGGGTTTTCTCACCTCTCCGCCGTGGTCCGTCGTACTCAACCTCACCATTGCCCTCGTCTGCTCCTTTAGATCTAACTCCCTCTTAGTCTTACAATGAACACATGATGATAGGGTAGGATGATGGGGTTTGGGTTTTGGTTGTTCACGGTTTAGAGGTTTAAGGAACAAGAAGATGATGAAGGTGATACACGGGTGGGAGAGAGATGTGAGGATAAATGAATTAAATAAAACCCCTACCCAATGAAACATAGATCCACATATTAAGGAACCCCACCAATGGAATGAGTGACACTTGTCACTCATCCAAGGGCCCACATTAATTTAATCAAACAATCAGATTTAAGTACTAATTAATTCAAATCCCGAGACGTAAAATAACCGATTTTGAGCCCGTGACCACACCTTCCCCGTCTAGCTTCCGATTTCGACGTGTTGCCTGTCTATGGACTCGTGATATCTCGATCTACGTTATGGTCATAGGTCAAAGTCCAAAAAGAATATCGGGTCAAAAATTAATTTTTCCCCACCATGGGCAAAATGGTCATTTTGCATTAATTTATAGAAATTACAAATATAATAATGTTCAGGTCGTTACAAAAACGCCATGAGCTCGTGGGGTGGAAATTAGGTTTATGGTTTTGGGAGAGGAACGTCGAAAATAAGTGTCCATGTGTCTTGGGGATCCTAAGGTGGCCCTAAGCACAAAATTAGGAAGATTGAGACGTTGGATCGTGATGAAAAAATGGTTGTCACGAAAGTCGAAGGTATGAATCCTAGTCTTTGGCTTGTTTTACCTGATTTGGATGTCATAGGAATGTTTTTGAGATTAGAGAGAACTAATGTGATGAAGGAAACGTAAGAAATAGAAGTAAAACGAAGGAATTATAGTTGAATTGCTGTCGCAGGTCGGACGACCTGGTTTCAGGAAAACAAGTTGATGACCCAAGGTTGAAGATGGCCCCTGTGACGCATGTGAAGCCCACGCGCAGAGGCCTTCGGTGACACGTGGGCACGGTGCAGTGTTTTATGGGAAAATAGTCAACATGGAAAATGTTCCTCCTTGGTTTATGAGTTTAATGGTTCAAAAATTGAGTGAATTGAATATTTTCTGCGGAATTTATGCTCGTCCAAAGTTTATAGTGTTTAAATTAAGTTTCCTAGTTGGTCCAAATATTGGAGGCTTAATTATGAACATAATTTGAGCTAATTAAACTTGTGAAAATGAATTATGACAAATTGAATGATGAAAAGGTGACATATGTGATTATGGTGAGTATGTTCTTATGTTGAATATGCTTAATTTGTGAGATTATAGTTAAAGGATTTGAATTTAACCTTGCTTGGAAGTAGACAATTAATAAATAATATTGGATGATTATTGGATGCTTAATTCGTGATGATGTTAGTTATGTTATAAAGAATAGATAACTAATGTTGGATGATTATAGAGCATATATTTGCTTGGATGATTAACGAGCATGTACTTATTTGGATGATTATAAAGAATACATTTGAAAATTTTAAGGCTATAATTATTGGATCAGTGAAAGGAATGTAACACTTTAAGTATTTGTATTGAATTAAGTGAAAGAGCATTTTTGAGGAATTATGTATTTGTTCGGGATTTAGTGTATAATAGATGACGCGAGACATGACAAAATGAGTATGAAAATAATAATGATTGGGGTCAAATTAGTGATCCCTGCCCTTGCCAGGGTTAGCGGGTTGGACGAGGGAGGTTGCTATTTGGTTAATATACTTAAATGGAAAGACAGTAAAAAAAAGTTGAGAAATCCCTTATCTGACAAATGGATGACAGACGGAAGCGGGGTTGGCCCAGTTTCCATGGAATTTTGAGTCGCGTCCTATCATTGTTGGTTTTAAAGACCTAAAACATTATTGTGTTTTGTTGGTTTCATTTATAATGTTGTTATGTTTTTTATATTTTGGTTGAAATTTTGATTATACGGGTTGTGAATGTTTGAATTAAGAAATCTTAAAATATTTAGTTGAGAATGTGAGGGTGAGTTCTTGTAGTTAACAGATGTTACAAAATTTTAATTACGCCTAAATCGTCATTTTCGAATCAAACCGAACCATTAGCAACAATTTAGTTGTGAAATAATTTTATTTCTAATTTTATAAAATTCAAAATATATCAAACCATTAAAATCAATATTTTTCAATATCTACATCAAATCTTATGCTCACCCCTAGATGAACATGTTCGAAACCAAAAGGCTCAAAAAAGCAAAAGGGAATGAAAGAAGAAAACAAGGGACAGAACGTGGGCGTTGCCATCATATTTCTTTAGGAGGTACTCATATCTCCCAAAACCCTAGCGTCCATGTAGGGATCACATGGCATCATGGCAAATTTATGCGCCCTTTTTGAGATGGATACTTGTTTCCAGCATTTTCCCTCTCTCTCTCTCTCTCTCTCTCTCTCTCTCTCTCTCTCTCTCTCTCTCTCTCTCTCTCTCTCTCTCTCTCTCTCTCTCTCTCTCTCTTAGTGGGGTTAGTAGTTGTTGCTCTTTCTTCTTCACTTGCATTATTACCACAAGGAAGAAAAAGAAAGGCTAAGTGTATATTTTGGTCCCCAAACATTATTCTTGCTATGAAATTGATAACCCAGAGAGAAAAAGAAGGGAAAGCTACTGTCAATTTTGGGTTTTGAATTCTGATAGATTCGAAAATAATTGTTCTTACATATCATACTAAAAACGATAATATTTACGCGAAGTTCTACTACATTACAAAAAATTTCAATCGTTTTTGTCTTAATATGAGTCAATGTACTATGCATTCTTTCCTAAAGAGAGCTTGACACTTCTTTTAATCAAAATCCACACCCCAACTCTAATATTAGTAATTGACCCAAAATTTTGAATTAATAATTATTACAAAAAAATGAGAGATAAAATTGAACGAATAAATGGAAAGGAGTTTGGGTAGGCTTCGTAGGCCCACTAGCTTATGCATGTTGGACCTCATGACTTCTGTTGCCTTCTTCGGGTTAGGCTTATTGGGCCTTGTATCATTCTTAAAATCCACAGCAATTCCGGCTTCGTAGGCCCACTAGCTTATGCATGTTGGAACTCATGACTTCTGTTGCCTTGTTCGGCTTAGGCCTATTGGGCCTTGTATAATTCTTAAACTCAAAATCCACAGCAATTCCGACTAAACCTAAAAGTTAGTGGGTTGGATTTAAGCTCATTGACTTAAACTCGATAAATTCGAAAAGCTCGATCTAGAGTCAAACCCCAACCATTTATATTAGTCTGACTCATAAGTCAAAATATATAAACTCTTATTAATTAGAAAATAAAATACCCAGCCCATTTTTTACTAATATACTAGCTCAAACCCCAAACCCAAAGTCCCCAAAACCCATTTACTAATTTACATGTCCAAACTAGCTCCCAAAACCCAAATCCAAAGTCAACCTAAACCCAAAGCCCAAACTCTACCCCTAACTAAGTCACAGCCTTAACAAAATTATATATGTAGCTCATGTTCTCACACTCTCAAATCTCACCGCCACTCTCTCAATTATCGATTGGTGGCCATAACTGTGGTGGTACCAATAGTAAGTGGTATCATCCTTCCTTCCTTGGAAATGGTTGTTCAAGGGTCGTGGCGTAGGTAATTCTCTTTCAATGATGTTGAAGACCCCTATGCTCGTGGTAATGGGGGTGCAATTAGTGTATGCCGGTAGCTTAAGGTAATGGTAGTCGGGTCATCGATTGGCGAATTCCTACTCGTAACGCCGCCTCTCCCCGGGCTGGCCATGGTATGGGTTATTGCCGTGGTACCCTCCACTGCTCTGGTCTTGATCCTGTCCTTGGTTCATTTTGATTGGTGGCAGTCTGTGAGTGGTGCCCTGCCTACGGGCCTCGTTGACTTGTTTGGTTGTGCTGTAGCTAGTGGCTTCTCAGATGAGGTTTGTACGTCTCTGGTGGACTCTTTGTTAGGAAAAAGAAAAATTTACCTACCGTGAGTCATCTTATTAAGGTGTTGTGGGTGGTGGCATCGTCGACTCCCACACATTTTGTGTACTCATTATTGAAGCGGGTGATATACTTCATCAAGGGCTCTGATGGGCCGTGGTGGACAACACTCAAGTTGGTGGCAGTGTACAAGCGATTTGAGTGGGTCCCCGTAAAGTGGTGGGGAACATATGGCAACGACTAGCCTAGTTAGCACCTCGACCCTCCATGGCATATCCGAATGTGTCCAAGTGGTCAAAGGCGTTCGTAAAGCCGTCATAGGGTGATATCTTAAAGGGTTTGGAGTCGCCAACAGTTTCCATTGACAGCAGATCCTGTGTGTAAGGCAAGAACTCTTCCTCATGGTACTCTGGAGAACGAGTAGGGATTGTGCCCTTAGTTGCCTCAACTCTTCCTAAGCAGTCCCACATGTCCCTTATGTAAAGACCCGTCCCAAATTCCATGATTAAATTAGTGACTAATCACGATTAGTGAGGCTAATCCGTGATTAGTAGAGCGAAATCGGACGAACGATGCAAAATGACCGTTTTGCCCCTAGTCGTGGCAAAATGTTGACTTTTCATTCGGGCGGTCAAACAGAATTTGACCGAAGATCGTGACGTAGTTCGTGACGTCACGAGTTCATAGACAGGTGGCACGTTCAATTCCGACGTTCGAGGAGGAAGTTATGACGCTCGGAAGTTTAGGGGCATTTTGGTAATTTTGGTTAAAAAAAGGGCAAATAGTTGACTTTTTGACCGGGATGTCCGATGGCCGAGGGCCAAGGACCATTACGTAGATCGGGACGATACGAATCCGTAGACAGACGGCACGTCGAATTCGGACGTTCGACGGCGAAGTTACGGTTCACGGAAGTTCCTAATTACTATTCATGACTACACGTTTTACGAGGACCGTTTGTCTTTAGTGGGCCCAGTTACTTTTCAGCAACCAATGGATGAGTGACAGATGTCACCCATCCACTGGTTACAAGCCCCCATTCATGCATCCAACCTTCCCGTGCATTTTCATTTCTTCATCCAAACACAAACCCATTACCCGATCTCACCCAAACCATTCACCCAAACTCAGCCAACCCAACCCTATTTCGACCAGGACTGAGACCAGAGAGTGAGGGAGGATGTAGGATGCGGTGGCCGGCCCAGGAAGGCGCCGCCGTGAGCGGTGGAGCCGCGAACCCGTGCGGGTGCACGATAAGGCCCGATTCTTCCCATTTTCAATATATGTATTATGGGTTGTTTTGGTTGCTTTCAATGAATTAAAAGGGTTAGTAGGAAGGTTGTAGACTAGTTTTGAGGATGGTTAGGAACGGTAGGACACCATGGGAGGTTTTGGACGTTTGAACCGTTTGGTTCAAAAATCAAACCATGGGTTTATACGGGTTTTAGCTAGGTTTGATTATTGGGTTAGATAGGAAATGAGAAAAGAGGAATTTAGGGATTGAAATGGAGGCAAATGGACCGAAAATGAGGGAGTAGGAACGCTGAACCGGTTGCGCCGGTTCAGCACAGTGACCGGACCGGAAAACCAGAAAAAAACCGGTTTTCCTGAGGTTGATGGTGATGTACAGTATTTTCGACCTTCTAGGGGCTCGTGAGGACGCGTGGGCCATAATTTGGGAAAGTGTTCAACACGAGAAATCTTCTATTCGATGTAACGAATATTTTGGGACTGGTTTCGTGTCGATCGGACACTGTCTCGATATGTTTCGGGGCATCGGAAGGTTTAGGGTAGGTTTAAAAATAGTTAAAAGTTTGGGAAAATTACGGGGCTTTGGTAGGAGGTTAATTAAGTAGTTATTAACCTTCTATTAAAATTTGGACAGGTTTGGGAGTCCCGGTGATGGTGATCGGCTCGGGGAGCCGTATAGCACGCAAATCGAGACGGCAGCTCGGACGGTCTGTGAGTGGACCTTGTTTTCTAAATTGGTGCATGCATGAATGTTTATTATGTGTTTTATTACATGTTTGATGATGCCATGGGTGCATTTGTATGTGGTTACGTATAGACACGTATTTCGAGGTTTCCGCCCTATACGGTGCCTATACGGGTCTGTATTTCTTTATTGGTCTAAATAAAAAGGTTTTGGATTTCTAAAAAGATAAACTCGGGTATGAGACCCATTTGGTTTTGTCTCAGGCATATGATGCTAATTACGACCTTCGGGTCTAAATCGTGGTCGCGACGGGTGCTATGTGCACGGCGATCGACGATACGACGCTCGCCTCCGGTTTGGGATGTGTTCCTTCCAGAGAGGTCACGATGCACGATTCGTGGTCGGGCAGCCTGGGGAGGCTCGACTTCGGAGTGCTGATGGTTCATGATAACGATCGGTGATGAGTGCACCATGATCTTGTGGTGGTCGCGTCGGTTGATTCGTTCACGGCGACATACCAGGATTGTGAGCGGTCCTGGATGGATGGTTGCACGCATCACTATGATCGGAGTCGTGACTGACCCTTAGATATCGGGCACGATGCCCAGTTGAGTCATATGTTCGGGCACGAGACCCAGTTATTTTACGGTTTATGATTTCGGGTCAGGGACCCTAGATGGATTTCCATGTTCATGACGGTTTATAGGAACCAGCATGAACTCTGGAAAGGTCATTGTGGTTCATGACGGTTTATGGGAACTGGCATGAACCTTTTTCAGGTCATTATGGATCATGACGGTTCAGGGGAACCGGGCATGAATGCTTATGTTATGTATATATATGTATTCATATACCTTCCTTTACTTCTATTATCTCCTCCGGGGAGGGTCGTTGGCCTGGGTGGACCCCGGAGTAGTCACGGAGCACCGACTGAGTGGAGTCACCCCCCAGTTGGGTTCCTTACTCTCAGGAAGGCTATGATTACTATTACCTCGGGTAGGGTCAGTGGTCTGCGGACATTGATCTTGACTTTGAGAAGACTCGGATTGAGACCTGGGTAGCACGCGCGTAGCTTTGGAAACCGTGACAGGATTGGTTGTGTGAATTATATGTGTATGTGATATAAATATGATATGTGGATACAGGATTTGAGCAGGAGCTCGTGTATTTGGTTTCTTATGATTTTTGGCTAAGGCCCTAATGAACGGTTTGATAAATGGTTTTCGAATGCATGCATGCTTTTTAGTGAAGGGTACAAATGTCTTCTTATTAAATGTTTTTATAAACTCTTGTTTTGTCCACTCACAGCTTTTAATGTTTTGACTGCCCTTCAGGTTGACATCGGATGTGGACTGTAGCAGAGATCGAGATATCACATACCTCCTCCGGATCCTGGTGTACTCTGATAGCCCGGGAGGGCAAAAGACGGAAATATCCCTTGTCTGACACTTCGTGTCAGACGGGAGCAGGGCCATCCCGCACTAATTTCGGGGGGATTGGGATGGGTCCTGTCACTTAGTTCTCCATTCATGAGCTCTCGGAGCTTGATGGTCATGTCGTCCTAGGGTATTTCTCGATCACTACTAATACCTTGGCCTTCAAGGTTACTACCTTCTTCTTTTGCGGCAATGTATGCCTAGCATTTTCTCTGATGGAAGGTGCTACTGGGGCATTGTCGTAGGGGTGGTTAGTTGGTGGTACTGCTGAGTCCATAGGCCCTGAGGTCTCGGTCGATATCGGGGCTCCAATAGGGCCAAAAAAGCAATCCTCTTTCTTATGTGTATGTTCCTTTGTCTACTAGACTTGTCCTATGAGATGGTTGTGTTGGGCCTAGAAGGTTTGATTCTGGGTATATGGTGTGTTGTTTATTGACACGACCCATCCAAATCCCCTCGAGATTAACACGGGATGTGTCATGCTCCCGTCTGACACGAAATGTCTGATAAGGGATAAATTAAAACTATCAGCCTGACTGGCTTCCAGAGCGCGCCAGGATTCGGTGGAGGAGTGTGATATCTCAGTCTCTGCTACAATCCCCAACCGTGATCAACCTAAAGGGCATTAAAACCATTAAAAGCTATGAGTGGACGAAAATAAATGAGTTCATTAAAACGTATTTCATAAAGACATTTATGTCATTCACTAAAAAGCATGCATGCATACAAAAACCGTTTATCAAACCATATGTTCAAATAACCATTTTTAGGGTCTCAGCCCCAAATTTCGTAAATCCAAATCATATAGGCCCTTGCCCAAATCCATTTACACAAATCCATAATCATATCAAATATATGTGGGAACTCAACCCAAAACCATAAGATACGAAAATCCGTAAAACATGATCCACGTGGGTCACTGCCCTAATCCATAAAACACAGAAATACTATTTCTGAAATCCAATAATCATGTTTACCATATATCATATAACCAATCCTATCACGATTTCTAAAGCTACGCGCGTGCTACCCGGGGTCTCAAATCCCAAGTCTCCCCAGGGTCCACCCAGGTCAATGTTCGTAGATCAATGACCCTCCTTGTGAGTTATAATCCATAAAAGCCTTCTTGAGAGTAAGGTACGTAACGGGGGCGACTCCACTCAGTTAGTGTTCCGTGACTACTCCGGGGTTCACCTAGACTAACGACCCCCCCTAGAGGAGACAATCTATAAATAAAGGATGGTATATGAAAAACCATTTTGAAATCATTCTCAAAACTTTCAAAGGTTCATGCTCGGTCCCCATAAACCGTCATGAAACCAGAAATACATCCTTTCCAAATCCAAATCCGTTTAGGGTCTTTGAACCCGAAATCACATTTATAAACCATAAATGGGACTCAAGCCCGATATCATAACCAATTGGGCCTCAAGCCCGATCATGTAAACCAACTGGGCCTCGTGCCCCGATTTCGTAAACCAACTGGGTCTCGTGCCCGATTTCGTAAACCAAATGGACCTCGTGCCTGATTATGTAACCCAACTGGGCCCTAAGCCTGATTCGTAAATCAACTGAGCCTCGAGCCCAATTCGTAAACCAACTGGGCCCTCTGGCCCGATGCCTTATTAAATCAAATGGACTCCAAGTTCAAGAGTTCGTAAATCCAATGGGTCTCTTGCCCGATTCCATATTTGGAAATTCGAAATCAATTCACGAGTTAATTGGGCCCCTAGCCCGATAACGTAACTAAATTGACTTCGAGTCCGAGGGTTTCCAAAACAAATGGGTCTTGTAACACCCCGTCCCGTAAACTGAGATTAGATTAGTGGTTAATAACAGATTAGTGAAGATAATCGATGATTAGTTGGATAATTTCGGACGGACAGTGCGAAATGACGATTTTGCCCCTAGAATGGGCAAAAATGTTGACTTTTCTTTCAGACGGTCAAATGGACCTTGACCGATGACCGTGACGTAGTTTGGGACGTCACGAGTTCGCAGACAGGTGGCACGTCCGATTTCGACATCCGAGGAGGAAGCAATGATGTTCGGAAGTTCAAGGTTAATTTGGTAATTTGGTTGAAAATGGGCACTTTGTTGACTTTTCCAAGGACATGGACTTTTCACGCATTCCAAGGACCGTTAGGTAGGTCTTGATGCCTTGAGTACAACGACAGGCGGAATGCCGTCATCGGACGACAAAGTCACGGGTCAGGGAAGACGAAGGGAAAAATGGTAATTTGTGGAATAAGGGTAAAATGGTCATTTGACTTGTATGGGGATTTGTGCCCAGTGGTCAGAGGACACTTGGATGCATTAGGGTGTGTGGCAATAGGATTTAGGACACCTGGCCCCTTCTGGATGGTGGTAGAAGTCATCACCGTCTCTCACACACATTTTAAACACAGATTTGAGGTTTGCACGATTTTGGGAATGATTGAAAAACGTAGAAAAACAGAGACATGGGTGATTGTTGAACCTTAACCAACTCAAAACTTGATCGGATGAGGATGGAGTATGAAGGAAAGTTCGAGGAGAAGTTGTGCTGCGATGACTGGTGGCCATGGTGAGGCACGACGGCGGAGTACGATGGCGGAAACTGAGAAAAACCAGCGAAGCCTTCTGTTTTCATATGAACTTGGGAAGTGGATTGAGGCCTAAGGATCGAGCTTCATGGACGAGAAAGGTTACTGGAGGACTGGGGAAGTGAATACGTTCCTTTTCGAGGCCCGAGGGGCTTG
Organism: Prinsepia uniflora; assembly: GCA_032719365.1. NCBI lineage: Eukaryota > Viridiplantae > Streptophyta > Magnoliopsida > Rosales > Rosaceae > Prinsepia > Prinsepia uniflora. Next base: position 74,007,867 of record CM064865.1, on the reverse strand, counting down.
GTAAGTATCTTTTTGATTAACTGGTTTTGTTAAGATCGAAAATGGCAACTTGGTTTCTGATGCTTACTAATTGAATTGGTTATTTTGATGAGGGTTTGGACGCCCAAAGAAAACTTTTGGATGAGGAATGAAGGACAATACTGGCTGGAACCATGGAAACAGAGAAGAGTATTTTCGAAGGAAGGAAACTCAATCGGGAAGGTACGGTTCAGGACTTAAATTCGTGATTTTATTATTTAGATCGGTTAGAATTAATAGGAAGATTTGAATTGATTAAAAAGGATGGGAAAAGATGGAAAAATTGGACGAATTAAGGGATGAACCGGTTGCGCCGGTTCAAGTTACAGAGGCCGGTCTGAACCGGGTCGACAGCGGGTTGAAGATGAACAGTGACTGGGCGCGTGGCTCACACGTCCAGCCCCTTTGGCCGGGCTCATGAGGGCGCGTGGAGTCCCTTTTGAGGATGGTTCCAACACAACTTTTAAATTATTCGATGTAACGAACATTTTAAGACTAGTTTCGAGTCGATCGGACATCGTCTCGACATGTTTCGGGATGTCCGAAGGTTTTAGGGCTCGATTAAAAATAATTAAAAATACGGGAAAATTACGGGGCTTTAGTATGACCATTGTGAAGTAGTTAGTGACCTTATTATGAGATTTGGACAGGTTCAGGAAAGCCGAGGATAGCGGAATGGCCGGGAATGACGTAAGTGCACGTGTAACTCTTAATGCATGCATATATGTTTTTAAATGTTTTCTATACGTGATTCTATGATTTGATTTATAATCTTGATGATTTACAATTTGGCACGATTTTTGAAAAATAGATAGAATTGCATGTTTTACGAGGTTGCGATTGATCTTGTGATTTGACGATGGTTTCGATGATTTGATTTTGAGATTTGAAATATGATTTGATTTCAATGGTTTGAATTATGAATTTCAGAAAAGTGATTTCGGTTTTGAAACTGAATTTCGAAAATGATATTTCGGATTTGGTTTTGAGACTTAGAAAAGAAATCTGGATTTGGGTTCGGGACGATGGTTCCGGATACTAGCTTACGGAATCATCCTTGCGAATTCGAAGGTGGATTTTCTATGGTTTTCACTGTTGATTGAAAAATGGTTTTGGGTTTAAAGACCCGGAAAAGAAAAGAAAAACCGCTGGATCTGGTTTTGAGTTTAAAGACTAGGATTGATTGACGGGGGGAGGGCCCTGGATTGATATGTTTTGAGTTTAAAGACTCGGTGATTGTGATACCCCCCGAGGTCTGTGATTGTGTTTTGAGTTTAAAGACTCGTTGATATCCCGGGAAGGCCTGATTATTGCGCATGGTTTTGAGTTTAAAGACTCGGGCGCACTTGATATCCAACAAACTCGTATGATTGCTATTTTCACTGGTTTTCCGATGTTTTGGGTAGTGGCCCGGATGAATTGGATTTGATGAGTTTTGGGACTGAGTTCCCGTATTTGAGATTGCTTTGTGATTTGAGGCTGAGGCCTGGATTTGAATAACGATTTTGATTCGGGTTTCCAATAATGGTTTTCATTGATGGTTTTGATATGAATGGTTTCATAACATGACTTGATATGCATGCATTGGTTTTTGCGTGGAGGGAAAAAAATGTACTTATGTTTTATTGAACTATTTTCTAAATTATACTTTATTTTTGTCCACTCACAGTCTTTTCATGTTTTCGATACCCTCCAGGTTGTTACGGTGCAGACTATTGGTCGAGAGGGACGGAGAAATCACACCCGCGTTCCACAGTAGATTCGACGCACTATAGGAAGTTCGGATACGTTTAGGACGGTTGGTTCGAGAATCCCTTGTCTGACTTACGTGTCACATGGAGGTTGGACGTCGATTTAGCCTTTGTGTCATGCGTAAGTTAAACGGGAGCATGATTCTGCCCTTAATCCCGGGGGATTGGGGGTGGGTCCTGACAATTGGTAACAGAGCGAGGTTTCGTGTGTTCTTCGCGAGGTTTAGTTCCCAGAGTCGTTGGTTCGTCGAATTGGGTGGTGTGAGGCTACTGTGGATGTGATGTCTCGAAGCGGAATAGCCCGTTAGCAACCTGGATGCGACAGTGATAGTACGTTCATTGTGGTTATTTAGAAGCGATTGTTAGAGTCAGAATATTAGTCGCTCGATACGCGGTGCGAGGTATGACGTACGTCGGCGTAGGGCCGGAACGGTTAGTGCGTTGACGCTGGGTTTACTTGATGGATGGACCATGGGGTCGGAGATACGCCAGCAGGATTAACCTAGATGGTAGTCGGTGAGCTACAGATGAGTAGGTTGGTAGCCCTGTTAATTGGTTCAAAAAAACCGACCGAAAAACCAAACCGAACCGGAACCGAACCGAAGGAAAATCGAGACCGTTTGGAGAAAATCGAACCGAATTGGTTCGATTTCGGTTTTTGGTATAATAAGACCGAACTGAACCGAATGGATCTAAAAATCGAACCGAACCGAATCGACCCGGACCGAAATGCTTTAGGTTACTTTGTAATGAACATTGATTAGTTATAATGGATCTTGATTACTTGTAATAAACATTAATTAGGTTGTAATGGACATTAATTAGATCATAAATATTAATTATTGTATAAAAGTACCAAAAAAAATTGATTTTTAGAGAAAAATGAACCGATTCAACCGAACCGATTCACCATAATTTGAAGAAAAAAAACCAGTTTTAATCAGAACAGAACCAAACTGAACCGAATAGGAGGAAAGACTGAACCGAACCGTATTGGAGGAAAAATCGAATCGAACCGAACTGATTCTCCATCCCGGTTTCGATTACGGTAAAAAAATTGAACCAAAAACCGATTAACACTCTTATAGGTTGGTCAGTCTATGGGGCCCGAGAGTAGCCCATTGAGTTAGTGAGATACGTGGGCCAAGGAGGCCGGTTAACGGTGTCCGGTTGGGCCGAATGGTTTTTGGATGTTGACAGTATGGACTTGTGACCATTTGGTCTGATTGTTCAAGCTTGGACTTGTACAGCTACGAGTAGCTGAATGCCTTGTGTGGCAGGGTTTTGGAACTATTTTGAGATTAGAGGGATTTTCCCCCCTGGTGAGTAGAGTTACGATAAGGATGGTCTTAGTCGGGTGTGACGACCCGAACAGCTGTTGCAGGTTTGGATAACCCGTATGATGGGGATGAATCGGGGAACTGTAACGACCCGTCCCGAATATCGGGATTTAATAATATTTAATTGTGATTTACTAATCTGGGATTAGTTGGGCGATTTCGGACGAATTGTGCAAAATGACCGTTTTGCCCCTGAGTGTGGGCAAAACGTTGACTTTTAATTCGGATGGTCAAATGGACTTTGACCGATGACCGTGACGTAGTTCGGGACGTCACGAGTTCATAGACTGGTGGCACGTTCGATTTCGACGTTCGTGGTGAAAGTTATGATGTACGGAAGTGCAAGGGCATTTTCGTAATTTTGGCATATTAGGGGCCAAATGTTGACTTTTTGACCGGGATGTCCGATGGCCGAGGGCCAAGGACCGTTGCGTAGGTCTCGTCGATACGAATCCAACGACAGGCGGCACGTCGAAAACGGAGTTCGGGTGACCAAGTTACGGGTCACGGATGTCTGGGGGCAAAATGGTAATTTGTCAATCGGAGGGCAAAATGGTCTTTTACCATTGAATCTTGCTGCCTGGCAGTGACATCTGTCACTTTGTCATCTTCTTTGCCCCAGATAACATGGAATCATGTATTAAGGGAGACACAATTATTCTTACTTTAGACACTAATTCCCTAATTTGTGGGTTGTCTTAATGATTACCAATTAGCAGCTGATTAACCTCTGTCTCAGCTCCATTGTGCAATTGGGAGACTGAGGAAGCCGAATTGAGTGTGAGGCTCGAGTGACAGTGAGGCCCCTGGGTTAATTTTAAACCGAAAAATCGTGGAAATTGGGGGATTTGCGAATTCGACAATATGAGCGGTGAGGATCACAATTGTGGATTCAATTCGACTTCTGGGATTGATACGAACATCTCTGCAATGAAAACAACGAGAAATGGTGTCGTATTGTGGAAGAACAGAAGCTTCCATGGCAGCTCAAAGTCGAGCTTGTGTTCAGTGGGTTTGAGGTAAGTAATTCTCAAATTGACCTTGTAGAAATGTCCCTTACACTCTCACGATGCTAACTGAATGAATTAATTTGGAAAACAGGGACGATATCGTGAAACCCGATTTGAAAACCCGTCGAGGATCGATCGAGAATCGTGAGGATTGAGACCACGATTTGTGTAATTCGATTTACAGAACTTAAATGGTGATTGATTACAAGGGATCAGTTGAAAGAACGGATTGATTCGATGTTGTTTTGGGTGAGATTGAACCGGGTCCTATCGCGGGTTTTTCAACCCGTTTACCAGAGAAACGGGCGAGGATGGTGACTGTAGCAGTCACTGTAGCAGGCGCGTGGCTTTCACGCGCAGCCACTCACGGCGGCGCGTGACGGCGCGTGGGCACGAATCTCGAGGTGAGGTCAACATGACTTCTGTCCTATTTAATGTAACGAACATTTTGGAATTGGTTTCGTGTCGATCGGACACCGTTTCGTTATTGTTCGGGATGTCCGAAGGTTTTAAATCCAGTTTAAAAATACTTAAAAATTCGGGAAAATTACGGGACTTGAATAGGATGTTAATGGTGAGGTTAGTAATCCTCTAATGTGATTTGAACAGGATTGGGAGTCCCGGTGATAGTGGTGTGGCCCGGGAAGGCCTATGGCACGCGTATCGAGGCGCTCGGTTAATCGGTCTGTGAGTGGACATTGGTTTCATAAATTCGATGCATGCATAACTGTTTTATGATTGTTATAATTATGATTAAATGATTTACTTTGGATATCGGTGAATTTAAAATGATTTCACGCATTTCGAGGTGAATTACGTATTTGCACGTAAACCGAGATTTTCTGGATTTTCACCGATTTCCATAAATGTGGTTGGATATGATTTCATGAAACGGTTACGAACTTGAATAATGTAAAATCGGGCCAGGGGCCCCGTTGAACTATGAAATCGGGCCAGGGGCCCAGTTAACATGTGGATCGGGCCAGGGGCCCAGTTAACTTGTGGAATCGGGCCAGGGGTCCAGTTGATTTCTACACGTGATTGCGGGTCGGGGACCCTAAAATGGAATTGAATAAATGTTTTCTGGTTTACATTTTATATATGTTCACATGCTGGAATCTATAAATGGTTTTGATGATATTTCGGTTATGGCACGTTTCACGGTATTTGGGCATGAGACCCGTTTGATGAAACGTAACGAATGGTTCGGATTTTATCTATGTATACCTATATGTTTTGCATGTGGATATCTATAAAATGTATTTGGTACTGCACTGTATAGATCCTTCCATATTATATTGTCTCCTCCGGATGAGGTACCCCGGAGAGGTCACGGACGTCTAGTACGTCCAGCGTCTATGACGCTAAGCATCGGGGATGCTGTACCCGAACGGGGTTCGGGGATTGAACTCGGAAATTGAGACCCGAGTGGCACGCGTAGCCTTGTGATTGTGACCTTATTGACGTCAGGGACGTCAGACATCAGGGATGTCGGATTGGAGTGTATAGTGCAGTGGCTAAAATAATGGTTATGGTTTATATTATATGCCTTATGGTTCATATTACTGGATTTATGAAATAACTCTTGGATTTACTTTTGGAAATTGAAACTATGCTTTGGTTTTCGGGCTAAGGCCCTAATGGTTATTTCTAAATAAATATGGGATTATTGGTTTTGGTGCATGCATATGATTTTACTGAGGGGCATAAATGTCTTATAAATGTTTTAAACAGACTTGTTTATTTTCGTCCACTCACAGCTTTTGTTTTCAATGCCCTTCAGGTTGATTCCGGATACGACTGCAGCAGAGACTTGAGCATCGCACACCTCCTCCATCGATCCTTACGCACTCTGGAAGCCCGTCTGGGCAATGGCAATCGGTTATCCCTTGTCTGACGCCTCTTGTCAGACGGGAGCATGATACATTCCATGGTAATCCCGGGGGGATTGGGATGGGTCGTGTCAAGTGGTATCAGAGCAGGTTTTGCTCTTTTGTGCGCGAAGGTCGAGGGTGTGATGTCTCTTTGGGCTGCTGTTCCGTTGTCAACCTGATAGATAGTTTGGGGTTTGAATGGTGGATTGGGTGTGTTGGCCCGATACGCCGTGCATTGATGCGATTCAACCCAGGTGGGGTTGTATACGATTAACTGGTAATGTGGGACCGTCGGTTCGGTCATGTGATGATGGATTGTTGTGCCACCGGGCACAGCTAGGTTCAGGAAACCCCATTTGGAGTAATGTTATGGAAATGTGAACTCAGTTGAGTATTGGTCTAAGTTTTGGACCCTAGTAGTGTTGGCTAGTGTACGGGGGTTGGTGCATCGGAGTTAGCCGATGATCTTCGTGGTGGAACCCACGATGGAACCCACGTTGAATTGACGATTGGATTGGATTGGACGTCTATACGATGTCAGGACCGCGGGGTCGGTCAGGTTGTGGATTTTACTGCAAAAGGCAGTTGGGTTCGGTGGAACCCTAGGGTGTGATTTTGGAACCCTAATTTATAATTGATGGACCGAAAGGTGAACCTTAAGTGAGAACTTGTGCTGTGACGAGCGGCTGAGGTCGTGGATGACCATGGGGATGACTCTAGTGAGTCTTATGGGTTTCGATCTACGGATACGGTTATGAGGACATATGGAATCCTGTTTTGGATCGAATGTTAGTATGATGTGTGGATACGGATCTTGACAACGATGACTGTTGGTCGACAGTTGTGTCGAGATAACTGGCTATCGAGGGTAGTTAGTGTGGTTTTAATACTTAGGGACGTTCAGGGAACGTTCATTATCCTGATGTGCCGATGGCAAAAATTGGAGGTACCCATAGTCGTGGGGAACGAGTGGTGTTACGGGATCGTCGTTCGGAATGAACGGAGATCCAGGGTAACAACCTTGCACACTGTGTGCTAGCATGGATGTTCGTGTGCTAGCATGGGTGTTCGTGTGCTATGTATGGATGTTGGTACCTATATGCCAATACTAGTATGGATGCCTGTGTGCTGATACTGGTATTGATGATGGTGCGTGGTGCTGGTACTAGCACTGGTGCTGGTACCGGTGTCGGTGATTGTGATGACGAGGAGCCACCATTTGGGGTGTGACTCTGTCATGATGGACAGATGATTGGTATCTGCGACTCAGTGGTGGTTGAGTCTTGGACTGGATGGGATCCAGTGGAGGTTGTGTCGTGTTGGGATAAGTCCTAACAGATATATGACGACAAGTGATGAACGGATAAAATGGTATGATTGAAACTTGGGGAATCTAGGGACGATGTTCCCTATGTCATGCGAGTTGGTGGATTTGGGGAGTTGTGGTCAACTCCGAGATTGGTAAGTTTGTGTACTGCTTATATCCCCTGAGAGTACAAGGAAATTATTGGATTGGAAAAGTCGGGGAAACCATTCGTGGTATTGATGTGGGATTTTGTGATTGTGAATCACTTGGAACCTGAGGATTGAACCTGTTTAGGTTGAGATGTGAGACGGAAGCAGTGTGGTATGCACATTCAGGCAAAATTGTGGATATTCCGTTCGGAATCGGGGTGTGTGCATACATGATTATTGACGGACGTGAGGTCCGAGTAATGAATCGATCTTGGACACGTGGTGGTCCAAGTAAGGTATGGACATGGGCAGTCCAGTGGTTGGACTTGACATCTCATTGGGAGCATGTCTGTTTCCAACATGGTTGGAACTCCCGTTTCGGGGAGAGTTGTGATTGGGAGACGAAAGGAGTGCTCGTTTCCGAATCAGTGATTGGTATTCCGAAGTCATTAGGGTTGACTTCATATTTTCCTGCCGTGGCAGATGATGATTGTTGCTACCAGTACGTTGAGCGTGTATTGGTAGGTGGAACCAGGTTTGGCCTTGGGTCATTGGACACAAGAAGTTTTGTATGATTTTGGATTTGGTGGTGTTATGCGTGGTCATCTTTCCACCAAGAGAATTTGGCGAAGGATTCAATTGAGGGTGTAAGACCCTACGATCAGCTTTCAGATGGATTGTTAGCTATGTGAGCATGTGTGGATCCTAGGTGGAGCTGATTTGCGATGTTGTCGACTTTGGCCGATGTGACGATCTAGGATCATGATATTACTTGTCGGGTGACGTAGCGATGGATATGGGTTGTGATCTTGATGATCCAGATGGGCGGAGAGTTTATCACTCTTACCTTGGTATGTGAGTCGTAGATGACGGGACTGAACTTCTTTTCGGAGTGAAGTCCATATGGCTTGTTACTCGGTTGAGTAGGTTTCCGATGTGGTCGGATTTTGTCAAACTCTGACGTGTGGATATTGGGATTGGCTTCCCTATGAAGTCAATCGAGTGTTTCGGACAGGCAACCGATAGGTTCGGTTTTGTTACGTCTTGGTGGACGTAAACAAGATTTTGGGTTTTGGAATCGAATTTCTGGGTGACGATTCAGGATTCGATTGCGAAGCTCGAGAATGGATTACCGGATTTGGGTGCGGAATGATTATTCCAATGCTAGCTTACGGAATAATGATTTCGGATTCGGATTTGGACATGGATTAAAAATGTGTTGTTGGGTTCGGATTCGGGATTTCTTACGAAATTGCGGATTCGGATTCAGAATTGGAACGAGATGACGGGTGGAGTTCGCTTTGTCTCATGTTGGTGTGGACAAAGGTACTTCATTTTTGGAACGTGTCTGGCTATGACCTGGGTGGTTGTAGGCGGATTGTTGGATTGATGTACGTACAGGGTACGTTATACGAGGATTGTTACGGGTTAGGCTGAGTGGTGCCTAATGGCGGTACATGGGATGTACCAGTGGTGTGTAATTAAACGTGTTGGTAATCGGCTTGGTTCCGATATCATTTGTTTGGTTGTGATTGTGGACTGGACATTGGATACTGTGCGCTGTGCAGAGTGATTTTGTCGGGTTCAGTGTTTGTATGAGCAGGTGCTCTTGGCCACGGTTGGCTAGTGGAACCCCGGTATTGATATGTGTGATCACTGCTGGGCTGGTATTCAATGTGTTCCAATTACACCACTTGATTGGGTTAATTGACGGTATACGTACACTCTGGATGAGTGAATTGGTGGTCTGTGTAACCACGAGTAGCCTTGTGTGACTTGATTACACCGTGATTTCCCAGCGTTTTGGTTCGCTGAGGGAGTCAGCGATTTTGGACATTGAGATTTATTTATGTCGCAGGAATGGGCTTGCCCTGCGAATTGAGATCATGTGGTTGATCTTACGCTACATCGGGAGTGATGTAGTACGTGGTGTTGTCACCGACGGACAGATGGTTGGAGCCTTACCAGGGTGGTAAGTTTTGTGATGACAGTTGACTGATGGTGTCAGCGTGGACTGACAAATGAGATTTGGTGACTCCCAACGGGAGCAAATGTAAGGATTTATTGATAATGGAAAGGAACCATCTAGCTGAAGGAGTCAGCTAAATGGTTAAGCGATCTTATCGCGGATCAGGTGCTTATGTCCACTCGAGGTGGTCGAGTGTTGTTGTTGTGACGTATGACTGTGATGGGATGTCTGGGTACAAACGTGACTGGTGTTGTCCCAGTATGTGGGTGTACAAGTGTACACAGATGTGTGGTCGAATTGTTTTCCACAAGGTGGTTGTGGAATAAGATTGTTGGTAATTTCGAGGACGAAATTCTTTAAGGAGGGAAGGTTGCAACGACCCGTCCCGAATATCGGGATTTAATAATATTTAATTGTGATTTACTAATCTGGGATTAGTTGGGCGATTTCGGACGAATTGTGCAAAATGACCGTTTTGCCCCTGAGTGTGGGCAAAACGTTGACTTTTAATTCGGATGGTCAAATGGACTTTGACCGATGACCGTGACGTAGTTCGGGACGTCACGAGTTCATAGACTGGTGGCACGTTCGATTTCGACGTTCGTGGTGAAAGTTATGATGTACGGAAGTGCAAGGGCATTTTCGTAATTTTGGCATATTAGGGGCCAAATGTTGACTTTTTGACCGGGATGTCCGATGGCCGAGGGCCAAGGACCGTTGCGTAGGTCTCGTCGATACGAATCCAACGACAGGCGGCACGTCGAAAACGGAGTTCGGGTGACCAAGTTACGGGTCACGGATGTCTGGGGGCAAAATGGTAATTTGTCAATCGGAGGGCAAAATGGTCTTTTACCATTGAATCTTGCTGCCTGGCAGTGACATCTGTCACTTTGTCATCTTCTTTGCCCCAGATAACATGGAATCATGTATTAAGGGAGACACAATTATTCTTACTTTAGACACTAATTCCCTAATTTGTGGGTTGTCTTAATGATTACCAATTAGCAGCTGATTAACCTCTGTCTCAGCTCCATTGTGCAATTGGGAGACTGAGGAAGCCGAATTGAGTGTGAGGCTCGAGTGACAGTGAGGCCCCTGGGTTAATTTTAAACCGAAAAATCGTGGAAATTGGGGGATTTGCGAATTCGACAATATGAGCGGTGAGGATCACAATTGTGGATTCAATTCGACTTCTGGGATTGATACGAACATCTCTGCAATGAAAACGACGAGAAATGGTGTCGTATTGTGGAAGAACAGAAGCTTCCATGGCAGCTCAAAGTCGAGCTTGTGTTCAGTGGGTTTGAGGTAAGTAATTCTCAAATTGACCTTGTAGAAATGTCCCTTACACTCTCACGATGCTAACTGAATGAATTAATTTGGAAAACAGGGACGATATCGTGAAACCCGATTTGAAAACCCGTCGAGGATCGATCGAGAATCGTGAGGATTGAGACCACGATTTGTGTAATTCGATTTACAGAACTTAAATGGTGATTGATTACAAGGGATCAGTTGAAAGAACGGATTGATTCGATGTTGTTTTGGGTGAGATTGAACCGGGTCCTATTGCGGGTTTTTCAACCCGTTTACCAGAGAAACGGGCGAGGATGGTGACTGTAGCAGTCACTGTAGCAGGCGCGTGGCTTTCACGCGCAGCCACTCACGGCGGCGCGTGACGGCGCGTGGGCACGAATCTCGAGGTGAGGTCAACATGACTTCTGTCCTATTTAATGTAACGAACATTTTGGAATTGGTTTCGTGTCGATCGGACACCGTTTCGTTATTGTTCGGGATGTCCGAAGGTTTTAAATCCAGTTTAAAAATACTTAAAAATTCGGGAAAATTACGGGACTTGAATAGGATGTTAATGGTGAGGTTAGTAATCCTCTAATGTGATTTGAACAGGATTGGGAGTCCCGGTGATAGTGGTGTGGCCCGGGAAGGCCTATGGCACGCGTATCGAGGCGCTCGGTTAATCGGTCTGTGAGTGGACATTGGTTTCATAAATTCGATGCATGCATAACTGTTTTATGATTGTTATAATTATGATTAAATGATTTACTTTGGATATCGGTGAATTTAAAATGATTTCACGCATTTCGAGGTGAATTACGTATTTGCACGTAAACCGAGATTTTCTGGATTTTCACCGATTTCCATAAATGTGGTTGGATATGATTTCATGAAACGGTTACGAACTTGAATAATGTAAAATCGGGCCAGGGGCCCCGTTGAACTATGAAATCGGGCCAGGGGCCCAGTTAACATGTGGATCGGGCCAGGGGCCCAGTTAACTTGTGGAATCGGGCCAGGGGTCCAGTTGATTTCTACACGTGATTGCGGGTCGGGGACCCTAAAATGGAATTGAATAAATGTTTTCTGGTTTACATTTTATATATGTTCACATGCTGGAATCTATAAATGGTTTTGATGATATTTCGGTTATGGCACGTTTCACGGTATTTGGGCATGAGACCCGTTTGATGAAACGTAACGAATGGTTCGGATTTTATCTATGTATACCTATATGTTTTGCATGTGGATATCTATAAAATGTATTTGGTACTGCACTGTATAGATCCTTCCATATTATATTGTCTCCTCCGGATGAGGTACCCCGGAGAGGTCACGGACGTCTAGTACGTCCAGCGTCTATGACGCTAAGCATCGGGGATGCTGTACCCGAACGGGGTTCGGGGATTGAACTCGGAAATTGAGACCCGAGTGGCACGCGTAGCCTTGTGATTGTGACCTTATTGACGTCAGGGACGTCAGACATCAGGGATGTCGGATTGGAGTGTATAGTGCAGTGGCTAAAATAATGGTTATGGTTTATATTATATGCCTTATGGTTCATATTACTGGATTTATGAAATAACTCTTGGATTTACTTTTGGAAATTGAAACTATGCTTTGGTTTTCGGGCTAAGGCCCTAATGGTTATTTCTAAATAAATATGGGATTATTGGTTTTGGTGCATGCATATGATTTTACTGAGGGGCATAAATGTCTTATAAATGTTTTAAACAGACTTGTTTATTTTCGTCCACTCACAGCTTTTGTTTTCAATGCCCTTCAGGTTGATTCCGGATACGACTGCAGCAGAGACTTGAGCATCGCACACCTCCTCCATCGATCCTTACGCACTCTGGAAGCCCGTCTGGGCAATGGCAATCGGTTATCCCTTGTCTGACGCCTCTTGTCAGACGGGAGCATGATACATTCCATGGTAATCCCGGGGGGATTGGGATGGGTCGTGTCAGGAACCCCGTGGAATGACTGGTTTGGATTGTGAGTACTTGAGTGAGAAATCCCAGAGGAAGTGCTAGTTTCAGAAACCTGAGTTGGTGGTTGTGGCTCGGGCCGACTTACGGCCGGATTTGGGATGGTGCTGCTAGGCGCAGCTGAGGTAGGGAATGGTTGATGGACGACTCTAGACGAGTCCAGTGTTGGGTACTTAGGCCTCGTTTGGTATGCCGTACTGTACTGACTATTTCAATCGGATAGACTAATCTGTCCACCGGATAGACTGATTATTTAGTCGGGCGTTTGGTACTTTTCCGGATTAGAATGCCGACTATATTATACTGACCGGATTATATTATAATAATTGACGAAATACTTATATCTTAAATATTAATTATGTATGTCATTATTTTTATTATTATTTATTTTAATAATTATTATTATTACTATTTATTACATTTTTATTAATTAATTATTTTTAATTTTATCATTATTATTTATTAAAATATCATTAATTATTAATTTATTATTAGTAGTATTTATTACTTTATTACTTTTTACTATTAATATTTACTAAATTAATATTTTATTATTATTATATTACTATTTATTATTATTATTATTATTATTATTATTATTATTATTATTATTATTATTATTATTATTATTATATTTTACAAGATTACTAGTTATCCGACTATTTAATACGGACAATTTCGAGCGTATTATTTTAGCGTGTCTGGACCGTATAAAAATATTCAACCGTATTAATTTATACGGTGACTAATTAATACGACTGGTACCAAACACAGGTTTCGGATTATTTAGCCTATACGGACCGTAATACGGTGTACCAAACACACCCTTAGAGTATTGGACTCTGAAGGAGGTTAGTTTTCCCGACCCGAGCGAAGGTTAGGGGTTTGGCTCGGTAGGAGCAGAGGATCGGGACTGATGGACTGGGACCATTAATCGAGCCGGGAGATTTGATGACCATTGGTAGGTCATGTATCAGGACGAACGGTCAGGATGCCGTTGGTTGATTAGAGTAGCGCAGCGGAAGCACGGTGGACCTATGCTTTGTGTTGGATCGGGCTAGGTTTGAATGGTCGGAGTTGACCGCTCGTGAGGTTGGTACTAGTAGACTTTCACCTGACATGTTGGTATATGTCGGCCGGTGCCGAGGATGACACTGAGTGAGTGGCGACTTCGAGAGTGGTAACTGGGGAGCTCGAGGTCAGTGATTGAGGATTGAGGATGCTGAGAGTTGGTGTCACGACCCAACCCTCCTCGGTCAGGACCAGACTCTCCTCGGTCAAGACCAGACTCATCTAGCACCATATTATCCGCTCTGGGCCTCGCCCTCACGGTTTTGTTTTCTAGAGCTCATGGTGCAACTTCCCAGGCGGTCACCCATCATGGAATTGCACCAGCCTCAACTCGCTTAACTTTGGGGCTCTAATCCCCCCCCCCCCCCACACCACAATTCCTTTCCCAAACCATTCCCCCTCGCAGGAATGTGGAATTTTTCACCGTTCCCTCTAGGACACGAGTCTTACAGTTGGTGACTCGTATCCTAGCAGGTGCTTGGAGTGGAACCTTGGGAAGGATGTGATGTGATCCTCAGAAGGAGTGAGGATTGATACCCTTTTTGGATGTGCATACATGGTGTTAACCGACATATGAGTTGGTTGGTGAGTTGGTTTGGGTACGGACACGTGGTCGTGATACGTAGAAGTTGAGGATCACCTAAGGATAGTGGAGTTTACGTTTGGACGATTTTTCCAATGGTGGTATTCATGTTACGGAGTGAATTCCATGGTTGGAAAATGTGGACATACTTCCAACCTAGTTGGAATCTCGGAATCAGGAGATGATGAGATATTGTGGTAGGTTCCGAGTTGGAAATTAGGTTGTGTGGTTGATACTCTAGAGTTGATTTGGGAATGTAACGACCCATCCTGGGAGTCGGGATTAGATTAGTGGTTAATGACGGATTAACGGAGATAATCGGTGAATAGTTGGACACTTTTGGACGGACGACGTAGAATGACAATTTTGCCACTAGAATGAGCAAAATGTTGACTTTTAGTTTGGACGGTCAATTGGACGTTGACCGATGATCGTGACGTAGTTCGGGACGTCACGAGTCCGTAGACAGGTGGCACGCCAGATTCCGACATCCGAGGAGGAAGTTATGATGTTCAGAAGTTTAAGGGCACTTTCGTAATTTGGTTTAAAAGGAGGAAATTGTTGACTTTTTGCACGACACGTTTTCTTCATGCAAACCGAGGACCGTTAGATAGATCTCGACGTCTTGAGTACAACGACAGGCGGCACGCCTTCATCGGACATCGGACGGGTAAGTTGTGGTTCTAGAAAGGTGAGGGGCAAAATGGTAATTTAGACTTACAAGGGCATTCTGGTCCTTTCTGTGCATAGAGATGTGTGCCCAATAAGAGTGGGACACTTGGCTGTTTTGAAACAATTGTCCACAGGAAAAGTGACACTTGGATTAACTCTAGTGGTCTGTGGAATTACTCTGCCGCCTCACGTTGTGCCTTAAAACCATTTAGATATTGTTCGACGATGGAAAGGAACAAAACACAGAAACAGGGACATGTGCACCAGCCTTCAAAAATCTCTCCCAATACTCTCCCTTGCCGTGATCAGTGATTGTAAATTGAAAAACAGGGCGGAAGAAGGTTGCCCGTAGTTTAAACTTAACCGTTGTCGTGGCCAGAATATTGACCCGTGAAAGAAACAGAGCGTGTGTATTGAGAGCCAAATTCTAACCCCTCAATCTTTGATGATTCTTGATAGCTTGAATTAAGAAAAAGGACAGAGAGGAAGTGGTGACGCTAGGGACGACCTGAAGGGTACGATGGAGGCCTTGACGGTCAGCCAGAGGAAGGGTGAGGCACTGTTACTTACTCTGTTTCTTCTGTCACGATTTGAACTTGGTAACTGGATTGTGAACCATTATTGATTAGTTTGTTAAGTCAGGGAGTGTTGTGGTATTTGAGTCGAGCTCAGGGAGGTGAAGCCGTGACCAGAGGACGACGGAGAGACCTGGGAACCAAGGAGGAACATGTCGGGTTCTTGCAGCAAATTAGGAAGGTAATCACCTAGTCTAATTGTATGTTTTTAAGTAGTTAGAATTATTGTAGAGGTTTGGACGAACTTAAGGATAGAATTAGGATCGATTTTGGACTGGAAACGAAGAAAAACCGTGTACGCCGGTCTAGTTGAACCGGCTGGATCGAACCGGTTCAGACCGGGCTTAACAGAGGCTGAAGATGAATAGTGCACAGCTCGTGAGGCCCACGCACAGCCCCTTTGGGCGGCGCGTGCGGGTGCGTGGAATGGATTTCGAGGAAGGTTCCAACATGACTTTTAAAGCATTCGATGTAACGAACATTTTGGCACTGGTTTCGAGACGATCGGACATCGTCACGATATGTTTCGGGAGGTCCGAAGGTTTTAAGTTTCGGTTAAAAATAGTTAAAAATTCGGGAAAATTACGGGGCTTTAATAGAAGCTTAATGAAGTAGTTAGTGACCTTATTAAGAAATTTGGATAGGTTCGGGAAAACCGAGGATAACGAAATGGCCGAGAACGGCGTAAGGGCGCGCGTATCGAGGCGACGATGCAATGGTCTGTGAGTGGACTTTGCTTTCTAACTCTTGATGCATGCATATATGTTTTAATATGTTTTCATACGTGATTCTATGATTTTTTTTTATGATCTTGATGGTTTATGATTTTGCACGATTTTCGAGGTATTTTACGGAATTTCACGTTTTACGAGGTTTCGATTTCTCTTGTGATTTGACAATGGTTTTAATGCTTTGATTTCGGGATTTGAAAGATGATTTGATTTCAAGGTCTTAAAATGGATTTCAAAAAAATGATTTCGGGCTTAGAGCCCAGCTCTTGTGATTTCAGAAAGGATGTTTTGGATTTGGTTTTCGAGGTTTGGAAAAGAAGTCTGGATTTGGGTTCGGGACAGTGGTTTCAGATGCCGGCTTACGAAATCATTGTTGCGGATTCGGAGATAGATTTTCTGTGGTTTTCACTGTTGCTTGAAAAATGGTTTTGGGTTTAAAGACCCAGAAAAAGAAAAGAAAACCCACTAGATCTGGTTTTGAGTTTAAATACTCGGATTGATTGTCGGGGGGAGGGCCCTAGATTGATATGTTTTGAGTTTAAAGACTCGGTATATGTTTTGAGTTTAAAGACTTGGATATGATACCCCCTCGAGACCTGTGATTGTGTTTTGAGTTTAAAGGCTTGGATATCCCGGGAAGGCCTGGCTATTTGTGCATTGTGTTTTGAGTTTAAAGACTCGGGCGCACGTGAGATCCAGTAACTTGTATGACTGATATTTTCACTAGTTTTTCGATGTTTTGGGCAGTGGCCCGGATGAAGTGGATTTGACAAGTTTTGGGACTGAGTTCTCGGATTTGAGATTGATTAAGATTTGAGGCTGAGGCCTGGATTTGAATAACGGTTTTGATACGGGTTTTCAAATGGTTTTTCAATGATGGGTTTTTATATGAGTGATTTCATCACTTGACTTGATATGCATGCATTGGTTTTTGCGTGGAGGGTATAAATGTACTTGTTTTATTGAACTGTTTTTAAACTTATACTTTACTTTTGTCCACTCACAGTCTTTTCGTGTTTTTGATACCCTAGAGGTTGTTGCAGCACGGGCTGTTGATCGAGAGAGACGGAGACATCACACCCGTGATCCATAGTAGTTCGGTATCCTCTGGGAAGACCAGTACCTTTTCGGATGTTTGGTTTGAGAATCTCTTGTCCGACTTACGTGTCACATGCAGGTTGGACGTCAGTTTAGCCTTCGTGTCATGCGTAAGTTAGACGGGATCGGGATTTAGCCCTTAATCCCGAGGGATTAGGGATGGGTCCTGACGGGAAAACTCGTGGTTGAAATGCCAGGATTTGTAAACCCCCATTTAAGTGTGGACACTTGTGTTGTGTTCAGGAGTAGAAAAGTACTTGGTGACGCCGAGTGTAGCGAGTGTTAGAAGATGGTGTTAAGATGGATTATAGTCGTTGTGATGACATGATTGAGGACCATTGTGAGTTCCGTTGAAGAATGACGGAAGGAAACGGAAAATGAGTGACTATAACTGATCGATATGAGGTTATTGAAGAGAACCCACAATCTAGTCGTACGGTATAGAAGATCGACTGGATTTGATGCAGTGGTCTGAACACATAGGCAGTAGGATCCACTTAGGAGTGAGTGGATCGGGACTGGAGTGATTTTGACTCAGGAGTGGTGCAAAGGTTGGATGACAAGACAGAGGTTGAATGTTGGACATACAGAAGAGAAGAGTGTTCTGTCTTGTAGGAGTGGTGCACGACGTATGTGGTTTGTGGTTGCATACGTATAGATATTGGACTTGGATCTAGTACTGGGTCTGCCCTATGTACGTGGTTGAGATTATGAATGGATTTCTTATTAGTCGGGAGACCCAGGAGATTGGGAGATTTGGAAGGAATTTGAGTTGGATGTTCCCGGGAGACAGGTAGTTCAGTTTAGAGGTTGGAGTGACCGATGGGCTTCAAAGTGAAGCGTGTTTGATTTGTGATGACCCCAGTGCGATTGGAATGATCTTCCGATGAACTAGAAGTTGGTTGAGTCAGATGAGGTGACAGTCTGGGCACTGTTAGGATATTTTGATTGGCAGGTGCTGGACACCAGGTAGGAGACCCAGGTGTGAGACCAATTAGATGTCCCCCAGTTAGTAGATCCGGAATTTCGAGGGCGAAATTCTTTAAAGGGGGTAGATTGTAACGCCCCGTCCCATAAATCGAGATTAGATTAGTGGTTAATAACACATTAGTGAAGATAATCAGTGATTAGTTGGATAATTTCAAACGGACAGTGCGAAATGGCGATTTTGCCCCTAGAATGGGCAAAAATGTTGACTTTTCTTTCGGACGGTCAAATAGACCTTGACCGATGACCGTGACGTAGTTTGGGGCGTCACGAGTTCGCAGACAGGTGGCACGTCTGATTCCGACATCCGAGGAGAAAGTTATGATGCTCGGAAGTTCGAGGTTAATTTGGTAATTTGGTTGAAAATGGGCACTTTTTTTACTTTTCCAAGGACATGGACTTTTCACGCATTCCGAGAACCATTAGGTAGATCTTGATGTCCTAAGTACAACGACAGGCGGCACGCTGTCATCGGACGTCGGACGACAAAGTTACGGGCCAGGGAATACGAAGGGTAAAATGGTAATTTGTGGAATGAGGGTAAAATGGTCATTTGACTTGTATGGGGGTTTGTGCCCAGTGGTCAGAGGACACTTGGCTGCATCGGGGTGTGTGGCCGCAGGATTTAAAACACCTGGCCCCTTTTGGATGGTGGTAGAAGGCCTTACCGCCTCTAACACACGTTTTAAACACAGATTTGAGGTTTGCACGATTTTGGGAATGAATGAAAAACGTAGAAAAATAGAGACATGGGTGATTGTTGAACCTTAACCCACTCAAAAATTGATCGGATGAGGATGGAGTATGAAGGAAAGTTGGAGGAGAAGTTGTGTTGCGATGACGGGTGGCCACAGTGAGGCACGACGACGGAGTACGGTGGCGGAAACTAAGAAAAACCCCTGAAGCCCTCGGTTTTCATGTGAACTTGGGAAATGGATTGAGTCCTAAGGATCGATCGTCGTGGATGAGAGAGGTTGCTGGAGGACTGGGGAAGTGAATACGTGCCTTTTCGAAGCCTGAGGGGCCTGGTAAGTATCCTTTCGATTAACTGGTTTTGTTAAGATCGAAAATGGAAACTTGGTTTCTGATGCTTACTAATCGAATTGGTTATTTTGATGAGGGTTTGGACGCCCAAAGGAAACTTTTGGATGAGGAATGAAGGACAATACTGGCTGGAACCATAGAAACAGAGAGAAATATTTTCGAAGGAAGGAAACTCAATCGGGACAGTACGGTTCAGGACCTAAATTCGTGATTTTATTATCTAGATCGGTTAGAATTAAAAGGACGATTTGAATAGATTAAAAAGGATGGGAAAAGATGGAAAATTTGGACGAATTAAGGGATGAACCGGTTGCGCCAGTTCGAGTTACAGAGGCCGGTCTGAACCGGGTCGACAACGGGTTGAAGATGAACAGTGACTGGGCGCGTGGCTCCCATGCGCAGCCCCTTTGGGCGGCGCGTGGCTCCCATGCGTAGCCCCTTTGGGCGGCGCGTGAGGGCGCGTGGAGTCCCTTTTGAGGAGGTTCCAACACGACTTTTAAAGTATTCGATGTAACGAACATTTTAAGACGGGTTTCGAGTTGATCAGACATCGTCTCGATATGTTTCGGGATGTCCGAAGGTTTTAGGGCTCGGTTAAAAATAGTTAAAAATACTGGAAAATTATGGGGCTTTAGTATGACTATTTTGAAGTAGTTAGTGACCTTAGTATGGGATTTGGACAGGTTCGGGAAAGCCGATGTAATTTTTCCAAACCTGTCCAAATCATACTAGAGGGTTACTAATTACCTTATTAACGTCTCATTGAAGTCCCGTAATTTTTCCAAATTTTTAACTATTTTTAAACTGGATCCTAAACCTTCGGACATCCCGAATTATATCGAAACGATGTCCGATCGACATGAAAGCAGTCCCACAATGTTCGCTACATCAAATATATGAAATTACATGTTGGAAACATCCCCAAAAGATGGCTCACGCGCCGCCCATTGGGGCTGCGCGTGGGAGCCACGCGTCTGCTACATGTCATCCCTTACCTCACGACAGACCCGGTCTGGCTGGTTCACTGTAAATCCAGTTTAACCGGACCGACGAGGCCCGTTCTCTCCATTTTCTCACCCATTTTCGATCCTTCCAAATCCTACATGTTCGTCCCTCCCATTCCTATCCTCCTACCATTCCAAAACTAATAAAACGGGCCAAAGATCATACCTTTAGATCGAAGAACAGACGACTTGTTTTCCTCCTCGGTTTCCGGCCGTCTCTGACCACCTCCGGCCATGATTCCAATCCCATTCTGTTCCTAGGATCACTATAAACCTTTTCCAATTTACAGAATCGATCAAAAACCTTCCAATCCAAACTTTGAATTTTCAAAACCAAAATTCACCGTTTTGTTTCCTACGAACACCGTCCACGACGGTCGACGATCCTGCTGCCATCTTCATTGTCTCAGTCTCCTCTCTAACCTTCCTTCATGGCCCAACAAAAATAGGTGAGGATTGAGAAAGGTGGGTCTGAGTTTTGGGGTGGGTTGTACGTGGGTTTCGGGTTCAATGAAACAGACGAGAGGATGGGGATGATGCATGTATGTGTGATGCTAAGCAATGGATGAGTGACACTTGTCACTCATCCATTGGGTCAGTTTAAAATATCTGAGTCCCACTCTGGACAAAAGTACCATTTTTCGCCTCGTAAAACGTGTCACCGTAAATAGTTCCTCGGAACTACCGTGAACCGTAAATTTTTCGTTCGACGTCCAATTTCGACGTGCCACCTGTCTACAGACTCGTGACGTCCCGATCTATGTCACGATCATCGGTCCTCTTACGTTTGACTCCCCGAGTTAAAAGTCAACATTTTACCCAAGGCAAGGGGTAAAACTGTCATTTTACATCGTCCGTCCGATTTCGCTCAACTAATCACCGATTAAATTCACTAATCCTTCATTAGTCACTAATTTAATCTCGGAATTCGAGACGGGTCGTTACATTTATGGTTTTCATGTTTTCCATCCCGATCAAGAGCTCAGTCATTCTTCTTTCTAGATCCTCAATGCGGGTTTTCTCTCGTACGTGTTTCCTTTTATATTTTTCGCCTTGACGAGGAGCTAGGGCTCCTAAGCCGTGAAGTGCCATGTTGGGTTAGGATGGGCTAGCTTTTCTTTCACTCAGGGGAGAGCTAGCGGTGGGTACTTAGTGAAAGGGGTTCCCACAGATGGTGCCAAACTGTTGACGAGGGTGTCAGACCTTGACAACTACAGGTCCCCAAGGAGGAATGGACAATCTTCAAGGTGCTATATACGAGGCAGTTAGGTCTTTTTCCCACGTGAATGAGGATATCTTGCATCACAAGTATCCTTGAATCCCTCACGTGGATGAGTCTCTAGTCATCTCGTTCAGGAGTACCTATGGAATAATAAGATAAAGGGAAAAAGAGAAAACACAAGAGAAATGAAGTTTAGGGAACCGGTGTGGTTCTAGCCACTGTCACTCTAATGGTAAAGTTAGTGAGCTTATCTTGACTCTCAAGAAGAAGGAAGAAGAAGGAAAGGAGACGAGGAAATAGAGAGAATATTTATAGAAGTATAGAGATATTTTTGCATAATTTATTTTCTTACTTTTTTTGATCCCCCTTTAGTGTAGGCAGGGATGAGGTATTTATAGGGAGCTAGGGGGTTAGTGTTACCTTCCCTTCTCATATGGTGATACGCTGGTATCGTTCTTCTTGGTTTCCCGCACCCCTTTTTCTTTTGGGCGGGCGTCTATAGAATCGTTGAACACCTGCTCTCTTAGTCTGTGACTTAAGGTGTGGGGATGTGTGTTATCTCTGTCACAAAATTTTCTTAAATGGTATGTGAATTCCAAGATATTTAGACCTCATATTCCGCTGCATTGGCAACAAGTGTCTTCTCCTTTCCATCTGTCCAAAAGGGCTGGAATCTATCTTGTCGTGTCGCTATCCTCACTGATAAAGAACGGTATCCTTGTTGGTGGAAGTGTTACCCTCTAGAGGAGCAGTACCCTTGTTGATGGAAGCGGTACCCTCTAAGGAGTGATAGCCTTGTCGATGGAAGCGGTACCCTTTGGGGGAGCGGTACTTTTCTCTTATCCTCAGCCTATGCAAAGGCTTGGGCCCTTAGGTGGGCTTGTTTGGTTTTGGGCTGATTCGAGTTTCATTTATTATAGATCTCGTAGATCTTTGGTTTTCTTGCTTAGTGGTCTCCGACCAAATTCTGTTTTGTCAGATTCAACCTCTTGGGTGTTGGCTATCAACAGAATTTAATATAAAATTTTGACAAATGAATTATGCGATTCGATGATCTGCACCAAATTCACCTAATAAAATAGTGCAATAAAATTTAGGCACTTCAAGTTAAAATGGGCCGAGATGCGAACATCGTTATACCCGCCTACAGCCCAAACTTAGACCCGAACCAACTTTCAAGGATTGAGTCGACTGTTTTGAGGTTTGAGAGCCGGCAAACCATAGCGTAGCCCTCCTGCTCCCCATGACCCTATCCCTCCCTCTCTCCCTCGCTTGTCATCGCCCTCGCGATTCGGCCGGCATCGAATTCACCTGCAGCCGTGAAGGGCATTGGTTTCTTCGGTTCATCTGATCTCTTTCTCTTCTCAGCTGTCAGGTTTTTCATCTTACTCCTTTATTTTTATATAGTTAATTTCTTTAGTTCATCGGTGTAATTTCCTCAAAGGTGGAGCGCAGAGGCAGTGGGCGAGCAGAACTCAGTGCAAAAGCAAGGGGGGAATTTAGAGGGGACACAAGGGTAAGCAATTACCTATTGAAGCACTTAGAGGGCAAGATGCTAGATGTTTTACGCTTGAAGATAGAAGCTTTATGGAGGTTTTCAGGAGTTAGAGTGCTTTTCAATATCTAATTAATTCACTGTTCGGATGTGTTCAATTTGTATCCTTCGATAATTTCGGAAAGCTGCCTTCTTCGCGTCTGTAAAAATGCCTAAACAAAAGATACCCAAATGAATTTCTGGAAGTTGGCTAAGTCTTATGCTCCAAGTAAGAATATTTGCTTGCCGTGATCTTGTTTTCTAATCTCCTTGCACTTGTTGATATGCAGCAATCTGAACATAATGCTGGCGGTGTCAAGGTATTTTAGGAGAACACTCTTTTCTGCAGCTAAATCAGAAACTTCCGCTGCAGCTGCTTCAACTAGGATGACAGGCTCCAACCCTCTTGAGGAGTTCTTTGAGGGAGATAGAAGCCAAGAGGATGAAAAGCCAGTTGTCTATGGTACATGCTTTTCATTTCCATGTTTTCAGTTATTCATTACCCATGAATTTCGGAATTTATTCTATCCTTAGGCATGTTAATATGAAAGAAGCTGATTTTGTTAAGAAGTTTCATTTGAACAGAAAAAACGACATTAGATATTGGTTAGGGAAATGAATTTATTGTGCTGATTTCAAAGTATGAAAGTACTGAGAATTAAGAACTGGAGAGAGCTTCAAAAACGTAAGGCACCTGAGGGTCAAGTTAGAGGATCCATTGGGATTATTCATGTTACTATGCTCACATTATGATAGAGATTTTAGAATCGATTATGGGGTCATTTGGCATGCTGGTCTCGCTAGGTGCTTCTCATTGTTTTGCAAGTTATGTACAGAAATCCCAACCCAAACGTAGAATATTTTCCCTATTGAATTGGTGTATAATGAATTCTTTGCATTGCATGCTAAGTATTTATAGCGTTTTTTTTCTTAGTCTGTATTATTTTACTCAATTCGAGACATTTGTACCTGATTTCAATGGTCTTTTGATTTTCTGATGTCTTGTCATTCATTGCATTTCTTTAAAATTTTTTGATGCAATCTGTATTGCTTGTGGTAGTATTTTTTTTTAATGCTTTGCTCGCTACCAGGTCGAAGTTGGAAGGCATCAGAACTGCGTTTGAAGTCTTGGGATGATCTCCATAAGCTATGGTTTGTTCTGCTTAAGGAAAAAAACATGCTGATAACTCAACGCCAGATGCTTCATGCCCAGAATCTACGGTTTCCCAATCCTGAGCGCGTTCCCAAAGTATGCCCCTTTTCAGCTTTTTACAAAGAAATACTTAGTAACTTTTTCAGAAATGTTGCTTTGCATGACACTGCTTACCTTTTTTCCACTAGTAATTCTGACTGTCTAATATATTTGTATATTTTCTTTGTTTGTTGTGGGATGGCCATAGTTTTTGCTTGCAAAACCAATGTCTTGACCTGGCTATTCAGTTCTCTATGAAAGTTTCAAACTTTTAGGAAGGTAATTTACTATGCTTGTGCGAAGAACAATATTGCATCCTACTGGTTCTTAATATTTCTCTGGTTCTGAGTGTTAGATTTCTGTATTGATTTATTTTGTATGTTGGCAACTTGGTGTGATGCCACAATGAATTGAACTGTTCGACTACCGAAAGTGTCTTGACCTGGCTATCGCATTTTATCTGAAAATTTGAAACTTTTAGTTAAGCAACTACGCTTTGCTAGAACAATCTTGCATCCAATTGGGATTCTCTGGTTGTGAACGGTAGAGTTTATGAATTTATTTGCTTCATATACTGGCAATTTGGCATGCTTCCACTTGCATTGTTAAATACATGAACTGAGCTGCTAGACTACTCAAAGTCTTTTTTCTGTTATGTTTAATTGGTTTCTTCAAGGTAATTCTGAAAGAAAATATGAACTATAGCCATTCCAATCATTTAGATTTTACTTTGTTGGTGTTGTCAAATTTCTATATTTTCATTGTGTTAACGTTGTCGTGAAATTCAGGTGAGGAAGTCAATGTGTCGCATCAAGCACGTCCTCACTGAGAGGGCAATTGAAGATCCCGATCCTAGGAGGTCTGCTGAGATGAAGAGGATGATAAATTCATTGTGAACATCTCTACCTATCCTTCTTGTAGGACTATAAACTTAATAGTTATGGCGTGTAGGGAGGACAACTTGTAATCTTTTCTTGAATCTATGAGGGTTTTGTGCTTGTGTTTCGATCAGTAGCTTTGTGTGGCTTTGCTATCGATCAATCAAAATGCTGTTCTCTCCCGTAATTTTGTAGTTCAAAGGTAGATTCATCACAATTTTGTGCAATCCCTAGTGCTTCGTAATTTTTCATTTTTGGGCCTTTTGGCCCATAGGGAAATGCTTCTCCATCGTAAAGCACTTAAAGTTTTAAGGATGATTGTGGGGGATAATATTTACAATAGGGTGGATGTCGCTCCTTTTATTGTTGTTTAACGAGTTTTTTCTATGCACATTTGATAATTGATCATATTCTGCAGCTAAAAAAATTGCAAGCTGTTATTAAATGGTTGGTGGAAATAACGACGACTTGGGTTCTTTGTTATTTCTATTAATGGACGAAGCTACACAATGAGCTATGCTATTCAAATTCATGCAAATATATCCATTGAACTTGAGATATTTCTGTTTGTAATTCTCTCCCAATCTCCCTTGCTCCACAATGACTCCAACCTTGTTTTTTTTCTCTAACCAACACTCCTTCCCTAGATTGGAAGTACCAAGAGTATTTTTTCTCTAACCAACACTCCTTCCCTAGATTTGAAGTACCAAGAGTAAAGGAAAATCATATTGATTTAGAGTGAATGAAAATATTG
The DNA here is from genome assembly GCA_032719365.1 of Prinsepia uniflora. NCBI lineage: Eukaryota > Viridiplantae > Streptophyta > Magnoliopsida > Rosales > Rosaceae > Prinsepia > Prinsepia uniflora. The sequence continues at coordinate 73,981,818 of CM064865.1, read as the reverse complement.
TCTGTTTCTTGTAATCAACTCTCAAATATCTATTAATACAACATTATTATTTGATAATATAAAGATATCCGAAATCTGAATTTAAAAAGTGAATCTGACTTTGATTTTTATTTGTTTATTAATGAGACCTAAAGAAGGTAGATAAGAAAAAAAAAACACATGATTTTTATCGACAGAAGATAGAGAGTGGGCAGGGGGTGATGCTTATTTGAGCATCAAGTCGAGGAGAGTGATAATATATATATATATATATATATATATCTGAGTCGTTTCCTGCCACTGCCACTGCCACTGCCACTGCCACTGCACAGACACATACATTACATTTACATCACTCTCTCTTTCCTTGCTTTTAGTAATCTATGTTGGAACAACCCAAGACAACCTTAACTTCTCCATCATGTGACTCAATGCACCTCCCTACTCTTCATCCTCCGAACCCTAAATTACATATTTGCCCTTCCTTCCTACCCTGACTCACTGACTTGACTCCAGTGTCTTGACAACACCCCGCCTCCCCCCAAATTTCCAAAAAAACCCATCATCATCTCCTGCCCCTCTATTTAGTCAAATCAGTGCCTCCTCCTGATGTACACACACAAATAATGGTTTTTTTTGTAGGACAATATTGACATAAGAGAGTATACATCGAGTATTGCATTTACTCTTTAATAATATCAAAGACATTATTACAAAGTGAAGAAGATTACTCCTTAAAATTGTAATACGTTTTTTGTTCAACTATGATAAATATATCAAGTTTTTATTTCGTGATAATATTTAATTTATTTTTTGTTTAAGTTATTATTATTCATAATAAATGAAAAACAGCTACATCACACTTCATACACGTTAAATTTCTTTTTCTTATTTAAAGATATTTAAAAGAAAAATTTATATATATTGAACATACAGATTTATAAAATCAAGCCACCAAAACATCAAGAGAAAGAGTAGAGATTTTCACATTCATTTCTTGTTCTGCAGCCCTCTAAATAAAATAAGGAAAGATTTCACTTTTTTGAGTCACAGAGTAATCAATGATGACAAAGAAATCTCAGAAAAATGAAAGTGAAACAGGACAAATCGGTCAATCCAAGCTCAGCCAACAGTTCCCAGTTCTGCAGTGAATTCAGTCCAGTCACATATTTTACTTCTATATAATAGGGGCACATCGATTTTGCCACCTCACCTGCGGGTAAGCTTATACTTCTCCTGCCCGTACTGCCCAATCTGCCCGCCCTGCCCGAGACGCTGCAGCTTGCTCGCTCGCTACCAAGTACCCAAGTACACACCTTTCCTTTTTGTTGTCTGGTTTTTTCTCTACGATTTTCTCTCTCTTTAGATCGATAGGCGGCTCGAAATCTGGACTTCTTGTTGGATCTGAACTTCAATTAGATCGATCGCACGGTGCAGAGAACCTCACAATCGTTTTAATTCGATTTGGAATCAAGAGTTTCGTTGTGTGTAGAATTCGCGGGGTGAAAGTTAGGGTTTCATTTTGCGAGAGATGGGGGATCTGGGGTCTCGCGGAGGACGAATTGGTGGAGGAGCGTGAGAAAGGAGGGGTTTTGAAGGGAATTGAGGTGTGAAATTGATGATACTTGTTGGAATTGAAGGTGGGATCGAGTCTGGGATTGGGGAAAATGCAAGGCTATGCATGGGGGAGGAGGTGAGGAGAGGAAACGGGGTCGGCACATGTTGAAAGTCCCCACGCGTGTATCCGTGGCCGACGGTTCTTCCTCATCATCTTCGTCTTCGACCAATTCGTTTTTCAAGGTTTGCCTATGTTCTAGTTTTTTTGTATGCTTGTGATTTTGGGTCCGTGTTTCATTCGCTTATTGGTTTTTCGGATGAGAGCTTGTGGGTGTTCTGATTTTTTTTTGGTGATTTATTGGGTTTTTATTAGTGGCCAAGTGTAAGTGGGTTTCTGTGAATTGCTTGGTATTTTGCTTGTTTGATATAGAAACTTGTTATGGATCTGATTGTGTGAAATTGGATATGTTGTTGACTTGGGGATGGATAACTGATTGAACTAGCCTGTTTGATATGAATATTAGCAAAAGAAACCAGTTTTTGAAATTGGGGAGAGTATAGTATAGAGGAAGTCACAATTTTGGATTTGCTTTCTTATTTTTGGTGGGATTTGTAGTTGTCAAACATCTCTATTCTAGGGGGAGGTGTTGAGTATGCAGAACGGGATTGTGGCAGGAGTTATATTGTGTATTGGGAAGATATCAATTTTGATGAAAATTAGAAGAGTTTTAGTTTATGGTTGAGCTATTGATTTTATGTGACGGATGTTTCATGTCAAGGCATCTATTTTAAGACATACGACATATTGATGTGAGATGACACATTGTTTTTGTAAAGTATTGTGTTCATTTATATCTACAAATTCTGGTATGTAATAGATTCAATGAAGTTGTCTGGCCACAACATTTCTCCTTTATTTTCCAAAGTAGAGAATAAGGAATGATTATGTAGTCTTAAATTTTCCATAATGGTGCTTTATATTTTTTCGTTGTTCTCAGAAATGACTCTTCTCTAGAAGGAAATCACAGCAAAGCATCCTGTTTTCTAATTGTTGGATTCTAATGACAGCAATGCATCCCATTTTCTAATTGTTGGATTCTGTTTTCAATCTTTAATTTTGCTTTGAAAAAGGATTAAGGAAAGTATGTAGTCCCCAGGATTAATTATGAGAAAACTCCTCCTTGTATGGGGAGTTAGAATGGAAGTGATGCCTAGGGATAAAGTAAATTGAACTCGAGGACAAGCTTTTGACTTGGTTTAATTAAAATGACTCCAGAAAGTATGATTCTCCCTTTCGGTGGGAAGGAATTCTGTGTCTTCCCTCAAGATTTTTTGGGCCCCCGCAGACTTTACGATTTTCATTATCAATTTTTGACGAAATGGAAGTGCCTTCTAACCACAAGGGAATAGTTAACATGGAAGGAAAAAACAATTAGAGAGAGGGGAGAGGGAATGGATCTAAGAGAAAAAGTGTCAAGTGAGAGAATAGCTATAAAAGAAAAAAAGCCCATTTTAGTCTGTCTTTGTGAGCAGAAGCCAGGTACTGGAACAACCAATATTACTCCTGGTCAGTGATGATTAATGTTCTTGTGGCCATATGAAATTGTACAATTTCCTGTTTTAAGGATGTTTGTAAAGTAGATCATGGTGCTGAAGTTGCATAGCTCTCACTTTTAATTAAAGCGGAATCTACTAGCTGTCACAGGTTTGGGGTCAATTCTTGCATTTGTGACTGCTGATAGATGGCTACTAAGTGTATACTGATTCTGATTGTGATAATTAAAGATTGTACAATTCTTGCATATATATATATATATATAGTTCCTTTGTCGCACACATACCTTGTGCTTTATGTTGATAATTAAAGCTTTCGTTTTGTTTACGTGTGTTTGCCCACGCTGACCAGCATGGTGGCCCTCTGAACTTCTCTATTTTTGTAGGACGGACGCAAGATCAGTGTTGGTGATTGTGCTCTTTTCAAACCACCCCAGGATTCCACACCTTTCATTGGAATAATTCGTTGGCTGACTACAGGCAGGATAATAAGTTAAAATTAGGTGTGAATTGGCTTTATCGGCCTTCTGAAATAAAGCTTGGCAAAGGCATCCTTTTGGATGCTGCGCTGAATGAAATATTTTATTCCTTCCATAAGGATGAGATTCCTGCCGCATCGTTACTTCATCCGTGTAAAGTCTCGTTCCTTCCTAAAGGTGTTGAACTTCCATCAGGGATTTCATCTTTTGTGTGCCGGCGTGTTTACGATATCACAAATAAGTCTTTATGGTGGCTAACTGATCAGGACTATATTAATGTGAGTTTTAGATTCCTTAAGCATCTTTGCGTCGTGCTCATATATCTAAACATTCAGAGTAGTTAATATAATTTTTTTTTGACAGGAACGACAAGAAGAAGTAGATCAATTGCTGTACAAAACACGAGTAGAAATGCATGCAACTGTGCAGTCTGGTGGCCGATCTCCAAAACCAATGAATGGTCCAACATCAGTTTCACAGTTAAAAGTCGGGTCAGATGGTGTCCAGAATAGTGCTTCATCCTTTTCTTCTCAAGTTAAGGGGAAAAAAAGGGAGCGTGGAGACCAAGGCTCCGAGCCTATCAAACGAGAACGCATTGCAAAAATGGATGATGGGGATTCTGGCCCCTGTAAACAAGAAAGCTTTTTAAAATTTGAAATTGCCAAAATAACAGAAAAAGGAGGCTTGTAGGGTCTGAAGTGGTTGAGAAATTGGTGCAGCTCATGTTACCTGATAAAAATGAGAAAAAGATAGACTTGGCTGGCCGATCAATGCTTGCTAGTGTTATAGCGGCCACAGATAAGTTTGATTGTCTTAGTCGATTTGTGCAGCTCAAGGGTGTGCCAGTGTTTGATGAATGGCTCCAAGAGGTCCGTCAAGGGAAGGTAGGTGATGGGAGTGCAAACAAAGATAGTGACAAATCTGTTGAGGAGTTTCTCCTGGTTTTACTTCGGGCATTGGATAAGCTTCCGGTTAATCTTAATGCTTTGCAGATGTGTAACATTGGAAAGTCTGTAAATCACTTACGAACACATAAGAACATAGATATCCAGAGGAAAGCAAGATGCTTAGTTGATACATGGAAGAGACGCGTTGAAGCTGAAATGGATGCAAAATCCAATCTAAATTCAGCCGCATCTTGGCCTAGAGCACGTATCAATGAAGGCTCTCATGGGGGAAACAGACACTCAGCTGGATCCACTGATGTTGCCTTGAAAAGCTCAGTCACGCAACTTTCTGTATCCAGATCTGCTTCAGTTAAGCTTGCCCAAGGGGATAGTATTACCAAATCTGCTTCTGCATCTCCGGGATCTTTGAAATCGATTCCATCACCCGTGTCGGCAAGTTCTAACTTAAAAGAAGGACAGCCCCGAGTTGCTGCTGTTGGTGCCACAGTTGATCTTCCTTTGACAACTCCTAGGGATGAGAAAAGCAGCAGTTCTAGTCAATCTCACAACAACAGCCAATCATGTTCAAATGATCACGCTAGAACTGGAGGTGTTTCAGGGAAAGAGGATGCAAGGAGCTCCACAGCTGGTTCAATGAATGTGAATAAGATATCAGGTGGCTCTTCACGGACTCGGAAATCAACAAACGGCTTTCCTGGCTCTGCTGTTTCTGGAGTTCAAAGAGAAACTGTGTCAAGCAGAAGCTCATCCTTGCACAAGAATTCAGCTCCAGAAAAATCGTCACAGCCGGGATTTACGAGTGAAAAGGTACTTGATGGGCCTGCTGCGGAGGTGAATAGTCACAAATTGATAGTTAAGATTCCAAATCAGGGTCGCAGTCCTGCAGAAAGTGGCAGTGGAGGTTCATTTGGAGATCCTGTGAATAGCAGAGCAGCTTCTCCCATGCAATTGGAGAAGCATGATCAGTTTGATCATAGCTTAAAGGAAAAGGTTGATAATTTTCAGGCTACCGTTACCTCTGATGTGAAGACTGAGTCATGGCAAAGTAATGATTTTAAAGATGTGCTGACTGGATCTGATGAGGGCGATGGGTCCCCCGCTGCTGTTACTGATGAAGAGCGCTGTAGGGCTGGTGAGAACTCTACGAAGATTACAGAAGTACCGAAAGCCGCTTCCTCATCATCAGGGAATGAAAAGTCGGGGAACTTGCAGGAGGCTTCTTTCAGCTCTATACATGCATTAATTGAAAGCTGTGTGAAATATGCTGAAGGTAATGCCTCTGTGTCAGTTGGAGATGAGGTTGGTATGAATCTGCTTGCTAGTGTTGCTGGAGAGATGTCTAAATCTGAATCCCCTACTGAGTCTCCGCAAAGAAGCACCCTGGTATCTGAGCATCTCTCTAAGGGCAATGATTCCAGAGTCAAATCATCTCCTGTTGATGAGCTTGCTCAGGAAGAAAGTCAGTCTAATGATGATGCTGCTGATGAATATGAGAAGCATGGTATTGGGACTAAGACAGGGGTTGTTAAATCTTCTTCTTCTCTGCCTGAACGGCACTCTACAGCTCCTTCCCCAGAAACCAAAGAAAAATTAACTGAAGTTGCTTTAGTTCCTTCTTTGACTGCTTCCCCTGCTAGTACAGTTGAGAAAACTGTGCATGGTGGAGTGGGGGCTGATGGCATTCCAGATGTTAAACGTGGTCTTTTGTCAAAGGAAAATAAGGGTAGTGATGTTAGTTCAAAGGCAGTAGTGGGGAGAGAAGTCGTTGAAGAGTCATCCGGGCACCTGAGGTAGATGTTGATGTTAAGATAAAAAGAGTAAGTTATGAAGGGATGGACATTATACAGACGCAGGAGAGACCATCTGCTTTAAAGAGGCATTCTTCTTTGGTAGAAGGAACCGGTGAAGGTGTTATGCTTACATCTGGTTATAGTAAAGAGTTTGTCTCAGAAAAAGTCAGTGAACTGAAGGCTGAAAGAGCTGATGAAACAGATGGCCGGATCCATTACGATCAGGCTAAAAATCTCAGGGCTGATCCTGAAATTTATGATCATAGCTCTGTCAAAAAGGAAAATAATGATCTTGCAACTCCTGAGAATGGAGCTGTAGTTGGCTCTAGTTCTACTGCTAATGATCACAATGGTGAGCTTGTGGAGGAAAATTTGGATAGTAAAGAAGCTAATGATCAACTTGATGAAACTGTGAAGGTGTCGCCTGTGTTTTCTTTACAAGAATTAGACGAACATTCGAGATCCAAGAGGGCTAAATTAACCAGCCCGGAAATAGAAGAAGCTGAGGAATGCACATCTACGACTGGAGATGCTTCTTCTGTATCTGCTGTTGGGGTCACAGACATGGATGTGAAAGTGGAGTTTGATTTGAACGAAGGCTTTAATGCCAATGATGGGAAATATGGAGATCCAAGTAACTCGGCAGCACCTGGATGTTCAACTGCTCTTCGGTTGATTAACCCATCTATTGCTGTTTTTTCCATGTCCAGTGGTCTTCCTGCTTCAGTTACAGTGCCTGCTGCAGCAAAAGGGCCCTGTGTTCCGCTGGAGGACCTGTTGAAGAGTAAAGGCGAGGTAGGTTGGAAAGGATCAGCAGCAACAAGTGCATTCCGCCCAGCTGAACCCAGAAAAGTTGTAGAGATGCCTCTGGGTACAAGTATTTCAGTTTCTGAACCTACTCCTAGCAAGCAAGGACGCCCTGCTTTGGACATTGACTTGAATGTACCTGATGAAAGAATTCTCGAGGATATGCCTACTCAAAGTTCTGCGGCCTGTTTTCTTTCTTATCCAACAAGTAATAATATTTTGGCCCGTGATCAATCATTGAGTACTGCACCTATGCGCTGCTCGGGAGGTCTTGATCTTGATTTGAATCAAGTTGATGAGGCTTCTGAAATGGGCAATTGCTTAGTGAGCAATAGTCGCCAAATGGATAACCCACTCCTGTCAATAAAATCAAGTGGACCTAACAGTGGAGAGGTTGGTGTACTTAGGGATTTTGATTTGAATAACGGGCCTGTTGTTGATGAGTTGGGTATGGAATCGGTAGTGTTTGGTCAGCATAACAAGAGCAGTGTGCTATCTCAACCACCTGTTTCTGGTTTTCGGATGAAAAATACAGAAGTGGGGAACATCTCATCATGGTTTCCTCCCGGCAATGCATACTCTGCAGTTGCAATTCCTGCAATTATGTCAGATCGTGGAGAACAGTCATTCCCTGTTGTTGCAACTGGTGGCCCCCATAGGATGCTAGGCCCCCCACCTGGAACCAGTCCCTTTAATCCTGATCTTTACAGGGGGTCAGTGTTGTCATCTTCCCCAGCAGTTCCCTACCCTTCTACTTCATTTTCATATCCAGTCTTTCCATTTGAAAGCGGTTATCCTCTACCCTCAGCTGCTTTTGCGGGTGGTTCAGCAACATATCTCGATTCATCTGCTGGGAGGTTTGGTTTTCCTGCTGTCCGTACCCAGCTGTTAGGACCTGCTGGCATGGTGTCTTCCAATTACCCAAGGCCTTTTGTTGTGAATCTTCCTGATGGTAGTAATAATAGTAGTAGTGAAAGCAGTAGGAAGTGGGCAAGGCAGGGGCTAGATCTTAATGCAGGGCCTGGAGGCCCAGATTTAGAGGGGAGAGACGGGGCTTCACCTCCTGTGCCACGACAATTATCTGTTGCCAATTCACAAGCCCTAGCTGAGGATCAAACAAGGATTTTACATATGCAAGCTGGCACCTTTAAGAGGAAGGAACCTGAGGGAGGGTGGGATGGCTACAAGCAATCCTCGTGGAAATAAGTATGTGTAATGGCGAAATCTGGCGACTCATGAAAACTTGTGAGTCTTCAATTATCTATTTTTCACTCCTTTGTGTAAGGTCTGGTAAACTCTGATTTGAGGGACCAAGTAAGTTGCTGGCACTCCAATTGAACCTTCAATATCAAACATTTTTAGGATTTCCTAGGCAGGAGTTCCTCAGCAATCAGCTCATTTTCTTTTTTTATCAGCTCCAGAACTTGCCAATTACATCATGTGATTTAACTGTTCTCTGTAATATAGGGCAATTTAGTGTAATAACATCAAAGAAATATAGCGTTATTTGCCTGTCGTGACTGGAAATACTGTGAAAATTATAATTTTGCTTAATTAAATTCGAAGGAAATAGTAGGTAGGATGACACGGATGAAGAGATTTGGTGAAAGTGAGTATGTAAACTAATAGATTTTATGCATCTAGTCTTCCCAAAACTAGAAGTATTCTTCTCTGCCTTTTACTTTTTCATCGGTGAATTTAATTCTACTCTCAAGTTGTTTATGCATATCCTATGTCTCTTTATTTTCCAGTGCTTTGAGGAAGGGCATTGCCAAAACCCCGAGGTCATTATCTAGCTTGTGTGCTCCTGGAGGATGGGTGGTAAGTGAGTTGTTTGTTCATGGTCTCCGACCCCCTCCTTTTTTTGATGTATCGGAGTTGTAATCTTAAATGAATCTGTCTGGGTTCTTCAAGCTGTTAGCTCCTTAAATTTGTTATCTGGGCAGATGCCGATGATCTGTTTCCGCTTTGTAGATATTCTGACAGTTAGAAAAACATACTGTGTTGCCCACACTCAGTCTTTGGTACTCCTGATGCATTAAATATACCATGTCGCCATTGGACCAGAAAACCTCCTCACTCGTCTTGTCTTGCTTTCCTTTCACTTTTTTTTTTTTTTTAATGTTGAATTGCTCAAAGCAGAAGCTTCTCTGTTGCTTTTATATTTATGCTTTCTGTACCCTTTCTATTTATGACACAAACTTTCGGTAGTATTTCTTTGGAAAAAAAAAACTAAATATGCCATTTTTACAAAGTGAACGAATGTGCGAGTAGCATCGTCGTCGAAGTGATGTAAAGCCTTTGAACTTAAGTCGTTTACAATGAGCTTAATAAAAGAATATCGGTGTTACAAGGGTATCAGTATCTTTGTATCTATAACGTGATACGAAATACGAAAAGATTAGTAGGAAGAAGTGAGGATCGATGCAATTGTTATGTCCAGGGACAATGATTCTGCAAGCTTTTCATGAAGCATGACAAGATACCGTTGATGCATTCATTTCAGACACACTAGCCTTCGCCCGCAGAGGATGTTGCTGCAGTTTGAGAGGAGATATGTTTCTTAATAAGAGAACCCAGTTAAGATCACGTAGGCAACAGTTATCAGAAACCCTAGGTTGATCAAACTCGAACCAGTTTTAATCAAAACAAACAAGACCAGAAACAATGGTGTGCAAGAAAATCAGTTTTAATCGAAACAAACGTGACCAGAAACAATGGTGTGCAAGAAAACCATGGTCCGAATTCGAATTGGGAAGATGGAGATGAGTTATGCAGAACGCTTGAAAGCAACAAAGCTACCTAGATTCATATACTTAAGCCACCTGTGTGATCTCCAAACCCAAATGGGAACATGAAGATGTAAAGGGTATGTCAAACATATAAGCAGATGTTGAATGTTCAAGATGAAAAGGAAGCTACTCACACCAGGCATCCTTGTCGTGGCTTTTTCTTCTTCTCTTTCTGCTTCGGTGGTGGCTTGATAACCACCCGAATTGCAGCGTCAAAAACTGCTTTCACATTCTGCAATTGCGTATTAGAGGGTCATTCGCAGCTTGATTGACATATACATGATCATAGAGGCAGTGTTTAAGCAATGAGACTTGAAAGAAAAATTTACCATGGACAGTGAAAGCATTCAATGTGTAGCAATTTTTTGACAGTCAAAACAGAAGGATCAGAAAAGAACCATCAAAGAGAATTCGGAAATATCAAATATAGCTCAAGAAATTTTGTGGAATTGGAACACTGATCAATTTCAGGAGACCAGCACTACCGGCTTCACTGCAGAAAGGAAACCCCAGAAAGCAGCAACGAACACTCTCATCCCCTCTAAAAGATTTAGAAGCTGGTTAAACGGCCAAGTTCGGTTTTTTACAACTGCTAGTTATGGTGGTTCTAGAGGCAAGCACTGATATTAGTTTAGTTCCACTTCCTTCCCATCCCTCCCCCCCCCCCCCCCCCCCAACATAAGTATACTGGAATTTACTAGCCTTAATATAATTACTGGTTTATACGTACCTGCTGAGTTTTTGAACTGCATTCTATATAAAATGATGCACCAATCTGTTTCCGCAGCTCCTCGCCCTGCTCATTTAGAAGAACAACCAGTGGCACTAACCATCTTTACGCGATACAAAAAGATTCTCTTCATTTAAAAAAAAAACAAAAATTAAAAAACCACACCTGCGCAGTAGTCACAGGTACCAATCCTGGGTGATCAGCCAAATAGTGCTTATCCTCTCGAAGATCTACAGTATTCATTATAAACCATTCTTTAGTTGCAGAAGATATTTGTTTTTAGTAACTTTGCAGAACAAGATATTGCTGACTACAAGAAGACTGCCAAATAATAAAAGAAGACTGCTAAAACATCTACTTAATCGCTTAATTTAATGCATTCCAGCATAACCATTGTTACAGAACATATCCTACAAGCACGTTTATACCAATAATACAGGATCAATATAAGATGGTGTTATAAATGGCATGACTGTTTCTTTACCTTCCCACACATTAGGATCTCGCTCATCTCATACTTCAGGTTAGTTTTTTGATAGACACAAAATGAACCAGACATCAGTTTCCCTAATTACAAAACTACTGAATGCACATATGGAACTTCTTGGGACTCTAAGTTCGTTAAAGCATAAGATGGAATTAAAAATATATGCATGATCTAAGAAAGAAGCTAAATATAACCAACAAGTTGTACTCTGCACTAGGTTTGGAGTAAGAGTAGAGAAATGTATTCAGCAGCTTAATTACCTAATTTGGTGCCGGCAAGTACTACGGGGACTCCGGGAGCATAATGCTGGAGCTCAGGGATCCACTGACCAAGAAATTGTGTCAGAAATTATGACACATAATAGTAGAACACAGCTGTGGTGGATACACATGCGGAAAAACCGAATATCTATCTATCTAGGGTGAATGCACCTTTTTCAGTATGTTCTCATAACTAGCACGACTAACTAATGAGAAAGCTAACACAAATACATCTGCCCCTCTGTAGCTCAGTGGCCTCAATCGATTGTAATCCTCTTGCCCTGTGAAATGATAAATAGAAGAGATATGTAATCTAACAAACTTGCTAAATTTGGCGAACACTATCTCTGGATCAAAATCCCAAATGAAAAACCTGGAAACATTTGGGAGGCTCAATTTAAGACTTACCAAAAGACAAACAACAAAGAAGTAGATTTCGGGAACCAATTTTCATAAGAAGAAAGTAAAATTTGAGCAATGGAAGTTAAAGAAATCGTACCGGCCGTGTCCCAGAGCCCCAAGTTCACTGTGGTGCCTTCAACCACCACATTTGCACTGAAGTTATCAAACACTGTGGGTATGTAATCCTGATGAACATAAAAAGCATTGAAATTCAAGGTAAATGATCCCCAAATAACCAGGAAAAGAAAGGGGCGAAAAGCAAAAGCTGTTCTAAAATCTTGAAACCCACAAAAAAGCTGCAAAACCCAGATGTATAAACGCATAAAATAATTGAAAAGACCTAAAAAAGGCAACATAAAAAGTTGGAATTGAGCGACCCAGGTGGATCTTTTGGCAGAATAAGAAGAGCATACAGTAGGAAATTTGTTGCTGGTGTAGCAAATAAGCATACAGGTCTTGCCCACAGCCCCATCTCCTACTGTGACACACTTGATGAACCTTGAAGCGCTTGAAGACATTGAAATGAAAATCGTAGCCAACAAGAAATGCTGTGAGAGCTAAAAATAAACCCAGAAGAAAGAAAAAAAAAAAAAAAAGGAGGTGGGTTGTTGTTGAGTTGTTGGGATAAACACAAAGTTTATGGCTTTTTGATTCGGCGGGAGAGAGAATGGCTCATCACATGATTCTCACTCATTTACTCTCTCCTCCATAGCTCTTCTTTTAACTTTTGCTGTTGCTTGCTTTCTTTTTTCTCTTTTGTTAATATGATAAACATAATTATATCATCGTATTGATAATACGTTTCATAATTGGGTTAATGTTTATGAGACAAGACAAAATAAAATTAGCTTTGGTTGTGGGGTCTATTTCAACCATTTTTTTAATGAATTTAAATTAGAAAATTTCGGGAATGAATATTATATTATAATATATATTAAATGTCAATCGTATTTTTTAAAATCCACGTAGATTGATATATTCTATGTGAATAATTTTCCAATTTAAAATTTGTTTTGTTATAGTATTTCTTAAAACACTACAACAAATCTAAGAATAATAATAAAAATAATACCAATTTAGCCTCATGTATTCTTCTAATTTTTTAAACTTGAAATTTAAAAAATGATTATGGGTTGTGCATGTTAAAATTTGATGAGATGAATTAATAATTTAGGGTGGCGTAATCCGCAGCTCAAAAGCTTCTTTCAGATTTTGTCGTTTCTCAACAGCATGTAGGCTTGCGAAACCGGTATATTTTGTTATTTTATATCTAGAGAAAAACTGAAATCGGTCATAATTGACATTTAATTACTTATGTACAACTTAACATCATGTATAAATTTGGATTGAAGGATGTTACATCATCTTAAAATGGACCACAATAAAAATACTTCAAAATGATAACCATTGCATTTATCAAGTAATAAATCGTAGGAAATTTGCAGATTTAATTAGGACCACAGGTCCACAAATATTATAAATTCATTCTCAATGTATATATATATATAAAAAAGAATAGTTAGTAGTGAATTATAACAGTTCATCATTTGAGAATATGGAAAATTTTGCTAAGGGCTTGGAGCTCAACTTAGAGAGCAAACTAGTCAAATTTAATTTATGGACAAATTTAATCAAAATTCAAAATGTCTATGCAGCAAACTAGTTAAATTTTTGCATCTTGTTTTTCTCTCTTCTCTCCTTCGTCCTCTCTTCTTCATTCTCAAAACTCATCATCATTTGCATTCACAAATTCTAAACTTTTGTAAATTATCGATGTGGGTCATTTTAAGTTAATTTGTCTACAAATTTAATTAGTCTGATATGGATGCTCTTATGTCTCAATGGTTTTCTTGAGGTGCGTATTGTCTCAATTCAATTGTTTAGCAATTTCAATACCTCTCAATTCAATTGTTTAGCAATTTCAATACCTAATTTCTTTGAAAACCTAAAATATGACGCATTATAAGCGGCACATTGGGACATCTAAGATTAAATGGTCACATCATCTTCATAATAATTGAACCGTAGCTTAATATAGGAGATATTGAATGTCAATATTACGATTTATTGATATTTTTTCTCATTTTGTTTCTCAACTTTTAAGTGGAATTGAACGAACGGGAAAAATTTCCTTTGTTTTAATTCGAAATTAGTTAGGTCTGTTAATTAATGCCTTTGATTTGAATCATTTGTTTTCTTTGGAGACAATATATATGCATTTTGGTTTTTGTTTTTTTTTTTTTTTCTGGTGGAAACAGCATATTGTAGTTGAGGCTGGGACAAAACTTGAAGAATGGGACAAAGGGAAAAAAAAGAGAAAGGTAGGATTAGGCAGGCTCTTAGGTCGGTTTCGAATTATTGCAAAAGTTTAAAAGGGTTTTGGTTGGTCGGAGGGTGAAGTAAAGATTCAGCAAACATAATAGTAAAGGTGGATTTGATATTTAGGTGCGATTAGTGAACACAAATTACACATACTTAATTCTACCGTTCTAAATGGTCTTGTTCATGTTATGATTTTTTTCGTTTAATTTTTTTGAATATCTAAATTGGATTAAAATTATGAATCTCATTTTAAAATTATTATTGAGACTCATTTGAAAAAGAAAAAAAAAACATAATGACAACGAGTTGATATTGTCTGCCTTGGGGCTAGTTTGATTCATCATTGAGTTTTGTAAAGATATTATGAAGTTCAACCACCATTGAGCACAATTTGCTAAACAAGTGTGGTTTGGTAGTTAGCTTTAGTACTTTTCTTATATTTTACATGGAATTTGATTCGGATTTACGACTTATATTTTCGATTTATTTGAATATTGAAGAATAAAATCTTTTAGTAAACTAGAGTGATTTAGATTTATTGACTTGTATTCTCGACTTTAAGTTACAACTTAGTAATGAAGACTTGGACCCTCAAATTGAACGAGTTTTTATTGATATTGTGAAGGGATATTATGTATTTTGAGTATCCATTTCGTTTTTTACGAATGTCAAACCTAAAATTATTGCTAGACAATATCGAATAATATCACTGCGACTTAACTACTAGTGGCCAAGTTGTATGAGTTATTATTTATTTTTTTAAATAATACAACGAACTAACGATATTGGGGGAGTAGATTTATACGCTTTGATTATAAAGCTTATTAATTACAAAGTTAGAATGTGATAAGGCCCTAGATATTGGATAGGAATGCATTAAATTAAAATCATTTCTCAAATTATGTTCTCTTTGGAAGGAAAGAACTCAGACCCTTGTGAAAGGCCCAATATTTATGGGCTGCAGGTTGGCTTTATTGGGCATTATGTTGACCACCCTCGTAAAATATGACGTTGTTTAGGACCCTAACCATATTCCAATCTTGAGTACCTCTTATATTTTAGATCTTACACAAACACTCCTTTAGGTTTCAAAAATATTATACATAACTCATAAATATGAAAAATATTTAATTAAATGTAATATAAACTATGTAAATACTAAAATGCCCTTATGATTTTTTAGATGCATTATTGTTCCAATTCTGAAAAATATTACAGATAATTTTGTCAAAATTTCAATTGTGTAAATAACTCCATCCATTATGCACCTAATATCAAACTTCAAAAGTGCTCATTAAAAAAAAATCAAAAGTGAATTTGAGATACAAATCACATTGTCAAGAACTCGAGTGCATGATAAATACCCTTAGTTAGAGGTGATAATAAATTCATCAAAACCAAAAATTGATTCCTTAAAATTATTATTGGTATTCCAATTTGAATTTAATCGGATAAAATCCAAATTATTTTTGTAACGACCCGTCCCAAATTCCAGGATTAGATTAGTGATTAATCACGATTAGTGAGACTAATCGGTGATTAGTTAGGCGAAATCGGACAAACGATGCAAAATGACCGTTTTGCCCCTCGTCGTGGCAAAACGTTGACTTTTCATTCGGGCGGTCAAATGGACTTTGACCGATGACCGTGACGTAGTTTAGGACATCACGATTTCATAGACAGGTGGCACGTTCAATTCCGACATTCGAGTAAGAAGTTGTGACGTTCAGAAGCTTAAGGGCATTTTGGTAATTATGGTTAAAAGGGGCAAATAGTTTAATTTTGGACTGGGATGTCCGATGGCCGAGGGCTGATAACCGTTACATAGATCGGGACGATACGAATACGTAGACAGGTGGCACGTCGAATTTGGACGTTCGATGGCGAAGTTATGGTTCAAGGAAGTTTCGGGGAACTATTACGCGAATTACGAAACGATTGCGTTTTGGAGTTTAGTGGGGCTCAAATATTTTATGGAGGCCCAATGGATGAGTGACACTTGTCACCCATCGACAGGCCCCCCAAATTGTATTCATGCATCGACCATTCCATTTTCTTCATTTAAAACACAAACCCACCCGATCTCATCCTCTGTGCAACCCAAACCCATCCAATCCAAACCTTCACCCACGACCATCTGAGGAACCAGGAGAGTGAGAGGAGGATTGAGGATGATGGTGGCCGGCCAAGATGGAGCCACCGTGCACGACTGAGACCCAAACCCGAAGGTATGGCTCGGTTTTGGGTTTTGAATCCAAAATTATGTTTTTGTTGTTATGGTTAGTTTTGGTTGATTAGGACTTGATTAGAGGACTGCTAGGATGTTGTTGGAAAGGTTTTGAGGGTGGTTGGATGGCTGAGGAGCCGTGGGAGGAAGTTGGGAAAACTGAACCGTTTGGTTCAAAATCAAACCATGGGTTTTAGGTGTTTTTGATTAGGTTTAGGGATTGTAATGGATAGGAAATGAGGAAATAGGAAGAAAGGAATAAAAAAGGAAGAGATTGGATGAAAAATGGGGGGTCTAGAGTAGTGAACCGGTCACGCTGGTCCAACTGGACAGGCCAAACCAAGTGAACCGGCCGACGAGAGGTTGATGGTGCAGGAATAGTGCCCGGTGCGTGGGCTCACGCGCAGGGACTTTCTAGGGCGCGTAGGGGCGCGTGCCTCACCTTTTGGAGAAGTCTTCAACATGTGAAATCTTCTATTCGATGTAAGGAACATTTTGGGACTGGTTTCGTGTCGATCGGACACCAACTCGATAATATTCGGGGCATCGGAAGGTTTCGGATCGGGATTAAAAATAGGTAAAAATTCCAGAAAATTCCGGGGCTTTAGTGGGAGGTTAATTAAGTAGTTAGTAACCTTCTATTATGATTTGGACATGTTTGGGAGTCCCGGTGACGGTGATTGGCTCGGGAGAGCCGTATGGCAAGCAAATCGAGGCGGTAGCTCTGACAGTCTGTGAGTGGACCTTGGTTTTCTAAATTGGTGCATGCATAAATGTTTATTATATGTTTTATTACATGTTTGATGATACCATGGGTGCATTTGTATGTGGTTACGTATAAGCACGTATTTCGAGGGTTCGGCCTTATACGGTGCTTATACGGGTCTATATTTCTTTAATGGTCTAAATGATTTGGAATTGAATTTCAAAAGGATAAACTCAGGTATGAGACCCATTTGGTTTGGTCTCGGGGCATATGACGCTATGGATGACCTTCGGGTCTAAATCGTGGTCACGGCGAGTGCTAGGTGCACGGCGACGGACGATACGACACTCGCCTCCGGATTAGGATGTGTTCCTTCCGAAGAGGTCACGATGCACGATTCGTGGTCGGGCAGCCTGGGGAGGCTCGACTTCGAAGTGCTGACGGTTCCGGATAGCGATCAGTGATGAGTGCACCATGATCTTGTGGTGGTCGCGTTAGTTGATTTGTTCACGGCGACATACCAGGATTGAGGGCGGTCCTGGATGGATGGTTGCACACATCACTATGATCGGAGTCGTGACTAACCCTGAGATATCGGGCAGGATGCCCAGCTGATGTCATATGTTCGAGCACGAGACCCAGTTTGTTTATGGTTATAATTTCGGGTCAGGGACCCTTGATGGATTTCCAAGTTCATGGAGGTTTATGGGAACCGGCATGAACCCTGGAAAGGTTATTGTGGATGTTATGGATCATGGCGGTTCAGGGAACCAGGCATGAACTCTTAAATGGATGTTATGGATCATGACGGTTCAGGGGAATCGGGCATGAATGTTATGTTATGTATATATATGTTCATATACCTTCCTTTACTTCTATTATCTCCTCCAGGGAGGGTCGTTGGCCTGGGTGGACCCCGGATGTCAGGACCCGACCCTCCTCTATTAGGTCCCGACTCATCTAGCACCATATTGTCCTCTTTGGGCCACAACAATACTCAACGGCAAGCCTGCGCCCTCAAGGTTTTGTTTTCGGGAGCTCACGGTGCAACTTCCCAGGAGGTCACCCATCATGGAATTGCACCAGCCTCAACTCGCTTAACTTTGAGGTTCCAATCCCCCCCAAAGCCACTGAGCTCTCAAAATGCCTCATCTAAATCAGAGTGGCGCAGCAGCACGCTCTATCTAGCATGATATTGTCCACAGATCGGCACGCCATTGGGAATCTCCTTCCAATGCGCCTGCTGGGTTTTGTTCCCGTGACCTCGTGGTAGAGTAATACTCGAAGGCAAGCCTCTAACCAACGCGACCACTGAAGGCCTCATGCTAGATAGGTGTGTACCTACACCTTTAAGGCACACCGATATTCCCTTCCCAGACCATTCCCCCTCGCAGGAATGTGGGACTGTTCACCGTTCCCTCCAGGACACGGGTCTTACAATCCACCCCCTTAGGGCCCAGCGTCTTCGCTGGCACACTTCCCTGTTGGGGTTTGGCTCTGATACCATTCTGTCAGGACCCGACCCTCCTCTGTCAGGTCTCGACTAATCTAGCACGATATTGTCCTCTTTGGGCCACAACAATACTCAACCGAAAGCCTGCGCCCTCAAGGTTTTGTTTTCCGGAGCTCACGGTGCAACTTCCCAGGGGGTCACCCATCATGGAATTGCACCAGCCTCAACTCGCTTAACTTTGGGGTTCCAATCCCCCCCAAAGCCACTGAGCTCTCAAAAGGTCTCATCTAAATCAGAGTGGCGCAGCGGCACGCTCTATCTAGCATGATATTGTCCACAGATCGGCACGCCATTGGGAATCTCCCTCCAATGCGCCTGCTGGGTTTTGTTCCCGTGACCTCATGGTAGAGCAATACTCGAAGGCAAGCCTCTAACCAACGCGACCACGGAAGGCCTCATGCTAGATAGGTGTGTGCCTACACCTTTAAGGCACACCACCATTCCCTTCCTAGACCATTCCCCCTCGCAGAAATGTGAGATTGTTCACCGTTCTCTCCAGGACAGGGGTCTTACACCGGAGTAGTCACGGAGCACCGACTGAGTGGAGTCACCCCCCAGTTAGGTTCCTTACTCTCAGGAAGGCTATGATTACTATAACCTCGGGTAGGATCATTGGTCTGCGAACATTGACCTTGACTTTGAGAATACTCAGATTGAGACCCGGGTAGCACGCGCGTATCTTTGGAAACCGTGACAGGATTGGTTTTGTGAATTATATGTATATATGATATATGGTTATGGAACATGATATGTGATATGTGGTGTGCACAAGATTTGAGCGGTGGCTCGTGTACTTGGTTTCAGTATGGTTATGGTTTTGGGCTGAGTCCCTTGTTGGTTTCCTTATGATTTGGGCAGTGGCCTGTATGGTCATTTTTTTTTATGGTTTTGGGCTTAGTTCCCACATATGGTTTCTTTGGTTAAACGGTTTTTGAATGCATGCATGCTTTTTAGTGAAGGGTACAAATGTCTTTATGGAAATGTTTTTATAAACTGCTTCTTTTGTCCACTCACAGCTTTTAATGTTTTGACTGCCCTTCAGGTTGACATCGGATGTGGACTGTAGTAGAGACCGAGATATCACATACCTCCTCCGGATTCTGGCGTACTCTGCTGGCCCGAGAGGGCTAAGGACGGAATTATCCATTTTCTGACACTTCGTGTCAGACGGGAGCAGGGTCATCCCGCTTTAATCCCGGGGGGATTGGGACGGGTCCTGTCAATTTTTATTAATAATAGTTTGATTTTAGATTTTAATTCACTCCAAATCAAACAGTTAAGGTTCATATTTATTTATATTATTTATTAGTCAATAACTTTCACCATCATACATCCACCTCAATTAATTCTTACAATTTTGTATTATTTTCGAATTTAAATTATTTGTAAACATAACCCGTAATATTTGAGGTTTAAAATATTGAAAATTTTAATTTATTGATGTGTCGAGTGAAATCTTGATATGAGTATATGGAATCACGAAGAGAATGGTGGAATTTTGGAAAAAATATGTTTTGAACGAGTCTTTTTAGTGAACAAAGTACATGGAATTTTTATGCCCAATTAAACTATCCAAACCGACCCAAAACCAAACCATTAATAATAGTTTGATTTAAAACGTGTTTCAATTCTTTTTTTCTTTTTAAATTTAAATTGTATCAAACTATTTAAATTTTAATAGTTTGGACTTTGGATTTAGATTTGAGTGACATTTGCATCGAACCAAACCGTACCTAGGCACATCCTTAATCACTCAAGTCTCTTCTAATTTTATGTGAAGTTTAATTTGATTCCAAACTTAATTTTTAAAGCGAAATTTGGATTTAATGTAACGACCCGTTCCTAGTATCGGGATTTAATATTATTTAATTATGATTTAGAATGACTAATTTGGGATTAGTTGAGTGATTTCGGACGAATTGTGCAAAATGACCGTTTTGCCCCTAGGCGTGGGCAAAACGTTGACTTTTAATTCGGACGGTCAAATGGACTTTGACCAATGACCGTGACGTAGTTTGGGACGTCACGAGTTCATAGACAGGTGGCACGTTCGATTCCGACATTCGTGGTGAAAGTTATGACGCACGGAAATTCAGGGGTATTTTCGTAATTTGGACGAAATAGGGTAAAATGTTGAATTTTCGATCGGGAGGTCCGATGGCCGAGGGCCAAGGACCGTTAGGAAGGTCTCGATGCCCTGAGTTCGTAGACAGGCGGCACGCATCAATCAGAGTCCGAATGACCGAGTTACGGGTCTGGATGCGTGAGGGGCATTTTGGTAATTTTCTGCACAGGGGCAGAATTGTAATTTCACAGGGGCACTGTTTGATCGAACAACCGTGAAATGGGAAGTTTTGTGCGATCTGTTCCATGGATTGTTTAACATTTAGAACTGATTTTGGGGCAGCTTTGAGGTGTGGTTGCACATGTGTTGAGCTGCCTATTGATTGCACAACATGGACACTGATTTTCTATTGGTTTCGGGTCAGTGCAGGGGACTTTACACAGAGGATTTGTAACACCCCGGAAATTCGAGGATTCTCATTTTGTAATTTAATGTGTGATTTGACGATTTTACCCTTGTGAATGGTATGGTCAAATTATTGACTTTTTGATTGATGAACTAAATGGACTTTGACCTATGACCGTGACGTAGTTCGGGATGTCACGAGTTCATAGACAGGTGGCACGACCGATTCGGACGATCAGGGTGAAAGTTATGGCTATCGGAAGTTCAGGGGCATTACCGTAATTTGGACTCTCGGGGGAAAATGTTGACTTTTCTTTTGACAACTAATTTTCAGTTGACTCAAGGACCGTTGGGTAGGCCTCAACGTCCTGAGTCCGTAGACAGGCGGCACGCTGAAATCGGACTTCGTACGAGGAAGTTATGGTCAGAAACGTGAATTCGGGAAGTTCGTGTCTCGGTTTTCGTGTCGAATATTATATTCAGAAATTCTGATTGAAGGACACCTGGGGAGTGACAAGTGTCACTCACCCATTGGCTAGATTGGATCAGATCCACTATTGGATTAATTAACATTTGAACCAGCTTTAAATTTCAGCCTTTGGATTGAAAACCCCAGATCAGATCTCAGCCCTTGATCTAATCTGGAGATTCAATCTGAGCCGTCCATTTCCTTCCCTCCATTTCTTTATATTTCCCACCCGCAGGGCACATTCTGCCATTTCGATCCAACCTTTCCAGCAAACCATCCACTCTCTGTGTCTGTGTATTGGAGACTTGCCGGCGAGGCTGAACGGTGGCAGTGAGCACGGCGGAGGACGGCGGCGTGGGGGGAAAACCGGAAAACCCGAAACGGTTTCTAAAACTCAGATTTTGGTAACTCGAATTCCCACGTTTAGTTTTGTTTCCTATTAATCCTAATCGACTCTAGGGACTTATAGGAACCTTCTGGGCTTGAGTTCACGACCGGAGGTAGCCTGAACGGAGTGCAAACGGCGACGGGAACCCGGGTCTGTTCATCGAGGTAAGTCTTTGTTTCAGCCCTTGTTTATTGATTTTAATTAGCTAGAACTATTCCTGGGTATAAGACGAACATCTAGGAACAAACCAGAGTGAAAATGGTTGGGTGTAGAAGAATTGGTGACCGGGTCGTGATCGCGGGTCTGTTCGACCCAAGTTGCAGAGATACGGGTCAACCCGTCTGAGGACAGAGGTGATGACGTGGCACCCTGTCAGACTGTCAGGTGACGTGGACCAACCGTGAGCCGACACGTGTCACATGTCAGTGCACAGTCAGCACTGACATGTCAGTGACGTGGACCAGTCAGGGACTGCCACGTGTCACTGACATGTCAGTGACGTGGACCAGTGCCGTGCTGACACGTGGCACATGTCAGATCTGACACGTGGTCTGACAGATCAGTGAGGTGGACTAATTGGATGTTGACACGTGGCACCTGTCAGAGTCTGACACGTCAGACCTGACAGCTGTCAGATGACGTCAGCAGCGACGTCATGCTGACGTCAACAGTGACGTCAGCGATGACGTCAGCAGGAACTGTTCCTGCGTTGACCGCCACGTTGACCGGCGCGTGGGGGCGCGTGTGAACAGTGTTTCTGGTGGGACCACCACCATTCTTTAGGTTTCGACGATCCGGATCCAATGGCGGTGGTTTCGGGTCGATCGGAGATCATTAAGTTGGTCAAAATAAGGTTTATTGCCTTGGGAAGCGCGTTCGGGCGGCTTTTCCGGGTCGGTTTCGACCTAGGCTTTCATGGTTGAATGTTGGGGGTTTAATTTGACCGTTACGAATACTTGGATTTGACAGGGATTGTACATTTGTACCAGGACGAGGGTATACGTTCGGTTTCTAGCAGGATTGTACTGTGAGTGGGCCATTTTCTTAAACTCTTGTGTGCATAAATGTTTTCTGGTTTTATTATACTTATTCACATGCTAAAACAATGATGGTTTTGATGATATGGAAAAATATGGTTATGGCACGTTTCACGGTATTTGGGCTTGAGACCCGTTTGATGAAACTTAATGATTGATTCGGTATATATATATGTTTGCATGTGGAAATCAATAAAATGTATTTGTTACTGCACTGTATAGATCCTTCCATATTATATTGTCTCCTCCGGATGAGGTACCCCGGAGAGGTCACGGACGTCTAGTACGTCCAGCGTCTATGACGCTAAGCATCGGGGATGCTGTACCCGAACGGGGTTCGGGGATTGAACTCGGAATTGAGACCCGAGTGGCACGCGTAGCCTTGTGATTGTGACCTATTGGACGTCAGGGACGTCAGACATCAGGGATGTCGGGATTGGAGTGTATAGTGCAGCAACTAAAATTATGGTTATGGTTTTGCTATATGCCTTATGGTTCATATTCTATGGTTTATGATTTTGGAATTATGGTGCACGCATATTTGGAAAACGGAGGGGTAAATTATATGTTTTACTTATCAAACGATTTCATAAACTTGTGTTTCGGTCCACTCACCCTTACTGTTTGATAACCCCTCCAGGTCGGGAAACTGAGGTAGAGGAGGAGCCAGAGGCTGAGGCATAGATCTACTTCTGCGTACCTGAACCCCTGCTGGGCGGTGTACCCGCAGGATTACTTTAGAGTCGTGCTCGCAAATTTGTAATTTTGGATTATATCCCTTGTCTGACATTCGTTTAATTCGGATTTTATGTATGACTTTAATTTGGTTATTTATGCTTTTAAATGTTTTGAGGTTAAAATTGGTATGAATTATTGGGTGTCAGACGGGAGCAGGGCACGTCCCCTTGTGGTCCCTGTGGGATCGGGGCGGGTCCTGTCAGGATTGAGGGATGATTTGGAGTGATTTTAATGACTGATTTGGATTGAAAGAATTGAGAGTAAGTCGTGAGGGTTACTCTGAGATTGAGAAAGGAAGGAAATGAGTGAAAATGGTGAAGGAATGTTCAAAAACCAGAAACTGGTTTTTGAAGAGTTCAAAATCGAATTTCGGTTTTTAGGCCAGCCCAAGGCTAATGGAGGTCCGAAATGGCTTTCTGGAAACTTTCTTGGTCGATTCAAATCAATTGGGGCAAGTTTTGAAGCTCCTAGAGCCGTGGACGGACGAGGTGGACGGCCGGAATATCCAAGCTTGAGTCGTGGTGATTGAGGTAACTTCATATCCAATTAATCATGCGAATTAGTTCGTATTAATCCTAATGAACTTACTGGAATGTTAATTTGACAATGGTTGAGGAATTGTGGAGTTACGGTGATCGACCTGTTTTGGTGATCACGGGTTGATGGCACGATTAAGGGATGGTTGGTGTTGATCATTGACACAGAACTGAAATTGATTGGTGAATGATTGTTTTAGGATAAAAAACGGAAGGAATCGAGCATGAATTGATGGTTATCTGATCGGGTTAGATCGCGGGTAATCAGACCCGTTTACCAGTCATACGGGTGAGGACGATGACTGTAGCAGTCACTGTAGCAGGCACGTGGCTTTCACGCGCAGCCACTCACGGCGGCGCGTGACGGCGCGTGGGCACGAATCTCGAGGTGAGGTCAACATGACTTTTGTCCTATGCAATGTAACGAACATTTTAGCGTTGGTTTCGTGCCAATCGGACCCCGTTTCGATATTGTTCGGGATGTCCGAAGGTTTTAAATCCAGTTTTAAAATAGTTAAAAATTTGAAAAAATTACAGGACTTTAATAGGATGTTAATGAAGAGGTTAGTGACCCTCTAATGTGATTTGGACAGGATTGGGAGTCCCGGTGATAGTGGTGTGGCCCGGGAAGGCCTATGGTACGCGTATCGAGGCGCTCGGTTAAACGGTCTGTGAGTGGACATTGGTTTTATAAATTCAATGCATGCATAACTGTTTCATGATTGTTATAATTGCTTTTATATGCTTTGATTTGGATATCGGTGAATTTATGTGATTTCACACATTTCGAGGCGATTTACGGGTTGCGCGTAAATCGAGGTTTTCTGGATTTGCACTGATTTCCATAATTATGGTTCGGATATGATTTTATGAAACAGTTACGGATTTGATAAAGTAAATTCGGGCCAGGGGCCCAGTTGATTTAAGAAATCGGGGCATGGGCCCAGTTGACTTATGAAATTGGGTCAGGGGCCCAGTTGATTTATGTATGTGATTTCGGGCAGGGGACCCTAAAATAGAATTGAATAAATGATTTCGGATTTGATAATCAACTATTTGGACTTATGACGGTTTTATGGAAATTCGGGGCAGGGCCCTTGTGATATTTTGGAAATGAATAATAAAATGTGTTCCATAAAACCATCTCGATATGAGGATATATATATTGGTCTCCTCCAAGTGTCGAGGACACTGGAGAAGTCACGGTGCATTGCCTGCGAGGGTTCGTTGTACGGAGCTACCAGACCGTATAGTGATCCAGGAGCAGGATTGCTATGATTAGACATCAAGGACGTCAGACATCGGGGATGTCAGAGATATGGACCCGGTGAGACCCCGGGCAGCACGCGTTGCTTAATACCGTGAGATATGACGTCGGGGACGTCAAGCGTCAGGGACGCTAGGCATCGGGGATGCCGGAGATGGAAAAATAATAAATGAATATTACTGGATTTATGAAATAACTCTTGGATTTACTTTTGGGATTTGAAACTATGCTTTGGTTTCCGGGCTAAGGCCCTAATGGTTATTTCTAAATAAATTTGTGATTATTGGCTTTTGGTGCATGCATATGTTTTTACTGAGGGGCATAAATGTCTTTATAAATGTTTTAAACAGACTTGTTTATTTTCGTCCACTCACAGCTTTTGGTTTTTAATGCCCTTCAGGTTGTTCACGGATGCGACTGCAGTAGAGACTGGGACATCGCACACCTCCTCCATCGATCCTTGTGCATTCTGGAAGCCCGTTTGGGCAGTGGCAACAGGTTATCCTTTGTCTGACACCTCTGCTCAGACGGGAGCACGACACATTCCACGGTAATCCCCGGGGGATTGGGATGGGTCGTGTCAAGTGGTATCAGAGCAGGTTTTGCTCTTTTGTGTGCGAAGGTTAAGGGTGTGATGTCTCTTTGGGCTGCAGTTCCGTTGTCAACCTGATAGATAGTTTTGGGTTTGAGTAGTGGATAGAGTGTGTTTGGCCGATACGCCGTGCGTTAACGTGATTCGACCCAAGTGGGGTTGTTTGTGATTAACTGGTAATGTGGGACCGTCGGTTCGGTCATGTGATGATGGATTGTTGTGCTACTGGGCACAGCCGGGTTCAGGGAACCCCATTTGGATAATGATATGGAAATGCGAAACTCAGTTGAGTAATGGTCTAAAATGTGGACCCTGGTGGTGATGGCTAGGGTAAGAGATGTTGGTGCATCGGAGTTAGCCGATGACCTTCGTGGTGTAACCCACGATGGAACCCACGTTGAGTTGATGATTGGATAGGAATTGACGTCTATACGATGTCAGGACCGCGGGGTCGGTCAGGTTGTGGATTTTACTGCTGAAGGCAGTTGGGTTCGGTGGAACCCTTGGGTGTGATTTTGGAACCCTAATTTATAATTGATGGACAGGAAAGTGAACTTTAAATGGGAACTTGTGCTGCGATGAGCGGCGAAGGTCGTGGATGACCATGTGGATGACTCTAGTGAGTCTAGTCAGGATTATGGGATTCGATCCACGGGTACGATTATGGGATAAAATATGGAATTTCGTGTTGGATCGAATAATAGTGTGAGGTGTGAATACGGATCTTGACAGCGATGACTATTGGTCGACAGTTGTGTCGAGATGACTGGTTATCGAGGGTATTTAGTATGATTTTAATACTTGAGGATCAAGGAACGTTCAGGGAACGTTCATTATCCTGATGTGCGGATGGTCAAATTGGGTGTACCCATAGTCGTGGGGTACGAGTGGTGATACGGGATCGTCGTTTGGTATGAACGGAGATCCAGGGTATCAACTTTGCACACAGTGTGCTAGTGTGGATGTTCGTGTGCTAGTGTGGATGTATGGATGCCTGTGTGTTGAGGCAAGTGTCGGTGATACTAGCGCAGGTGCTGGTGTCAGTGATTGTGATGACGATGAGCTACGACTTGGGATGTGACTCTGTCATGATGGACATATGATCGATATCTGCGACTCAGTGGCGGTTGAGTCTTGGACTGGATGGGATCCAGAGGAGGTTGTGACTTGTTGGGATAAGTCCCAACAGTTATGGGATGACAAGTGATGAATGGATAAAAAGGCATGATTGAGACTTGAGGAATCTAGGGATGATGTTCCCTATGTCATGAGAATTAGTGGACTTGGGGAGTTGTTGTCAACTCCAAGATTGGTACGGTTGGGTATTGTTGATATCCCCAGAAGTACAAGGATTTGGTGACTGTGGGATAGATGTGGGATTTGGTGACTGTGAATCACGTGGAACCTGAGGATTGAACCTGTAAAGTTTGAGATGTGAGACGAAGGTAGTAAGGTATGCACATCCAGGAAGAGTTGAGAAATTCCCATTCGGAATCGGGGTGCGTGCATAAATGATTATTAACGGACGTGAGGTCCGAGTAATGGATTGATTTTGGACACGTGGTTGTCCAAGTGAGTTGAGGATGTGGGAAGTCTAGTGGTTGGACATGACACCTCATTGGGAGCATGTCTATTCCCAACAGGATTGGAATCTTAGCTTCGATGAGAGTTGTGATTGTGGAGACGAGAGGAGTGCTCGTTTTCGCATCCGTGGTCGGTATGCTGAAGTCATTGGGGGTGACTTCTTATTTCCTGCTATGGCAGATGATGATTGTTGTTACCAGTACGTTGAGCGTGTATTGGTAGGCGGACCCATGTTTGGCCTTGGGTCATTGGACACAAGAAGTTGTGTATGATTCTGGAGTTGGTTGTGAAAATCGAGGTCGTCTTTTCCACCAAGGGGAAATTTAGCGAAGGATTCAAGAGGGTGTAAGACCCTACGATCAGTTTCAGATGGATTGTTAGCTACGTAAGCATGTGTGGATCCTAGGTGGATTTGAATTGTGATGTTGTGAACTTTGGGCATGGTGACGATCTAGGATCGTGATGTTACTTGTCGGATGACGTAGTGATGGATCTGGATCGTGATCTTGATGATCCAGATAGGTGGAGAGTTTATCACTCTTACCTTGGTTTATGTGAGTCGTAATGACGGGACTGAACTTCTTTTCGGAGTGGAGTCCATATGGTTGTTACTCAGGTGAGTAGGTTTCCGAAGTGGTTGGATTTTTGTCAACCTTAGACATGTGGATATTAGGATTGGTTTCCCTATGAAGTCAATCGAGTGTTTTGGGCAGGTAACCGATAGGTTCGGTTTTGGTACGTCTCGGTAAACGTGAACGAGATTTTGGGTTTTGGAACCAAATTTCTGGGTGACGATTCAGGATTCGATTTCGAAGCTCGAAAGTGGATTACCGGATTTGGGTGCGGAATGATTATTCCCATGCTAGCTTACGGAATAATGATTTCGGATTCGGATTTGGAAATGGATATTGGGTCGGAGTTTTGATATGTCTGGTATAGTATCTGACAGATGGACTCTAGAGTAATTAGAACGTGTGTGGCCACAACCTTGGTGGTTGTAGGCGGATTGATGGGTAGATGTACGTACAGGGTACGTTATACGAGGATTGATACTGGTTAGGCTGAGTGGTGCCTAATGGCGGTACATGGGAGGTACCAGTGGTGTGTGATTAAACGTGATGGTAATTGGCTTGGTTTCGATTTCATTTGTTTGGTTGTGTTTGTGGACTGGACATTGGATACTGTGCACTGAGCAGTGTGATTTTGTCGGGTTCAGTGATTGTATGAGCAGGCGCTCTCAGCCGTGGATGGCTAGTGGAACCCTAGTATTGAGATGTGTGATCACTGCTGGGCTGGCATTCAATGTGTTCCAGTTACACCACTTGATTGAGTAAGTTGACGGTATATGTACACTCAGGATGAGTAAATTGGTGGTCAGTGAAACCACGAGTAGCCTTGCGTGATGTTATCACGCCGCGATTTTTCCCAGCGTTATGGTTCGCTGACGGAGTCGGCGGTTATGGACATTGAGATTAATATATGTCGCAGGTTTGGGCTTGCCCTGCGAATTGAGATCATGTGGTTGATCTTACGCTACATTGAGGGTGATGTAGTACGAGGTGTTGGCATTGATTAGTCGATGGTTGGAGCTTTACTAGGGTCGTAAAAGCTTAGTGGTGACAGTTTGACTGTTGGTGTCAGCATGGACTGACAGGTGTGTTTTGGTGACTCCCAGGTGGGAGCAGACGTCGGATATATTGATGATTGAAAGGAACCGTCTAGCTGGAGGAGTCGGCTTAACGGAGAAATGGTTAAGCAAATTTTTATCAAGGATCAGGTGATCAAATCCACTCGAGGTGGTCGAGTGTTGTTGTTATGACGTAAGACCGTGATGGGACGTCCGGGTTCAGACGAGCTTTGTGTTGGTTAATGGGTGTACAAGTGTACACAGATGTGAGATCGAAATGTTTTCCACGAGGTGGATGTGGAGTAAGGATATTTGGTAATTTCGAGGACGAAATTATTTAAGGAGGGAAGGTTGTAACGACCCGTCCCGAGTATCGGGATTTAATATTATTTAATTATGATTTAGAATGACTAATCTGGGATTAGTTGAGTGATTTCGGACGAATTGTGCAAAATGACCGTTTTGCCCCTAGGCGTGGACAAAACGTTGACTTTTAATTCGGACGGTCAAATGGACTTTGACCAATGACCGTGACGTAGTTTGGGACGTCACGAGTTCATAGACGGGTGGCACGTTCGATTCCGACATTCGTGGTGAAAGTTATGACGTATGGAAATTCAGGGGTATTTTCGTAATTTGGACGAAATAGGGGAAAATGTTGAATTTTCGATCGGGAGGTCCGATGGCCGAGGGCCAAGAACCATTAGGAAGGTCTCGATGCCCTGAGTCCGTAGACAGGCGGCACGCATCAATTAGAGTCTGAATGACCGAGTTACGGGTCTGGATGCGTGAGGGGCATTTTGGTAATTTTCTGCACAGGGGCAGAATTGTAATTTCACAGGGGCACTGTTTGATCGAACAACCGTGAAATGGGAAGTTTTGTGCGATCTGTTCCATGGATTGTTTAACATTTAGAACTGATTTTGGGGCAGCTTTGAGGTGTGGTTGCACATGTGTTGAGCTGGCTATTGATTGCACAACATGGACACTGATTTTATATTGGTTTCGGGTCAGTGCAGGGGACTTTACACAGAGGATTGAGGGATGCTTTGGAATGCTTTTAATGACTGATTTGGATTGAAAGAATTGAGAGTAAGTCGTGAGGGTTACTCTGAGATTGAGAAAGGAAGGAAATAAGTGAAAATGGTGAAGGAATGTTCAAAAACCAGAAACTGGTTTTTGAAGAGTTCAAAATCGAATTTCGGTTTTTAGGCCAGCCCAAGGCTAATGGAGGTCCGAAATGGCTTTCTGGAAACTTTCTTGGTCGATTCAAATCAATTGGGGCAAGTTTTGAAGCTCCTAGAGCCGTGGACGGACGAGGTGGACGGCTGGAATATCCAAGCTTGAGTCGTGGTGATTGAGGTAACTTCATGTCCAATTAATCATGCGAATTAGTTCGTATTAATCCTAATGAGCTTACTGGAATGTTAATTTGACAATGGTTGAGGAATTGTGGAGTTACGGTGATCGACCTGTTTTGGTGATCACGGGTTGATGGCACGATTAAGGGATGGTTGGTGTTGATCATTGACACAAAACTGAAATTGATTGGTGAATGATTGTTTTAGGATAAAAAACGGAAAGAATCGAGCATGAATTGATGGTTATCTGATCGGGTTAGATCGCGGGTAATCAGACCCGTTTACCAGTCATACGGGTGAGGACGATGACTGTAGCAGTCACTGTAGCAGGCGCGTGGCTTTCACGCGCAGCCACTCACGGCGGCGCGTGACGGCGCGTGGGCACGAATCTCGAGGTGAGGTCAACATGACTTTTGTCCTATGCAATGTAACGAACATTTTAGCGTTGGTTTCGTGCCAATCGGACCCCGTTTCGATATTGTTCGGGATGTCCGAAGGTTTTAAATCCAGTTTTAAAATAGTTAAAAATTCGAGAAAATTACAGGACTTTAATAGGATGTTAATGAAGAGGTTAGTGACCCTCTAATGTGATTTGGACAGGATTGGGAGTCCCGGTGATAGTGGTGTGGCCCGGGGAGGCCTATGGTACGCGTATCGAGGCGCTCGGTTAAACGGTCTGTGAGTGGACATTGGTTTTATAAATTCAATGCATGCATAACTGTTTCATGATTGTTATAATTGCTTTTATATGCTTTGATTTGGATATCGGTGAATTTATGTGATTTCACGCATTTCGAGGCGATTTACGGGTTGCGCGTAAATCGAGGTTTTCCGGATTTGCACTGATTTCCATAATTGTGGTTCGGATATGATTTTATGAAACAGTTACGGATTTGATAAAGTAAATTCGGGCCAGGGGCCCAGTTGATTTAAGAAATCGGGGCAGGGGCCCAGTTGACTTATGAAATTGGGTCAGGGGCCGAGTTGATTTATGTATGTGATTTCGGGCAGGGGACCCTAAAATAGAATTGAATAAATGATTTCGGATTTGATAATCAACTATTTGGACTTATGACGGTTTTATGGAAATTCGGGGCAGGGCCCTTGTGATATTTTGGAAATGAAAAATAAAATGTGTTCCATAAAACCATTTCTGACAGGACCGCCCCCGAAAGGGGCATCGATTACCCTGCTCGGTCCTGCTCCCGTCTGGCAAGAGGACTGAAAATCCCAAGTTACCCTCAGTACTTGCCAAACCAAGGATAGCCACACGTACTTACTCATGCCTCCGCTCCTCGTACAGCCTCGAACAACGCGCCACGATCTGGAGGGTCAATAAAAACCAAAAGGTGTGAGTGGACAAAAATAATTCAGCTTGTAAAAACAGTTACAAAAGGACGTTTTTACCCTCCGCGTAAAACCAATGCATGCATACAAAAAAACATTTCGCAATCGGTTAACTTTTTCCACATAAGAAAAACTATGTATAAACATAAGGAAAAACTCGTATGAACCTCAAATTCATTTTTCCTTTCTCAACCATCGGGTCTTAGCCCGCAATCATGAACACTGGGCCTCAGCCCAAAACCACGAATCAAAACCAAATGCACAACATGATCCAAAATCATCAACCACATACCGGGCCACTGCCCAACTCAACCGAAACGTCACAAATCATCAATAAACCACAAGTCAATCATTTTGCTGGATATCAAGTGCGCCCGAGTCTTTAAACTCAAAACCATGCGCATAAATAGGCCTTCCCGGGATATCAACGAGTCTTTAAACTCAGAACATAATCAATAGGCCTCGGGGGTATCACAGTAACCGAGTCTTTAAACTCACGAGTCTTTAAACTCATTAAGGGCCCTCCCCCGTCATCAATTAACCGAGTCTTTAAACTCAAAACGTGCTCCAGCAATAGCACCCGGGTCTTTAAACCCAAAACAGTTTTCAACGGGTCTTTAAACCCCAAAGCGTTTATAAATCACAACAACGCGGGATCCATCCCGAAATCACATTTTTCACAACAGGACCCATGGTCCGAATTTCCACATTCATTTTCCCAAATCATACTTCACAAACATAATCAAATTATCATGAAACACGGGGCATGCAAAATCAGACCAAATGACTTTATTAAATCCTTTTTCATTCCCGAATTCGAATTCGCAACAATGATTCCGTAAGCCGGCATCCAGAAGCATCATCCCGAACCCAAACCAAGAATCCGCTTTATTATTTCCGAAAACTGAAATCTCGTAAATCGAGTTACTTTTGTGCCCCGAGCATCAAGCCCGAAATCACCTTTTTCAAATCCATTTTAATTCTTAGAAATCACTTCTTTCTCAAATCTTATTTTCAACACACCAAAACCACAATCATAATCACCAAAATCACGATCCAATCAAAACATACTCAATACCCATTTTTTAAAATCCTCAAAATTACAACTCTCATTTCAATTCCCAGATTCAAACATCAACAGTGATCAAATCACAATAACTCGAAATCTCGTAAAACGTGCAAATCCGGAACGTTCTCGAAAAACGTGTCAAAATCGTAAGTCACACTCGCAAACCATAAACAACCTTCTTAAATCATTTTACACCCATTTCATATAACTTCTTTCATTAAACCATCATTAAGCACACGAGTGACCATAGTCACGAATTACGTGTAATTTCACATGTATAGTAAAAACACGTATAAATACGGGAATCGAATACGTATAAATACGGAAATCAAAATCAATCACAACTTATAATCATAATCATACAATCATAGAAATAATTTATGCATGCATTAAATTTTGAAAGCAACGTCCACTCACACACCATCCTTAAGGCTCGGTTTTGCGCCGCACGCATGCCCGTAATTTCCGATATTTCCAGAAATTCCAAATCCTGTTCGAGAACATACTTTAGTGTCACTAAGGGCTTACATAACAGCATACTAATTTCCCATAATTTTCCGGGAATTAATCGTTAATTAAAAACGTAACATAAATCTTCGGACTCTCGGAATAACATCGAAACGGTGTCCGATAAATTCAATATCAACGTTAAAATGTTCGTTACAATGTGTAGGACAAAAGTCATTTTGAACTCACCTTGAAAATCGGACCCACGCGCCGTCTGTCAGGACCCGTCTCAAATATCGCCACGATACCCGGGACGAACCCTGCTCCCGTCTGACAATCACACCTAAAGTACTAAGAAAACCTCCATACTACAATAAGCATAACTATCAGACAAAGGAGTAAATATATATACAACTGTAAGTCAGAGCATAGTTCTACAAAATGGGCACAAAATCCTACTATGCTAGTCTCGCAACGGAAGAACGTCGTAGGCTCTATGCCTCAATATCTGCCTCAACGTTCACCCCAACGCTATCACCACGACCTGGAGGGAAAATATAAAACCAAAAGTGTGAGTGAACTAGAATAACTAAAAGTTTTAAAATCAGTTTATCACCAAATCAAAATTAAGGAGAAATAATAATAATTGTTCCCTCCGTTTTTAGAACAGGCATGCCCAACTAAGTATTAGAAAAGCATAACATGAAACATCATAAGAAACAGAAACACTATAAAACAGATATAGAAATCATGGTATGTATATCAGAAAACCATTGCATAAACCATGAATCACAGATCATCATTCCTGATCAAACCTACTGGACCTATCCGAGTCTTTAAACTCAACCAGGCCTCAAATATAATTCCGAGTCTTTAAACTCCCGAGTCTTTAAACTCAATAGGCCTACGGGGGTAATATCATAAAAATCTGAGTCTTTAAACTCCCGAGTCTTTAAACTCAATCCGGGCCCGTCCCCCGTCAAATCAGTATCCGGGTCTTGAAACCCAATATCCAGATCCAGCAAATCCAATCCAAATTCAAAGTAAAACACAATTCCAAACCAATCCCAATAGCTTCGTCCCATCCTAAGCAAGCTAACCATGTCCTAACATCGAAGAATCACGGCCCACAACCTCACGACTCTCCTTCGAAAAACTGAGCCCGTGGTCCCTGTTTTGGCCGCCGGCCGCCCAGGTCCTCCCCCGGCACGGCACCACAATCACACGACTTCTGGGACCTCCAGAAGTCTCACCCTGGCCTCCTAACCTCTCGACTCTATGCCCAACTCGACAACTTTTGAATTGAAATTCACAGAAAAACAAAGGAAGGAAACTTACCCTTCGATTTAGTCTCCGCCGTAAGCACCGCCGCGTACCACGGTGCTTGTTGGGTTCCCTGTAACCTCCTGAGCCTCCTATTGGCTTGAATCAATCCACCACACGGCACAACTGCCACCCCTGTCTCACAATCTCCCTGTTTTCCTCAGAACTCCGCTGCACCACCACCGTGTCTCCGGGCACGATTTCCCCACCAAAACACGATCACCAGTACCGCCTTCTCTCTCTGTCACTCTCTCAATCCACTCTTCACTCACCCTTGCACGGAATCGATCGCTGTCTCTCCAATTTCTTCTCCCTGTTTTCTCTGTGTTTTCAAAATGATTGCACGGTTTGCCTTGGACAAAATGTGGCCGTGCACACGATCGATCGTCCTAGAACCCTCTAGCTTCTGCCCACGTGTCTATCATCCAATGGCTTAGCACAAAATATCCCAGCCCACTTTTGCCACTTGTCCTAATCTGATTGGGTTGAATGTACAAATTACCATTTTGCCCTCACACTTCCTAGACCCATAACTACTTCATCCGACGTCCGATGACAGCGTGCCGCCTGTCGTTGTACTCAGGACGTCGAGACCTATCTAACGGTCCTCGGTCTACGTGAAAATCACAAGTCCTCTAAAAAGTCAACATTTTCCTCACTTAATCAAATTTACGGTAACGCCCTCAATCTTCCGAACGTCATAACTTTTTCTCCGATTGTCCGAATCGAACCTGCCACCTGTCTACGGACTCGTGATGTCCTAAACTACGTCACGGGCAAGGGTCAACAAGCATCCAGTCGGTAATTCAAAAATTCAACTTTTGACCTACTATTCACAAGGGCATAATCGTCCTTTATATACAAAACTTTTACAAAATTACATTCATACCCTTCCCGAAGGTACGGGTTGTTACACCGTCACGCGCCGCCGCAAGCGGCTGCGCGTGACACCCACGCGCCTGCTACAGTGACGGTGAACAGTTCGCCTTCTTCGCCCGTTTCCTCTGCAAACGAGTCCTGCAACCCGCGTGACAACCCGGTTAGATAGCTATCAATTCTCAATCAAATCCTTTCCTTTTTGATCCTAAACTCTTCTATAACCATTTAATTCCAGTTCTATGTCATCTATTAGCCTCGACACTGACTAAATCGATCCATCCAAACTCGGACCTCAAATCGGGTCGACATTCCAAACTCACTCAACTCAATTCCATTTCCAAATTAACCTAAATAGGAGCTTAAGGGGACCTAATAGAACACTCTAACACGACCAATTGAACACGAACTCACCTGGAAGTCGTCGTCCGCAACACTGCGATTTTCCAGAAACTGGAGCTTGAGTTCCTGGACAAACCGTGATCAACCTCCCTCAATTTTTGTACGGTTGGGTTCGTAATGAACCCAGAAAACTAATCCCAATCACTGTTTGGCTTAACACTCCTCACAAATTGAAAAACCAATTTTCCCCCCAATTTCTGATTTTTCCTTCCCGACCCAGTTCTCTCAACTCTCAGCTCTCTCTGTGATTCCAAAATGAAAACTAACACTTCCAACACTTTGTTAATCGATCAAAATGGACGACAACTCGTGGGAATCCCTCTGATTCCACTAAGAGTTTGACCCCGCAATGGCTCCCAAAACCCAGAATTTTAAATTGTCCCCGTGGCCTGATCCAGGCACCAAACTATGCTCCATTGTCCCAATTTGCTTAATTAAATCCCCACTAACCAGCCCACTAATGCCTTAAACAATAGCCCGATCAGAGCACCACCCAGCACGGCGTGCAGGCTCTGTTTTCACGGTTGAGCTACAGTAACCCGTGAAAATGACCAAAATGCCCTCAGGGTAATAATTACCAAAATGCCCTCCAACTTCCGTGACCAGTAACTCGGTCATCCGATGTCCTTTTCACGCGTGCCGCCTGTCGTTGTACTCGGGGCATCAAGACCTTCCTAACGGTCCTTGGCCCTCGGCCATCGGACCTCCCGATCAAAAAGTCAACATTTTCCCTTATTTCGTCCAAATTACGAAAATGCCCCAGGACTTCCGAACGTCATAACTTTCACCACGAATGTCGGAATCGAACGTGCCACCTGTCTATGAACTCGTGACGTCCCAAAATACGTCACGGTCATCGGGAAAGCTCCATTTGACCGCCCGAATAAAAGTCAACGTTTCACCCACGACTAGGGGCAAAACGGTCATTTTGCCACGTTCGTCCGATTCCACCCAACTAATCACCGATTAACCCCCATTAATCATGGTTAGTTACCAATCTAATCCCGAATTCCGGGATGGGTCGTTACAATCTCGATATGAGGATATATATATTGGTCTCCTCCAAGTGTCGGGGACACTGGAGAAGTCACGGTGCATTGCCTGCGAGGGGTCATTGTACGGAGCTACCGGACCGTATAGTGATCCAGGAGCAGGATTGCTATGATTAGACGTCAAGGACGTCAGACATCGGGGATGTCAGAGATATGGACCCGGTGAGACCCCGGCAGCACGCGTTGCTTAATACCGTGAGATATGACGTCGGGGACGTCAAGCGTCAGGGACGCTAGGCATCGGGGATGCCGGAGATGGAAGAATAATAAATGAATATTACTGGATTTATGAAATAACTCTTGGATTAACTTTTGGGATCTGAAACTATGCTTTGGTTTCCGGGCTAAGGCCCTAATGGTTATTTCTAAATAAATTTGTGATTATTGGCTTTTGGTGCATGCATATGTTTTTACTGAGGGGCATAAATGTCTTTATAAATGTTTTAAACAGACTTGTTTATTTTTGTACACTCACAGCTTTTGGTTTTTAATGCCCTTCAGGTTGTTCACGGATGCGACTGCAGCAGAGACTGGGACATCGCACACCTCCTCCATCGATCCTTGTTCACTCTGGAAGCCCGTTTGGGCAGTGGCAACAGGTTATCCCTTGTCTGACACCTCTGGTCAGACGGGAGCATGACACATTCCACGGTAATCCCCGGGGGATTGGGATGGGTCGTGTCATTTAAAGTTAAAAAAAACACAAATTATATATATATGTATTCTTGTATTTTTAATTTTTTTACTTAATTTTTTTTAATTTTATTTTAAAAAAAAATCAAATTCACAGTTAGATATTTTGTTTGATCATGGAGTTTGCTATGACTCTTAATCTTTTTTTGTGCTCATATGTAACGACCCGTCCCTGGAGTCGGAATTAGCGAAGTGATTAGCAACGGATTAACTGAGTTAATCGATGGTTAGTTGGTTACTGTGGACATTAGGCGTAGAATGACGATTTTGCCCCTAGTTTGGGCAAAATGTTGACTTTGAATTCGGACAGTCAATTGGGCATTGACCGATGCCTGTGAGGTAGTTTGGGATGTCACGAGTCCGTAGACAGGTGGCACGTCCAATTTGGACAATCAGAGGAAAAGTTATGGTGTTCGGAAGGCTAAGGGTATTACCGTAATTTGGTGAATATAGGGGGAAAATTTGACTTTTCGCACGACAAGATTTTTACTCGTAGATCGAGGACCGTTAGGTAGATCTCGTTGTCCTGAGTTCAACGACAGGCGGCATGAACGACAGGCGGCATGCTTTCATCGGATGTAGGACGAGTAAGTTACGGGTCTAGGACGGCGAAGGGCACAAGGGGCATTTTGGTCTTTTTGGCACATTGGGAATTGTGCAAACCAGATTGGGACAAGTGTACAGGGGGATTGGATATTTTGAGAGGGGCCATGGGATTGTGGACACGTGTGGTGTGTGTAGTGGGTTCTAGGGTGTGGCACGGTTCAAATTATTTGGGTGTGTGTGTGACCGTGCAATCGAAGAAAACAGAGGTGAGATGGAGGGAGGAATTGATCGAATTGCAGAGACTGGGTGAGTGTGTGAGTGTTGTGAGATTCTGTGGTGTTTGAAGGAGCGTTCTTCTCGTGTTTGTGAGGATTGGGCGTGATGGTGTGTGTGTGAAAAATGATGAGGAATCAAAGGACACAGAACCGAGGACCACCGTGCACGGTTGTGCACGTCCAGTGATCAAACGGTCAAATTGAACCCCTGGTGGGGTTGAGAGGACTGAGGGGAGTCGAGCAGACCCAGCAGAGCTCACGGTGGCGGTCGGAGAACAGGTAATTTCTTGAATCCCCTCTGATTACTCTGTTTTGCCGTTTGGTTTTAAACTGGAAGTCGTGGCTTTTGGGGCTGAGTCTAGGTGTTTGGTGAGTTCTAGTGGGTTCAATAGGTCTTTAGGAAGCTGTAGAGGTTGAAACCGTGATGGGGGATTGCACGGGTGGCCGGAAGTAGAAACAGGGGTTTGGACAGGTTTTAGTTCGAGCTTGAAGAAGATGGTTTCGAGGTCGTGTTGTTGTGTTTTGAGTAAGGGAATCGATTACTAGGAAGGGGACGAAGCTACTGGTGGAAATAGGAGCAGAAACGGCTGACGGACGGCGGAGAACCGGTCACACCGGTTCGGTTTGACTGAGCCGGTCTGGACCAGTTGGACGAAGGTTGAAGATGACTCTGTGTGCAGGCGCGTGAGGCCCACGCACAGCCACTTTGGGCGATGCGTGGAGGCACGTGCGGTGATTTCTGGGAAAACTTTCAACTAGGTTTTTAGTCTACTCGTTGTAACGAATCTTTTAGGATAAGTTTTAGGACGATCGGACGTTGTTTCGGGTTAGTTCTGCGGGATCGAAGGTTTAGGATTCCGTTTAAAGTACGCTTAGAAGTTCGGGAAATTATGGGATTTGAGTAGGAATTTTGTGAAGTAGTTAGTAACCTCGTTATGGGCTTTGAACAGGTTCAGGAAAGCCGAGGATAGCGGAATGGCCGGGGACGGCGTAAGTGCGCGCGTATCGAGGCGACATCGGAATGGTCTGTGAGTGGATTTTGCTTTCTAACTCTTGATGCATGCATATATGTTTTTATATGTTTTCTATACTTGATTCTATGATTTGATTTATGATTGTGATGGTTTATGGTTTTGCATGTTTTCCAAGGAAATTACGGAAATTCACGTTTTACGATAAGTTGATGGATATTGTGATTTGAACCTGGTTTTAATGATTAGTTGCGGGATTTAAAATACAATTTGAATTCAAAGAAAGTAAAAGGATTTTGGAAAGTGTTTTCGGGCTTGAAGCCCAGTTCAGAAAAAGTGGTTTTGAGAAACGTAATTTTGGGTTTTTGAATCGGAATTCCGGATGACGATTCAGGATTCGATTCGGGACTTGGAAATGGATTTCTGGGTTTGGGTTCAGAATGGTTATTCCGGATGTCGGCTTACGGAATGATGGTTGCAGACTCGGATCTGGAAAGGAGATGGATATGAGTTCTGGGTTTGGATTCGGGATCCTGATGAGATTGCGGATTCGGATTCGGAAATGGAAAATGGTTTTCAAACGGTTTTGGATTGGATTTGCTGGATCTGGTTATTGGGTTTAAAGACCCAGATTATATTTGACGGGGGACGGGCCCAGATTGGGTTTAAAGACCCGGATTGAGTTTAAGGACTCGGATATTGATATTTTCCCCCGTAGGCATGTTGAGTTTAAAGACTCGGGAGTTTAAAGACTCGGATTATATTGAGGTCTGGATTGAGTTTAAAGACTCAGGAGTTTAAAGACTCAGATAGATCCAGCATGTTCGATGGATGGGAATGTGGCTTTAAATGTGTTTTGGATTTCACTGAGATTTGATGATGATGGTTTTGATTTGAATAAACGATTTCCGAGGTTTTGGGCTATGCCCGGATGAAATGGTTTTCGATTGTTTTGGACAGAGACCCGAGATTTGAGAAAAGGGAAAATGTGTTTGGTTTTCGTACATGGTTTTATGACATACCTTTGATATGCATGCATTGGTTTTTGCGTGGAGGGTAAAATGTACCTGTTATATTGAACTTTTTTTAAACTTATTCTTTATTTTTGTCCACTCACAGTCTTTTCGTGTTTTCGATACACTCCAGGTTGTTGCGGCACGGGCTGTCGGTCGAGAGAGACGGAGACATCACACGTACAATCCACAGTAGACTCTGCGCACTCTGGGAAGTTCGACAGTTTTTGGACGGTCGGATTGAGAATCCCTTGTCCGACTTACGTGTCACATGAAGGTTGGACGTCAGTTTAGCCTTCGTGTCATGCGTAAGTTAGACGGGATCGGGATTAGCCCTTAATCCCTGGGGATTATGGGTGGGTCCTGTCAATTGGTATCAGAGCGAGGTTTCGGGTGTCCTGCGCAAGGTTTGGTTCCCAGAATCGTTGGTTAGTCGACTTGGGTAGTGTGATGCTACTGTGAATGTGAAGTCTCGACGCGGAACAGCTCGACAGCAACCTGGATACGATAGTGTACGTTTGAGGTGGTTGGATAGCAGCGTTTGAGGGTGCTAGTCGCTCGATATGCGGTGCGAGGTAAGACGTATGTCGACTTAGGGCTGAAATGGTTAGTGCGTTGGCGCTGGTATTGGTGTTACTTGATGGATGGACCATAGGGTCGGAGATAAGCTAGCAGAAGTAACCTGGAAGGTAGCCGATGAGCTTCAGATGAGTAGGTTGGTCGGCCTGAGGGGACTGAGAGTAGCTAGTTGAGTTAGTGAGATACGTAGGCCGAGGAGGTCGATTGTTGGTGACCGGCTGGGCCAGATGGCGTTTGGATGTTGAGCGGATGGATTGGTAACCTTTGGTCAGTTGGGTTGAGTTTGGAATTATGCGGCTACGAGTAGCTGGATGCCTTGATGGCAAGGTCTAGGATGACAGGACCCGTCCCAACTGGACGTCAAAAACCGTGCCCGGTCCTGCTCCCATCTGACAAGTCAACTAAAGGTCCGAAACTCCCCTTCAGTGCTTGCCAGACAAGGGATGTTTGCGCGGATTTCTGCTGCTGTCACTGCCTCACGATCAGTCCTGAACGTCGTACCACGGCCTGGAGGGTCACGAAACAGAAAAGGTGTGAGTGGACAAAAATGACCTCTTATAAAAACATTTATCAAAATACAATCTTACCCTCCAGTTTTCACAAGCTTGCATGCATATCGTAAAACATGAGTGACCGATAAAATCAAAACATATTTTCCCATAGTCCATAAAACACATGTTCACCAAATCAGTTCATGTTATAAAACATCATTTCCGGCTCTCAGGCCAAAACATGTGAAAACATAATCACTGGCCACAAAGACCAAAAACCCGTACTCAATACCAGTACGTCATCACAATCAATACCAATCAGCACTAATCACCAGTGCACAAGAAATATATCAATCCAATCAATCCGCACTACTCACAAGTGCATAAAATATCACAAATCACATCTGCACTACTCACAAGTGCACAATCAATCAAACTGCACTACTCACAAGTGCTGCACTACGCGTAGGCCAATATCCAGTCATTCTCTCGGGAACAGACACCTCTGGGCTCAACCTCCTCGGGCTCAGTCACCTCTGGGCGAACACATCCCCAGGTTCAAACACCTCCGAGTGGTACATCCAGGCTCAGTCTCATCCGAGAAGCTGACTACCATAGGATCAACTCCCGATCCTACAATCACATCCCCCAAGCTCCGGTCGTCTGGGTAATCCCCCCCCAAGCACCGACCGTCTGGGAATATCACAATCACAATGAAAACCATCCCGGGAATTACATCCCAAAACATTTCAATCAAATCTTGACTTCATACCAAGTCAAGATAATCCCCGACTGGGTCTCAAAGCCCAAAATACCATTTACACGTATTTCTTTAAAATCACCTTTTAGAACAATAAAATAATCCAGAAATCATCATTGACTTACCAACTAAGTCAAAACATCATTTGAGAAATCATTTAGACTCCGGGCCTAACCCAAAACATCGTTTGCACGTTCCTCGTAAAACGTGCTCGAAAGACTGATTAAAATAATCATAAAATCACAATAAATCATTAATTTCCCAATTTCACAAGTGACTCCAAATCCGAGTTAAAATCACTATTCACTTGGGTTCTCATGCCCA
Source organism: Prinsepia uniflora (assembly GCA_032719365.1). NCBI lineage: Eukaryota > Viridiplantae > Streptophyta > Magnoliopsida > Rosales > Rosaceae > Prinsepia > Prinsepia uniflora. The sequence goes on along the minus strand of CM064865.1, from coordinate 73,939,068 downwards.
AAATATCATTATCACGCAAATCCATGCGTTGCAACCTCCGTTGCCATTTTCGCGTAAATTCACAAAATTGACCATTGACTCATTCCCGAGTCACCACGTCATTTTTCAATCCATGACTCAATAATCCGAGTCCAACCATTATTTTCAACCAATTTTAATCCCGGACTCACAAACCAAGTCCAAACATCATTTTTACCAAATTTTGTAATTTCTCGAAAATCGCCCAAAAATAATAATATAATAATCATAAAACCGAGAAATTACCGGATTGAAACATAAATCATGCCCAAGCATATAAAATCATATAATAAGGCATTTAAATCATATATGCATGCATCACGGTTAGAAAACAAAGTCCACTCACACACACCGTCCAAAACGGTCCGTTTCCGAGCTGCACGTTTTTTCGTAAAATCTGGAAATCACAACTCCTGTCCAAAATCATTATAGAGGGTTACTAACATCTCAAAATACAACATATAATTTCCCCCAATTTTTCCGGAATTTAAATACGTATTTTTAACGTAACACAAAACTTCGGATACGCGGAACATTAACGAAACAATATCCGATTTCATCGAAATCAACGTCAAATGTTCGTTACACTGAGAGGATCAAAAGTCATGTTGACCTCACCTTGAGACTAGGCCGGACGCGCCCTCACGCGCCGCCGTGAGTGGCTGCGCGTGAAACCCACGCGCCAGCTACAGTGCTGTCGTCTCAACCCGTTTGTCTGGTAAACGGGTCCTTTAACCCGCGACACGATCCGGTTCCAATCCTATCAATTCGACACTGATTACATCAATTGATCATCGAGTTAGTTTCGTTTTGAGTTCAATTAAAGGTTTGCAATCAGAATTACACGATTACCTGCATCAAACCTCACGATCGAAGATGAACACTCGAAGAACACTCCGAACACTGTTCATCATTCGAACACCTTCAATCTCAATCGATTTCCTTCAATTGATGCAACCAGAAGCATCAGTGGACTCCGTTAAACATTTCCCCCAACTCAATTGCATCAATCCATTGCTCAATCTTCACGACTCAAACTCGAACATCCGTACATTGTGCAACCATGGAGCTTCATCAATCTCCAGCGTTTTCCTTCAATTGATCCATCCAGAAGCATCGTGGGATCCTCAGGAACACAATCCCCACATCAATTTCGTCAATCAAAGCCTCAATTCCCTCGACTCAACCTCGAATTTCATCCTCTGTCACCAAGTGTGTTCAGAGTCCAAACAGCACCAATTTCCTTCGTTCTTTCGACGTTCCTGATCGTTGTGATCCCAAGAAACTCGAAGTGAGTTCAATTTCGATCCTTATAGCCAAACACTCGACATTTGAATTCCCCCCCCCCCCCCCCCCCCTCATTTTCTAAATTTTCGAATTCCCAGTTCTCAGCCATTAATCGATCCCAGTGTTTCCCCAGTTTAATCCCCTCTCACAAACTCACAAATTCCCCTCAAAACTGGTTGTGAAAGGGAGCTCAATTCTCCCAATTTTGATTCCCCTTCTCACGGGTAAGAAAACAAAGAAGAAGAAAAATGGGGAAAAAGATGGAGGAATGATGGTGTAGGAATGATGATGTAGTAATGATAGTGTTGGGAGGGAAACATGGAGCTGGAAACAAGGGATGGGTGACACTTGTCACTCATCCGGATGTGCACAGTCACCGGGTACTGTTCACATTAAAATATTATTTTAATCCCGGTTCGTTCGGTTAATCGAGCCCGATTCCGTGACCATAACTTCGTCGTCGAATCTCCGATTTCGGCATGCCGCCTGTCGTTGGATTCGTATCAACGAGACTTACGTAACGGTCCCTGGTCCTCGTCCATCGGACCTCCCGATCAAAAGGTCAACATTTGGCCCCTAATATGCCAAATTACCAAAATACCCCTCAACTTCCGAACATCATAATTTTCTCTACGAATGTCGGAATCGAACGTGCCACCTGTCTATGAACTCGTGACGTCCTGAACTACGTCACGGTCATCGGTCAAAGTCCGTTTGACCGCCCGAACTAAAAGTCAACATTTTGCCCACGCCACGGGCAAAACGGTCATTTTACACGTTTCGTCTGATTTCACTCCTAATCCCCGATTAGTCATTCTAAACCATAATTAATTACTATTCAATCCCGATATTCGGGACGGGTCATTACATAGGAACTACTGTGAGACTTGGGGGATTGTTCCGCCTAGCGATGGTCTTAGACGGGTGTGGCGACCCGAGTGGTAAGGTTGTAGTGAACCAGTGGCAGTTGAGGGTGTGGATAACCCGGACGACGGGGATGAGTTGAGAAACCCCGTGGGCTTACTGGATTGTGTACCTGAGGAAAACCGTGAGTTGGGGTTTGTGGTATTGTAGTCCTTGTGGTTTGGGCCGACTTACGGCTGGATCGGAAATGGTGCTGCTAAGTGCAGCCGAGGTAGTGGGTGCCTAGTGGATGAATTTGGACGAGGATTCATACACAAAACGAGGTAGTGATCCGTAGAAGTTGAGGATCGCCTACGGCTAGTGATGATGAGTTGGAAAACTCGTGGTTGGAATGCCAGGATTTGTAACCCTCCTTAACTTGTGTTGTGTTCCGAAGTAGAGAAGTACTTGGTGACGCTGAGCGTAGGGAGTGTTAGGAGAGGGTATTAAGATGGCTTAAGTCGTTGTGATGTCATGGTTGGGGACCATGGTGAGTTCCGTTGACGGATGACTGAAGGGAAGGAAAAATAAGTGACTATAACTGATCGATATGAGGTTATTGAAGAGAACCCACAATCCAGGAGTGCCTTTAGGACTTTGTTGATTTATTCCGACAGGGTGGTCGGAGCATTCAAGGGAAGCGAAGGCAAGTAGTGAGTCGGTAGGTAAGAGGTTAAGAGGTTAAATTGAGTAGTGGTTGAGATAAAGTAGGAGACCCCACACCTGAGGTACGAGCTGTGGAATTTCGAGGACAAAATTCTTTTAAGGAGGGTAGATTGTAACGACCCGTCCCGGGAGTCAGAATTAGCGAAGTGATTAGCGACGGATTAACTGAGTTAATAAGTGGTTAGTTGGTTACTGTGGACAACACAGAATGACAATTTTGCCCCTAGTTTGGACAAAATATTGACTTTGAGTTCGGGCTGTCAATTGGGCATTGACAGATACCTGTGACGTAGTTTGGGACGTCACGAGTCCGTAGACAAGTGGCACGTCCGATTTGGACAATCGGAGGAAAAGTTATGGTGTTCGAAAGGTTAAGGGTATTACCGTAATTTGGTGAATATAGGAGGAAAAGTTGACTTTTCGCACGACAGGATTTTTACACGTAGATCGAGGAACGTTAGGTAGATCTCGTCGTCCTGAGTTCAACGACAAGCGGCATGCTTTCATCGGACGTAGGACGAGTAAGTTACGGGTCTAGAACGACGAAGGGCAAAATGGTAATTTTGACTCACAAGGGGCATTTTGGTCTTTTTGGCACATTGGGAATTGTACAAACCAGATTGGGACAAGTGTACAGGGGGATTGGATATTTTGAGAGGGGCCATGGGATTGTGGACACATGTGGTGTGTGTAGTGGGTTCTAGGGTGTGGCACGGTTCAAATTATTTGGGTGTGTGTGTGACCGTGAAATCGAAGAAAACAGAGGGTGAGATGGAGGGAGGAATTGATCAAATTGCAGAGACTGGGTGAGTGTGTGAGTGTTGTGAGATTCTGTGGTGTTCGAAGGAGCGTTCTGCTTGTGTTTGTGAGGATTGGGCGTGACAGTGTGTGTGTGAGAAAGGAGGAGGAATCAGAGGACACAAAGCCGAGGACCACCGTGCACGGTTGTGCACGTCTAGTGATTAAACGGTCAAATTGAACCCCTGTTGGCGTTGAGAGGACTGAGGGTAGTCGAGCAGACCCAGCGGAGCTCACGGTGGCGGCTGGAGAACAGGTAATTTCTTGAATCCCCTCTGATTACTCTATTTTGCAGTTTGGTTTTAAACTGGAAGTCGTGGCTTTTGGGGCTGATTCGAGGTGTTTGATGAGTTCTAGTGGGTTCAATAGGTCTTTAGGAAGCTGTAGAGGTTGAAACCGTGACGGGGGATTGCACGGGTGGCCGGAAGTAGAAACAAGGGTTTGGACGGGTTTTAGTTCGAGCTTGAGGAAGGTGGTTTCAAGGTCGTGTTGTTGTGTTTTGAGTAAGGGAATCGATTACTAGGAAGGGGACGAAGCTACTGGTGGAAATAGGAGCAGAAACGGCTGACGGACGACGGAGAACCGGTCACACCAGTTCGGTCTGACTGAGCCGGTCTGGACCGGTTGGACGGAGGTTGAAGATGACTCTGTGTGCATGAGCGTGAGGCCCACGCGCAGCCACTTTGGGCGGCGCGTGGAGGCGCGTGCGGTGATTTCTGGGAAAACTTCCAACTAGGTTTTTAGTCTACTCGTTGCAACGAATCTTTTAGGATAAGTTTTGGGATGATCAGACGTTGTTTCGAGTTAGTTCTACGGGATCGAAGGTTTAGGATTCCGTTTAAAGTACGCTTAAAAGTTCGGGAAAATTATGGGATTTGAGTAGGACTTTTGTGAAGTAGTTAGTAACCTCGTTATGAGCTTTGAACAGGTTCGGGAAAGTCGAGGATAGTGGAATGGCCGGGGACGGCGTAAGTGCGCGCGTATCGAGGCGACGTCGGAATGGTCTGTGAGTGGATTTTGATTTCTAACTCTTGATGCATGCATATATGTTTTTATATGTTTTCTATACTTGATTCTATGATTTGATTTATGATTGTGATGGTTTATGGTTTTGCATGTTTTTTCGAGGAAATTACGGAAATTCACGTTTTACGATAAGTTGATGGATATTGTGATTTGAACCTGATTTTAATGATTGGTTGCGGGATTTAAAATACGATTTGAATTCAAAGAAAGTAAAAGGATTTTGGAAAGTGTTTTCGGGCTTGAAGCCCAGTTCAGAAAAAGTGGTTTTGAGAAACGTAATTTCAGGTTTTTGAATTGGAATTACGGATGACGATTCGAGATTCGATTCGGGACTTGGAAATGGATTTCTGGGTTTGGGTTCGGAATGGTTATTCCGGATGCCGGCTTACGGAATGATGGTTGCAGACTCGGATCTGGAAAGGAGATGGATATGAGTTCTGGGTTTGGATTCGGGATCCTGATGAGATTGCGGATTCGGATTCGGAAATGGAAAATGGTTTTCAAACGGTTTTGGATTGGATTTGCTGGATCTGGTTATTGGGTTTAAAGACCCGGATTATATTTTACGGGGGACGGGCCCGGATTGGGTTTAAAGACCCGGATTGAGTTTGAAGACTCGGGAGTTTAAAGACTCGGATATTGATATTTTCCCCCGTAGGCCTGTTGAGTTTAAAGGCTCGGGAGTTTAAAAACTCGGATTATATTAAGGCCTGAATTGAGTTTAAAGACTCGGGAGTTTAAAGACTCGGATAGATCTAGCAGGTTCGATGGATGGGAATGTGGTTTTAAATGTGTTTTGGATTTCACTGAGATTTGATGATGATGGTTTTGATTTGAATAAACGATTTCCGAGGTTTTGGGCTATGCCCGGATGAAATGGTTTTCGATGGTTTTGGACTGAGACCCGGGATTTGAGAAAAAGTAAAATGTGTTTGGTTTTCGTACATGGTTTAATGACATACCTTTGATATGCATGCATTGGTTTTTGTGTGGAGGGTAAAATATACCTGTTATATTGAACTGTTTTTGAACTTATTCTTTTATTTTGTCCACTCATAGTCTTTTCGTGTTTTAGATACCCTCCAGGTTGTTGCGGCACGGGCTGTCGGTCGAGAGAGACGGAGAAATCACACGTACGATCCACAGTAGACTCTGTGCACTCTGGGAAGTTCGGCAGTTTTTGGACGGTCGGATCGAGAATCCTTTGTCCGACTTACGTGTCACATGAAGGTTGGACGTCAGTTTAGCCTTCGTGTCATGCGTAAGTTAGACGGGATCGGGATTAGCCCTTAATCCCGGGGGATTAGGGGTGAGTCATGTCATCATATTTATCTCACGCATACACAATAATCATTATAGGCAATTCACTTTTATTTTATTTTTGATAGTAATGTTCACTACTATTCTATTTTTATAGACGCATTTCATTCGTGCTAGATCTTCATGCTTAGTCTCCCCATATCGTATCAAGTGAGCTGCACTATTTTTCCTTTGCTTTTATTTTTTTCCGATGAATTTTTTTGAGAAATATTTTTGAACGAGGTATTATTATGCGCACTTTATAAGTTTCAGTAGGTTGATAAACTTTATTTCAATTCTTTCCTTGTAATATAATTGGAACACAATTATATTTTATTTATTTACTTCTCTATTTCCTCATGAATCTAACTGGGCTGCTGTTTTTTTTTACAGATTGTACTCTTGTGATCATATTCACAATTGAATTTTCGATGCTACTATATATGCATGCACTATCGTAATATGTTTTTAAAAACCAACAAAAAAAAGAAAAGAAATCTGGATTATATCATTCTCATTGTTTTAATCAAGAATTAAATAATTCTCATTGAATGTGGAATTTAAGTATTGAAAATTTGAAACTAAAAAAAAGGTAAGAGAAACGCTCGAGTCTTGACCAATGTTGACCATATTTTAATTATTTATTATTTATTTTATATATTCACCCTCCAACTCTGTTAGTATTACCGAACAGCGTCCATTTCCCGCAATTTCTTGGTCTTTGCCGGTTTGTTTGTCCTTCTCCGACCCCAATTTACACCACATCAAGACATTACCTTTCTTGGACGTACAGAAAGCAAAACCCTCTAAATTTCAAAATTCAAAAACCCCAATGGGCAAGCGAGGTCGTAAGCCCAAAACCCCCACCCCCGAAACCCTAGATTCACCCACCTCCGCCACCGTATCATCCCTACCTCCTCCAATAACAACGGCCACAACCACAGTGGACGACCCTGTCTTCTTTGTTAGCAACGTCGAGATAATCGAGGAGGAGCCCCAAGCTTCTCACCCCCACCAAGAAGGTCGCCGCCGCGGTCGACCCAGGAAGTACCCCAAGCTTTCCGACAACTCCGACGTTATGCCTCCTTCCCGAAGGAGCACTCGGTCAGTCGAAAATGGCGACCACAAGGTGCCCGCTGTGGCGGTTTCGGATCCTGATATGGCGTGGGAAGGCGTGGCCAGGGTGGTTCCGGCAATGGATGCGGTGGTGAAGGTCTTTTGTGTGCACACGGAGCCCAATTTCTCGCTGCCGTGGCAGAGGAAGAGGCAGTACAGCTCTAGCAGTAGTGGGTTTGTGATTGGTGGTAGAAGGGTGCTGACCAATGCGCACTCCGTGGAGCACTATACGCAGGTCAAGCTCAAGAAACGTGGGTCTGATATTAAGTACTTGGCTACTGTTCTGGCTATTGGCACTGAGTGCGACATTGGTATTCAAAGCTTTTCCATTTCTGTTTTCTTTTTGAAACTTTTTTGTTATATTTCCATTTCTTTTGAATATTTACTTGATGTTTAGGGTTGAGGATGGTTTGCCATTTCTTTTGAATCTTTACTTATTGATTTAATGTTTTGGATTGAGGATGGTATATATTGGTTAGAAAAGCCTTATGCTTTCTGCATAAGTACTAGTTCAATTTGGGTCATTAAGTGTTAGATCTATTAAATTTGAGTGGTGAAGATGCAGGAAGTGATTAGTTTTCAAAGGCCCATGTGTTCCATTTGGGGGTTAATAGGGCAGAACACATAGAGTCAAATGATATGAAACAGCTGAAAAGAAATCACATAGAAAATGAAGTCACATGGGTAAGGGACTAATGCAATAAATGAATTTCTCTACTTATATGCGTGTGTGTTTGGGGGAAGTTATGAACTGAGATGTCAATCTTAACATCGGTGGAGATGTAGGAGGGATACGATTGAATGTTCATGCACATTGTGCATTAAGTCCTAATGGTGGGATTAAACACATTTTGTAAAGAAAATGTTGGAAACTACTTGAACCTATGTGGACTTTGTATACTGGAATCTTTGTAACGTGCAATTGCTGTTTATTAATCTTGCAGCCATGCTTACTGTTGATGATGATGAATTTTGGGATGGAGTTGCACCAGTGGAATTCGGGAATTTGCCTGCGCTTCAAGATGCTGTCACTGTTGTGGGTTACCCGATTGGAGGAGACACAATTTCAGTGACAAGTGGTGTTGTATCACGAATAGAGATTCTATCCTATGTTCATGGGTCTACTGAACTTCTAGGTTTGCAGGTAATGAGAGTTTAATTCTAGCATTTTGTTATCTAGCACTTTTGTTGGACATTTTGCTTCACAGTTGAAATTGTTTCCTTATGTGCTGTTTCATTCTCTTCGGCATTTTCCAGATAGATGCTGCCATAAACTCTGGAAACTCTGGTGGACCTGCTTTTAACGATAAGGGAAACTGTGTGGGTATTGCATTTCAATCCCTTAAACATGAAGACGCGGAGAATATTGGTTATGTCATACCCACACCAGTCATTATGCACTTCATCGAAGATTATGAGAAGAATGGAGCATACACGGGTAATTTGTCACTTTTTTTTTTAAAGCATTTAAGTTTCATAGATTGTCATTGGCATAGATTCTCTTTCTTTGTAATCTATTTAAATTTAGGCTGGTAATAGCGACAAGCCAAAATTACTTGGTATTATAAGTTTTGAACGTAATTTGCATCTAAAGATTGTCTATAATGTGCCAGGATTTCCAATTCTCGGAGTAGAGTGCCAGAAGATGGAAAATCCTGATTTACGTATGGCAATGGGCATGAAACCTGATCAGAAGGGCGTCCGCATTAGAAGAATTGATCCCACTGCTCCGGAAGCTCAGGTTCTGAAGCCATCCGATATTATTCTCAGCTTTGATGGAGTTAATATTGCCAACGATGGGACAGGCATGTGCAATTCCTTAAGTTCCAACTACATCATGTATAGATATATGTTATGGGTAATTCAGTATATGCGTATGAAATACATCTGTAATTTGTTTAGAAAGTGAAAATTTTCCATTCATCAAGTGTTTTTCGTCATTCTTGCTTTTATTTGTTTAGCATATGAGTCTTCTAATTGTTATGCCTGTTTTGATAAGTAGTGAATTATATATTGCATGACATCTCTTAGCTTTCCATTTTCCTCCTATAAATGATTGCTGTACTCTGCTTGACTTGGCCCTCTACTGTTTTCCATGATGGTTTTCAGTTCCTTTTCGGCATGGAGAACGCATCGGTTTTAGTTACCTCGTCTCCCAGAAATATACTGGAGATAATTCAGCAGTTAAAGTTCTGCGTAATTCTGAGATTCTAGATTTTAACATCAAACTTGCATCCCACAAAAGGCTAATTCCAGCACACAACAAGGGCAGACCTCCTTCATATTATATAATTGCAGGATTTGTGTTTACAGCTGTGTCTGTTCCCTATCTTCGATCTGAGGTTCGCAGTTCGCATTCCATTCCCTTTACTCAATAGTTTTCTTCTGTGCTTGCATGAAAAGTGATATGACACCTTTTTCTGTCATGTGTTATTGGAAGTAGAGGAGTGGGAGATTGATTAATTAGCAATGCGTGCACTAATGTGTTACTTCTCTAGAGTGTCTGCGCGTGTGTGTGTGTAAGGAGTACTGACTCAGCTGACACAATGAATTAACATGTTGGGATAGGGCATTGTGTAGTACTTGAACCAAATCTAAAATGCCTAATTGCATTTAGACAATACTTGCCTTTGCGTCATTTACATCTTACAAAAATTGCTAATATCTTCTAAGTTTATGATAATGCATCTATAGGTAGTGATTAGGTTGCATCTAAAATTAAGATAAATTTTGTGTGCTGTCTCAATCCAACTCTTTCTGCTCGTATTTACAGTATGGAAAGGATTATGAATTTGAAGCTCCTGTCAAGCTTTTGGACAAAATGCTGCATTCACTACCGCAATCACCAGATGAGCAGCTTGTCGTCATTTCTCAGGTTCTCTTTCTCTCTCTCTCTCTCTCTCTCTCTCTCTCTCTCCCTCTCTCTCTCTCAGTTCTATGATGGAAGGGGCTGTTTTGTTGACCCTCTCCTGACTTGGCACCCTGTCATTCTCGGATGTTTCTTTCAGGTGCTTGTGGCTGATATCAACATTGGTTATGAAGAAATAGTTAACACCCAGGTAACGGTTTGCACTCTGCTGGTTATATTTTTTCTTCGGATTGTAGTAGCAGAACTTCAAATAGCCTATTGTTGAACACTTGAACGAGATACGTAATCTGTATGTGTATCTAGGTTCTTGCTTTAAATGGAAAGCCTGTGATGAATCTGAAGAACTTGGCCAGCATGGTAGAGGAATGCGAGGATGAATATTTGAAATTCGATTTAGAATACCAACAGGTTCTCTCCCACACACCCTCCCCCTCTTTGTTCACGCGTGAAAAAGTATCTTAGCCTAACCCCTAATTTCTGGTATTTATGCAGACGGTGGTCCTCCGAACAAAGACTGCTAAAGCAGCTACCCTAGATATTCTTGCTACACATTGCATACCCTCAGCAATGTCTGATGATCTGAAGACTTGAGGCTCGACTGGACACAGGTGCAATTTTTTGTAGCCCGCCTTCTTTAGCGTCTCAAATAGACGTTGTAAGTCTCTAGAGGGCAGGCATGATAGCTAACTGTATTTTCATAGTTTAGATATTGTTAGCTGGTAGGGTGTTAGGAATCTTGGACGGTCCCTTCGAAAAAAAGCAGTAGGTGCAGGTGCCTCATTCAGGATAGTTGCATTTTTTATTTTTCTTCTTTCATGGGATGACTGTAAGCAAGAAGACATAATTGAGCATTGTCTGGAAAATTTGGCTATTTTAATTTCCATAAATTGTGAGGCATATGCATGATTTCTATAATTTTTCATAACGTTCATGGATTTAAAACAGTTATGAACGTTCACTGGCGTGTTCAAATCTCCCTGCATTGTACTTAAAAATGCTAGTTTTTTTTTTAATCAATGATATTGGGAGAGATTGTTATATTATATATACATTGAGTATCGATTTCATCTTACAAAAGTCGAATTCGAAATTTAAAAGTTATAGAATTACAAACCCTATGCCTAAAGTGTCTTAAATCATACATAGTTTCATGCATGTATGTAGGTCTCCAAGAGAGGCGTTCTCTGTGGCCCATCATGAACCTCCTGGGAATGGGAATGGAATTTACCCCTTTCCTTTTCCTTTTCCTCTCTGTTTTGGTCCAAACTGTTTTGTTCTTTTGATTGCGCCCAGACGACTCCATAGAAACCCACCACAATTACCACTGCTCCAATAACACTGCCAGCCAAATAAAAGTAGAGTTAAAATAAAAATATAGTCATCCAATATTATAAAATGAGTCAATTTTGGAGATTGGTTTTTGCTTTGGATGAAGTATATTTCAACTTTCATTGTCCGGATGCAAATTACAATTGATAGTCTACTTCAAACATTTAATTAATCTAAATTGTAAGAAGAGGCATTCAAATCCGATTGTACATAAATGAGAATAAATCCATTCTAATTAACGTGGCTAGTGGCTATTGGCTATAGACCACGATTTTTATTCCATGACAACATAAGCAGTAACCATATTTGTATTCTTACGGCAGTCTTCTCTCAAACCCCATTTTTTTTTTATAATTCTCAACAACCATTCAGATCTGACTGGCAGATGCACATTTTCATAGTTTTCGACCTGCCCAATTGAGGTGGATACATGCAAATTTCTCCATACGATCGATATTTGCTTTTCCATTATTATACTTTATACACGCCTTATCAATGCTTCACATGAGATGTAATAGTTTATACTTTGATTGATAAATTAGAAAACTACGGAAGGAAAGTATTTTTCAGGCTAACAGGACATTAGGGTATGTCCTTTATAATATTAAGGTGTATATTTCCTCTAATTTAACTTTGCTTAATTAACTTAGACACTAAGCACAATGATATGTTAATGCGGTTCAAGATAGGAAAAAGTCTTAGGTGAGTAACAACTAACAACCATGTCACTCGCAAAATCGCTCACACAAACAAGCTGAATTTTGGCATTTGGATGCCACGGTGGCTCAAATGCAAGAAATCACGCTTTGTTGTGAGAGTAGTCCTATGAGTGATGAGGCTGACCCTGCCTCAGCCAAATCCTTATCTAGGGGTTGTTACCTTCCAACATGAAGTGTGTCACCAAGGAAGAAGGCGCCCATTAAGGCAGCAATGCCAATCCCCAAAGGCTTGAACATGGCCACAAATACAGGTCCTTTTTTTTTAATGCACCATGTCTGGGTAGAGAATGTTATTACACTTCCAAAAATAGCCTGTACAGAAAGAAACAAGTGATCAAATAAGTAACTAAGCTTATGAACAATCTCATCAGAGGAAAGAAATGAACTCACTGAATAGAAAATAGAGACGAGCTCCATGTCAAGCCTCAGTGCCCAAGCATGTGGCTTTCTTTCTACAATCAAAGCAAGTATTGCAGATTGAATGGTCCCAAAGAAGCAATAAAAGGAGACTATTGTCATCTCTGATGGGTAACCTTTAAGAATTGCTGCCTTCAATTACAATGTGAATAAGATCAGCTGCATTTCCGCACAAAAAAAGAAAGGTTTTGATTAAAAAAATAATTTGATTTGTTATATTGAATTTAACCTGAGCAGTGTTCCATATTGCAAGTGATAAGCAAGCTGTTGAGAGGAAAAGGCCGCCGACGATCCAATTATTCATTGATGTCAACGCAGGAGGGGAAGATGCGGTTGATTGAGAAGAATCCGAAATCGATTGGGTTGGAAAAAATCCAATTGGAGGGCCTTTGTAGAGGGTGACGATCAATGCTCCTGAGATAGATACCAGGGTGCCCATGATTTTGATCTGGCTTCTTGAGTTTCTCAAATATAGCTTTTCCATTCTATAATCAGAGACAAAATTTTCAAGTTCCCATTACCAAAATTACTCTTATTAAACTTCTAAAATCAGTTGTTTATATGCAACAGAAATTAGCTAAAGTTTTCATCTTCATTGTTTTGCTTCAAACCTTTCAATGAAGAAGATGCAATTTTATATCACTCTGTTTTTTGTATCTGGGGAAAAGAAAAGAGCCCAACCTGAAGACAACAGCAAGAAAGAAGGTGAAAGCAGGGACCAAATTGCTCAAGGCAGATGCAAGAGTGGGAGAGCTGTAGCTTATTCCAGTAAATACACAATTCTGCATAACAGTAATTCTGCAAAAACACTAAGTAATCAAAAGTAAAAAATAAAAAAACAAAAAAACCCAGAAAAACCAAGATGTATAACGGTCCAAAATGAAGATCTTTAGAAGAAATTACATACCCAGCAAGGCTGAGAAGGAAGAATTTACAGAGGATAGAGAAGGTAAGTGGAGGCGTATTGTTTCTGCAAATAAGAAGAAATTAATTAAACACAAACATTTTTGTGGGTCATGAAGATCAAGGAGCTGAAAAATCTGATGAAGTTGAAGTTTGTGAGAGTAAAACCTGTGGATGATGAAAGAAGAAGGGAGGAGGATGAGAGTGGCAAGGGCATTTGAGTAGACAACAAAGACAAAGTGGCTCATTCCTCTGGACATGGCGGCTTTGCTCAGTGTGGTCAACCCTACATCCATAATCTCCACCATCACCATCGCTGCAAATGGCAGAAAATCCAGCAAACGAATATTCATCCCCACCCCCATCTCTCTCTCTGTCACTGCACAGAAATGGAATTCCTACTGAGAGTCTCGAGAGCAGTTGAAAACTAGAAATCATTGGAGACTAAAGATTAATAAAACAAATAACAATAAACAACAGCAAAATACGAAAATGTTGTAAATAATATAAGGTTGTGTCTATTTATGTAAAGGGGTACAAGGGGTAAATATGTAATTGTACATATATTAAGTTTTTCTTTATATAAAATGGTTAATTATCTTTGTAAACTGGAACTCTCATTATTTCTGAATGTATGTATTATTAAATACATAAAACGTTTTGTAACGACCTGAACTTTCGTAATTATTATTTTATTGTAAAATGACCGTTTTGCCCCTGAGGGGGGAAAAGTTGACTTTTACCTCGGGAAGTATTTAGGACTTTGACACGTGACCGTGACGTAGTTTAGGACGTCACGAGTTCATAGGCAGGTGGCACGTTCGATTCCGACGTTCGAGGAAGAAGTTGTGACGTTCGGAAGTCGAGGGGCATTTTGGTAATTTGGCCATTTGGGGGCCAAATGTTGACTTTTGACCCGGGAAGTCCAACGGACGAGGGCCAATGACCGTTACGTAGGTCTCGTCGATACGAATCCGTAGACAGGCGGCACGCTGAAATCGGACTTACGACGAAAAAGTTATGGTCAAGAACGTAACCGAACTAACCGGGACTCGGAACTTAAAATAATAATAAAATATTATAATCTGATTTACTTTAACCCAATCAATCTGGACCCTTGATGAGTGACACATGTCACTCATCTACCCCATCCACATCATCCCCAACAATCTGGATCTTGGTCTGCCATGAGATTAATTAAATAGTTTAATTTCCTTAAATCCTCACCCTTCACTCTTAACTCAGAATCAATCTCAGCCATCCATTCTATTTTCTCCTTCTGTTCTTAAACCATCAGACTCACTTATTCATTTTCATTTCTTCCTTCAAACCGTGCAACCTCCCATCCTTCAAACAATCACACCAGCAGCTCACCACCCAACCTTCTTCATCAGGCAGCACCAGACCGTGCACCACCACCACCAGACACCGGCCAACGCCACCACGGCCACCCTGCACGGCCGGAAAACCCACAAACCCGTGAGGACCCGTGCAGCCCAAAACCATCCAATCATCCAAACCGTGACGTCTGGGCTCGAACCAACCTAGGGCTAGGACCATTGTGACCTCTGGACAGCGTAGGACTGGACTGGGCAGCCCACGGCGGCGACACGGCGGCGGTAAGCCTGCAAACCCGTGAAGGCCGATTTTCCTTCCCTGCCTCAAACCGTCCGTTTTTAACGTTGAATTTGTTTGGTTGTTTTTGAGACTTAACCTAGGGGACTAGACGAGCGTTTTGGACCTGAGTTGGTGGCTGGAAGTGTGACGGCTCGCCGGAGAAGACAAACCAGAACCGGAACCGGCAGCCAATTCCCCGTCGTTTTTCAGGTGATTTCTCGAACTTCAAAATCTGTTTTGGTGACACAGAGCCATAGAACATGTTCAGACGAGTCCATAGGAACAAACCCCGTCGATTTTGGTGGTCGGAATCACGATCTGTGATCGGGTCGAACCGTGGGTCTGCGGTGACCCGATTCGCAGACCCGGTACTGTAGCTGATGACGTCATCATGCTGACGTCAGCAGTGACGTCATGATGACATCATCATGTCAGAATATTGTCAGACCAGGGACCAATGGGCTGTTGACACGTGTTCTCTGACACTGTCAGTGATGACGTCACGCTGACGTCAGCATCACTGTAGCACTGTTGACCAGAGGGTTGACCGGCGCGTGGGGGGCGCGTGTGAACAGTATTTTGTGTGGGACCAGTGCCATTTTCAAGGTTTCGACGATAAGGATCCAATGGCGGTGGTTTCGTGTCGATCGGAGATCGTTAAGTTGGTCAAATTAGGGTTTGATGCCTTGGGAAGCGTGTTCGGACGGCTTTCCCGGGACGGTTTCAGTCTAGGGTTTCGTAGTTGTTTAGTAGGGACTTAAAGTGACCTTTACGTATGTTTTGGGCATGACAGGAATTGTACTTTAACCCTTGGACGGGGCTTTACGCTCGGGAGTGCAGCGGGATTGTACTGTGAGTGGGCCTTTGATTTCACTAAACTTCGGCATGCATAACCGTTTTACTTTCTACTATATCTATATGTGATTTGAGTAAAAGTATCTGTTTATCTTGTGTATGATTTATGGCACGTATTACGATGTTTGGGCATGAGACCCGTCTGGTTGTTTATAAATGGTTTGGAGTCATATATATGTATAATGGAACTCGATATTATCTGTGGTACTGCACTGTATGGATCTACCCTAGGATTCTATCTCCTCCGGATGTAGGTACACCGGAGCGGTCACGGCGCATTGCCTGTGAGGAGTCATTCTACGGAAGGACCGGACCGTAGAGTGACTCAGGAGCAGGATTGCTACTATTGGACGTCTGGGACGTCAGGCATCTAGAATGCCATGCTCGGACTAGGTTCGGGATTTGGACTCGGGATTGAGACCCCGGGTGGCACGCGTAGCCTTGAGACTGTGACCTTATTGGGCGTCTGGGACGTCAGGCATCTGGGGATGTCAGGGTTGGGATGTATAGTGCAGTGACTAAGATTATATTATGTTGATATTATTCTGCTTATGACTATATGGTTTTGTGGTTTTGATACTATGCATGTCTTTTCGGAAAACGGAGGGGAAAAGCTATATGTTTTCGAAATGGTAAACTACTTTGTAAACCTTGAGTTTCGGCCCACTCACCTTTGTTGTTTTACTACCCCTCCAGGTAGTGCTATCGAGGAGGAGGATCCCGAGGAGGAGGAGGAGGATCCCGAGGAGGAAGAGGCATAGGTTTACGTTGCGTACCTGAACCCTACTGCTGGGTAGGTTGGTACGTAGTGTGTCTAGAGTCGTGCTCAATAAACTGTATTCGGGAACCATCCCTTGTCTGACACTATTTGTATTTGAGTATTTGTGTGGTGTGCTATGTATGACTTAACTATGGATTTTCTTTATGCATTTTATCTTCAATAAGGGTATTTTTGGTATTTTAACGTCGGGTGTCAGACGGGAGCAGGGCACGTCCCGGGTGGTCCCAGGGGGATCGGGGCGGGTCCTGTTAACTTGGTATCAGAGCACTAGGTTGTGGTCAGCATGCTAGACTAGTGGTCAGTACTTAGTTTAACCGATGTCAGTATCTAATCTATGCCTCTTAACAGCGGGTTATGCCTCCAAGGAGAATTCCTCAAACACGAACTGACGAGGAAATCGCGAGAGAGATGGAATGTGCTAGCATTGAGCGGGCTCAAAGGTTGGGAGCCACACCGTTCAGCGGGGGATCAAACCCCGAGGATGCCCATGAGTGGATTGCGAAATGGGAAAGAATCTTCACCGTGATGCACTGCCCACCCGGCGAGCGGGTGGCATTGGCGGCCTTCTTACTGGAAGGCGGGGCTTATCAATGGTGGCATGGTCTTGAGATGTCCGGGTGGACTGTTCACACCACCACATGGGAGGTCTTTCGTGCCCGATTCTTAGATCAGTATTACCCGCGTTCATTTCGCATGGCACGAGAGGCAGAGTTCCTGCGGCTGGAACAGGGAGATATGTCCGTGGCAGATTACGAGCAGACCTTCGGGAAGCTTTCCCGTTTTGCCGCAGCTTTCGTGAGTACTGAGGAGGAAAAATGTCAAAGATTTGAGTTGGGACTCCGAGGGGAATTACGGGCAAGTGTGACGGCTACTAGTTACGCGACTCTGAGGGACATGGTCGACGCTGCAGTTCGTGTCGAGGCCAGTCTGGCGGCACACCAGGCGCGACAATCATCAGGCAAGGGGCAGTGCCGGGATCGTCCACATCCTGGACCAACCGGCCCAAAGATCTCTAAGGGGGGAAATTACCGAGGAGCACCCTCATCTTTACGTGGTCGTGGCTGGTCAGGTCGACATGGGAACTCTCAGAGGGGCGGATCGAGATTCAGTTCTGGACAGCATCAGGCTTGGAGTGGTGCATCAGGAGGGTCTTGGGATGGACCGAGGACAGTTAATTGCTTTGCTTGTGGAGGAGCGGGCCACTATGCCCGAGATTGCCCTTTATTGTCAAGGAACAACGAGACTAAAGGTGTTAGTGTGACACAGAGTTCGGCTTCTCACCCTTCCAGAGGCCGAGGACAGAGTGCTGAGCGTGGCGCGCGTGGGCGCGGACAGACTGCGGGACCCAGAGCTCGTGTTTTTGCAGTGAATCAGCAGCAGGCGAGGTCAGCCCCTGGTGTGGTTACAGGTACTCTTCATATCTCAAATATTGTTGTACGGGTGTTAATGGATGCTGGGGCTACTCATTCTTTTATTTCGAAAAGTTGTGCGGGTATGTTAGATCGCGAGGTGTCAGCCTTGGATAGTGAAATGGGTGTTGGTACACCGATGGGCGTGGTGTACATAGTGAATCAGGTGATCCGGAGATGCCCAGTAAGGGTGGAGGATGTAGATCTGCTAGCCGATCTAATCCTTATGGATCTCCATGACTTTGATGTTATCTTGGGAATGGATTGGTTGACTGAGCACGGTTCGCTCATCGACTGTTGTAGTAGGCGGGTGATTCTGCGAAGTCCGGGTTTGCCGGAGGTTACTTTTCAGGGAGAGCGCGATGGTTCGCTACCTGAAGTAATTTCTTCACTTGCCGCTACGAAGCTTCTACAGAAAGGATGCCAGGGTTATCTGGCGCATGTTGTGACGACGAATAGTGATACTTCGGGTGCCGATGATATACCTGTGGTGCGGGAATTTCCGGATGTGTTCCCGGAAGATTTGCCTGGTTTACCACCACATCGGGAGATTGAGTTCACGATTGAACTACTTCCCGGGACACGACCTATATCGCAGGCACCATATCGGATGGCACCAGCGGAGTTACGGGAACTGAAGATCCAATTGCAGGAGTTAGTGGACTTGGGATTCATCCGACCGAGTACATCACCGTGGGGAGCACCAGTATTATTTGTGAAGAAGAAGGAGGGGAGCCTCCGTTTGTGTGTGGATTATCGACAGCTCAACAAGGTCACGGTAAGGAACCAGTACCCCTTACCCAGGATTGACGATCTCTTTGATCAACTGCGGGGAGCACAGTACTTCTCGAAGATAGATTTACGATCTGGTTATCACCAGTTGAAGATTGCTGAAGGAGATGTCCCGAAGACAGCGTTTCGGACCAGATACGGGCATTATGAATTCCTCGTGATGCCTTTCGGCTTGACGAATGCTCCAGCAGCATTCATGGATCTAATGAATAGGGTCTTCCGATCTTATTTGGATAAGTTCGTGATCGTGTTCATTGATGACATCCTTGTGTACTCGAGGAGTGCTCAAGCTCATGAGGAACACTTACGTTCGGTGTTAGGGAAGCTGAGGCAGAACCAGTTATACGCCAAGCTGAGTAAGTGTCAGTTTTGGCTAACCAGCATTGGTTTTCTGGGACATGTAGTGTCAGCAGACGGGATTAGTGTGGATCCCCAGAAGACCGAAGCGGTGACAAATTGGGCTAGACCGACAACCGTGACAGAGGTACGGAGTTTCGTTGGTTTGGCAGGATACTACCGGAGATTTGTTGAGGGCTTCTCTAGTATTGCTGCACCGTTGACTCGTTTAACCAGGAAGGGAGTAAAGTTTGTTTGGGATGAACGGTGTGAGCAGAGTTATCAGGAATTAAAACGTCGATTAACTACCGCACCTGTTCTTGCTTTGCCGGATAACAGTGGTGAGTTCGAAGTCTACAGTGACGCATCGTTGCAAGGTTTGGGTTGCGTGCTGATGCAGAATGGCAGAGTTATCGCTTATGCATCGAGACAACTAAAGACACATGAGCTGAACTACCCTACGCATGATCTGGAGTTGGCGGCCGTGGTTCACGCTTTAAAAATCTGGCGACATTATCTGTACGGGGTGACTTGCAGGATCTTCACCGATCATCAGAGTTTAAAGCATTTGTTCACTCAGAAGGAGCTGAACGTAAGGCAGCGACGGTGGTTGGAACTGATCAAGGATTATGATTGTACGATTGAATATCATCCAGGGAAGGCGAACGTTGTGGCAGACGCACTCAGCAGGAAGTCAGCAGGATCAATTGCACACCTGAGGCTGGTGTACCTTCCTTTGCTTGTGGAACTCCGAAGAGCTGGAGTTATGCTGGGGATGGATGAGCAGGGAGCTTTGTTGGCCAGTTTTCATGTACGACCTGTGCTAGTCGATCGGATTATCGAGGCACAATTGGAGGATCCGACACTTTGTATCTACAGGATCGAGGTCGAAGCAGACGAGAGGCAGGACTTTACTATTCGACCAGATGGAGCTCTGGTGAAACTGGGCCGTTTGTGTGTTCTTGCAGTGGCAGAGTTACGGGCAGAAATTCTCGAGGAAGCCCACAGTTCGGCTTATGCCATGCATCCGGGAGGTACAAAGATGTACCGTACCCTCCGGGACCACTATTGGTGGGCAGGAATGAAGAAGGATATTGCAGTGTTTGTGAGCAGATGTTTGACCTGTCAGCAGGTCAAGGCTGAGCGGCAGAGACCGTATGGAGCAATGCAACCGCTTCCGATTCCCGAGTGGAAGTGGGATCACATTACCATGGACTTTGTCTTCAAATTGCCTAGAACTCAGAGGGGATGCGATGGAGTTTGGGTGATTGTCGACCGATTGACCAAGTCAGCTCACTTCTTACCAGTACAGGAGACATTTAAGCCAAAACGACTGGCTCAGCTGTTTGTGAAGGAGATCATTCGACTTCATGGTACGCCGGAGTCGATAGTGTCTGATCGAGATCCGCGTTTCACATCTAGGTTCTGGCAAAGTTTGCAGAACGCCTTGGGTACAAACTTACATTTCAGTACAGCGTTCCACCCACAGACCGATGGGCAGTCAGAGAGGACTATCCAGACACTGGAGGACATGATGAGGTCTTGTGTACTGCAGTTTCAGGATTCGTGGGATACTCATTTGCCTTTGATGGAGTTCGCATACAACAACAGTTATCAGGCAAGTATCGGGATGGCACCCTACGAGGCACTGTATGGCCGACAGTGCAGGACACCTATCTGTTGGATGGAGGTAGGAGAGCGAGCAGCTTTAGGACCGGATTTGATGGACATGACCCAGGAAACAGTTCGAATCATCAAGGAAAGATTGAAGGCAGCACAGGATCGCCAAAAGAGCTATGCGGATCGGCGAATTCGAGACTTGGAATTCGAGGTTGGAGATTTTGTGTTCCTTAAGTTATCTCCATGGAAAGGAATTATCCGTTTTGGCCGACGCGGGAAGTTGAGTCCACGTTACTTTGGACCGTTCGAGATCATTGAGAGGATTGGACTAGTGGCATACCGGTTGGCATTACCTCCAGAACTTGCCAGAGTGCACGATGTTTTCCATGTGTCCATGTTACGGAAATACCTACCGGACGATTCACATGCCTTGCCGGAACAACCAGTAGAACTGATGACTGATCTGAGCTTTGAGGAGAAACCAGTGCAGATTCTGGACCAGAAGAACAAGGTTCTGAGAAACAAGACGATTCGGTTGGTGAAAGTGCTATGGAGGAACCATGACGTCGAGGAGGCGACGTGGGAACCCGAAGACTTGATGAGGGAGCAGTACCCGTTTTTATTCGAGTAAATTTCGAGGACAAAATTTCTGTAAGGTGGGTAGATTGTAACGACCCGAACTTTCGTAATTATTATTTTATTGTAAAATGACCGTTTTGCCCCTGAGGGGGGGAAAAGTTGACTTTTACCTCGGGAAGTATTTAGGACTTTGACACGTGACCGTGACGTAGTTTAGGACGTCACGAGTTCATAGGCAGGAGGCACGTTCGATTCCGACGTTCGAGGATGAAGTTGTGACGTTCGGAAGTCGAGGGGCATTTTGGTAATTTGGCCATTTGGGGGCCAAATGTTGACTTTTGACCCGGGAAGTCCAACGGACGAGGGCCAATGACCGTTACGTAGGTCTCGTCGATACGAATCCGTAGACAGGCGGCACGCTGAAATCGGACTTACGACGAAAAAGTTATGGTCAAGAACGTAACCGAACTAACCGGGACTCGGAACTTAAAATAATAATAAAATATTATAATCTGATTTACTTTAACCCAATCAATCGGGACCCTTGATGAGTGACACATGTCACTCATCTACCCCATCCACATCATCCCCAACAATCTGGATCTTGGTCTGCCATGAGATTAATTAAATAGTTTAATTTCCTTAAATCCTCACCCTTCACTCTTAACTCAGAATCAATCTCAGCCATCCATTCTATTTTCTCCTTCTGTTCTTAAACCATCAGACTCACTTATTCATTTTCATTTCTTCCTTCAAACCGTGCAACCTCCCATCCTTCAAACAATCACACCAGCAGCTCACCACCCAACCTTCTTCATCAGGCAGCACCAGACCGTGCACCACCACCACCAGACACCGGCCAACGCCACCACGGCCACCCTGCACGGCCGGAAAACCCACAAACCCGTGAGGACCCGTGCAGCCCAAAACCATCCAACCATCCAAACCGTGACGTCTGGGCTCGAACCAACCTAGGGCTAGGACCATTGTGACCTCTGGACGGCGTAGGACTGGACTGGGCAGCCCACGGCGGCGACACGGCGGCGGTAAGCCTGCAAACCCGTGAAGGCCGATTTTCCTTCCCTGCCTCAAACCGTCCGTTTTTAACGTTGAATTTGTTTGGTTGTTTTTGAGACTTAACCTAGGGGACTAGACGAGCGTTTTGGACCTGAGTTGGTGGCTGGAAGTGTGACGGCTCGCCGGAGAAGACAAACCAGAACCGGCAGCCAATTCCCCGTCGTTTTTCAGGTGATTTCTCGAACTTCAAAATCTGTTTTGGTGACACAGAGCCATAGAACATGTTCAGACGAGTCCATAGGAACAAACCCCGTCGATTTTGGTGGTCGGAATCACGATCTGTGATCGGGTCGAACCGTGGGTCTGCGGTGACCCGATTCGCAGACCCGGTACTGTAGCTGATGACGTCATCATGCTGACGTCAGCAGTGACGTCATGATGACATCATCATGTCAGAATATTGTCAGACTAGGGACCAATGGGCTGTTGACACGTGTCCTCTGACATTGTCAGTGATGACGTCACGCTGACGTCAGCAGTGACGTCATGCTGACGTCAGCATCACTGTAGCACTGTTGACCAGAGGGTTGACCGGCGCGTGGGGGGCGCGTGTGAACAGTATTTTGTGTGGGACCAGTGCCATTTTCAAGGTTTCGACGATACGGATCCAATGACGGTGGTTTCGTGTCAATCGGAGATCGTTAAGTTGGTCAAATTAGGGTTTGATGCCTTGGGAAGCGTGTTCGGACGGCTTTCCCGGGACGGTTTCAGTCTAGGGTTTCGTAGTTGTTTAGTAGGGACTTAAAGTGACCTTTACGTATGTTTTGGGCATGACAGGAATTGTACTTTAACCCTTGGACGGGGCTTTACGCTCGGGAGTGCAGCGGGATTGTACTGTGAGTGGGCCTTTGATTTCACTAAACTTCGGCATGCATAACTGCTTTACTTTCTACTATATCTATATGTGATTTGAGTAAAAGTATCTGTTTATCTTGTGTATGATTTATGGCACGTATTACGATGTTTGGGCATGAGACCCGTCTGGTTGTTTATAAATGGTTTGGAGTCATATATATGTATAATGGAACTCGATATTATCTGTGGTACTGCACTGTATGGATCTACCCTAGGATTCTATCTCCTCCGGATGTAGGTACACCGGAGCGGTCACGGCGCATTGCCTGTGAGGAGTCATTCTACGGAGGGACCGGACCGTAGAGTGACTCAGGAGCAGGATTGCTACTATTGGACGTCTGGGACGTCAGGCATCTAGAATGCCATGCTCGGACTAGGTTCGGGATTTGGACTCGGGATTGAGACCCCGGGTGGCACGCGTAGCCTTGAGACTGTGACCTTATTGGGCGTCTGGGACGTCAGGCATCTGGGGATGTCAGGGTTGGGATGTATAGTGCAGTGACTAAGATTATATTATGTTGATATTATTCTGCTTATGACTATATGGTTTTGTGGTTTTGATACTATGCATGTCTTTTCGGAAAACGGAGGGGAAAAGCTATATGTTTTCGAAATGGTAAACTACTTTGTAAACCTTGAGTTTCGGCCCACTCACCTTTGTTGTTTTACTACCCCTCCAGGTAGTGCTATCGAGGAGGAGGATCCCGAGGAGGAGGAGGAGGATCCCGAGGAGGAAGAGGCATAGGTTTACGTTGCGTACCTGAACCCTACTGCTGGGTAGGTTGGCACGTAGTGTGTCTAGAGTCGTGCTCAATAAACTGTATTCGGGAACCATCCCTTGTCTGACACTATTTGTATTTGAGTATTTGTGTGGTGTGCTATGTATGACTTAACTATGGATTTTCTTTATGCATTTTATCTTCAATAAGGGTATTTTTGGTATTTTAACGTCGGGTGTCAGACGGGAGCAGGGCACGTCCCGGGTGGTCCCAGGGGGATCGGGGCGGGTCCTGTCACGTTTCTTCTCTCTGCCTCTCCAAATTCTCTCAGTAATCTTTTCTCATAAATTCCTTCACAACACGTTATTAGCACGATCGTCTCCGAATCGAATCGGTGATTATTCGAGAGGAGGATAAATTGAACCAAGTAAGTTTTCTAAATCCCAAATTTGTTTATTATTTAAATTTGAAACCCTAGAATACATGTTTATAGGAATTGTTTATAATCAATAATTATGAGTTCTATAATCACATGAATTAATGATCATTGATATGTTGAATTGAATTATTTGAAATATTTTCATGTTTTTCGTGTTTGATGTTTAAAGATGCTGGTTATGTGATAATCATGATGAATCCTTGGATTATGAATCAATCTATTTGACTGGTTGATTCCTAAACTTAATTAATTGAATCATGTGGATTATTGATTGAGAATTCATGATAATTGATATTATTTTCCCAAATGTGATGATGATCCAAATTGCATTTGATAATTATTGAAATTAAATTCACTATTGAATTACATATATTATGCTTGAATTGATAGCAAAGGTTCTCTGTTTGTTTAAATTTTCTGAAAAAATTTAATTCTTGAGTGGCCCAAAAGGCCAATACAATTTGGCGGCCCAGAAGGCCTCGTGTAACAACCTGTCTCGGAAATCGGGATAATATTAGTGATTAATGACGGATTAGTAAAGTTAATCGGTGATTAGTTGGGTGCTTTCAGACGGACGGTGCAAAATGAGGATTTTGCCCTTGGAATGGGCAAAAATATTGACTTTTGTTCGGGCAGTCAAATGAACTTTGACCGATGACCGTGACGTAATTCGGGACGTCACAAGTTCATAGACAGGTGGCACGTCCGATTCCGACATTCGAGAAAAAAGTTATGACGTTCGGAAGTTCGAGGGTATTGGGTAATTTGGTTAAAAAGGGACAATTTGTTGACTTTTCAGACGACATTGACGTTTCATGAAATTCGAGGACCGTTGGGTAGATCTCGATCTCCTGATTATAACGACAGGTGGCATGAGTCAATTGGAGATTCAGACGACAAAGTTATGGGTCTAGGAACACGAGGGGTAAAATGGTAATTTGTGCAGCAATGGGGCATTTTGGTCATTTTGCTATCTTGGAATGTGTGCCGAGTGATATCAGGACACTTGGCTTTTTTGGATGGGGTGACCACCTGGTTTTGGACACCTGGCTGGGTCTGGATGGGTGTAGAAGCCTCAGTTTGATTTTAAATTCGTGCACGGTGTGTGTGTGCGGTTGCACATTCTTGAGAGGAAACAGAGTACAGAAAATGAGACCGTGAGAGAGTTTTTCATCCACGACCGTCAATTCATGTCCCTTTTCCTTGTTTTGTGACTCAAACATAAAAGAGAGGTTGAGACGAGCAAAGTGCGATTGATGGAAGGCGTCGTCGTGCACGGTGATGGTCGAATAGAGCTGGGGACAGTGAGCTCTGTTCTTTCAATTCGATGATGGACTTTTAGTTTAGGCCACTAAGAATGGTTCAAATCGATTAGATGGTGATCATGAAGGTGAGACGTGTCTGAGGAAATTGAAAGGACGACCCGCCGTGGACAGTAGCCGTAGAACCCGTGACTTGGTAAGTTTCAGGTAAAAATGGTAACTTGCGATTTAACCAGTGTTAAACGATTATGTTAATTGGAAGTTGTTTGTGGAGGTCCTAGGGAATGTTTGGAACTGGAATCACGGCAGGGGATGGCCAGAATGTCGAGGATACAGAGGAGGAATTTTCTAAGTTTAAGCTTTGATTTGGAAGGTATAAGTCAGGACCTTATTTCATGTTTTTAATAACTAGATCATTTGTAGAGGTTAGGAAGAAATTAATGGAAGAAACAGGATTGAAATTGAACTGAAATTGGACAAAAACCGCCCTCGCCGGTTCGGCTGGACCGGGGCTGAACTGAACCGGTCTGGACCCAGTTCGGCGTGAGGTTGAAGATGACTGCTGAGGCGCGTGAGGCCCATGCGCAGCTCCTTTGGGAGGCATGTGGGGGCACGTGGCACATTGTTTGAGAATGGTTCCAACACGACTTTTAAGGTATTCGATGTAACGAACATTTTGGCACTGGTTTCGAGTCGATCGGAAATCGTTTCGATATGTTTCGGGATGTCCAAAAGTTTTAGGGCTCAGTTAAAAATAGTTAAAAATTCGAGAAAATTACGGGGCTTTAGTAGAAGTTTAATGAAGTAGTTAGTGACCTTATTATGGGATTTAGACAGGTTCGGAAAAGCCGATGATAATGGATTGGCCGAGAACGACGTAAGTACGCGCTTATCGAGGCAGCGACGTAAATGGTCTGTGAGTGGACTTTGCTTTCGAACTTATGATGCATGCATATATGTTTTTATATGTTTTCTATGTTGTGATTTTCTATTGATGATTTACGGTTTTGGCACGTATTTTGAGATTATTACGTATTTGCACGTTTTACGAGTTTTCAATTTCTCTTGTGATTTGATTCGGGTTTTGATGATTTGATTTCGGGATTTGGAATATGATTTGATTTCAATGATTTATAACGGATTTTGGAAAATAATTTCGGGCTTGAAGCCTATTCATGTTGTAACGACCCGGACGTTCAGAAAAGCGAAATTTGGAAAATTTGAAGAAAAGGACGATTTTGCCCCTAGGTAATGGGCAAACGGTTGAATTTTGCTCGGACGGTCAAACGGACTTTGACCAATGACTGTGATGTATTTCGGAACGTCATGAGTTCGTAGACAGGTGGAAAACCCGATTCCGACATGCGAGGAGGAAGTTATGACGTTCGGAAGTTCAAGGGCATTTTCGTAATTCGGACGAAAAGGAGGAAAATGTTGACTTTTTGATTGACAACTAATTTTCACACAATTCGAGGACCGTTAGGTAGGTCTCGATGCCCTGAGTACAACGGTAGACGGCACGCTGAAATCGGACTTCGGGCGAGTAAGTTATGACTCTAGAACGAGGAAGGGCATTTTGGTAATTTGTGAAGGAGGGGTAAAATGGTCATTTTGAGGGTGCAAGTTGAAACAACCGTGAGTGGGTGTTTTGAATTGAAAAAAAAAAATAGAGTATGGGCTGAAGGAATTGTTTAACTAAGGAGGGATTAGTGGCTAGTTGGGCAGAGCACTAATGGATTGTTTATGCAATTGAGTGGAGCAGTGCACATGTATGCAATGGTGAGTTTGGGAACAGGAGCTGCTGGTGCTTCTGAAAATTGGGAAAAACAGAGAGAGTGGAGGCAAGTGCAAGTATGTGAGATTGTACGTTGGTGGGAAACTTAAAAAAATGAAGTAGTGTGTGTGGAAGTGGAGAGGGGAAACATAATACTTGAATTGTTTTTACAAGTGACAGAGCACGGGTAGCACTTTGGGGAATGCTTGGTGCTGTTGGAACTAGAAAAACAGAGGTGGTTTCCCACGTTTGATCGACTTCTCAAGACCATTATAAGGGAAACTGATAGCTGAAACGGATGGGAGAAAGAGAGAACAGAGTTCTGAGATGGAGAGAGGAAAGAAAGGGAGGAAAATGGGAGAGGAGAGTCCAAAAACCCGAAACCTGTTTTTGTGTGAACTCAAATCCGAATTTGAATTTTAGGCCAGCCCAAGCCAAATTGAGGCTCGAATAAGTCTTCTAGAACCTTAATTAGTCAATCCAAATCAAGTATTGCAAGGTTCGAAGCCCGTTGAGCTAAGAACAGACATGGCGAATGACAGGACCCATCCCAATCCCCCCGGGATTACCGTGGAATGTGCCCTGCTCCCGTCCAACAAGGGGTGTCAGACAAGGGATAACTAAGAGCCACTGCCCAAACGGGGCATCCAGAGTGCTCAAGGATCGATGGAGGAGGTGTGCAATGTCCCAGTCTCTGCTGCAATCGCATCCGTAATCAACATGAAGGGCATTAAAACCAAAAGCTGTGAGTGGACAAAAACCAATAAGTTTATCAAATACATTTATAAGACATTTATGCCCTCCAATAAAAACGTATGCATGCCACGAAAACCAGTAACCAAAACGTTTGCTCAACCGAGCCATTAGGGCCTTAGCCCAAAAACCGTTAACCAAAAACCAAGTGTGGGAACTCAGCCCAAAACTGTGGAATACCACCACCAGACATATTAAAACCATGTGGGCCACCGCCCCAAGCCATAAATATAAATCCATAAATCCAAAACCATTTAGGGTCCCCGACCCGACATACCATTTCATAACCAATAATCCATTTTCACCACATAACACATATCCAACCGAAAAGCCATTTCATAGATTCATTAATCCATATTTTACCATTACCTTCACCAGCATCCCAGATGCTTAGCGTCCCAGACGCTTGACGTCCCTGACGTCATATCTCACGGTTTAATAAGCTACGCGTGCTGCCCGGGGTCTCTCCGGGTCCATATATCCGACATCCCTGATGTCTGACGTCCCTGACGTCAATCATAGCAATCCTGCTCCTGAGTCATCATACGGTCCGGCTGCTCCGTACGATGACCCCTCGCAGGCAATGCACCGTGACTTCCCCAGTGTCCCAGACACCTGGAGGAGACCATCATATATCCTTGTATCCAGATGGTATATGGAAAACAGTTTTATTAAATCCTTTTATCACATCATTACAATGGGCCCTGCCCGAAATTTCCATAAAACCATGTAATTCCATTTATAATCCAACTGGGCCTCATGCCCGGTTTTATGAACCACTGGGCCTACGGCCCGATTTGTAAACCAACTGGGCTCGCAGCCCGACTTATAAACCCACTGGGCCCACAGCCCGAATTCGTAAATCAACTGGGCTCCTGGCCCGATAACATAACTCAAATGGGTCTCAGCCCGATTTCATATCAACTGGGCCCCTGGCCCGATTTCATTAACCAACTGGGCCCCCGGCCCGATTCTCAAATGGACTCCAAGTCCGAAATTTCCAAAACAAGTGGGCCTCAAACCCGAGTTTATATTTCCAATTTCAAAACCATTTCATCATATTATATCCAAGTCATAAATATGGAAAATCCATGTAAAACCGGAAAACCTCGATTTACGTGCAAGCACGTAAATCGCCTCGAAATACGTGAAACCGTACAATTTACCAACAATCAAATCACATCATACAATCACAATCATAATCCATATAAAACATTTAAGCATGCATAGAATTTATAAAACCAAAGTCCACTCACAGACCGTTTTAACAGTATGCCTCGATACGCGTGCCATCGGCCCTCCCGGGCCACACCACTATCACCGGGACTCCCAATCCTGTCCAAATCACATTAGAGGGTCACTAACCTCATCATTAACATCCTATCAAAATCCCGTAATTTTCCCAAATTTTTAATTATTTTTAAACTTGATTTAAAACCTTCGGACATCCCGAACAATATCGAAACGGTGTCCGATCGACACGAAACCAATTCCAAAATGTTCGTTACATTAAATAGGACAGAAGTCATGTTGACCTCACCTCGAGATTCGTGCCTACGCGCCGTCACGCGCCGCCGTGAGTGGCTGCGCGTGAAACCCACGCGCCTGCTACAGTGTCACCATCTAACCTGTATCTCTGGTAAACGGGTCCAATTTGCCCGCTATACAACCCGGTTCCAATCCTATCAATTCAGCCTTAATTACATCAATTGATCATTCAATTAGTTTCGTTATTAGTTTAATTAAAGGTCTGCAATCACAATTACACGATTACATACTCCAAACCTCACGATTCGATGATGAACACCAAGAACACCTGGTTACTGTTCGTTCATGGAATTCCATCAATGGCTGCAGGTTTCTTCCAATTGATGCATCCAGAAGCATCACTGGACCATGAGAGACAGTTCCCCTCCATCAATTGCATTAATCGAAGCCCCAAACGCCACGACTCAAGCTCGATAGCCGTCACTGTGCAACCATGGAAGTCTGCCAATCTCCAACGTTTTCCTTCAATTGATCCTTCCAGAAGCATCGTGGGATCCTCAGGAACATAATCCCCAGCTCAATTTCATCCATCGAAGCCTCCAATTCCTCGACTCAACCTCGAATTTCCTCCTCTGTCACCAAGTGTGTTCAGAGCCAAAACGTTGCAAATTCTTCTTGTTTTTGATGTGGATCGACTCGTCACAACCTCAGGAAGCTAACTCGAGCTTCAATTCCACTCCTCACAGCCCAATTCTTCCAATTCGAATTTTCCCCCCAATTTTTCTAAAATTCGAAACCCAGAATTCAACACTCTCTCAATCCCTCGTGTTTCCCCTGGTATCCCAATCCGTTAGTCTCTCATTTTTCTCTCAAGAACGGCAGAGGAAGGGAGCCAATTCTCCCAGTTCTCCCACACTGATTTTGCTCACGGTTGCAGTACACAGAGAAGGCAAAAATGCAGGATTAAGGGTGATTAATTAAGGGAAATGGTGGATTAATGATGATGATGTAGTAATGATGATGTTTGGAGGGAAACAAGGAGCTGGAAACAAGGGATGGGTGACACTTGTCACTCATCCGGATGTGCACAGTCATCGGTTACTATTCATTATTATATTATTATTTTAATCCGAGCCTCGGTTCGTTAGTTCGTTTCCTTGACCATAACTTTGTCGTCGAATCTCCGATTTCGGCATGCCGCCTGTCATTGGATTCGTATCGACGATACCTATGTAACGGTCCTTGGCCCTCATCCATCGGACCTCCCGGTCAAAAAGTCAACATTTGACCCCAATTGACCAAAATTACCAAAATGCCCCCAACTTCTGAACATCATAACTTTCTCTACGAATGTCGGAATCGAACGTGCCACCTGTCTATGAACTCGTGACGTCCCGAACTACGTGACGGTCATCGGTCAAAGTCCGTTTGACCACCCGATCAAAAGTCAACATTTTGCCCACGACCAGGGGCAAAACGGTCATTTTGCACATTTTGTCTGATTCCGCCCTACTAACCACCGTTCAACCTCACTAATCAAGATTAGTGACTAATCTAATCCCGGAATTCGGGACGGGTCGTTACAATCTTCCCTCCTTAATAAATTTCGTCCTCGAAATTCCAACCGATCTAATCTCAACGTACTTCCCTCCTTAATTAGTTTCATTCACGAAACTCGACTACCCTAATTCCACAAACACCCCGTGGAAAGTGGAATCGACCTCGTAACATGTGTACACCCGTACACCAACTAATCAGACAAAACTTGTCTGCACCCAAAAGTACCACTAGTACTCATAACGCAACGACTACATTCGACCCCGTCGAATGACTGAAACTACTTGTTTCGAATTTGACACCACTTGTTCAATCTACCGCTTTCGTTGACGCAACAACTCGATGGTTCCTTTCCCACTCCCACTAGGAGTCAGCTGACCCCACTCAACAATCTATGTTGACACATCCTGACAATCTGTCACCACACAGTTGTTGTCAGTCGAAAACTGACACTAGACTCACTCGTGGCTACACATGCCACCAACTTACTTGACTTAAATATACACTTACCGACATTTTCACCCGACTCGTGTGTTATTAAACACATCGGAAATACCATGACCCATTGCATAGTAATGTCTGGCCCACGACTAATCCAGTGGTATCGGAACCAATCCGACTACCAACACGCTCACCGGCACCCCTCGGGTATAACCCATATACTATAACTAGAAACCACAAGTCTACAAAGTATTGTACCTCGAACCACGTACGAAGTACACACATCTATCTAATGACCAGACTACAACCACCTAGGTCATAGCCAAACATGTTCCAACAATGGAGTACATTTGCCCAATCCATCATGAGACAAATCGAAACTCCACCCATCATCTAATTCCAATTCCAAATTCGAATCCGCAATTTCGTAAGAAATCCCGAATCCAAACCCAGACATCACATTTTTAATTCATTTTTCCAAATCCGAATTCGAAATCATTATTCCGTAAGCTAGCATTTGGAATAACCATTCCGTACCCAAATCCGGAAATATACTTTCAAGTTCCAAAATCGAATCCTGAATCGTCACCCAGAAATTCGATTCCAAATCCCGAAATCTTGTTCACATTTACCAAGACACACCAAAACCGAACCTATCGGTCACCTGGTCAATACCTCCAATTGACATCATAGGGAAGTCAATCCAACCTCCACACGTCTAAGGTTGACAAAGTCCGACCAGTCGGAAACCTACTCACTCGAGTAAGATACCATACGGTTCCACTTCGAAAAGAAGTTCAACCCCGCCGTTTACGACTCACACACCAAAGTTTGCATCGATCCTTGTCATTCCACCTAGGAAGAACCAAAGATGATCCAAAATGATGACGTCAAAACTCATCCTACGTGGATGCAAACAAAACTCGCTGTACTCACCACGCCATGTATCCCTACATCGTCTGCCACCAAGCAGAAAATGAGAAATCTCGTTTACCTAATTTCGAATACGCAACTCCCCTTGATGGGCTCACCAACCAATACACGCTCAACGTACTGGTAAGTACAATCAAGGTCTGCCAGGGCAGAAAACAAGAAGTCAACCCCAATGACTTCGGAATACCAATCACCAAAAACGAGCACCACTCTCGTTCCCCAATCATAACGCTCCTCGAGTCTAAGGTTCCAACCATGTTGGAAACAGACATGCTCCCAACGAGATGTCAAGTCTAACCACTAGACTTCCTACCTCTTCAATTCACTTGGACAACCACGTGTCCACAATCAATCCGTTATTGTTCCGTTCGCACATACCAACTTTTACAAGTTCAACACTCGATTTTCCAAGTTCTCAATTACAAAATTCGACATCTATAATAAAAAACATAAAGTCACACCAATTTTGGAGTTACCAACAACTCCCCAAATCCACTAATTCTCATGACGTAGGGGACGTCATCCCAAAGTTACTCAAGTCTCATTTATACCATTTAATCCACTCATCACTTGTCATTTTACCCTGTCGGGACTAATCCCAACACATCACAATCTCAACTGGATCCCATCCAGTCCATCACTCAACCACTACCGAATCTCAACGACCAAACATATGTTCATCATGACGGAGTCACACCTCAACTTGTGGCTCATCGTCAACACCATCACCGACACTAGCACCAGCGCTAGTACCAGCACCAACACACTATCAACAATACTAGTATCAGCACCCATGCATCCATACTAGCATCGGCACAAAAGTACCAACCCACAAACATTCATACTTGCACACCGTGTGCAAATACGACAACCCTGGATCTCCGTTCATACCGAATGACGATCCCGTACCTCACGACTATGGGTACCACCACTCTGACAATCCACATCAGGAAAATGAACGTTCCCTGAACGTCCCCTGATCCCCAAGTATTATAACCACACTAATTACCCTCGATAGCCAGTCATCTCCATATGACTACCGACTAACTGTCATTGCTATCGAGATCCGCATCCACACATCACACCAATACCCGATCCAACATGGAATTCCATAATTTATCTCAGAACCGTATCCGTAGATCGAATCCCATAGTTCTGACTAGACTCACCAGAGCCATCCACATGGTCATCCATGACCTCAGCCGCTCGTCGCAGCACAAGTTCTTATCCACTATTCATTATTAAGGTTTACCTTTTTAATACTAGGGTTCCACAATCACACCCTATGGTTCCCCTGTCAGGACCCACCCCGGTTTCACCCCGAACCCGAGGTAAATCCCGCTCCCGTCTGACTCCCCGACACAACACCCAAGTAAAACTCACTCAAACCCAGTCAGACGCAGGAGTAATTAAACAAAATATCCCGAAGTTATCCTTTACAGAGCATAGTACGAAAATACAAGGAACTAAAAACCGATAAATTACACGCACATGGAAGACTTAAACTACTCCAGGACCCCTCGTGTGACTTCTATGCCTCGGTCACTGCCTCGACGTCAAAACCCCGCATTAGCTCCACAACCTGGAGGGCAATTAAAAAAACAGAAAGTGTGAGTGGACCAGAAAGTACAAAAAGTTCAAAAACCATTTCATATAAAAACCGGGGTTTTAGCCCTCCGTTTTGAAACCACATGCATAACCAACAGTTATGAACACAGTTATAAAATAAGCATCATAAAACATCAGAAGAACAGAAACACTATAAAACAGTTATAGGAATCATAGCATGAGTATCAGAAACCGTATCATAAACCATAAAGCTCAAATCCTCATTTCCCGATCGAACCTGCTGGACCTATCCGAGTCTTTAAACTCCCGAGTCTTTAAACTCAATCCAGGCCTTAATCATATCCGAGTCTTTAAACTCCCAAGTCTTTAAACTCAAGGCCTACGGGGGAAAATCAATATATCCGAGTCTTTAAACTCAATCCGGGTCTTTAAACCCATTCCGGCCGGTCCCCCGTCACATATATCCGGGTCTTTAAACCCTATAGCCAGATCCAGCAAATCCAATCCAAAACCTTTTGAAAACCTTTTCCAAATCCATATCCAAACTCGAATCCGAAATCCCCGGTCCGAAGCCTTTCCGGCATTCAGAACCGTCATTCCGAATCCAAATCCGGAATACCACTTTTCAAGCCTTTGCCCCAAATCCAATTGTCACTTTCGATTTCAAAACCAAAACCTTGATTCTCAAATCATGTCCCAAAATCCCCTTAAAATCATTGAGATCATTTATCTTTCCAAAATCACCCTTTTCGTAAAACATGCTAAAACCGTATTTTTCTCGAAAACCGTGCAATCACGTAAAACCATCATAACATAGTCAAGATCATAGATGTAAGAGTAAAACCATCAAAAACGTATATAAAGTCAGTTATGCATGATCGAGTTTAAGGAAAGGGTCCACTCACATACAGAGCCCTACTCGCGTCCCGAATGTCCAGCCCGTTCCTCGGCTTCCTCGGGAAATCCCGATCCTGTCAAACATCGTTAAAAATACGTCACTAATACATCTACGAACATTCACCTAAATTGCCTCAAAATTCCCCGAACCGAAGACCTAAAACCCGGGACCCTAAACAGTCACCCTCGCGGAACTAAACTCAAACGACGTTCGATTGACTCGAAACCAACTCCATTGAACTCACCACAACTCCTAGACCAAAAACCATGTTGACTGTTTTCCCAACCGCCACCGCACGCGCCCCCACGCGCCGCCCAAAGTGGCTGCGCGTGGCCCTTACGCGCCAGCTACAGTAGCATCATCAACCTCGACCTCACTGTGCTGAACCGGCCGCCGTGAATTGAACCGACGAGGAGCATTCTTCGCCGTCCGGTCACCATTTCCTTCCTTTCTTCCACTCACGGCTTCGTCCAGACACCAAGAATCCATTCCCCTACTCCTCTAACCTCGACACAGTCCCACCATCGTCGATTCCAGCTCGAACCAGACAGCCCTCAAACCCCTGTTTCACGATCCATCTGCTCCGGTCACCTCCCGTCACGGTGGCGACACCAGACAATCCCTAGGGCCTTACTGAACCTAGACCAACCCTACTATACCGTCGACTTAGCCCCAAACTCGATGACTTTGGGTTTGAAGTTCACGGCCGAAACAGAGTAACAGAGTACTCCACTTCGACTGAGCTCCGCCGTGTACGCCCCGTCACGGCGACCACCACAAACCACTCCTAGGACCTCCCTAAACATCACCCTGACCTTCAATCCTCTCGGTTCTAAACTCAGACTCACGACTTTCCAAATGAAGTTTACGGGAAAAACAGAGCAAGAAAACTTACCCTTCGATTGCAGCTCCGCCGTGCGCACCGCCGCATGCCACGGTGTTCGTTGGCCTCCCTGCAACCTCCTGAACGTCCCACGGTCGTGGTTTGAGCCACCTCACGGCGTAGCCACCACCAAACGCTCACGGTCTCCCTGTTTCCCCAAAAACTTTGCCGCACCACCGCCGTGCCGTCGTGCACGATTCCACCACCAATTCACGACCACCAGCTTCCTTTCAGTCTCCCGTTCCTCCCTCACTCACCAGGACTCGTCAATTACCACAATCAATCCTCAACTTCTCCTCACAAGCTCTCTCTGTTCCTCTGTGTTTGTCGAAGAACAACCACGGGTTTGCACGAGTGCACCCCAATTATTTGGGCTATGAACATACATGATTCTCCCAGAATCCTCTAGCCCCTTGCCACATGTCACCATCCACTCAACCCTTATCCCATCTGGTTAAATCCCAGCCGTCCAGTTTGCTTTCTCTCTCTGCACAAATCCCCAGAGGCCAAAAAGACCAAAATACTCTCCTGTTTAACACATTTTTACGGTTTTGTCAAAACTTCCTAGACCCGCAACTCTCGCCTCGTAAGTCCGACGAATACGTGCCGCCTGTCATCAAACTCAGGACGACGAAAGATATCTAACCACGCTAGGTCAACCTACCAAAACCCAGTCATACAAAAAGTCAACTATTCCCCCTAATTTACCCAAATTACGGTTAAGCCCTCAACCTTCCGAACATCACAACTTCCTCCTCGGATGTCGGAATCGAACGTACCTCATGTCTACGGGTTCGTGACGTCCTCAACTACGTCCTGGTCACTGGCCAATACCCAATTGACCACCCAAATAAAAGTCAACATTTTTGCCCGGACCAGGGGCAAAATCGTCATTCTAGGCTCCCGGACCTTTCGGGATCACCTAACCACTGATTAACCTCACTAATCACACCTTAATCACTCTACTAATCCCGGTTCTCGGGACGGGTTGTTACATCCCCCGAACCCAACCACTTTCCGTAATATAAAATTCACAACCTGACCGACCCTGCGGTCTAGACATCGAATAGTCGTCAAATCCAATCCTACCATCCCATCAACGTGGGTTCCACCACTAGGTCATCGGCCAACTCCGATGAACCAACATCCCTCACACTAGAAACCACCACAAGGGTTCACATTTTTTAACCATTACTCACATGAGGTTCCCCGAACCTGGCTGCATCTAGCAGCACAACAATTCAATATTACATGACCGAACCGTCGGTCCCACAATACCAGTTCATCACAATCAATCCCACTTGGGTCGAAACACATTAATGCACGGCGCATCGGGCCAATCACACTCTATCCACTATCCAAACCCAAAAACTATCTATCAGGTTGATAACGAATTGCAGCCCAATGAGACATCACACCCTCGACCTGCGCACACAAATAGAGTAACCCTGCTCTGATACCAAGTTGACAAGACCCATCCCAATCCCCCCGGGATTACCGTGGAATGTGCCCTGCTCCCGTCCAACAAGGGGTCTCAGACAAGGGATAACCAAGAGCCACTGCCCAAACGGGGCATCCAGAGTGCGCAAGGATCGATGGAGGAGGTGTGCAATGTCCCAGTCTCTGCTGCAATCGCATCCGTAATCAACCTGAAGGGCATTAAAACCAAAAGCTGTGAGTGGACAAAAACCAATAAGTTTATCAAATACATTTATAAGACATTTATGCCCTCCAATAAAAACGTATGCATGCCACGAAAACCAGTAACCAAAACGTTTGCTCAACCGAGCCATTAGGGCCTTAGCCCAAAAACCGTTAACCAAAAACCAAGTGTGGGAACTCAGCCCAAAACTGTGGAATACCACCACCAGACATATTAAAACCATGTGGGCCACCGCCCCAAGCCATAAATATAAATCCATAAATCCAAAACCATTTAGGGTCCCCGACCCGACATACCATTTCATAACCAATAATCCATTTACACCACATAACACATATCCAACCGAAAAGCCATTTCATAGATTCATTAATCCATATTTTACCATTACCATCACCAGCATCCCAGATGCTTAGCGTCCCAGACGCTTGACGTCCCTGACGTCATATCTCACGGTTTAATAAGCTACGCGTGCTGCCCGGGGTCTCTCCGGGTCCATATATCCGACATCCCTGATGTCTGACGTCCCTGACGTCAATCATAGCAATCCTGCTCCTGAGTCATCATACGGTCCGGCTGCTCCGTACGATGACCCCTCGCAGGCAATGCACCGTGACTTCCCCAGTGTCCCAGACACCTGGAGGAGACCATCATATATCCTTGTATCCAGATGGTATATGGAAAACAGTTTTATTAAATCCTTTTATCACATCATTACAATGGGCCCTGCCCGAAATTTCCATAAAACCATGTAATTCCATTTATAATCCAACTGGGCCTCATGCCCGATTTTATGAACCACTGGGCCCACGGCCCGATTTGTAAACCAACTGGGCACGTAGCCCGAATTATAAACCCATTGGGCCCACGGCCCGAATTCGTAAATCAACTGGGCCCCTGGCCCGATAACATAACTCAAATGGGTCTCAGCCCGATTTCATATCAACTGGGCCCCTGGCCCGATTTCATTAACCAACTGGGCCCCCAGCCCGATTCTCAAATGGACTCCAAGTCCGAAATTTCCAAAACAAGTGGGCCTCAAGCCCGAGTTTATATTTCCAATTTCAAAACCATTTCATCATATTATATCCAAGTCATAAATATGGAAAATCCATGTAAAACCGGAAAACCTCGATTTACGTGCAAGCACGTAAATCGCCTCGAAATACGTGAAACCGTACAATTTACCAACAATCAAATCACATCATACAATCACAATCATAATCCATATAAAACATTTAAGCATGCATAGAATTTATAAAACCAAAGTCCACTCACAGACCGTTTTAACGGTATGCCTCGATACGCGTGCCATCGGCCCTCCCGGGCCACACCACTATCACCGGGACTCCCAATCCT
Organism: Prinsepia uniflora; assembly: GCA_032719365.1. Lineage (NCBI taxonomy): Eukaryota > Viridiplantae > Streptophyta > Magnoliopsida > Rosales > Rosaceae > Prinsepia > Prinsepia uniflora. Next base: position 73,900,062 of record CM064865.1, on the reverse strand, counting down.
GTCCAAATCACATTAGAGGGTCACTAACCTCATCAGTAACATCCTATCAAAATCCTGTAATTTTCCCGAATTTTTAATTATTTTTAAACTTGATTTAAAACCTTCGGACATCCCGAACAATATCGAAACGGTGTCCGATCGACACGAAACCAATTCCAAAATGTTCGTTACATTAAATAGGACAGAAGTCATGTTGACCTCACCTCGAGATTCGTGCCCACGCGCCGTCACGCGCCGCCGTGAGTGGCTGCGCTTGAAACCCACGCGCCTGCTACAGTGTCACCATCTAACCCGTATCTCTGGTAAACGGGTCCAATTTGCCCGCGATACAACCCGGTTCCAATCCTATCAATTCAGCCTTAATTACATCAATTGATCATTCAATTAGTTTCGTTATTAGTTTAATTAAAGGTCTGCAATCACAATTACACGATTACATACTCCAAACCTCACGATTCGATGATGAACACCAAGAACACCTGGTTACTATTCGTTCATGGAATTCCATCAATGGCTGCAGGTTTCTTCCAATTGATGCATCCAGAAGCATCACTGGACCATGAGAGACAGTTCCCCTCCATCAATTGCAACAATCGAAGCCCCAAACGCCACGACTCAAGCTCGATAGCCGTCACTGTGCAACCATGGAAGTCTGCCAATCTCCAACGTTTTCCTTCAATTGATCCTTCCAGAAGCATCGTGGGATCCTCAGGAACATAATCCCCAGCTCAATTTCATCCATCGAAGCCTCCAATTCCTCGACTCAACCTCGAATTTCCTCCTCTGTCACCAAGTGTGTTCAGAGCCAAAACGTTGCCAATTCTTCTTGTTTTTGATGTGGATCGACTCGTCACAACCTCAGTAAGCTAACTCGAGCTTCAATTCCACTCCTCACGGCCCAATTCTTCCAATTCGAATTTTCCCCCCAATTTTTCTAAAATTCGAAACCCAGAATTCAACACTCTCTCAATCCCTCGTGTTTCCCCTGGTATCCCAATCCATTAGTCTCTCATTTTTCTCTCAAGAACGGCAGAGGAAGGGAGCCAATTCTCCCAGTTCTCCCACACTGATTTTGCTCACGGTTGCAGTACACAGAGAAGGAAAAAATGGAGGATTAAGGGTGATTAATTAAGGGAAATGGTGGATTAATGATGATGATGTAGTAATGATGATGATGTAGTAATGATGATGTTTGGAGGGAAACAAGGAGCTGGAAACAAGGGATGGGTGACACTTGTCACTCATTCGGATGTGCACAGTCATCAGTTACTATTCATTATTATATTATTATTTTAATCCGAGCCTCGGTTCGTTAGTTCGTTTCCTTGACCATAACTTCGTCGTCGAATCTCCGATTTCGGCATGCCGCCTGTCATTGGATTCGTATCGACGATACCTACGTAACGGTCCTTGGCCCTCATCCATCGGACCTCCCGGTCAAAAAGTCAACATTTGACCCCAATTGACCAAAATAACCAAAATGCCCCCCAACTTCCGAACATCATAACTTTCTCTACGAATGTCGGAATCGAACGTGCCACCTGTCTATGAACTCGTGACGTCCCGAACTACGTGACGGTCATCGGTCAAAGTCCGTTTGACCGCCCGATCAAAAAGTCAACATTTTGCCGACGACTAGGGGCAAAATGGTCATTTTGCACATTTTGTCCGATTCCGCCCTACTAACCACCGTTCAACCTCACTAATCAAGATTAGTGACTAATCTAATCCCGGAATTCGGGACGGGTCGTTACAACGAAGCTTGGAAAATTCGAAGGTTTGAGTCGCGTAATTGGAGGCGTTGGATGTTGCAATTGAGCTTTAAAACCAGTTCAGGATGGTCTTACGAAGCTGTTGGCTGAGTCAATTGAAGAAAAACGGTGAGGATCGAGGAACTTTGATGCAGGAATATTGATCGGCCGTTCTTCGCGAATTCGAGTTCGAATTGATGGTTTGAGGTAATGACGACTGCAATGGATGTTACAGATCCCTAATTCAATTGGTTTTGAAGCTAATGGAGTGTTCAATTATTCAAAATGATGTCGAATCAATGGAATACTAGCAGGATCAAGTCGTGGGCAACCAGACCTGTTTACCAGGCGAGTCGGGTGAGGACGACGACTGTGCACTTTACTGTAGCAGGCGCGTGGCTTTCACGCGCAGCCACTCACGGCAGTGAGACGGGTAGACGAGGGTGTATGAGACCTCGTGATAGATCTCGGATGAGATTGACCCTGGATTGAGGGACAGATGTCATGTGGAGTACACTGTGAACTACGGTTTGTTAGACGTGGAATTGTGTGGGCCGCAGAGAAAAATGAGCCCAGTGGCTAGTTGCCCTCGTGATGGGATTATTTCGGTGAAATCCTTAAGTGGAATGCGTGTTTTAAGAGTCTAAAATGTGATGGGATATCTCTTAGGCCTTATCAGTCGTATAAGATATGGTTAAGCATTAGTGTTTGCTCGGCGACTGGGTATGTCAGTGATGACATGATTGATTGGTATGAGATTGGACTCAAGTGGAGTCGAGATATGGGTACGGGACTCAAAATGAGTCCGGATATGGGTTAGGAACGTGAGATGAGTCATGGTAAGGTATCAAGGCTCTAGAGGAGCCAGAAAGGCTGAGTGAGGAACGTTTGGCACTGTTGGGATGGGATAGAGTGAGGATTGGCTCCTATATTGACTGTTGATATGACAGGCAAGGGAAGAGTTGGTGGGGCCCGTGATGGACCATAGGGGTCTGGTCAGTTGGGACCACATGCCCAGGGATTTGCATTTCCTTCGTAGGAAGCCTGAGTAGCCCTGGATTGATGGTCATGGTGTAAGTTTGACCCGGACGCATGTATTGGGTAGGTCCCGGGCTATCCACTCTTCCATGTCTTGAGATTGGCTATTGGCCGGGTCTAGTGTTATTTGTGATTGGTTATGGTGTGGGAGTGGTTGAACCGACTCGAGTTACCAATGTGGTACTTTGATAATAGTTATGTGGTAACCTTGGTGATTATATATGGTAAAATTGGTGAGATATAAGGGGGGTAGACCTATCGATGTGAGGTTTCCCAGGATGACTGGTGTTGTTCGCCTAGTGGCCGACTTAGATTTGGATGAATTGGATGTAATCCTTGGATCGGATGGGTCGATGACTCGTGAGAACTCGATCGAGTCTGTTGATTTGGGAGTGATACGTGGAATTTAGGACCCCAGAGGTCAGGTTTCAGGGAGACTCGAGGGTGTTACCCTCTAGGATGATTTTGATCCTCAAAACCAATAGGTGGTTGGTATGAGGTAGTCACATGTGTGGTGTATGAGCTGCGTGTGTAAGACGCCTAGTGAGAGCTGAGGATGCCCAGATTCCTTAACCTATTCCTGAGATTTTTCCAGGATGAGAAATTGAGTCTACGATGATTTGAGTTTACATGTGGAGTATGGACAACTTAATGAGTAACGGTATGAGATAAGTATCCTGTATCGCGAATTAAGGGATTGTGGATTCGTGGGGAGGTTGTGAGTAGTGACCTTAAAAAGAGAGGCCAACATGGTGATGATTGCCGGTTTTGAGTAAAAGAGAGAAAAAGATGATGTTCGGATTTGATATGGCTAAAGTTAGTTGATGGTGATACCCTTGGATAACCATTGGACTAGTTATAGTAGGGAGATGAGGAGTCGGGTAGTCTAACCACGTTTAAGTGATGTAAGGTACCACGATGGGTGATTGGTTGGAATACTTACATGTACCGATGAGCATGTGATGTACAGAATAGGTGGATTGAATATGCCCTCAGAAAAAGAGATAGTTGAATAAATGTTAGGTCTGATAGACCAGAGTAGGTTTGGGGGACTTGAGTTGGTCTGAGACTTGTTGGAGACCACAGAGGATTGTAAGGGGGTTCTCTACATGTTTCTAGTTATGGCGATTGACCCGGAAGGAGGTCAGAGTTATTGGATGAGAACTGAGATAGAATGGTTACAAGTGGAGAAACGGTGACTTATGTTCGATCACTCACTATGAGATTTCAGACTCGGTTAGCTGTTGATGCTAGTTGAACCCTTAGAAGTTGACCTTCCTTATATGAGTTGAGATCAACCTACGGGGTTGAGTATGCAGATGTCATATACCTTTAGAAAGGAATGTACGAGTACCGTATCGACCTTTAGGATTGGTAATGGGGGATAAAAAGAAAGGCATTGTGTGATAAGGCGACGGTCGGGATTTGTTGAGATGACGACCACAATGTCGGATCAGGTATTACTTGGGGAGAGGATTGTCATGTTTGATAACCTAAGGATAGGTAAAATCCTGTTAGTTACGGAACTCCATAGGATAGTACATGATTTTTGATAACTTGGACGGTTGGCGTCCAACTGCAGGACCCTACTGGGTGTATGGTGGAGTCGAATTTAAGAAAATGATGTACCTTGCGATATAGTACGAGTATTTGTACTGAGTGCTTATTGGCAATAGGAAGGAATCAAGAGGAAAGGTTAAAATCGTTATACGTAGTGACCCTGGGAAGGGATATAGTGTGATTGACCTAGTGAGGGGAATGAGTCCCCGAGTTATTGGACCTTATGAGTTTATTGGCCTGGTGGCCCGATGACATGTGTGAGGATTTAGCCATTGGAACATGTCACGAGTAGATGACATGCAAACGAGAAGAGATGACAGATTTTGTGTTTCTTGGATTGTGTGGACTCGAACATGAGCTAGGCTACGTATTTCGAGTAGGTATGTGTTATGACTGCCCATGGGGCAGGGTTTTATACAGAGGATGAGACTAGTTGTATGATGTATATAAGTTGGGTATTGTAACGCCCTGGAAATTCGAAAATGTAATATTGTAAAATATTGAATAAAATGACGTTTTTACCCCTGTGATTCGTTTGGTCAATTTGTTGACTTTTTGATTGGAGGGTCGAACGGACGTTGACCGATGACTGTGACGTAGTTCGGGACGTCACGAGTTCATAGATAGGTGGCACGTCCAATTCCGACATTCGTGGTGAAAGTTATGACGTTCGGAAGCCTAAGGGCATTATCGTAATTTGGACGATATAGGGGGAAAAAGTTGACTTTTTGTTTGACAATTGATGTTCACATGACTCGAAGACCGTTAGGTTCGTCTCGAAGCCCCGAGTATAACGACATGCGGCACGCTTGAAACGGACATCGGGTGACCGAGTTACGGGTCACGGAAGTTGGAGGGCATTTTGGTCATTTGCACGACAGTTACTGTAGTACCACCGTGAAAAACAGAGTGCACGGCCATGCCGTGGTGTTTTATGCGTGCAATTTGTTTAATTGTGTAGTGGTCTGTCTGGGATGAATTGTTTATAGACTTTGAGGCTGTGGGAGGCATTCAGGCATGTCTGGGCAGAGTCTCAGAGCACGAGTTGGTATTAAAAATGGCCATGGTTTCTGTGTTTGCGGGAAACCATTTTCAGAGACCTCAGTTGGTCTCCCAGGGGACCTTTCGTGAATGATTTCTGGATCAGTATTATCCCCGTTCATTCCGTGATGCTAGGGAGACCGAGTTTCTGCAGCTCCAACAGGGGAGCATGTCCGTAGCTGAGTTTGAGCAGAAATTTCAGATGCTAGCCCGTTTTGCTCCTACCTTTGTGTCTACTGAGGCTGAGAAATGTCGTAGGTTTGAGCTTGGCCTACGGGGTGAGATACGGGCCATTGTGACGGCCGGAGCTTTTACTACTCTTAGGGAGTTGTCTGATGCCGCAGTGCGGGTTGAGGCTAGTCTCCCGACACGTCCATAGTACTCTGGTGGTGGACAACGTCGAGAGCGTTCATATCCTGGATCGTATGGTCAGAGAGCCCCGAAGAAGGGACATTATGGTGGAGCCTCATCTGCAGGCAATGATCGTTATGGCAAGCCTGGTAATTTTCAGAGTCCTAGATTCAGAGCGCCTAGGGCACAGACTGCTTCGCAGGCGAGCGCGAGATCGGTTGCTTCCACAGGACGGCAGGGTGGTGGTTTTGCTCCAGATGCTTCCAGTGTTATCTGTTTCTTCTGTGGCGAGCGGGGCCACTATCGGAGGGAGTGTCCATCCTTGCCACAGGGTGGTGGCGCAGGTCGGGGTGGAGCAGAGCAGGGACGGAACACAGCTGCAGTTTCTGGGACTGGTAGTACTAGAGGAGGTGGTACTAGAGCGACTAGTGGACAGAGGGGCCGGGGCCGTGGGCGAGCAGCTGGACCACAGGCCTGAGTTTTTACTGTTACGCAGCAGGAGGCCAGGGCAGCACCTGGTGTTGTGACAGGTATACTCACGATCTTTGGACATGATGTTTGTGCTTTAATTGATCCCGGGGCTACTCATTCGTTTATATCACGGGACTGTGAGTTGTTGGCGGGTAGAGAGGTGTCCACACTGGACTGTGACATGGGTGTGAGTACGCCCACAAGAGATGTATTTGTGGTAAATCAAGTGTTGCGGGAGTGTCCCGTAATGGTAGGTGACGTTGGGTTGGTAGCAGACTTGATACTCTTGGACTTGCACGACTTTGATGTCATTTTGGGAATGGATTGGTTGACACTCTATCATGCTTCTATCGAATGTGTCGATAAGAAGGTTACTTTTCGGAGTCCAGGGTTACCGGAAACCACCTTTCAGGGAATACAGCGAGCAACTCCTGTTGGAGTGATTTCAGCCCTGAAGGCAAGTAAGTTGTTGAGGAAAGGGTGCCATGGATACTTAGCACAAGTGATGGACGCACGAGCTGCACCATTGAGAGTGGAGGATATACCGATAGTACGAGAGTTTCCGGAGGATCTACCGGGATTGCCACATCATCGAGATGTCGAGTTCACCATTGATCTGGCTCCAGGTACGCAACCTATATCTCAGACTCCGTATCGTATGGTGCCAGCCGAGTTGAAAGAACTGAAGGCGCAGTTGCAAGAGTTACTGGAGATGGGGTTTATTAGACCGAGTGTATCCCCTTGGGGAGCCCCAGTGTTGTTTGTGAGGAAAAAGGATGGGAGTTTGAGGCTCTGCATCGATTACAGGCAACTGAATAAAGTAACAGTCAGGAACAAATACCCGTTGCCTCGGATCGATGACTTGTTCGATCAGCTGCGAGGAGCGCAGTATTTCTCCAAAATCGATCTTCGTTCTGGGTATCATCAGTTGCGGGTTAAGGATGAGGATGTACCCAAGACAGCCTTTAGAACCCGATATGGTCATTATGAGTTCCTTGTGATGCCGTTTGGTTTAACCAACGCACCCGCAGCATTTATGGATTTGATGAACCGAGTGTTACAGCCATACTTGGATCACTTTGTCATCGTGTTCATCGACGATATTCTAGTTTACTCGAAGAGTGCGGGAGAGCACGAGGAGCACTTAAGGATGGTGCTAGGTAACTTGATGGAAAACCAGTTGTATGCGAAACTTAGCAAGTGTCAGTTCTGGTTGACGAGCGTGAGTTTCTTGGGACATGTGATCTCAACTGACGGAATCAGTGTGGATTCTCAGAAAGTTGAAGCAGTGGCGAAGTGGAAACAACCGAAGACCGTCACTGAAGTCAGAAGTTTCTTGGGTTTGGCTGGTTATTACAGGAGGTTTGTAGAGGGTTTCTCTTCCATTGCTGCCCCGTTGACACGATTGACGCGGAAGGGAGTCAAGTTTGTCTGGGATGACGACTGTGAGCGTAGTTTTCGGGAGCTAAAGAAAAGGTTGACATCTGCTCCTATACTGACCCTTCCAGACGACAGTGGGGAATTCGAGGTGTACGGTGATGCATCCTTACAGGGATTGGGATGTGTACTAATGCAGCATGGGAAAGTGATTGCCTATGCTTCGCACCAGTTGAAGCCGCATGAGCGCAATTATCCTACGCACGACTTGGAGTTAGCCGCTGTCGTGCATGCACTGAAAATTTGGAGACATCACTTGTATGGTGCGACTTGCAGGCTGCTCAAGGATCACAAGAGCCTGAAGTACTTGTTCACTCAGAAGGACTTAAATTTGAGGCAACGATGATGGCTAGAGCTAATTAAGGACTATGATTGCACGATTGAGTACCACCTTGGAAAAGCCAATGTTGTGGCTGATGCTCTAAGCCGGAAGTCAACACATTCTGTGGCGCACCTACGGACGGTTCATTTGCCGCTATTGGTTGAACTCCGTAAAACTAGCATTGATTTGGGACTGGATAGCCAAGGTGTCTTGCTGGCTAGTTTTCATGTGAGACCACTCTTAATCGATCGGATCGTTGAGGCTCAATCTCAAGATCCTATCTCGTGTGTACTTCGGATTGATGTGGAAGCCGGTGAACGGCTAGATTTCACAGTCAGGGAGGATGGAGCTTTACTAAAAGAAGGATGGTTGTGTGTACTGGATGTTGAGGCACTGCAGAAGGAAATCTTGGACGAGGCTCACAGTTCGGCCTACGCGATGCATCTTGGTGGGACCAAGATGTATCGTACATTGCGAGAACATTACTGGTGGCCGGGTATGAAACGAGAGATTGCCGAGTTTGTCAGCAGGTGTCTGATTTGTCAGCAAGTGAAGGCTGAGAGACAAAGACCTTATGGAGCCTTGCAACTACTACCTATCCCGGAATGGAAATGGGATCACATAACAATGTTTTTTGTGTTTGGACTTCCTAGGACACCCAGAGGTCACGATGGAGTTTGGGTGATTGTGGACAGACTTACGAAATCAACTCATTTCTTGCCGGTGCGAGAGAACTTCAGGATGACACAGTTGGCTCAGTTGTTTATCGACGAGATCATCCGGTTGCACGGTACTCCGGGATCAATAGTTTCTGACAGAGACCCGTGGTTTACTTTTCGGTTTTGTCAAAGTCTACAGGAAGCTTTTGGGATGAAACTTCGTTTCAGCACTGTATTTCATCGTCAGACTGACGGCCAGTCTAAGCGGACCATCCAGATATTGGAGGATATGATGCGAGCTTGCGTTTTGCAATTTCAAGGCACTTGGGAATCACACCTAGCCTTGATGGAATTTGCCTATAACAACAGCTATCATGCGAGCATTGGGATGGTTCCTTACGAAGCCTTGTACGAACGGCAGTGCAGAACCCCGTTGTGTTGGACGGACGTGGGTGAAAGGAAGCTGACTAAATCCGAACTGGTGGAATTGACAACAGAGAAGGTCAAACTCATCAGAGATCGGCTCAAGGCAGCCCAAGATAGACAAAAGAGCTATGTGGACCATCGGATTCGAGATCTTGAGTTTGCGGTCGGAGATTGGGTATTTCTGAAACTGTCCCCTTGGAAAGGTGTGGTGAGATTTGGCAGGCGAGGAAAGTTGAGCCCTCGTTTTATCGGACCGTATGAGATTACTGAGAGGATTGGCCAGGTGGCCTATAGGTTAGCACTACCGCCAGAACTTTCGAAAGTCCACGATGTTTTCCACGTGTCGATGCTGCGGAAATACATGTTTGATGAATCTCATGTACTGGAGGAACAACCTATTGAACTCCGAGAGGACTTGAGTTTTGAAGAACAACCGGTACAGATTTTGGACCGAAAGGATAAGGTGCTACGCCGGAAGACCGTTCCTCTGGTAAAGGTTCTCTGGAGGAACCAGAATGTGGAGGAAGCCACATGGGAACCCGAGGCGCAGATGCGAGAACAGTTCCCCTATTTGTTTCCTTGAAATTTCGGGACGAAATTTCTTAAGGGGGGGAGATTGTAACGCCCTGGAAATTCGAAAATGTAATATTGTAAAATATTGAATAAAATGACGTTTTTACCCCTGTGATTCGTTTGGTCAATTTGTTGACTTTTTGATTGGAGGGTCGAACGGACGTTGATCGATGACCGAGACGTAGTTCGGGACGTCACGAGTTCATAGACAGGTGGCACGTCCAATTCCGACGTTCGTGGTGAAAGTTATGACGTTCGGAAGCCTAGGGGCATTATCGTAATTTGGACGTTATAGGGGAAAAAGTTGACTTTTTGTTTGACAATTGATGTTCACATGACTCGAAGACCGTTAGGTTCGTCTCGAAGCCCCGAGTATAACGACAGAAGGCACGCTTGAAATGGACATCGGGTGACCGAGTTACGGGTCACGGAAGTTGGAGGGCATTTTGGTAATTATTGCCCTGAGGGCATTTTGGTCATTTGCACGGCGGTTACTGTAGCACCACCGTGAAAAACAGAGTGCACGGCCATGCCGTGGTGTTTTGTGCGTGCAATTTGTTTAATTATGTAGTGGTATGTCTGGGATGAATTGTTTATAGACTTTGAGGCTGTAGGAGGCATTCAGGCGTGTCTGGGCAGAGTCTCAGAGCACGAGTTGGTATTAAAAATGGCCATGGTTTCTGTGTTTGCGGGAAACCATTTTCAGAGACCTCAGTTGGTCTCCCACGAGCTGCTGGCCATACTGATCGACTAACCGTGTAAGGGAGTGGAGAGAGGATTCATTTGGCGTCATTTGTGCATCAGTTGTGAGGGCTGAGATTGAGAGAAACCGTGAAGAACCATTTCGAGTTTTTGGGGGGGAAAATTCAGAGTTCAATTTCTACGGGTTTTGGGACCAATCTAAACACTGAGGAAGCTTTCTGGGAGTGACAGGAACACAACTGTGCAAGAGTTGAAGGGATTTGATCAAGGATTGCTCAGGAACTCAAGTTCCAGTTCAGAGAAAAACCAGTTTGGAGGGAAAATCGAAGATCAAATTGTGAGGCCATTTGCGCGAAACCAAGGGCCGTAATAGTCTTCTGGGAGCAAAAGAAAACCGACCACATCGATTTCGAAGGACATCACTCACGAAATGGCCAAGAACTGAGGCCCCTGGTTCTGAGAATTGTCGAACTTGAGGACGACGACTTCCAGGTTAGTTTGGGGTCAATTAATTGGATGTTTTGGTTCGTCTAGGTCCTCTTAAGCTACTGTCTGAGTTAATTGGATAATGGAACTGTTTTGGGTGAGTTCTAGATGAAGACTCGTTCGACTGTGCGAGCTTGGGTTGGTCGATTTAGGGACAGTCGAGGTTAATCGATCATACAGAACTAAAATTAATGGATTAGAGAAGATGATAGGATTGGAAACGGGAGGAATTGATTGAGAATTGAAGGTTAACTGGTCGGTTTGAGTCGCGGGTAATAGACCCGTTTAACAGGCTATTAGGGTGAAGGAGAAGACACTGTAGCTGGGAGCGTGGCCTTCACGCGCAGCCACTTTGGGCGACGCATGTGAGGTCTTTTCCGATCACGGTCAACTGAGGTTTTCTTCCTTTTAATGTTTTTAACATTTTATCCTTAGGGTTCGAGTTGATTGGGAGTCGTTCGGGATAATTTCCGGAGTTCGAAAGTTTAGGTCCTTAAGGCTAATTACGCAGAAAAATCCGGAAAAATTAGGGAAAATCTTACGAGTTATTTGGGGATGTTTGTAACCCTCCTTATACGTTTTTACAGGCCTGGACATTTCAGAAGCTACTGAGGAGCGCACGGGGCGCGATTGACGCGTCCTAAAACCGTGAGTGGACTTTTGATTTCCAAATTGTGCATGCATGACTATTTTACCTATCTATCTTGTGTTTTCACTTATGATCTTATGTTGATAAATATGCTATTTCGATTTTACGTGATTTCACGCTTTTCGAGATAAATATCGTATTTCACGCATTTCGAGGTTACGGTTTTCTCCTATGCATGGATGATGTTTTGACGAAGTAATTGGATATGATTATGCATGTTACATAATTATGATGTTTTGATTATATTTGTGAAGTGACTTTCGAGAATTGTATGTTTTGGAAATTGCACGTGAATGCGGACATAAGTCCTATTTTTATAAGTTATGATTTCGGAATGATTTTTTTTTTTGGAAAATGGATTATGATGAATTGTGTTTATAAATAGTTTTGGGTTTAAAGACCCGATTGATTGTTGGATCTGGTTTTGGATTTAAAGACCCAGTTAATTGATGACGGGGGCGGGCCCGGTAAATTGGGTTTAAAGACCCTGATTGAGTTTAAAGACTCGTGATTTTAAAGACTCGGTTATTGTGATACCCCCGAGGCCTATTGATTATGTTTTGAGTTTAAAGACTCGTTGATATCCCGGGAAGGCCTGATATTGAGTTAAAGACTCGAATGGATCCAACGGTTTAATTGTGATTATTGTTTCACTTGTTACTTGATTTGCGTAATTAATGTTTCAAAATGACTGTTTCTGGATTTTGGTAATATTATATTATTTTATACGGGTTATGACGGTTTCCTGAATGTTTTACACGTGTTTCGGAAAAAGGGATTTCAAATGTTTAGTACGCGTTTTTCAAATATCTGGTTATGCATGCGTGTTGTAAAACTGGAGGGCGAACCCCGATTTCCTTAAACTGTTTTCTGCAAACTTTTGTTTCGGTTCACTAACACTTTGTTGTTTTAACTACTCTCCAGGTCGTGGTACAAGTTCGGGGGCTAGCGCCGAGGCAGAGGCAGAGGCATAAAGTTTTTCGTTGCGGAGTAGTTAGATCACAGAGTAGGATTTGTTCTTTAACTTGTTTTGTAATATTATGCTCTGTGAAACTATGGACTTGATGTCCGGTCGGTTGTATTTGCTTAATCTCCCTGGTCTGACAATAGGTGTGATGTAATACTATTTGTTTTTCCGGTCTTTTGTGTTCGATTGTCAGACGGGGGCAGGATGCTTCCCGATTATCGAGGCGATAAACGGGGTGGGTCCTGTCAGGTATGACTTATACCCGGTTGAGAGTGATTATGTTTCGGGATTAGCGTACGCATGTTTCCTCAGAAAATTTTATGGCTGCCACTAATTGGAATTTCGAGTACGAAATTCTTTATGGGGGGTAGATTGTAATGACCCATAAGTTCAGAAAAGAGAAATTTGGAAAATTTGAAGAAAAATGACGATTTTGCCCCTAGGTAATGGGTGAACGGTTGACTTTTGTTCGGACGGTCAAACGGATTTTGACTAATGACTATGACGTTGTTTGGGACTTCACGAGTTCATAGACAGGTAGCACGCCCGATTCTGACATGCGAGGAGGAAGTTATGACGTTCGGAAGTTCAAGGGCATTTTCGTAATTCGGACAAAAATGGGGAAAATATTGACTTTTTGATTGACAACTAATTTTCACACAATTCAAGGACCGTTAGGTAAGTCTCGATGCCCTGAGTACAACGGCAGGCGGCACGCTGAAATCGGACTTTAGATGAGTAAGTTATGACTCTAGAACGAGGAAGGGCATTTTGGTAATTTCTGAAGGATGGGTAAAATGGTCATTTTTATGGTGCAAGTGGAAACACCCGTGAGTAGGTCTTTTGAATTGAAAAAAAAAATAGAGTATGGGCTGAAGGAATTTTTTAACTAAGGAGGGATTAGTGGCTGGTTGGGCAGAGCACTAATAGATTGTTTATGCAATTGAGTGGAGCAGTGCACGGGTATGCAATTGTGAGTTTGGGAACAAGAGCTGCTGGTGCTTCTGAAAATTGGGAAAAACAAAGACAGTGGAGGCAAGTGAAAGTATGTGAGATTGTGCGTTGGTGGGAAACTTAAAAAAACGAAGTAGTGTGTGTGGAAGTGGGGAGGGGAAACAGAATACTTGAATTGTTTTTACAGGTGACAGAGCACGGGTAGCACTTTGGGGAATGCTTGGTGCTGTTGGAACTAGAAAAACAGAGGTGGTTTCCCACGTTTGATCGACTTCCCAAGACCATTATGAGGGAAACTGATAGCTGAAACGGATGGGAGAAAGAGAGAATAGAGTTCTAAGATGGAGAGAGGAAAGAAAGGGAGGAAAATGGGAGAGGAGAGTCCAAAAACTCGAAACCTGTTTTTGTGTGAATTCAAATCCGAATTTGAATTTTAGGCCAGCCCAAGCCAAATTGAGGCTCGAATCAGTCTTCTGGAACTTTAATTAGTCGATCTAAATCAAGTATTGCAAGGTTCGAAGCCCGTTGAGCTAAGAACAGACATGGCGAAGCTTGGAAAATTCGAAGGTTTGAGTCCCGTAATTGGAGGCGTTGGATGATGCAATTGAGCTTGAAAACCAGTTCAGGATGGCCTTACGAAGCTGTTGGCTGAGTCAATTGAAGAAAAACGGTGAGGATCGAGGAACTTTGATGCAGGAACAGTGATAGGCCGTTTTTCGCGAATTCGAGTGGAATGACGACTGCAATGGATGTTACAGATCCCTAATTCAATTGGTTGTGAAGCTAATGGAGTGTTCAATTGTTCAAAATGATGTCGAATCGATGGAATACTAGCCGAGTCAAGTCGCGGGCAACTAGACCCGTTTACCAGGCGAGTCGGGTGAGGACGATGACTGTGCACTTTACTGTAGCAGGCGCGTGGCTTTCACGCGCAGCCACTCACGGCGGTGCGTGAAAGCGTGTTGGCCCGAATCTCGAGGTAAGTTCAACACGATTTTTGCCCTATGCAATGTAACGAACATTTTACCGTTGATTTCTAATTAATCGGACACCGTTTCGATGTTGTTTCGAGGGTCCGAAGGTTTATGTTACGTTTTTAACTAACGTTTAATTCCCGGAAAATTATGGGGAATTAGTATGCTGTTATTTGAGACCTTAATAACCCTGAAGAATGATTTCGGACAGGATTTGAGATTTCTGGAAAATGACAGAAATTACAGAAAAGTGTGCGGCGCGAAAACGAGCGTTATGGACGGTGTGTAAGTGGACTTTGCTTTCAAAATTTAATGCATGCATAAATGTTTCTATGACTTCTATCATTATGATTATGACTTGTGATAATTCCGATTTTCGTATTTCTACATATTTTGGTATGCAATACATAACTGCACGTATTTCGAGACTTGGGTTCTCTTATGTTTTGGTGATGGTGTGATGAACGATTTTACATGATTTGTGCGTATGATGTTTTAAGGATGTTGATTATGATTGGGAGTATGACTTACAGTATTGACACGGATTTCGAGATTGTTACGGATTTGCACGTTTTACGAGATTTCTAGTGTATTTGGTGATTTGATCATGAATTTGATGTTTTGACCTTAGGATTTGAAATATGATGTGATTTCAAAGATTTAAAACGGATTTTCGAAAAGTTGATTTCGGGCTTGATGCCCAAGGCATAAAAGTAATTTGAATAACGAGATTTCGGTTTTCGGAAACTTGAAAGTGAATTTCTGGTTTGGGTTCAGAATGACGGTTCCGGATGCCGTCTTACAGAATCATTATTGCGAATTCGAATTCGGGAATGGATGATGGTTTGATAAAGTGTTTTGATATGATTATACATGTCCCGTTTTTAATGAGGATTTGATTATGTTTTGTGAAGTAAGATTTTGGGGATTTTAATGTGGAAATTCGGACATGGGTCCTGTTATGACAAAATGTGATTTCGGATTGGTTTTGGAATTTAGATCACGATAGATCGTGGATTGTTGTGATTTACAAATGGTTTTGGGTTCAAAGACCCGATATTATTGTTGGATTATGTTTTGGGTTTAAAGGCCCGGTGCTATTACTGGATCCTGTTTTGAGTTTAAAGACTCGGTTAATTAATGAAGGGGGAGGGCCGTTGATGTGTTTAAAGACTTGGATACTGTTTTGAGTTTAAAGACTCGTTATGATACCCCCCGAGGCCTATTGATTATGTTCTGAGTTTAAAGACTCGTTGATATCCCGAGAAGACCTGATTATGCGCATGGTTTTGAGTTTAAAGACTCGGGCGCACTTGAAATCCAGCAGATTGATTGACTTTTGAAGTATTGTTGATTTCCGATGTTTTCGGATGTGTTGGGCAATGGCCCGGTTTACGTGGTTTGATGGATTTTGGATTATATTGTGTACTTGGATTTGATTCATGATTTTTGGGCGGAGGCCCTGCATTTTTTATTACGGGCTAAGACCCGAAGGTTAAGAAAAGGAAAATAATTTTGATTTTCATACACGGGTTTTCTCATACTGGAAATGAAATGGATTGTGAAATGATTTTCGAATGCATGCATTGGTTTTACGTGGAGGGCAGAAACGCCTTCTGTAACTGTTTTATAAACTGATTTGTTTTTGTCCACTCACACCTTTTGTGTTTTTATTGATCCTCCAGGTCGTGGCGCGTTGATTGAGGCTGATCGAGAGGCGGAGGCATGAGTGAGTACGTGTGTGGCTATCCCTGGTTTGGCAAGTACTAAGGGTAAATTGGGAACTTCAGTCGTCTTGCCAGACGGGAGCAGGACCGGGCACGGTTATCAATGCCCCTTTCGGGGGCGGTCCTGTCACATGTGATTTCGATAAACGAGATTTCGATTTTGGAACCGGATATTGAAAATGTGATTCTTGCTTTGGTTTTGAAACTTGAAAGGGAAATTCTGGATTTGGGTTCGGGGTGATGGTTCCAGATGCTAGCTTACAGAATCATTATTGCGAATTCGAATATGGATTTTCTATGGTTTTCACTTGATTGAAAAATGGTTTTGGGTTTAAAAACCCGGAAAAAAGAGAAAAACGGATGGATTTGTTATTGAGTTTAAAGACTCAGTTGATTGACGAGGGAGGGCCCTGGATTGATATGTTTTGAGTTTAAAGACTCGGTATATGTTTTGAGTTTAAAGACTCGATGTTAGGACCCGTCCCAAATCCCCCGGGATTAACGTGGGACGCGCCTGATCCCGTCTGACACGAAGTGTCAGACCAGGGAAAATTCCATCTCTAGCCCTCACCGGGACTTCCAGAGTACGCCAGGATCGTAGGAGGAAGGGTGTGATGTCACGATCTCTACTACAGCCTGTATCCGCGATCAACCTGAAGGGCACTAAAACATCAAAAGTCGTGAGTGGACAAAATAAACATTCCATTAAACACATTTTCACATAGAGACATTTATGCCCTTCATTAAAAGCATATGCATGCATTCAAAAACCATTTCTCAACACGTTCATAAATCATTTGAAAACATTTTCAAAACCTTTCAAGGGTTCATGCTCGGTCCCCATAAACCGTCATGAACCATAAATCCATTTATGGGTCCCCAACCCGAAATCACAAAAACCCGTAAATCCATACATGTGGGAACTTAGCCCAAATCAACATACGTGGGTCTCAGCCCAAAACCATTCTCAGTGAAATACCAAAACATACAAATCACTTTCCGAAATATAAAATATGGAACACGGGGTCTCCGCCCCCAAATCACTTTCATAAAATCTCATACGTACTCATACGTATAACCCATCCGCGGCACTTCCGAGAAGATGCCAACTCGGGGCACACAGCCCCTAGGGAACACATCCCCGATATATGTCACGATATCATCTCTATACTAGTGTGCACACCACTCAGGGTCTCACTCCGAGTCTTCGCCCAGGAATTCTCCATCTGGGAGGCTCAATCTTTGGATCTAGTCCGAGCTCTATCTCCGGATCTAGTCCCCACATCTCTCCGGAATCTACTCCGGGACCAAATCATAGCTTCCACTCTTGGAACGGGATCCCTATGGGGATACCCATTCTGGTGTGTGGATCGTGACTCTCCAGGTCGATGTCTGGAGGAGACCATATAATCATATGGAGGGTTCATATACATTTTCCAAAACAATTTCCTTCTTTCTCAAAACACATTTCAACTGGGTCTCATACCCGATTCATCTCAATAGGATTCCTCGAATCCGATTCAAATCCATTTCACAGGCCTCGGCCTAAATCCTCAGTTCAACAGGGTCTCATGCCCGAATTCTCATTTCATAAACCGAACTGGGACTCAAGCCTCATTTCGTAAACCAACTGGGCCTCTAGCCCGATATCACGACTAACTGGGCCTCAAGCCCGAAACCATAAAGCAGCGGGGCCTTAAGTCCGATTTCACAACCAATAGGGCCTCAAGCCTGATACTACAGTTAACTGGGCCTCCAGTCCGATATTACAACCAAATGGGCCCCCAGCCCGGATCATAAATAACTGGGGCCCTCAGCCCAATCGTATAACTCAAATGGACCCTCGGTCCGATTCCTCGTCAAATCAAATGGACTCCAACTCTGAGAGTTTGTAAATCAAATGGGCATCGTGCTCGATTTCATATTTCCAAATCCAAAACCAATTCATTAAATCCTCATTGAAAATCTAGCACGTATAAGCATCGTATAAAATCGGAAATCTCGAAATACGTGCAAATACATAAATCCTAGGCTACCACAAACAAATGCACTAATGGCATCAAAAAACATGTATTAAAACAAGTATAAAACATTTACGCATGCATCGAATTCATAAAACAAGTCCACTCACAGACCGTCTGAAGCCGTGCCTCGATGCACTTGCCATAAGCCTCTCCCGGGCCAATCGTCGCCTCCGGGATTCTCGAACCTATCCAAATTAATTTATAGGGTTACTAACTACTTAAATAATCCCTCATTAAAGTCCCGTAATTTTCCGGAATTTCTAACTATTTTTAAAACGCAAACCTAAGCCTTTGGACATCCTGAACTATATCGAAACTATATCTGATTGACACAAAACCAGTCCCAAAATGTTCGTTACATCGAATAGATGATTTCACGTGTTGGAACTTTCCCCAAAGGAGGGAGCACGCGCCTTCACGCGCCCCAAGAACGTCCTGCGCGTGGGCCTCACGCGCCAGGACATTGTTTATCTTCTTCATGCAATCGAAACGGTCTGACTTGTTTTCTCTGTGCAGTTCGGTCCAGCTGGACCGGCGTGACCGGTCCGGCCATTTTCCTCCCACATTTTTTGTCCAATCTTCTCCTTTTTGATCCCAATCTTCCTATTTTGATGTTTTCTATCTATTCCTATCAAAAGAATTAACCCAAAACACCTAAAATCCATGGTTCCATTTGAACCCCCCGACCCAAACTTCTCATTTTTCTTCCCACGGCTCCTCAGCCGTCAAACCACCACTAAAACCCTCCTAAAACCTTCCTAACATCCCAATAAGGTCATCCTAAACATCTAAAATCAACCATAACGTCAAAATCAAAATAAAAAGGAAATTGGGCCTTATCGAGCAATCAGTTTTCCTTTGCCATCACCATCGTGTAAGGCGGTCTAGACAGCCCCCATCCACCATCTGCCTCCTCTGTCTCTCCCCCTCAGTCCAACAGCACAGATGGAAATGGATTTTGGGATTGGATTGGATTGGTTTGAAATGGTGAGATCGGGTTGCTTGGATGAAAAATGATCGATGAAGAAAGGGGAGGATATGCATGAATGGGAACTGATGGCAAGTGGATGAGTGACACTTGTCACTCATCCATTGGTTCAATGACAAATATCTGGGTCCCACTTAATTCCAAAAGCATCTGTTTCGTAATTCGTGCAATAGTGCGTTCGTACTTCCGTGAACCGTAACATTTTCGTCGAACGTTCGAATTCGACATGCCACCTGTCTATGGATTCGTATCGTCCTGATCTACGTAACGGTCTTCGGCCCTCGGCCATTAGACCTCTCGGGTTAAAAGTCAACTATTTGCCTCATTTCAACCAAATTACTAAAATGCCCTCGAACTTCCAAAAATCATAACTTCTTCCTCGAACGTAGGAATAGGGCGTGCCACCTGTCTATGAACTCATGACATCCCGAACTACGTCACAGTCATCGGCCAAAGTCCATTTGACTGCCTGAACGAAAAGTCAACGATTCGCCCATTCCAAGGGCAAAATCGTCATTTCGCCATGCTCGTCCGATAATCCTCGTCTAATCCCTGATTAGTCTCGCTAATCCGTCATTAATTCTTAATTAATCCTTCTAATTTGGGACAGGTCGTTACACTCGGTATTGTGATATCCCCCGAGGCCTGTTGATTGTGTTTTGAGTTTAAAAACTCATTGATATCACAGGAAGGCCTGATTATGCGCATGGTTTTGAGTTTAAAGACTCGGACGCACTAGAGATCCAGCAACTTGACTGATTGATGTTTTTCATTGGTTTTCCGATGTTTTGGGAAATGGCCCGGATGTTACTGAATTTGAATTATGGATTTGAGGAAAGGAAATAATTCTGGTTTTCAATAATGGTTTTGTTATCTCGGATATGGAATGGTTTTATGGAATGAGTTTTACATGCATGCATTGGTTTTTAAATAGTGGGTATAAATGTCTTTTTGATAACTGTTTTCTGAACTTGCTATTTATTTTTGTCCACTCACAGTCTTTTTATATTTTTGATACCCTTCAGGTTGTTGCGGTGCAGGCTGTTGGCAGAGAGAGACGGAGGCATCATACACGCGATCCATAGTAGAGTCTGCGCGCTCTGGGAAGTCCGGAAGTTGTGAACGGTTCGATTGAGAATCCCTTGTCCGACTTACGTGTCACACGGAGGTTGGACATCGGTTTAGGATTCGTGTCACGCGTAAGTTAGACGGGAGCATGACTTAACCCTTAATCCCGGGGGATTGAGGGTGGGTCGTGTCACCTCGACCCAAACAGCCCACCCCTTGGCGGCTTGGTTTGGTCCATATGAGCGGCTCGGCTTGGCATGCCTGAGCGGATTGGCTCGACTCGCCGCCAGCTCAGTTCGGCTTCGACAAAAAAAAAAGAATTTCCTTATACATTCTTCTGGCTTTTAAAACATATCCTCATGCATGCCTGAAGCATTGCATTACACCTAAATTAAGAATTAAAGTAGCATTTGTTCCTACTATTTATGCATGTTCCATTATTTAATTGTTTGTATATATTTTAATTGTTTACATACATTGTATACCTATTATCTACATGTTATTTAGCAATGTGATAGACTACTTGTAAATAAAAGAAACCTGAAGTTTCCTTCATTGATACCCTGAATTATCATACCATGTTATAAAACCTGAAGTTCTCATTAGTTGCTTATGGATGTGTTTTTCCCAAAGCACTAATCTTATTCATTAATCTTTGTAGAGCATGTCACATCTCAACAAACTGGATATTGTTTTTTTATTACTATTTCTGGATATTGTTTGGTGATTTATATTTGTTTTGGACTTATTTTGTTATCTGCTCGAATATTATCTCATCCATTTATTCATTTTTAATAAATGTGATTGTTGATTACTTTAGTTATATTGATGGTTAGGCATGTCAAATGGTGAAGTTTGTTGTCTAGCTGACAGTGCTACTACGCACACTATCCTCCGTGATAGGATATTTTTTACAAACTTAATATCTATCCACACCCCTGTGACAACTATTTCTGGCCAATCAAATTTGATTGAAGGCTCCGGAATAGCCCAATTTATGTTGTCCAATGGTACCGTATTTACCATTGCTGAAGCCTTATACTCCCCACGTTCCAGCAGAACGTTATTGAGTTTTAAGGATATTCGAGCTAATGATTATCATGTTGAACCATAAAAGAAAACAAAGTGGAATATCTTTGCATAACCTCCAACTTGTATGGCTGGAAATGTACATTGGAGAAATTGAAATGCCTAAGGAGTGGACTCTACATGACCACTATTAGAATCATTGAGGTAAATCACATGGCTAGCCGGAAGCTACCTAACCCTAGCATTTACTTATTATGGCATGACCGACTGGGACACTCATGTCAAGGTATGATGCGATGTATCCTTAATACATCACACGGGCATCCCCTTACACATAAAGACCTTGTGTTTAGTGAAACACTATGCCAAGCTTGCTCAATGGGAAAATTGAACACTAGACCATCATATGCAAAGATAGATAAAGAATCTGTCCCTTTCTTGTACAGAATACAAGGGGATATTTGTGGACCCATCCAACCACCATGTGGACTATTTAAATATTTCATGGTTTTGGTTGATGCATCGACGAGGTGGTCCCATGTGATCCTATTGTCCATACGCAATGATGCGTTTGCTAAACTCCTTGCCCAAATCATTAAATTAAGGGCCCACCATTTGGATTATCCTATAAAGTCCATAAGACTTGATAATGCGGTGAGTTTACATCGAAATCTTTCGAAGTTTATTGCATGTCCCTTGGGATTGATGTTGAACATCCAGTTGCACATGTTCACACCCAAAATGGTCTCGCAGAAGCATTCATTAAACGATTACAAATGATTGCACGGACTTTGGTTATGCGCACCAAGCTCCCAATTTCTGCGTGGGGCTATGCAATTTTGCATGCAACTATGTTCGTCTGGTTGAGGCCCACTCCCACCCAACCCTATTCCACGTTACAGCTGGTAATTGGGTATGAACCAGACGTTTTGCACTTACACGTTTTTAGGTGTATAGTTTACGTGCCAATTGCGCCGCCACAATGTACAAAAATGGGACCTCAACGCCAGAAGGGCATATATGTCGGTTATGAATCCTCTTCCATTATACGGTATTTAGAACCCTTAACATGCGATCTCTTTACCGCTCGATTTGCGGATTGTCACTTCGATGAGACAGTCTTCTAGCCGTTAGGAGGAGATAAGAACGTCAACGTTCCTGAAGAACGACGTGAATTGACGTGGAATGTCTCCACTATGTCTCATATTGATCCCCGAACCGCACAAAGTGAGAATGAAGTCCGGAGAATTCTAGATCTATAGAGTGTAGCTAATAATATGCCAGATGCTTTCTCTGATCTAGCTAAAGTGACGAGATCATATATACCTGCTGCAAACGTGCCTGCAAGGATAGTTATCCCCGTAGGACGCGCCGTCCCAGATGGACGGGTCATCCCAGATGAACAAAGTATGGCCATGGCGGCTAACTTGTCATATGTCCTTGCCCAGAAGCGAGGTAGACCAGTAGGTTCGAAGGATTCTCATCCCCGGAAGAGGATAAATTTGGCACAATCGCATCCCTTGGATATCACTATATCATATGATCCATATCATGAGATAATTTCGGATTATGGGTCTGTCTTAGAAGAGACGACGTTGGGGACGCCTCAACGTCTGAATCCACTCCCGAGAATAGAGAGATCTCGGTAAACTATGCATGCTTAAATGAGATATTGAATTGGAATGATATTATCATCAATGATATATTTGTATTCGCAGTAACTACTGAAATAATAACTAGTGATGATATCGAATCTCGCTCCGTTGATGAATGCCAACGTAGAGAAGATTGGCCAAAGTAGAAAGAAGTAATCCAGGTCGAACTTGATTCCTTGACAAAAAGAAAGGTGTTTGGACTTGTAGCTCCCACACCTCCCCATCTTAAACCTGTAGGCTTTAAATGAATATTTGTAAGGAAGCGTAATGAGAAAAATTAGATTGTGAGATACAAAGCTCGTCTAGTGGCACAAGGATTTTCTCAACGCCCTGGGATTGATTATGAGGAGACGTTTTCTCCCGTAATGGACATTATAACGTTCTGCTACCTTATCAGTTTGGTAGTTTCCGAAAAACTGAGTATGCAGCTTTTGGATGTGGTCACAGCTTATCTCTACGGGCACCTAGATACAGAAAGATATATATATATATATATATATATATATATATATATATATGAAAGTTCCTGAAGGATTTAAAATATCTGATGCAAATAGTTCCGGACCACAGAACACGTTCTCCATTCATTTGAGGCGTTCACTTTATGGATTGAAACAATCCGGACGGATGTGGTATAACCGTCTAAGTGAATATTTGATCAGATTGGGATATGTGAATAATGAATTATTCCCATGTGTGTTTATTAAGAAAACAAGTTCCGGGTTCACTATAGTGGTAGTTTATGTCGACGACATGAATCTGATTGGTACTCCTGAAGAGATCTAAGAAACCGTTAAGCACCTGAAGTTAGAATTTGAAATGAAAGATCTTAGGAGAACACACTTCTGTCTCGGCTTGGAGCTCTAGCACCGTGTAGATGGAATTTTGGTCCATCAATCGAATTACATCTAGAAGATATTGAGACGCTTTAATGAGGATAAAGCGAAACCTTCAAGCACGCCCATGATCGTCCAAAGTCTAAATTCTAAGAAGGACCCGTTTCGTCCAGTAGATGATAACGAAGAGATATTGACACCAGAAGTGTCATATCTAAGTGCAATAGGCTCATTATTGTACTTGGCTCAATGCACTAGATTAGACATTTCATTCGCTATGAACTTACTAGCTAGATTTAGCTCTGCGCCAACACGCCGTCACTGGAATGGCATAAAAGACATCTTCTGATACCTTAAAGGTACAATGGATATGGGCGTATTCTATCTCTATGCATCGAGGAATGAATTAAACCCCTTTGGTCCTCGAAATGATGCACGTCTCGTTGGGTATGCTGATGTAGGTTACCTATCAGACCCACACAAGGCATGTTCTCAATCCGGTCATATCTTTACCATTGGAAACACAACAATATCTTGGAGGTCTACGAAATAGACCCTTGTTGCTACGTCTGCGAATCATGCAGAGATTTTAGCCCTGCACGAAGAAGTTCGTGAATGCATATGGCTAAGAGCCATTATTGGGCATATTCGAAGTACCTGTGGACTAAATTTCACCCATAATGAACCGACAGTTATCTACGAAGATAATGCTGCCTGGATAGAGCAAATGAAGACCGGGTTCATTAAGGGAGACAACATCAAGCTTATTGCACCAAAGTTCTTCTTTAACCAATAATAGCAAGAACATTGGAAGATTGAGATCAAGCGGATACGATCTCAAGATAATCATGCAGACTTGTTCACCAAGTCATTACCAAAAGCCACATTCCAGCAGCATGTGCGAGGTATTGGTTTACGTAGACTGACTGATCTACCTAATCTGTAGTTTTCAAGGGGAGTCAAGATCAGGGGGAGTATTCTGAAGTATACCAAGTATCCGGAAGTATACTGAGTATCCCAAAGCATACTGAGTATCCCAAAGCATACTCACATGATCATCGTGTACTCTTTTGTCCTACGACCAGGGTTATTTTGTCCCATTGGGTTTTGTTACCTGACTAGGTTTTAATGAGGCACATTTTGGTATGATCACCTCACTAACAATGCATCCTGAAGATGCCATGATTTGACTCATATGCATTTACTCATCTTTTCCCTTCGACCACAGGTTTTTCCCATTGGGTTTACCGGGCAAAGTTTTGGTGAAGCAACACTAATGCATTTTATCTCAAAGGCGAACTATCTACCCGTATTCTAGAAGAGGCAACATCAACTACCTCAGCAGATTCCGATGTGATCATCTACACGCGTATTGCACTCTTTTTCCTTCGACCAGAGTTATTTTTTTCCCCATAGGGTTTTTGTCACCTAGCAAGGTTTTAACGAGTCAACACATAAGCCTGTAGCGCAGCGACACCATTACATGAAATATCCAATGGGGAGTGTTGTAAATAATATAAGGGGTATATCTATTTATATAAATGGGTACAAATGGTAGATAGCTAATTGTACATATATTAACCATTTCCTTATATAAAGAGGTTAATTACCTTTGTAAACTGGAACTCCCAATATTTATGAATCTACATATTATTTAATACAGAGAACGTTTTTTCTCTCTGCCTCTCCATATTCTCTCTGCAATTCTTCCTTCTAAATTCCTTCACAACAGAAAAATAATAATGATCACATTTTAAGTTTTAACCACGTTTACATTGATATAGAATGATGGGCCTAATTGGGCCTATATTATTGGGCAATTGAGCTAGGCTGGCCCACCTTTAACTCCAATGACCCGCCAAACCGACCCTACAGTCACCGCCACCGACGGGCATCTAATATTTCATTTTCTTCGACTTTCTCACTCGCTAGTTTACGTTCCTTCTTCTCGTTTCCAATTTGGGTTTCTCGACCCGAAATTCATCGAACTATTTTCTCTGCTTATATTATTTTATCATATAGAGAAGATGGGTGCCGTTGAGCCTGCTTTAGAAGTATACTATGTGGACAAGAAGCGGGTCAGGAACCCTTGGGTACCCGTCGGTAATTCCCATTTCGATCCCTTTACTATTGTCTAAGTTTTGTTTTCTGTGATTAATTTTTGCTCCATTGAGTTTGATTATGTATATTTGATTGAAAAGTTTGGTGCTTGGTGAGTTGTCAACGACGAATTGTGTAATTTTTTAACCGATTTGGAGATATACAGCTAATAATTGGAAATCTTGCGTGCATACTTTAGAAATTACTTAGTTAGTGAAATAAGAAAGGTTTGATAAGTTTTTTGAACTTCTTGTTGGGTGAATTTTTATTAAAATCATATACGTAAGAGGAACACATTTATACATTTATTCTAGCTATTTCTTTAATAATCTGGGTTGTGTTAGTGGATGTTAAAGTATGAGCTCGTTCAGTTGGGTTATCGGCTTGTTGGTCATTTAGTTAGAAGACAATGTTTAGTTTATCAAGTGGAATGGTCTTCTTCAGGCGTTTTTCTTTGTATCTAGTGCAGTAGCTACGTCTTCATTGAGAAAGAATGTTGCTTTGTTATCAAGTGGAATGGTCGAAACTATGTGGTCTTTGTAAGATGCAACAGTTTTTTGTGAACCTTGAAGTTTGGGTATGAGACTGGTGTTTTAGTGTAAGTGGTGAATTTTGATACCTTCTCGGTGCCAAATTTGATGTTCAATCAAGCCTAGACTAATGTTCATTGTTGTACAAATAAGTTCATTGTTGTACAAATAAGTTCATTGTTGTCTTATCAAATGTGAAATTGAGGGAAAATTGTTGAGTCTCAAAGTGTGGTGAGGAGGAATTCTATTTTTGTTTGTCCACTACCACTATTTACCTAATAAATCAAAAAAGTTTTATGATAAACCTATAAAAAAAATTGTCATTCGTGGTTTGGGAAAGGAATGAGATGTATTGGGATCTATTCTTTGGAGGAACCTTTCAGCTTGGAAAGCTTAGGGTGAGTTGTAGCTAGAAAGGCGTACGAAAAATGTATTCTTACGTTGGAGGCTTTATGGAGCCTCCTCTTATTCTTGTTTGTTCTTGTTTTGAAGAAAAATGTTTTCTTTTGTTTATGCTTACCAGTGGTGAATGTTTAATTGTGACGGTTTGATGCTTAGAATTGGGTGATACCAAATGGAATTCTGTTCTTTTAAAGTTAGTCTTGCAGATAATTTTCTAATTCAGAAGCTTTGATGAAATAGAATGGCTAAGTGGACATTCAGATGATGGTTTCTGTTTACTTTAAAAGTGCTTCATTTTGGCTAATTACATAAAGTCATAAACTAAACTCCACAGGTGCATTTTTGACTGCTGGTGTGCTCACTGCCGGCTTAATCAGTTTCAGGCGAGGCAATTCCCAGCTTGGCCAGAAGCTAATGAGAGCTCGTGTGCTTGTCCAGGGTGCCACCGTGGCTCTTATGGTTGGCAGTGCTTACTACTATGGAGAGAACCCCTGGAAAAAATCAAGTTAAAACTTTTCATTTCTTTTATTTTGTTGTTTCCCATTATTATTACTAATTACATCATCTTGTTTCGTTTTACTCGAAACAAAATTAGGCTGTAAATCGAAGCCAATTGTTCCATATGTAAGTTCATAGCTTGCACTAAATAAATAGCATCATTCAAAGAGTAGATAGTTGCCACTTGCGAGAGGTTCAGTCGCCTAGGTGGGCGTGTTAGCCATTATAACCGACCACATACATAATGCTCGAGAAGTGCTCACAGGCCACCCGCCTAGTGGCAACTCATCCTAGCAGCATCCTTCTACCAATTCAAATACAAATCACGAAGCTTTCTGTAATTTCTTAGACGTATTATCTTTGCGGAGGATAAGATTGAGAGATGAAGTCCGACCGCGTGAGGTCGAGGCAGCAATCACGAGGACTGGCTTTGTGCCTTTGTCAAGCCCAAACGTCTCCAGTAGTACCATATTTATATGGAAATCAAGCCAGAGAATTGATTTGTTTCATTATTTGTTTCGTTGCTTTTAAGTTTCTACTTGGAAATACACGATTTTTTAAACATGTACTAATCTTCTCTCGTGAAAGAAACGCAAATCTTCATCCTTAAACTGCAAAAAAAAAAAAAGAAAAACAGATAATAGAGTACGCATCAAGTTTCATACCAACAACAATAGGAATGGAGAATTTGAATAAAGAAAACCTTTTTTTCTGGTCAAAATAAAAATGCCTCTATAAATGGGCCTTTGGGTTCACTGAAAGGGTCTGTATATCGAATAATCCCCATGGGTCGTTGCTGGATCGTTGGGGGGACATTGTTGCTCTGCTTTCTGGGATTGACAAGAATGCTCTTCTTTCTTCGGTTATTAGTGATGTTGGGTGGAGGTGGCCGCTTTCCTCTTTTAGTTGTGTGCAGGATATTGTTCGTGATGTTGTCCAGATCCCCTTGGATCCAAGTTTGCAGAATCGTTTTATCTGGGAGCCTAGTATTTATGGCAAGTACTCACAGGGCCCTCCTCGTAATCCCTCTCGATTAGCGTGAGAGGACCTGCTCTCGTCTGATACGACCTTGTATAATGACCATATTACCCTTGGGATTAACAAACGGTACTAACCACGTGTCACACCAAGGATACTAACACCTACTAACCAGAATAATAAGAGTATGCACTCACCGTGATGCCTCAGCTTTCACACAGCCCGGGTCCGCGATCAACCTGGAGGGTGTCAAAACTAATAAAAAGTGTGAGTGGATAAAAACAAATAATTGGAAAACCATTTTTCGAAATATAACTTAAACCCTCTGTTTTATAAAGCATGCATACTTAGTCAAATAAACCATTATTGAAAATCCATACAACATATACAGTTACAAACCATGAGTCCAACTCGAAGTCACATAAATACTCAAAGGTCATTTGACCCACATTTTACTGAAATCACCGACTTTTAGCCGTTTTGAAAACATTTGCACAAATCACAATAATGAAATACCCAACCTGAACTCGCTGGTCCAACCAGCCTAATGTCAAACCTCCTCATGCTAGTCCAACTAGCGTCTCATGTGCACTACCGGTAGGAGAGTACGAGTCCTACAGGGTCCAACCCAATCGATACGTGTGGAGTCCAACCCTGATTATGTCCGAGACCGTCTCTAAGAATCCACGGAGTCCAACTCCGGATATAGCGATCCAATCGCCTGAGGTTGATCAATCTTGAAAACCGTATTCAAATCGAAATATATTTTATCACACATGCACTAGCCCAAAACAGTTATCGTACGACACCAGCCCAAAACAGTTAACACATGAGCCCAACCCAAAATAGTTATCAAGCGGGCCCAACCCAAAACATTTAACTTTAGGGCACCATGCCCAAATCACGGTTTTCCAAAAACCATGATAAAAACGATAACCATAAATTATATGTAACGACCTGTCCTGAGTTACGAGATTAATTAATTAATTAATTAAGGATTATCGTGACTAATCAAGAATTAGTCGGGAAATTTCGGACAGTCAGTCTAAAATTATGATTTTACCCTTGAGAATGGGCAAAAAGTTAACTTTTGACTCAGGAGGTCAAATCCACGAGGACTGATGATTGTTACGTAGATCGGAACGTTACGAGTCCGTAGACAGGCGACACGTCGAAATCGGACGTTCGACGAGAAACTTATGGGTCTAGAACAAATCGTGGTACTATTGCACGATTTACGAGAAAGTTAGACTTTTGTCTCATGTGGGCCCAAGATATTTTATCTAGGCCCAATGGATGAGTGACAAGTGTCACTCATCCATTGACCATTGCTTTTCATACATGCATATCATCATCCTTCTTTCATCTTCTTAGTTTTTTCATACTTGAAACCCACAAACACCCAAACCCCAATCCCTTTGCCCTCACCTGGTTTTGATATGAGAGAGAGAGAGAGAGACAGAGGGTGACTGAGAGACCAGGAGACGGCGAGGGACGAGGCTGCGACACCGTGGACAGCGGAGGAGTCACGGGAAACAGGTAACTCGAAACCACTTTTGGTTTGGAATTGGATTTTTGTTCCTGGACGTTTGGGGTGGCTTTTAATGACTGGGTCGTGTTTATTGGGTCCATACGAGCTGGTAGGGATGATTTTGGGACGGAGGAGGACGGTTGAACCGCCCTAGATGGAGGCCTGAAACTGGGCCGTGAGGATCGAATTGTATAGGTAAATTCTAGTACATTTTTCATGTTTTTGAACCCATAGATCTTCCCTAGGAACCTAGTCAATCGTGTAGGAAGAAACGGGATCGAAAACGGGTTAGAAATGAGGATTTTAGAGCTAGGTTGGGTCACGGGTCTGGGTGACCCTTTACAGGGATCCAGCTAGAGGTTGAAAATGATGACGTCAGCGTCATCACCTGTCAGACTATTAGGCTAGGTGTCCCAATGGGAGGATGACACGTGTCACATGTTAGTGCCCAGTCAGTACTAACATGTTAGTGACGTGGACCAATTAGAGGGTGCCACGTGTCACTAACATGTCAGTTGTAACGACCCGTCCCTTAAATCGGGATTAGATTGGTGGTTAATGATGAATTAATGAAGTAAATCGGTGATTAGTTGGATGCTTTCGGACGGACGGTGTAGAATGACGATTTTGCCCATAGAATGGGCAAAAATGTTGACTTTTCGTTCGGGCGGTCAAATGGACTTTGACCGATGACTGTGACGTAGTTTGGGACGTCACGAGTTCATAGACAGGTGGCACGTCCGATTCTGACATTCGAGGAGAAAGTTATGATGTTCAGAAATTTAAGGGTAAATTGGTAATTTGGTTAAAAATGGGCAATTTGTTGACTTTTCACACGATATGAAATTATCATGTATTTCGAGGATGTTAGGTAGGTCTCGATTCCCTGAGTACAATGACAGGCGACATGCGTCAATTGGAGGTAGGACGATAGAAGTACGGGCCTAGGAACTTGAGGGGCAAAATGGTAATTTGTCCTTTGGGGACATTTTGGTCATTATGGTGGCCTAGGGATTTGTGCCCAATGACAGTAGGACACTTGGCTGTTTTGGAGAAGGTGACCACTAGATTTTGGACACATGTCCCCCTCTAGATGGCGTTTTGGCACATATTTCGAGATTATTACGGATTTACACGTTTTACGAGATTTCGATTATGTTGTGATTTGACCATGGTTTTAATTATTTGAATTTGGGATTTGAAATATAATTTGATTTTAAATATTTAAAGTGGATTTTGGAAAAGTGATTTCGGGCTTGAAGCCCAGTTCATAAAAGTGGTTTCGATAAACGTGATTTCTGTTTTGGAACTTGAAGTGGATTTCCGGATTTGGGTTAGGAATGATTATTCTGGATGCTAGCTTACGGAATGATGGTTTCAAATTCGGATTTGGAAATGGATGATGGATATGATTCTGGATTTGGATTCGGGATGCTGATTTTAGATTCGGTTTGGAATTCGAAATGGTGATTTCGAATTCGGATTTGAAAATGGTTTTAAAATGGTTTTGGATTGGATTTGCTGGATCTGGTTATTGGGTTTAAAGACTCGGATATTGTGATTTTCCCCATAGGCCTATTGAGTTTAAAGACTCGGGAGTTTAAAGACTCGGATTATATTAAGGCCTGGATTGAGTTTAAAGACTCGGGAGTTTAAAGACTCGGATAGATCTAGCAGGTTTGATGGATGGAAATGTGTTTTAAATGTGTTTTGGATTTCGATGAGAACTTGATAATGATGGTTTTCAATAATGTTTTTCCGGTGATTTGCACTATGACCCGGATGAGATGGATTTCGATGGTTTTGGGCTGAGGACCGAGATTGGAGAAAAGGAAAAATGAGTTCGGTTTTTCTTAAATGGTTTGAATAACTTGATTATAGAATGGTTTTATGACATGGATTTTGATATGCATGCATTGGTTTTTAAATGGAGGGTATAAATGTGTCTTTCTGATAAACTGTTTTCTGAACTTACTATTTATTTTTGTCCATTCACAGTCTTTTGTGTTTTCGATACCCTCAAGATTGTTGCGGTGCAAGCTGTTGGTCGAGAGAGACGGAGACATCACATACGCGATCCATAGTAGATTCTGCGCGTTCTGAGAAGTTAGGAAGTTTTGAACGGTTCAGTTGAGAATCCCTTGTCCGACTTACGTGTCACACGGAGGTTGGACGTCGGTTTAGCCTTCGTATCACACGTAAGTTAGACGGGAGCATGACTTAGCCCTTAATCCCGTGGGATTGTGTGTGGGTCGTGTCACCAATGATGTGGACCAACCAGCTACTGACATGTGGCACTGTCATATCTGACATGTGTCAAATCTGACAGCTGTCAGACCTGATGCCAGCCATTGATTTTGACAGTTGACTTCAACGTTGAATTTTTAACCAGCGTTGACTTTGACACATGCGTGGGGGCGTGTGGGCACGAATTTTGAAGTGAGACAAGTGCTATTGTAAATATTTCAACGGTCCGGATCCAATGGTGGTGGTTTTGGGTCGATTGGAGATCGTTAGGTTGGTTAAATTGAGGTTTTTAGCCTAGGGAAGCGTGTCTGGGACAGGTTGACTTTTCCGAGAGTTTTGGGGTTTGATGCTTAGGACTTGAATAGATGGTTAGTGACTTTTGAGTGTGATTTGGACAGGTCCAGATGACCTGGAGAGGTTGGAGTAGCCCGGAGAAACTTATGGCATGATTTTCAAGGCGCAGTAAGGACAGACTGTGAGTGGACATTTGCTTTCTAAATATGATGCATGCATAACTGTTTTATGTGTTTTAAATACATGATTTGAAATACCTTGAGTGCATATGATTTTGGTATTTGATATTTACGTATTTGCACGTATTTCGAGGTTTATGGTTTTACATTGGGTTTATACATGCTTGTGTTTTCGATAGTTTGATTAATGGAATGATTTCGGATTTGGAAGTAAGGTATCAAACTTGAGACCCATTTGACTTATGAACTATCAGACCTGAAGTTCATTTGATTTAATGAAAAATCGGGCCGGAGACCCATTTGGTTTATACTATCGGGCTTAAGGCCCAGTTGGTTATGATATTGGGCTTGAGACCCAGTTGGTTTATGATATCGGGCTTGAGTCCCATTTGTGGTATATGAAATGTAATTTGCGGGTTTGGAGACCCTAAATGGATTTGGAATTGTGGAAAAGGTTTATGGAAGTTATAGCTAAGGCTGAAACCCTGTTGAAATGGATTTGATTTCGGTTTTTAAACTATACAATCCTTATAAGTGGATTATCTTCTCCAGAGGTCTGGGACATTGGAGTAGTCACAGAGCATTACCTGAGAAGGGTCATCAGTAGGAGACTCAAGATCATGATTGCTATTATTAGACATCTGGGATGTCATACCTCGGATTGGGTTCGGGGAAGGGCTCGGATTGAGACCCCTAGCGGCACGCGTAGCCTTAGATCGTGACATTATGACATCTGGGATGTCAAGAATTGGTAAACTGTATTTCAATGGATTAGTATTTTTGTGTTAACGGATTTGGGATGTGATCCACATACTTGGTTTTGGGCTGAGTTCCCACATGGTTGGTTTTATGGTTTTGGGTTAAGGCCCTAATGATTGGAGAAATGAAATGGTTTTGATTAAACAATGTTTTCACGGAGATATGATTTGGAAAACCTATGATTTGATTTAATGAAATTGGTTGTAAGAACTCGTTTTCGAATGCATGCATGCTTTTTAATGGAGGGTATAAATGTTTTTGTGAAATGTGTTTTATTAAACTCTTTATTTTCGTCCACTCATAGCTTTTAATGGTTTTAATACCCTTTAGGTTGATCGCGGATTCGGGCTGTAGCAGAGACCGAGACATCACACTCCTCCATAAATCTTGGCACACTCTGGAAGCCCCGAAAAAGGGTAAAGGTTTGGTTATCCCTTATCTGGCACATGGTGTCAGACCGGAGCATGGTACATCCCACGTTAATCCCGGGGGGATTGTGACACGGCACATGCCAATCCCCCCGGGATTAACGTGGGATGTGCCATGCTCCCATCTGACACGAAGTGTCAGACAAGGGATAATACGTACCTCAGCCCATACGGGGCTCCCAGAGCGCGCCAGGATCGGTGCAGGAGTGCGATGTCTTAGTCTCTGCTACAGCCCACATCCGTGATCAACCTGAAGGACATCAAAACCATTCAGAACTGTGGGTGGACGAAAATTAATAAATTCATAAAAACGCATTTCATAAAGATAAATTATGCCCTTCATTAAAAAGTATGCATGCATCAAAAATCAGTAATCAAAACATTTACTCAATAAGCCATTAGGGTCTTAGCCCAAAAACCATAAATCTAAAACCAAGTGGGCAACTGCCCAAATCCATAAGTACAAATCCAACCGAAAAACCATTTCATAGATCCAAAAGTCCATATTTACCACATAACCATCCTCAGCATCCCAGATGCCTAGCGTCCCAGACGTCAAATCTCACGGTAATAGGCAACGAGTGCTACCCGGGGTCTCTCCGGGTCAATATCTCTGACATCCCAGATGTCTGACGTCCCAGACGTCTAATCATAGCAATCCTACTCCTGAGCCACTATACGGTCCAGTAGCTCCGTATAATGACCCCTCGCAGGCAATGCACCGTGACTTCCCCAGTATCCTAGACACCTGGAGAAGACCATCACATATCCTCATATCAAGATGGTATATGGAAAACAGTTTTACAAAGCTATTTCAAAATATCTCAATGGGCCCTGCCCGAAATTCCCATAAAGCATCACAAATCCATTTAGGGTCCCCGACCAGAAATCGCGTTTATGAAACATAGGCTCCCAGACCCGAAATCACATTTATAAAACTCAAATGGACCTCATGCCCGATTTGGTAAACCACTGGGCCCTCGACCCCTGATCACATAACTCAAAAGGGTATGAGCCCGATTTCGTAAATCAACTGGGCCCCTGGCCCGATCACATAATTAAAATGGGTCTCATGCCCGAATTCATCTTTCCAAAACCAAAACCATGCCATAGAACCATTATTAAACTCACAACCACATAGAAATAGCATAAACTCATAAATCTCGAAATGCGTGTAAATACGAAATTACCTCGAAATACGTGAAATCATGTAAACCACCAGTGCCGCAATCATCACCATAGAAATCACGTATGTAAAACATATAAAATAGTTATACATCCATCACAGTTTAGAAAACGAAGTCCATTCACAGATCATCCTAACTGCCGCCTCGATATGCGTGCCATAAGCCTCCCCGACCTAATCGGACCTTTTCGGGTCATCCTGACCTGTCCAAATCATACCCAAAGGTTACTACTAACCTATACAAGTCCATATTAAAAACCCTAAACTTTCCCGGAATAGTCAACGTGTCCTGTACACGTTTCTCGAGGTGAAAAACCTTGATTTAACCAAATTAACGATCTTTGATCGACTTGAAACCACCGCCATTGGATCCGGATCGTCGAAACCTTTAAAATGGTCTTGGTCCCACCTAAAAATACGCTCCCACGCGCGGGTCAAAGTTCTAGTCAAACGTTGACCAAAATGGCAACGTTGACATCAGCAAAGTCAACACTGATGTCATCATGAATAGTAAGTTAACGGTCAAAAAGTCAACGGGTCAAAGTCAACGAGTCAACTCGGCAACGACTCGCCGAAAAACTCCATTGATGCCCCAAACTTCAAACTTCGATATCTCACTCGTTTCTCAACCAAATTTGACGTTCTACCTATGTTAATCCATCTACTCGAGCCAAGGATTCCAAATATCAACCCAGAAATTTCAGAAAGTACATGGTCTGAAAGTTATGGCCGTTCAAAGTTTTGGCCAGAATTTCGGTCATCATTCCGGCCACCTCCGACGTCCAAATCCGTCCTAAATTGAACCTACAAGCTCAAGGGAGCTCAAGGAACATAACTGACAGGACCCGCCCCGATCCCACAGGGACCACAAGGGGACGTGCCCTGCTCCCGTCTGACACCCAATAATTCATACCAATTTTAACCTCAAAACATCAAATGCATAAAAACCAAATAAAATTTATACATCAAATCCGAATTAAACAGATGTCAGACAAGGGATGAAATCCAAAATTACAAGTTGCGAGCACGACTCTAAAGTAAACCTGCGGGTAAACCACCCAACAGGGGTTCAGGTACGCAGAAGTAGATCTATGCCTCAGCCTCAGGTTCCTCCTCTACCTCAGTATCACGACCTGGAGGGGTTACCAAAAACATTAAGGGTGAGTGGACCGAACTCAAGTTTATAAAATCATTTGACAAGTAAAACGTATAATTTACCCCTCCGTTTTCCAAACATGCATGCAACATCATTTAAAATCATAAATAATATAATATGAATCATAAGGCATGTAATAAAACCATAACCATAATTTTATCCACTGCACTATACACTCCAATTCCGACATCCCTGATGTCTGACGTCCCTGACATCCAATAAGGTCACAATCACAAGGCTACGCGTGCCACTCGGGTCTCAATTCCGAGTTCAATCCCCGAACCCTGTTCGGTTACAGCATCCCCGATGCTTAGCGTCATAGACGCTGGACGTACTAGACGTCCGTGACCTCTCCGGGGTACCTCATCCGGAGGAGACAATATAATATGGAAGGATCTATACAGTGCAGTACCAAATACATTTTATTGATATCCACATGCAAAACATATATGTATACATAGGTAAAATCCGAACCGATCGTTACGTTTCATCAAACGGGTCTCATGCCCAAATACCGTGAAACATGCCATAACCGAAATTTCAATATCATCAAAACCATTTATTGATTCCAGCATGTGAACATATAAGTAAATCAGAAAAAATTTAAGCATGCAAGGGTTTAATGAAAACGGGCCCACTCACTGTACGATTCCGCTGCGAATCTGCGCGTACGGACCTGTACCGAGATTATCGTACAATTCCTGTCAGTTCAATTCACACGTAAGGGTCACTACAAGTCCTTAATATTTATTCAAAAGAAAGTTCGAAACAGAAGCCGGTTCGGGGAAACCGTCAACACGTTTCCCGAGGCAACCGGCCCTAAACTGACCCTTCAAACTATCTCAGATCAACATGGTTAATTCACCAAAAATGTTCAGAATAATGAGAGGAATAAAAGTCATGTTGATCGTGATCGGAGATAAGCCCCAACGCGCCCTCACGCGCCGCCCAAAGTGGCTGCGCGTGAAAGTCACGCGCCTGACACTGTAGCTACAGTGTCAGCACCTTCACCCGTTTGTCTGTAATTCGGGCCTGCCACCCACGGCTTGACCCGATTGATTACCCATCAATTCCTACTCGATTTCAATCCAATTTGATTCTAACATGTTATTTAAACATCTAATTTATGTTTTGAGTTATTAATTATCCAAATCCAATCCTTAAATGGCCCTTCGACCCGTGATCAACCAAACGGGTCAATCACCAGAACTCACTGGTTTCAAACCCATTGTCCAATTAACTTCACAGGAAGTATAATAGGATCAAAACGAACCAAAATGAACAATCAATTATGTCTGAAAGTACCTGAAGGTCGTCGTCCCAAGCTCTGCGATTTCCCTGAAAACAGCAGTCACCGTCCCAGCTCAACCGTGGCTGATGGCCTTCGATTTCGATGCGGTTGAGTTCCAAACACTCCCAGAAGACTAAACCAGGCCTTGGTTTGGTCCAACAGTCACCAGAAATCAAAACCCGATTTTCCCTCCAATTTTTCCAGAAATGGCTTCTCTGGTTTTCCTCACCCGTCCTCAGTTATCTCTGCATCAGAGTGATGCTCACACATGTCCTAATCAGTTTTAAACAATTTCAAGCCGTCCCAGTGGCTCGTGGGTGTCCAATTTGTCCATTGAAATTTGTCCCCCGAAAGCTTCGAATTTCGATTAATCAATTTGATCGTGTAGCTGGAAGAATCAGACCACGTTTGATGCTTCAAAAAGGTTTAAACAATCAATACTTTCCAACCCACACTCACCAGTAAACAAATCGCACTCAGAGCCACCACACATGGTGGTGCCGCCCATGTCCCTCGCGGTTTGCTACAGTAACCAGGGCAAAAGACCAAAATGCCCCTGGTTCAAATAATTACCAAACTGCCCTTCACTTTCTAGACCCGTAACTCAGCCATACGAAGTCCGATTTCGGCGTGCCGCCTGTCTACGGGCTCAGGACGTCGAGACCTACCTATCGGTCCTGGAGTCGCGTGAAAATTAATTGTCAAACGAAAAGTCAACATTTTCGCCCCAACCGTCAAAATTACGGTAATGCCCCTGAACTTCCGATAGTCATAACTTTTTCCCCGATCGTCCGAATTGGACGTGCCACCTTTCTATGAACTCGTGACGTCCCGAACTATGTCACGGTCATAGGTCAAAGTCCATTTTATTCATCAATCAAAAAGTCAACAATTTGGCCATACCAATCACAAGGGTAAAAGCGTCAATTCACACATTAAATCACAATATTAAAATCCACGAATTTCCGGGGTGTTACAATAACTCTAGGCTTAGAATATATCAACAACCATTAAAACTAAGTCCACCATTTTTGAACTAAAAATTAGGACTTTCGGGTTTACCTTCGAAACTCCAGCCAACGTGCACGGCAGTCCTTGCCGTGGCCACCATTTGGTTCGTCTCAATGTCCTCTCTAACTTTCATTCACGGGTCACAAGCAAAGGATAAAGGTTGAAGGTTGTTTGTGTAGTTGTTTTTATGTGTTTATTTAGGGAGAAAAATAAAGGTGATGCACGGGTGGGAAGATAGAGAAAATGAGGTGTATGTGAGTTAATTAATTAATTAAATGGACCAATGGACATAGATCCACAATTTGAGGAAAAAGTAACCATGGGATGAGTGACGCTTGTCACCCATCCAAGGGTCCTGGTTTAATTAAATGATAAATCAGATTTTATTATTTTATTATTATTTTAATTAAGTTCTCAGGTCGTACATTTAATCAATTTCACTCCGGTGACCATAACTTTTTCGTCGGACCTCCGATTTCGACGTGCCGTCTGTCCACAGACTCATGACGTCCCGATCTACGTCACGGTCATCGGTCTTCGTATGTTTGACTCCTCGAGTCAAAAGTCAACATTT
The DNA here is from genome assembly GCA_032719365.1 of Prinsepia uniflora. Classification (NCBI taxonomy): domain Eukaryota; kingdom Viridiplantae; phylum Streptophyta; class Magnoliopsida; order Rosales; family Rosaceae; genus Prinsepia; species Prinsepia uniflora. Next base: position 73,861,210 of record CM064865.1, on the reverse strand, counting down.
TACCCAACTTAGGGGCAAAACGGTCATTTCGCACCGTCCGTCCAATTTCTCTCAACTAATCCCCAATTAGTCATTCTAAATCGTAATTAATTAATATTTAATCCCGATATTCGAGACGGGTCGTTACAAATTGGGATGAGTCGTGTCATCATAGCTATAATATACTCAAACCCTTCATTATCCAATAATCACAACCATGATAAGAATCAGGTCATATCATGCCATAAAATCAGTAAAAACATATTAAAGCATGCATAAGAGTTATGAAAGAAAATTTTCCACTCACAGTACCACCGTTCTCTCAAAACACGAGTCGTAAGCCAATCTGAAGCCTCCAGGATGTCTGGGCCTGCTAAAGTCATACGTGAGGGTCACTAACAACCGATATAAGTCCATACAATAAACCCTCAAAAACCTCAGGACCGAAAAATGCGTCCCCAAACACCCTTCATGAGGAGAAAAACCTCCAAAACACCAACTAAACGATCTCTGATCGACCTGAAACCACCACGATTGGATTTAGAACGTCGAAACCTTTCGAACAAGACCAATTTGACCTCAAAATTCGTGCTCACACGCGCGATCAACGTTTGGTCAACACTTGTCAAAGTTGATGTCAGCCTGACAACTTGACATTTGACAGTTGCCACGTGGCATCCCCTAATTGGTGCACGTGTCACTCTCTGACATGTGTCATGTGTCACATGTTGACAAGTCCCACATGTCGCATGTTGATGTCATCCTGCCACGTCACTCTGACAACTTCCCATGTGGTCTGACAAGATGACGTAGCTTGCCACATCATCGTCGTCTTCCTCTCACTGAGTCGACTTAGACCACTATAACGGGTCATTCGACCCGTATCCTTGATCTGATCGTATCTTCGTCAAATCTCAACCAAAATCCACCATTCTTTCACCTAGAGACTTGTCTTTCACCCAGGAACAACTGTGAGGGGCCCACCCCTAATCCCCCGGGATTAAGAGCTAAACCCCGCTCCCGTCTAACTTACGCATGACACAAGGGCCAAACAGACGTCTAACCTCCGTGTGACACGTAAGTCGGACAAGGGAGTTCCGATCCGACCGTCTCAATAACTTTCGAACTTCCCCGAGTGCGCAGAGTCTATTGTGGATTGTGCGCGTGATGACTTCATCCCTCCCGACCGACAGCCCACGCCGTAACAACCTGGAGGGTATCAAAAACACGAAAAGACTGTGAGTGGACAAAAATAAAGTATAAGTAAAAAAACAGTTATCAGAAAACACATACATTTATACCCTCCGTTTCAAAACCAATGCATGCATATCAATTTCATATCATCAAACCATGTATGAAAACCAAACACATTTTCCTTTTTTTTTTCAAATCTCGGGCCTCAGCCCAAAACCATCGAAAAACCGTTTTATTCGGGCCACTGCCCAAACCTCAGAAAACCATTATCATCACTTCTTAGTGAAATCCAAAACATTTTTGAAACCACATTCTCATCCATCGAACCTGCTGGATCTATCCGAGTCTTTAAACTCCCGAGTCTTTAAACTCAAAAAGCCTCAATAATCTAAGTCTTTAAACTCCCGAGTCTTTAAACTCAACAGGCCTACGGGGGAAAATCAATATATCCGAGTCTTTAAACTCCGAGTCTTTAAACTCAATCCGGGTCTTTAAATCCAATCCGGGCCCGTCCCCTGTCATAATCATATCCGGGTCTTTAAACCCAATAACCAGATCCAGCAAATCCAATCAAAACCATTTGAAAACTATTTCTAAATCCATATCTAAACCCGAATCCGAAACCACTGGTTCGAAGCCCTTCCGGCATCCAGAATCGTCATTCCGAATCCAAATCCAGAACTCATATCCATCTCCTTTCCAGATCCGAGTCCGCAACCATCATTCAGTAAGCCGGCATCCGGAATAATCATTCCGAACCCAAACTCGGAATCCACTTCAAGTCCCGAATTGGCATCCGGAAATCCGATTCACAAACCCGAAATCACGTTCCTCAAAACCACTTTTTCTGAACTGGGCTTGAAGCCCGAAAACCCTTTTCCGAAATCCTTTTAATTTCTTTGAAATCAAATCGTATTTCAATTCCCGAAATCAATTCATGAAAGCCACGTTAAATCACAATATCCATCAAACCTCGTAAATCGTGAAATACCATCATTTCCTCTAAAAACGTGTAAAACCGTAAACCATCACAACCATAAATCAAATCATAGAAACATATATGAAAACATATTAAAACATATATACATGCATCAAGAGTTAGAAAGCAAAGTCCACTCACAGACCATTCGACGTCGCCTCGATACGCGCGCACTTACGCCGTTCCCAGTCATTCGGCTATCCTCAGCTTTCCCGAACCTGTCCAAACCCATAATGAGGTTACTAACTACTTCACAAAAGTCCTACTCAAATCCCATAATTTTCCCAAACTTCTAAACATACTTTAAACGGGACCCTAGACCTTCGATCCCACAGAACTAACTCGAATCGACGTTCAATTAACCCGAAACCTATCTCAAAAGATTCGTTACAACAATTAGACTCAAATCCTAGTTGGAAACTTCCCAGATAACCCTGCACGCGCCCCCACGCGCCGGCCAAAGTGGCTGCGCGTGGGCCTCACGCGCCTGCACCAGTGCACTGTTCATCGTCGTCTTCAATGGGTGAACCGGTCTGAACCGGCGTACCCGGTTCTCTGCCATTCCTCCATCATTTTCAACCATTCCCGTCCCAAAAGTCTCGTCCAATTCCCAGCAACCATTTCAAATCCTAAAATCTAGAAATTCTAGCCTCTAACCCGTCGTTCTCAACCTCGAAACAAAACAGCCCGAAACCCCTATTTCGGTTCCCGGCCACCCAGACACTCCCCTGTCACGGCAACCACCTTAGACGACTCCTAGGAACCTCCCGAGTCTCACACCACTCACTAAATCCCTCGACTCAGTCCCAAAAACCACGACTTTTGGATGAAGTAAAACGGGAAAAACAGAGGATTTGGGCTTACCGTCGATTCGTCCTCCGCCGTTCGCACCGCCGTGCACCACGGTGTCCACTGGGTCTCCTTCAGCCGTCTTAGCTTCCTCTCAGCCTGGATTGGACCAACACACGGCACAACCACCACCAATTCCTGCGACAACCCTCTATTTCCCAGAGAAATCGAACCTCACACCCACGTTGTTTTTTGCACGATTCTACTACCAACTCCAGTCACCAGCTTCTCTTTTTCCCTCTGTCCCTCTCACAATTCACAAAAAACCTCACACACTCACTGAATCGATCAAGAACTTCACCGCCTCACTTCTCTGTTTTCTGTTTCTCAAACCCAAAATGCACGGTTTGAAATCGACCAAGTTATACCCGTGTCCATTGTAACCACCTAGAAACCTCTAGGTCACTTCCACGTGTCCTCCATCCCATGGCCCAATTCCAAAATATCTAATCCCCCTATACATTTTTCCCAATCTGGTTGCACGAATCCCAAGGCACCAAAAGATGAAAATACCCCTTGTGAGTCAAAATTACCATTTTACCCTTCAACTTCTCAGACCTATAACTAAACCGTCCGACGTCCGATGATAGCGTGCCGCCTGTCGATGTACTTAGGATGTCGAGACCTACCTAACGGTCCTTGGTCTACGCGTAAAAACTTGATCGTGCTAAAATTCAACTTTCCCCCTTATTTTAACCAAATTACGATAATGCCCTCAACCTTCCGAACATCATAACTTCCTCCTCGGATGTCGGAAGCGGGCGTGCCACCTGTCTATGGACTCGTGACGTCCCAACCTACGTCACGGTCATCGGTCAATGTCCACTTGACCGCCCGAACTCAAAGTCAGCAATTTGCCCAAACTAGGGGCAAAATCGTCATTCTACCCAAACAACCGAAAGTAACCAACTAATCACCGATTAAGCTCACTAATCCATTACTAATGACGTTACTAATCCCGGCTCTTGGGACGGGTCGTTACAACAACTTTACGATGTTAAAAGTAAAGGAAAGTACCTGAAATTGCCTAGCCCAGCTCAAATCCTCACGATTCACATTCAAACTCGAACCCAGGCCTGTCCACAGGTCCATTCTCTTCAATTTTTTGTTCTTCAACCTCGTAGGGATTCAGAGAAGATGCTAGTGATCAGAAAATAGGGTTTCAATGTCTCATTTTTAAAACCCGAAATTCCAACTCTAGGGGTTCACTGTTTTTACCTGGTGTTCGAGTTTTTAGGCAGCCACCACGGCTCCTCAGTCCTCCACCATCCCTCTCAGCCTCTCCCACACTCTCAGTCTCTCTCAAACAGCACCAGGTGCTGAGGTCCAAGAATAAATGGTAAGGGTGGGGTTTCAGGTTTGTGTGTAATGAGAAAGTAAGAGAGATGGTAGATGCATGTATGTGGTAAATGGGCCAATAGGATGACTGACACTTGTCACTCATCCATTGGTATAGAATATATATTTTGGACCCCATTTAAATCAACTAAAAGTCAACTTCCTCGATAATCATGAAACTGTAAAAATCCGACTAAACCTTCCTTGACTCAGAACATAACCGTCTGATGTCCAAATTCGATGTGCCACCTGTCTACATAATTGCAATATCTCGATCTACGTAATGGTCCTCGGTCAAAGTACAGATAAATTCTCAGGTCAAAAGTTAACATTTTCCCCATTTATGGGCAAAATCGCCATTTCACCTCGACTAATCCCAATTAGTCTCGATAACCTCCCGATAATCCCGGGATCACGGGATGAGTCGTTACAAGTACACTGCTTCATCCTTGTGGGAGTGCATTCGTGATAGGAACCCTTTGGTCCCTTGGTCTCATGTTGTTTAGTTCAACTTCCTCGATAAACATGCAACTGTAAAAATCCGACTAAACCTTCCTTGACTCAGAACATAACCGTCTGATGTCGATGTGCCACCTGTCTACGTAATTGCAATATCTCGATCTACGTAATGGTCCTCGGTCAAAGTCCAGATAAATTCTCAGGTCAAAAGTTAACATTTTCCCCATTTATGGGAAAAATCGTCATTTCAACTCGACTAATCCCAATTAGTCTCGATAACCTCCCGATAATCCAGGGATTACGGGATGAGTCGTTACAAGTACACTGCTTCATCCTTGTGGGAGTGCATTCGTGATAGGAACCCTTTGGTCCCTTGGTCTCATGTTGTTTAGTTCCCTGAGGTAATTCCAAGAACAAGCTTTATCATGTGGCTTGCTGTTAATTTGAGGTTGTCCACCCTTGACCGGGTTAGCCACTTCTCAGCGAATTCCTTTTTTAAATGTGCTTTGTGTGATGGTGCCCCTGAAAGCCATCAACACCTATCATATGAGTGTCCCTTTAGTGCTGGCATTTGGAAGAATCTCTTTACTCGGTCTGGGAGGAAATGGAGTCTTGTTCTGTGGTTGTCCCTCATGATAGTGCTGTTGTGAATTGGAGAGCTATGTCTTTGGTTAATGTTGAGTTGGAGCTTCTGTTTGCCTGCTTTTTTTATTGCATTTGGAAGGAAAGAAATTCTCGGTTGTTTTCTAATCGAAGGTGTCCTTCTTCTGGGGTGATGCTTGTTGTCCAACTTAGTGCGTGATTGTTTGAGTTCTCTTGTGGTTAAGTCTTCCCAGGCTAGTACTCATATTCTTCTGAACTGGAATCTGACTTCCTAGCTTCTTGGTTGGGTCTTGCCTCAGTTCTGGTCGTCTGACCTTTATTGTTGCTTATGCGTATTTGCTACTGTTGCATCTTTGTTGTTGTTGCTGCTGCCTTTCCATGAGTTTTTTTATTTTTTCTTCTCTATTTTTGGGTTGGTAAGAAGGTATGTGTTTCTCTCATTCTCGTGTTTTTCTTCCTATTTTTAGCTGTGTTTTGATGTGTGTGCATGTCCCCTTCTTATGATTTTGTTGTTCTCTGAGGTTTTTCCCCATGAATTTGAATTATCAATATATATATATATATATATATATGGGGGCGGATCGGTGGCACCACATTTTAGACACAAATTTTAACACAATTTATGGACCATTAGATTTAAAGACTCTCAATGGTTAAGATCAAAGATGACATGTCCTTTAACTTAAATATTAAATTTAATTAAAACTTAAATAATAATTTTAATTGAATTATTTTTAATCTCTTATATTCCTAAAATAAGACCAACAAAATATTAATTCTAAGAAACCTAATTACTGAGAAACAGGGAATCAAATTATCCACTCTTCTTGAGTTGTCGTCGGTACGTATTGTAGTGCCTCACGAACCTGGGACTCCATCTCCGCTGGGCATCATGTTGGATACGGATACAGGGTAAGTATCTCTCCTTTGATTATTTGAACAACTGTGATGTGTTGAATCGATTGCAGCTTTCTCTTCATCGCCTCATCGCTCCCTTTTAATTTTGCCCACTTTCGATTCTCTATTGTAAGACCGTCGCTATCATTGAAGCCATTATTTTGGCCGACCACCTTACAGGGGCTAAGAAACAAGGGCACCGGGGATTAACGCGGGACGCGCCTGATCCCGTCTGACACGAAGTGTCAGACCAGGGAAAATTCCGTCTCTAGCCCTCACTGGGGCTTCCAGAGCACGCCAAGATCGTAGGAGGAGGAGTGTGATGTCTCGTCTCTGCTACAACCCACATCCGCGATCAACCTGAAGGGCATTAAAACATCAAAAGTGGTGAGTGGACAAAATAAACATTTCATTAAAAACATTTTCACATAAAGACATTTATGCCCTTCACTAAAAGCATATGCATGCATTCAAAAACCATTTATCAAAACGTTCATAAAACCATTTGAAACCGTATTCTCAAAACCTTTCAAGGGTTTATGCCCGGTCCCCATAAACCGTCATGACCCATAAAAACCTTTCAAGGGTTCATGCTGGTTCCCATAAACCGTCATGAACCATAAATCCATTTGGGTCCCCGACCCGAAATCATCATCTTAAAACCATAAATCAATACATGTGGGAACTCAGCCCAAATCGACACAAGTTGGTCTCAGCCCAAAACCATTCTCAGTGAAATACCAAAACATACAATACGGGGTCTCCGCCCCCAAATCACTTTCTAAAACATAAAACATGGAATATGGGGTCTCCGCCCCCAAATCACTTTCATAGACCTCATACGTACGCATACGTATAACCTATCCGCGGCACTTCCGAGAAGATGCCAACTCGGGGCACACAGCCCCTAGGGGACACATCCCCGATAAATGTCATGATATCATCTCTATACTAGTATGCGCACTACCCGGGGTCTCACTCTGAGTCTTCTCCCAGGAATTCTCCATCTGGGAGGCTCTATCTTCGGACCTAGTCCGATAATCTCTCCGGAATCTGGTCCGAGACCACATCATAAATCGTAACCCCCACTCCTGGAACGAGATCCCTATGGGGATACCCATTCTGGTCTGTGGATCGTGATTCTCCAGGTCGACGTCTGGAGGAGACCATATAAATCATGTGGAGGGTTTATATACATTTTCAAAACTCTTTCTTTCTTTCTCAAAACACATTTCAACTAGATCTCATACCCGATTCATCTCAATAGGATTCCTCGAATTCGATTCAAAATCCATTTCACAGGCCTCGGTCTAAATTCACAGTTCAACAGGATCTCATGCCCGAATTCTCATTTTACAAACTGAACTGGGACTCAAGCCCGATGTTACAATCAACAGGGCCTCAAGCCCGATAGCACGACTAACTGGGCCATAAGCCCGAAACCATAAAGCAACGGGGCCTTAAGCCCGATTTCACAACCAATAGGGCCTCAGCCCGATACTACAGTCAAATGGGCCTCAAGCCCAAGATTACAACAAACTAGGCCTCAAGCCCAGATCATAAATCAACGGGACCCTCGGTTCGATCGTGTAACTCAAATGGACCCTCGGTCCGATTTCTCATCAAATCAAATGGACTCCAAGTCCAAGAGTTTGTAAATCAAATGGGTCTCGTGCCTGATTTCATACTTCCAAATCCAAAACCAGTTCATTAAATCCTCATTGAAAACCTAATACGCAAAGGTACGACATAAAGCAGAAAACCTCGAAAAACGTGCAATTATGTCGATCCTAAGCTACCATAATCAAATGCACTCATGGCATAAAAAAATGTATTTAAAACATTTATAAACATTTATGCATGCATCGAATTCATAAAACAAGTCCACTCACAGACCGTCCGAAGCTGCGCCTCGATACGCGTGCCATAAGCATCTCCCGGGCCAATTGTCACCTCTGGGATTCCCGAACCTTTCCAAATTAATTTATAGAGTTACTAACTACTTAAATAACCCCTCACTAAAGTCCCGTAATTTTTTGGAATTTCTAACTATTTTTAAACGCGAACCTAAACTTTCTGACAACCCGAATTATATCGAAACGATGTCCGATTGACACAAAACTAGTCCCAAAATGTTCGTTACATTGAATAAATGATTTCATGTGTTGAACACACCCTCAAAATCCTCACCACGTGCTCGCACGTGCCCCTAGAACGTCATGCGCGTGGGCTCACGCGCTAGGACACTGTTCAGCTTCTCCTTCCTTCAGACCGGTCCAGACCAGCCGGTTCGGTTCAGGGTCTGTAACTGGACCGGCGTGACCGGTCCAGGGCTCTCTTTTCTTCATTTTTCGTCCATTCTTTCCCTTTTTAAGTCCATTCATCCTATTTCATCCCTAACAAGCTTTTTACATGAAGAAAACAAGGAAAAACCCTTTGAAACCACCCCGTTCTCTTTCTCCCTCACGGTCTCAAATTTTTTCTGGCCACCCCAGGGCTTCCTCAGTCACCAAATTCATCCTAACATCTTCTAACTAACCCATTAAACCTATTCCAATGAATAAAAACGATCCATAACGTCCAAATCAATTTCTTGAATCTAAAAATACAAAACCGAGCAAGCGGGTTTACCTTGCCATCACCGTCGTGAACGGTGGTTTTCCTTCACCAGCCACCATCTTCATCCCTCACGGTCATCATCTCAAGCCCTCTGCGCTCATGGTCGATCAATAAGGTAAAAGGGGTGGGTTGTGAGATCGGGTTCATTTGGGTTTGGTATGCACGAACAAAGAATGAAGATGATATGCATGAAGGAAAGGGATGGCCAGTGGATGGGTGACACTTGTCACTCATCCATTGGTCCAATGACAAATATCTAGGCCCCACTTAAGTCCAAAAACCACCTGTCTCAAATTTCGTGCAATAGTACTTCCGAATTTCCGTGAACCGTAACTTCTCCGTCGAACATCCGAATTCGACATATCGCCTGTCTACGGATTCGTATCATCCCGATCTACGTAACGGTCCTTGGCCCTCGGCCATCGGACCTCCCCGGGTCAAAAGTCAACTATTGGCCCCTATTCAACCAAATTACCAAAATGCTCTTGGGCTTCCGATCGTCATAACTTCTTCCACGAACTTCGGAATCGGGCGTGCCACTTGTCTATGAACTCGTGACGTCCCGAATTACGTCACAGTCATCGGCCAAAGTCCATTTGACCGTCCGAAGAAAAGTCAATGATTCGCCCATTCTAGGGGCAAAATCGTCATTTCGCCCGAACGTCCGCTAATCCTCGTCTAATCCTTGATTAGCCTCGCTAATTCGTCATTAATCCCATTAATTCGGGACGGGTCGTCACAATCGGGTTGTGTGCTGGCATTATTGCCTCATGTTTCATCTTACATAAAACAAATGACGGCGACTGGGGCATCCTCTCCATTCCAATCGTTTAATTTATTTTACGGATCTATATAATCCAGTATTTCAGTATTTTAGTGGACTAACTGGTTTTGCATTCTCTTGCTTCTTAGCGCTAATTCTACACCCATTCCAACCTTCCAATGGACTAACTATTTTTGCATTTTCCAACCTTTCATTGGATTATAATTTCCTCTAGACACTACAGATCCTTCTCCAAGGCACCGTGCAAGCAAATAGCCTCTTCCAGTTTTTTACTTTTTCCATATTTTTTTGGTGTGATTCTGATGTGTTCCCTGTAAAAGTAAATGTCGACTCTAGGTTTTTATCTTTTATTTGAATGATTGTAATGTGCTTCAAATTGATTTTAATTTCATCTTGGTGACATTTTATTCCTCCTTTTATTCATGGATGATTTATTTGGATAATTACCTAATTGTTCTTCCCCCATATTTTATGAATCCCTAGCACGTAGGGAGAGGTTATGTAAGCTCCTTTGTAGATATAATGAATGCTATTTCTGATTCATGGATGTCTGCTGTTTGTTTATTCTCCAATAATGTTTTTGTTTCCCGTTTAAAAAATGAGAGAAAATAAAATTGGTCAGATTGTGGTATTGCTTGAGATGTTTATTATGTAAATGATCCAAAACCATGAAAGACTATATATGATATTTTTCATTATTTTCTGCTTTTAAGATATTGTATGATATTACTTTAAGAAAGTGCAGTAAGTTTGTTTGACCATGATACTTCATGGCGTTATTTGACTTATCCAAGAGAAATTCACTTTGGCATTGATAGCATTATTGTACATTGTACTTGTTTTTACATTGTACGTACGAATATTAAAAAAATTATCAACCATTTACGTAGCAAGAATGCGTTTGTTAAAGCCATCCATTGTAGTTTAAATAGTTAAGGTGATATCTCTCTTTTAGGCTGGCAGGTCTCGTATTAATTTATTATGATACACTGATACTTTATACTTATTAACTAGTTTGGAACTTTGATCACTTGGCTGGATTTGAAGATTATATATCAATCTTGAACGATAGAAGAAGCGGCTTGAGAAAAATGCATAGAGGTCCCTAGTACACTTCTTGGGGAAGGAAGAGAAGGAAGATAGCATTGTGATTCGATATGGAATTGTGTACATATTTCAGAAGCAAGTTATGTTGTTTTCTGGTGTACATATTTTAGATAAGCTGTATTTATTTTCAATTTCTATATTACAACTTTTCGCTTTGGCAATTTTGATCGGTAAAATGTTAAGGAACAAAGGTTCTATGCTTTTGAATGCATAATCGTTGGTTTATTTTTGCAATTTCATATTTTATTTCTCTGGATATTATGACACTTGATTATCTTAAAATATGGTTCTTGTTGATCGAAATGCTAATAAATGTGTACAGGTCAAAGCTTGTCATCAGAACAGTGCTCAAAGCCAACACTATACTCACTAAGAACACAATTAGAGAAGCTATTCCATATACTTTGATTAAAAAAATTTCATATAACAATTTGGGTAAAAAACTAAGTAATTATAATGACAAAAATGTTTCAAAATCATTACCCGCAATTCTCACACTCCCATATTTTATAACTGTTCAAGAGCGAGTTTTTAATTAGTCGTATCCGTTCTCAGCAATCCTATAAAAAAATGTGAAATCATGTTAGTGTATACACCATATCAATTAAACTATTAATTAGTTTTTGTAAGCTAAATTAGAGCTATAGAAGATAACATTTTTTAGTGTAAAAACCTTCTCACCATCATATTAATGGTCATCAGTCACTTTCCTCCACATCTTCATCCAAGTCTTCTAGCTCCTCACTCCCTAGATTTAGATTGAAAATACAATCAAAGAAATATAAGTATTATCCTTATCATTGTAATTATCAATATAAAAAAAAATTAAAACAACTTACATGAATTTGTTACCTCAATCTTTCTTCTCTTTGGGTTTAAAAGACAGGTCATTTTATCATGATATGTCAAACTTTTGCATAAAGCACATTTTCTTTTCTTCCTTTCTTGGCTTAACTCAATACCACTTTTTATTCTTTGGGAACTGCTAGTATTTTCCTTCTTCCTACCCTTAGTCTGTGAGATATTCGGGTCCAAAATCAATGGCTGAGAAGATTCAACATTAGTACATGGGTCACCTTTTCTTGAGGGAGCAATGGTTGTGAGTGGATGATAGTTTTTTGACAATTTTTTGTACAATTCATTTATAGCTTCCATGAATGTTGTGTATCCCTCAGTTGAAGATGCTGCAATACATGCCAACTTAGTTGCTTGTTGACACATATGACTAAGTCGCAAAGGTTCTGATTCTTCATTGCCATCATCTTTCACCTAATTGTTAGAATCCATTATTCTAAATTTGTTTGCTTCTTGTCTCCATCTTGAAAGAATGAAATGGCCAGGAACTGTATCAATATCTTGCCGGACAAATACCTTCAGCACATGTCTACAAAATATTCCAACAAATTCCAAATTATTTGCACCCACACATATCTTTATATGTTTGCAAATTTAACTTCACCACAAACTCTTCTTGCTCTCCAAATTTTATTTTCACCAGATAGGTGTGATATTCATTGTCGCCTTCCATTTCTTCAAATTTATACCGATTGACCTTACTCCATTCATCCTTAAATTTCTTGAACACATTTTTGGTATACAACTTTGCTGCATGCTTCAAAAAGAGTTCTCCTTCATTAACAATGCGATATTTATGCTCAGATTCAAAATCTTCATCACTTTATCTTTCCATAATCTTCTTCAATGCTTTCTCATATTTGAGAACAAACTCTATAAGATTGGTTGATGTGTTAACAAACCCATCAAAGAAAGAATTAATTGTCAGGACCCGTCCCAAATCCCCCGGGATTAACGTGTGACGCGCCTGATCCCGTCTGACATGAAGTGTCAGACCAGGGAAAATTCCGCCTCTAGCTCTCACCGGGGCTTCCAAAGTACGCCAGGATCGTAGGAGGAGGAGTGTGATATCTCGATCTCTGCTACAGCCCGCATCCGCGATCAACCTGAACGGCATTCAAAACATCAAAAGTCGTGAGTGGACAAAATAATATTTTAATAAAAACATTTTCATACAAAGACATTTATGCCTTTCACTAAAAGCATATGCATGCATTCGAAAATCATTTATCCAAACGTTCATAAAACCATTTGAAAACATTCTCAAAACCTTTCAAGGGTTTATGCCCGGTCCCCATAAACCGTCATGAACCATAAATCCATTTATGGGTCCCTGACCCGAAATCACACAAAACCGTAAATCTATACATGGGAACTCAGCCCAAATCAAACACAAGTGGGACTCTGCCCAAATCAAGTAAACGTGAAATACCAAAACATAGAATACGGGGTCTCCGCCCCAAACCATTTCCAAAATATCAAATACGGGGTCTCCGCCCAAATCACTTTCTAAAATATGGAACACGGGGTCTCCGCCCCCAAATCACTTTATGTAAAACCTCATACGTATCGACAAACGTATAACCTATCCGCGGAACTTCCGAGAAGATGCCAACTCGGGGAACACAACCCCTAGGGAACACATCCCCGATATATGTCACAATTTCATCTCTATACTAGTGTGCACACTACTTGGGGTCTCACTCCGAGTCTTCCCCCAGGAATTCTCCATCTAGGAGGCTCTATCTCTGGATCTAGTTCGAGCTCTATCTCCGGATCTAGTCCGATCATCTCTCCCGAATCTGGTCCGGGACCACATCATAAATCATAACTCCCACTCCTGGAATGGGATCCCTATGGGGATACCCATTCTGGTCTGTGGATCGTGACTCTCCAAGTCGACGTCTGGAGGAGACCATATAAATCATATGGATGGTATAATACATTTTCAAAACTCTTTCTTTCTCAAAGTGTATTTCAACTGGGTCTCATACCCGATTCATCTCAATAGGATTCCTCAAATCCGATTCAAATTCATTTTCACAGGCCTCGACCTAAATCCACAGTTCAATAGGGTCTCATGCCCGAATTCTCATTTCACAAACCGAACTGAGACTCAAGCCCGATTTCACAATTAACTGGGCCTCTCGCCCGATATCACGAATAATTGGGCCCTAAGCCCGAAACCATAAAGCAACGGGGCCTCAAGCCCGATTTCACAACCAATAGGGCCTCAAGCTTGATACTACAGTCAAAGGGGCCGCCATCCCGAGATTACAACCAACTGGGCCTCAAGCCCGGATTCGTAGACCAACGGGGCTTTTGGTCCGATCGTATAACTCAAATAGACCCTCGGTCTGATTCCTCATCAAATCAAATGGACTCCAAGTCCGGGAGTTTGTAACCAAATGGGTCTCATGCTCGAGTTCATATTTCCAAATCCAAAACTCATTCATCAAACCATCATTGAAAACCTAGCACGTACAAGCATCGTATAAAACAGGAAATCTTGAAATACATGCAAATACGTAAATCCTAGGCTACCACAAACAAATGCACTCATGGCATCACAAAACATATTCTAAAACAATTATAAAACATTTATGCATGCATCAATTTTGAAAGAAGGGTTCACTCACAGACCTTCTGAAGCCGCGCCTCGATACGAGTGCCAAAACGTCTTCCAGAGCCAATTGTCACCTTCGGGATTCCTGAACCTGTCCAAATTAATTTATAGGGTTACTAACTACTTAAATAACCCCTCACTAAAGTCTCGTAATTTTCCAGAATTTTTAACTATTTTTAAACGCGAACCTAAACCTTCGGACATCCCGAACTATATTGAAGCAATGTCCGATTGACACGAAACCTGTCCCAAAATGTTCGTTACATAGAATAGATAAAATTACATATTGGAACCTTCCCCAGAAAGTGGGCCACGCGCCCACACGCACCGGCAACAGCCCCTGCGCGTGGGAGCCACGCGCCACACTATGGATCTCCTTTAACCCGACGTGAACCCGGTCTGGCCGATTCAGCCCTATGCAGCCGGTCTGCCTGGACCGGCGTGACCGGTCTGGCTTGGTTTCTCACCCATTTTTCATCCAATTCCTTCCCAATCAATCCTAAACTTCCTATTTCATCATTTCCCATCTATTCAAATCCTTAAACCTAAGGAAAACCATTAAACCCGACCCGTTTTGATTTGAATCCTACGGTTCAAAGTTCCCACTTTTTCCCTGGGCAGTACCTCCCCTCTCAGCCATCAAAAACAGCCCCTACACACCCCTAACAACCTAATAACCATCATCCAAACACTCAAAACCGTCCATGATGCCCAAATCGAATTATGGAATCCAAAAATCAAAACCGAGTTACCTCTCTCCACCGTGCACGACGGCTCAACCGATCCTGCCACCACCTTCATCATCCCAGCCTCCTTTCTAGCCTTCCTTCATGGTCCAAAAATAGTAGGTGGGGATTGGGGAAGATGGGTCTGAGTTTTAGGGTGGTTTGAACGTGGGTTTCGGGTTTGGTTTGGAAGAAACAAAGAGCATGATCGATGCATGTATGTGGGAAGGTGGGCAATGGATGAGTGACACTTTTCACTCATCCATTGGGCAACACAGAACTATCTAGGCCCCACTTGATGCCAAAAGGCATCCATTTCGTGAAACGTGCAATAGTGACCCAAAACTTCCGTGAACCGTAACTTATCCGTCAAACGTCCGAATTCGACATGCCATCTGTTTACGAATTCGTATCGTCTTGATCTATGTAACGGTCTTCGGCCCTCGGCCATCGGACCTCCCGGGTCAAAAGTTAACTATTTTCTCCTATTCAACCAAATTACCAAAATGCTCCCAAACTTTCGAAAATCATAACTTCTTCCTCGAACGTCGGAATCGTGCGTGCCACATGCCTATGAACTCGTGACGTCTTGAACTACGTCAGTCATCGATCAAAGTCCATTTGACCATCTGAACGAAAATTCAACAATTCGCCCAATCTAGAGGTAAAATCATCATTTCGCCCTGCTTGTCCATTAATCCTAGTCTAATCCCGGATTAGTAAGGCTAATTCGTCATTAATTCTTAATTAATCCTGATAATTTGAGACGGGTCGTCACATTAATACCATCACTACGTCCAGTAGTATTCATTCCTGCGAAAAACTTGTCACGATTATAAATAGGAACCCAAGAATTACGTATGTTGAAGCATAAAATATTCCAACGAGGAGTAGGAAGACCGCACAAGACCCAAGAACACAAGTATGTACGTGGTTCACCCAAATCGGGTTATGTCCACGGTGTTACCCTATTCTCATTAGTATAATAGTGTTTGTTTGTACATGATACAATAGGCTTAGAGCCTTTAGAGAGAGAAAGTAGATGTAGAGAGAGGTGAGAGCTCTCAAGTCTAGAGAGAGGTTTCTCTAGTGAGAGAGTGATGGATCCCCCAAATGAGGGTTATAGTGCCTCTTATATAGGCAAAAGCTAGGGTTTAGGTCATTGGCCTAATAATGGGTTTTTCCGGCATGGACCTTGATGGTGAGCTTTGCGTGATCTTTAGAGCTTTTTGGATGGGCTTTCTTCGTGGTCCAATGTAGTGCTTAACAAGTCCATTGCTCGGTCTAAAATGTTGTAAACAGAAGTCTCCCAAGTTCTTAACTGAGGTGGACTACCTCGGTTGAGGACTTTCAAAGTGCATTGACCGAGCAACTCTTTTGTTTTCGTCTGTTGTTTCGCTCGGTGTACCATCAGTCCCCCAAGTCCTCGATCGAGGTAGGATGCTCAAGGGAAGACGTTGGAAAATATGTGCTTGGGTAGTCCCTCAGTGAAGATGACTCCGTGTATGAGCTTGAATGCTTGCAGGTGATGCATTGTTGTGTATGTGTGTCAGTCGGTATGTGAGCTAAGTTTAGCTTTGAAAGTGGGCTCGATAATTGAGCAACTAGGTAATGCGCTGAGCATAGACCAAATGTTGAATGTAGGCCGTGTGCGCCTGTACACCGACTCTAATGTTAGAGTCGAGGCCAAATTTTTAGTATCTCGGTATTGTGTAGAGCGGATGTATACTCGGTAATGTTTCGAGTAGCTCGGTAATGTGTTGAGTGAATGTATACTCGGTAATGTTTCGAGTAGCTCGGTAACGTGTTGAGTGAATCTATACTCGGTAATGTTTCGAGTAGCTCAGTAATGTGCTGAGCGAATGTATACTCGGCAATGTTTCGAATAACTCGGTAATGTGTTGAGCGAATGTATACTCGATAATATTTCGAATAGCTCGGTAATGTGTTGAGCATGTATACTCGGTAATGTTTCGAGTACCTCGGTAATGTTTCGAGTAGCTCGGTAATGTGTTGAGCGAATGTATGAGTTTCATTTATGCTTCATGCATGGATTCATGTATGTCAGCATGTATGAGTTCGTGTATGAGTGCATGTATGTATGCGTATGATGTTTATGATGTTCATAAGTATGTTTTGAAGTGTTACCTAGTGGTCATCCATGGTGTGAGCCAAGTTGGTTCTATGTGACGAGAGGAAGAGCAGAGCTCGTGGTGTGAGCCGAGTTAGAGTCCCCCAAACTATATTGGAAGAGCGGAGCAATACCTATTCGGATGGTGGTCGTACCGACATAGAAGTTATGGTGGATGAGTTGGGTAGACCGAGTTGGTTTGGCCGAGTTGAGTAGGCCACTTAGTTGGGCTGAAAAAAGAGGAAGTGCCCAAACCCAAAATAAAAGAAAGTGTGATTTTTGTTTGGAGGACCGAGTGGGCTAGACCGCTCGGTAGGCTCCCTAAAAATTGAGATGTAAGGCCCCAAAAACAAAGTTTGTGTTTTATGTTTTTTTTATTTTTTTGGTGGCCAAGTTGATTTGGCCGAATTGTGGTGGTGCCCTAAAGGGTGTTGGGGCCTTGATGATTAGCCATGGGAGGTTACACAGAGCGGTCACCACCAATCGGTGTCACAGTTGGAACTCAATGGTACCCTGCTCACACCTAAAAATAAAAAGAAAAAAGTTGTATTATTATTTTTTTTTTCTTTTGGATTGGCCGAGTTACCTTAACCGCTCAGTGGGCAGGGTTTGGGCCAAGAATGTTGGGCCAAAAAAAAAATGTCGAGTCACCCAACTCTGAGTTGACGATGGGTGGTCTGCAATTGGTGGACTATGGACCGAGTAGGCTAGACCGCTCGGTGGTGGTCACCCTTGGAGAAGCCTGGAGGCTGAGTTCCTAACGAACTGCAGGGGCAGCGCCGCTGAGCGGCCTCCCTCGATCGGTCGCTGAGGTTGGAGCTTGGTGGAGAACTGCCGAATGGGTGGTCGGTGGGCATCAGGCATTGATGAAAATGTCGCCAATATCGCCGATATATCGATCGATATATCGGAAATATTGGCCGGCGGCATGTAAAAGGGGGGAGGGGGGAAGAAATTGAGCGAAATATCGACATTTTTCCTTATTTTAAGACCACCGATCTCCTTATTTCATTAAAACGATCAAGATAGAGCTAAATTTCATGAAAATCGGACGTAAAACCACAGAGTTTCAGTCGGGTCATATCGCGTGGGTCAAAAAACCTGAATCTCAAACCCGCGCGAGGTAGGAGATGACTGGTTTTAAGTTAATTAATATAGTTTATATATTAGTGGGTTGCTATATTATCAAACTGAGCATGTTAGCTCAGTTGGTTGTGGGCTGTTCTGGGCCTTTGTTAAATGGCTAGCAACCTGGGTTCGACCCCAGGTGCTGCAACTTGCGAATTCTATTTTTTTTCGTTTTTTCTTTATTTTCTTCAATTTTATTTATCTTTTTTTCTTCAATTTTCAATTATATCAAATCTTTCCAACTTTTAAACAAAAATTGACTTTTTCATCATGTTTTTTTTTCAATTTTACATATATTTATTCATTTTATAATTTTTCTTCCATTTAAATTTTTTTTATGCTTATTGTTATGTTTTTAATTATATTAACATTCAATTATAGTAATTTACTTCAATTTATGTTTATGTTTAAATTTTTATATTATTAGTCATCGAAAGAACCCTATTGTATCATATTATTCATTATATATTTATTATATCATAGTCATTTTATAGTTTTTATTAGTCCTATATAACCATAATTGGGTACTTAAGTTTTTTCCAAAATTTCATTCCAAATTTTCAACTTTTAGATCGAATTTCCATCATTTTTGTTGACCGTAAACGATATCGATATCGATATTTGGGACGAGATATCCGTAAATTTGACTAGCGATATATCCGTCGATATCGATATTTCAATCCTTGGCATCAGGTGAGTGAGGTCCATGGGTCGCAGACATGAATGTAAATGTCGCCGAAATCGGCGATATATCGGTCGATATATCGTGATTTCCGGCCGGCGACACATAAGCGGAGGGGGAAGGCTAATCTTCCACCAAAATCGACGATATCGACGGATATCGGCGGATATCGACGGTTATCGTCGATAAATCTGATATTGGTCGACATTCCCGATTTCGGACTCAACCCTACAAATTTCCCTAGCTAATTCGGCAACTAGAAACCGAAAGCACACAAAATAAAATCAAGTACAAATTTCTAACATCACGGACGAAACAGAGTTTGGGGGAAACAAATTTCAATCATTGAACAAGTTGTGTTGTGGGCAATAATTGACTGACTCATTCACAGGCAATTATGGAAGGAAACAACCAAGAAAGAATCACGGACTCACCAATTAGGGATGTGAATAAATTGGGGGCAACATCGAAGAAAAAAGCCACCCAATTTTCTGATCTGTCGAGGCCGAAACACACCCAGTCGAACGCACCAGCTCTGTGGCTTCACCACCGTCGACGGCAACCTCTGTCGACCCCAACTCCTGAGTCGACTCTCGACGACCGCTCCACCACCAACTCGTCCTCTCTGTGGCTCGCGCCGCCTCTCGCCCTCACGGTCTCACTTCTCCACCGAGTCGCCGCCTCGCCCTCTCCGCCTCTCGCCCTCACGGATCGCCTCAGTTGTCATCTCCAAAGTCGTCTAAACAAATCGAGTACCATTTTACAGAATGAACTACTGTACACATTGATTATATACGGCCCGTCCTCTCCAAATGAAACGCCCCGTTTCAGTTGTTGGCAACAACACCAAATGAAACGCCCTGTTTCATTTGTGTTTTGTTTTGTTTTTTTAAACCTTTTTTATATATTTAAAAATTTAAACCTAGATTATTATTTTTAATATATTACTTTTATCCTTAACTCCTTTTTTTATATGTTATAATTTAGAATATTTAAATAATAATATATTACTTTAATGTAGGAATATATGTTTTAATTGAAAAAAAATTAAATAACTTGATTATAATTTAAAATAATTAATATTATTTTATTATTAGTCGTAATTTTATTATTATGATCATTTGTTATTATCAAAGTCTATTTATTTTTCAATTAAAATAGACGGTAAAATATGTTATAATTTAGAATATATGTTTTAATGTAGGAATATATGTTTTAATTCAAATAATTTAAATAACGTGATTATAATTTAGAATTATTAATATTATTTTATTATTAGTCATAATTTTATTATTATGATTATTTGTTATTATCAAAGTCTAATTATTTTTCATTTAAATTAGACGGTAAAATATGTTATAATTTAGAATATATGTTTTAATTCAAATAATTTAAATGAAGACTAGTGTTAGTCAAATATGTACAATGTGAACAATATGTTTTAATGCAATATTATCAATAGAATTATGTTTTAATTTAAGTTTATCTTTAAGATTTTATATTGTTAGTGGTCGACAGATCTATATTCTATCATATGATTCATCATATATTTATTATATCAAAGTTATTTTATAGTCTTTATTAGTCCTATATACCCATTATTGGGTACTCAAGTTTTTCCCAAAATTTCATTCCAAATTTCCGTCATTTGGACCCAATTTCCGTCATGTTTGTTGACCGTAAATGATATCGATATTTGGGGCGAGATATCCGTAAATTCGGCGAGCGATATATCCGTCGATATCGATATTTTCATCCTTGGTCGCAGATCGCAGGCCCCATGCCGTCGTCAACCTCAACAGGACCAATAGAGCTGGATCTCAGCTTTGCTCTCTTCATAGCTTTGTAAGCTTGATTTTTGCCCATGTTGACAGAGACCCAAATGCAAAATCAACGATAAAAGATCGATAGAAACGAAGAGAGAAAAAACAAACCCAGCAGTGAAAGAGAGTATTTAGGAAGAGAAAAGGTTGTTTTAAAGATGGAAGGGACCGTATAAATGTGATGAGTTTGTTTTTTTGGCCTAGTGGCACGTGTATGGTGGGTGGTAGGCGTCGGAGTAGACAATATAATGAAGACTTATGTTCGGTTTGCTGCCTATATATTATACACATATATATAATATATGTATTTAAGGATATATATATATATAATATATATATATAAGACAATCCAGGTTAGGCTTGCAATTGAAAAGGATATTGCATTCACATTGGGAGGGACCACTATGTCCCCTACATTGCCGAGTTGTATATGGTGATAACGGTGGTTGAATGGACCTGGTAGGTTTGCAAGTTTACTAAATATAAACATATATATTTGGGTGGTGGGTAGTGGCTCTGCAAATTTTCAAAAAGGAAAAATATATATAATTGTGTGGGACAGACCTATTTGTGTAGGTTTGTGGGATGTCTCTGACTTCTTGCTCAAAGCCTTCCCCATTTTGTTTCATTTGTGATGGGAGAGCAGAGTCAAAGCTACCAAAAGGTATGAATATATATATATGTGTGTGTGTGTGTGTGTGTGGTAGGCAGAGTCTTCAAAAAAGGCAAGTATAAATATCATATGTTTGTGGTAGGTAGGTGATGTATAAGCCGTCAAAGGTTCTGTGCTTACCATAGAGTCCAACTTGTAACATAATATATATATATATATATATATATATATAATTAGGCAGCTTGTTTAAGTGGGCCGAGAGAACAAATGGAGCGGATTCCTCCCACCGAGCAATGGGTAGGCCCAAGCTAAATGGTAACAAGGCCAAAATTTGTTGTGCTGGTCTTGGGCCGGGAGGAGTGAATGGATAGCTCACCGGGTTCTTGTTGGTCGGCTGAGAGAAATTATCGGAAGACCGAGCTGATTTTTAGTGGGTTCCTGGAATTCTTGGGTTTGTGGGTTCTGCAAGTGTGAGGAAGAGAGAGAGAACCAACACGGATTTTTGTTACGGTTCCCACAGACAGCGCCAAACTGTTGAAGCATAAAATGTTCCAACGAGGAGTAGGAAGACCGCACAAAACCCAAGAACATAAGTATGTACGTGGTTCACCCAAATTGGGTTACGTCCACGGTGTTACCCTATTCTCATTAGTATAATAGTGTTTGTTTGTACATGATACAATAGGCTTAGAGCCTTTAGAGAAAGAAAGTAGATGTAGAGAGAGGTGAGAGCTCTCAAGTCTAGAGAGAGGTTTCTCTAATGAGAGTGAGGGATCCCCCAAATGAGGGTGATAGTGCCTCTTATATAGCCAAGAGCTAGAGTTTAGGTCATGGGCCTAATAATGGGCTTTTCCGACATGGACCTTGATGGTGAGCTTTGTGTGATCTTTAGAGCCTTCTGGATGGGCTTTCTTCGTGGTCCAATGTTGTGCTTGACAAGTCCATTGCTCGGTCTAAAATGGTGTAAACAACGTATATCATACAAATGTTGTAACCAATCATTCTTATCCAATTCATATTCTCTCAACAAGCTCTTCCACTTTTCTTCAAATTCCTCTATCTTGTTTGTAAACCGAATACATTTCTTCATCTCAACTTTGAACTTCGACTTCTTAAAGTACACATGTGACAACTTTTCAACAAACTTCTTCTTGATATGCCACAAGCATAGTCGATGATGAGTTTTAGGAAAAATTTTGGCAATTGCTCCTTTCATTGCCAAGTCTTGATCAGTAATAATAGAAGTTGGATGACATCCCCCCATTGCTTCAAGCCATGTCTTAAACAACCACAAAAAAGTTACCTCCGTCTCATCTTGTAAAAGCGCACATCCAAATTGTATTGACTGAAAATGGTAGTTCACTCCCGTAAATGGTGCAAAGGGCATATCATACTTGTTTGTCCTATATGTAGTATCAAAGGTGACTACATCCCCAAAATACTGATATGTCATTCATGATCGAGCATCTACCCAAAAAAAATTAGCCACCCTTCCATTTTCATCACATTGGATGGCATAAAAAATTGTGGATTCTCAACTTGCTTTTTCCTAAAGTAAGTCAAGACTGACTGAGCATCACCTCCATCCAATTCTCTATGTCGGACATTTCTCAAGTGGCTATAACAATCTCTATTGTTAAATCCAATGTAACCTCCACTAAGGATTGAGGAAACTTTGGCGATTGGCAAATTTTCTTCGTGAAATGTCTCAGTAAGAATTCTAGCTACTTTCGGCATAACTTTATTTGACTTCATTTTCATTCTTCTTTCTGGAGTAACTGCTTTGTGATTGTGAAAGTCACTAAAACCTGAAACCTTCCATTTGTTTGACCATACATCATATACAACTCGCATACTTGCCTTGCAATCACACTTCACCATAGAACAAGTTTTATTATTTTTCTTCATAGTATCTATTGCACATGTCTCTCTTTCATCATTATCTTCTAAAATCCCTAGTAGCATACTCTTCGAAATATGTTTTCCTTGATGAGCATAAACAAATAATCTACTTGTTACTGTGTCTAAACCACCCCTTGTCTTGGATGAAGATCGAATTCGAATCCAAAATCCCTTTTGTCGACCATAATCCTCATAATAGTTTCTAGCCTCTTCCAACGTGTTAAAAAACATCCCTATGAATGGTACTTTAAGTTGCTCGCCATTATCTTTCAGAGTACCTGTTTCATCATTTTCCCCTGTAACTATACCTTCTACCTATTTAACATATTGATTATACTTAATGCAAATAATAAATAAAACTAGATAACTATTATGCTTAAAAGAACATAAGTTGTATTTTTAGAATAAATTTAAAAGACAATAATAATAAAAAAGAAACTTACTGTAGATATGGAAGGCATGATGAAAAAGAAACCTTAATATATGCAGTAACCTCTATTAGCTCCATAGTTTCTTTTGAGATCGCTTGAAAAACTGGAGTCCTTGACCAATCTCCAATATACCTTTAACATCAATTAATTAATTTAAAACGAATTTGAAGCACGTCAAAATCTGGTAAGGTTAGAAGACAAGCACTCAAGACTTTATCATGACATATTTGATTAATCTATTGTATTGGTGGCACCATCAATCAATTATTATACACACTGCGAAAAACTAAACTTAGTTACCTCCTCTGTTCTTATCCTGGCAGAAGCCAATTTCCCACCCATTTAAAAAAGTAAAGTTCAACATGTTGATAATGGAAAAACAAAAACAAAAACAAAACATTTTCTCTATATTTCTCTAAATGGAGAGGATGCCACTACTAAAAAAGTGGGCTACAACCACGATTTTAGGGGCACAAATTTATTGTTTTTTTTTTCTAATTATTATATAACACAAATACGATGATTTTGTGTTCAAAAAGGTAAAAACATGAATATTCATGTCTTTAGAGAGCACAACAAGAAAAAAATTGTGCTTAAAACAATATTAAGCACAATTGTAGATCTTTGTATTTCAACCATCCACCTTTATTGTCAGTAGGTCACGTGTGATGTGTACTGAATGTAATAAAGCACACGAATTTTATCGTGTTCTTACAAATTTAATACATAAACAAAGAATTTTATCACCTTTTCATGTCTCCAATAATACAACTTTTGTCATTTTATGTGAACTTCATAGGAGCACAACACTGAATTTGTGCCCTTCGATTTATATATATATATATATATATGAGAAACTGCTCATGACCTTTCTTATATGCATTCTGAGAGTGGATTCTAACAAAAAAGTTCAAAGATCCTTGTTTGGAAACAAGGGGGATAAGGCAAGATCTTCAATTGGTTCAAGTCCAGATGATGATAAAACTATTTATTCTTCATCAAGAATAGATGTGATATTGATTGAGGACACGCCACCTAAAAGAGTGAAGCATCAAATTGTGAAATCTCTGAAATCCACAAGTCCAAAGAAAGAAGATCTTGGCAAGGGAATAAACATCAACCCTTCCTCTTCAAATATTATATGTTTGTCAGATGATCACACTGAAGTTCTTTCATTGATTTCAGATGCCACAGAGTCTGAAATCAGCACCGGTCGTTTTGTTGGTTGCAAGGAGGATGGATGTGATGGACCATTCAACAAATTTGGCGCATGGGATCAACATGATTTTAATGCTTGGTTTAAGGAGTTCAAACGCCAGACGTAGTATAGAGTCCACTGAATCTTAATATAACCACCTACATATTCTAATTTGTATGCACTTGTTAGCGCAAGGTTGTTGTAATGGTTTATTTTCATAATAACCTTTGTTTTTTATGTGCTAAATATTAGTTTTTTTGTGCAACAATAAGAGTTGGGCCTAATTCCCGCTTGAAATGCGGCTTGGCCCTAGCCACACTGTGCAATTTTTTTTTCTTATATGTCATTATATTGTACATGTTAGTAAATATGGCTTCATGTGCCATTATAGAAATTGACATTATTGGTATGCACCTGTTTAACTATAAAGCACATTTTTATGGTATATGATCTTTTTGTACTACAAAAGAGCACATTTTTTATGACATATATGACCTTTATGTACTACTATAGAACACATTTTTAGTGGAGCGTGGCCCTTATGTACAACTATGTGGCGCAATTTTAATAAAATATTGGAAAGAGGCATTATTAAAGTTGTCACTGTACATGTTTTGTCTTTACTACTATAGGGCACATTTTTTGTAATTCATGTCTACTGTATTGATTCACCGACAACTTTTGCAAGTCATGAAAATCATTCATTAAAGATTGACTACTTTGGTTTTTTTTTCTACCAATTTTCTATGGCACGAATCCATATTTGTGTGCCTTACCAACTATATAAAATTACCCACTACTCATTCTTCATCTCCATGATTTTTTTTTTACCATTCTACAAACTATTTGTAGTTTACAAATATAAGTGATGGGAGATCGTCGAACCCACCCAGTAAGAATTGGAACACAATCTCCAGCCAAGAGTGAGTCATCATCTCATTCTACAACTTCTACCATCACTACTGCTTGGTCTGCTACTAACTTCCCTCTTCATTCCATTGAGGTTCATCATAATACCGATCCGTTTGTATTTGGATCACAAGCCATGCAATGCTTTTATGTTGAAGACCCTATCGACTCTAATTGGCATGTTGCTATTAAGACTAGACCACGTGATCTTTTTGACATGAGTATATTGGGATCCTTATAACCAAATGCGCCTCAAGATTTGCAAGATTCAAGTAGGGATAATGATCAAGTTGAAACTAGAAAAGATGCGGAACCAATTATTGTCGAAGCAGATGGATAGAACAATGATTAAAGGTGCGTGCAAAATTCAAGGAGGCAAACATAGCAATGGCATTATGTTTGAAGAGCTTCAAAATATATGTATCTGAATGAGTTTTACTTGTTCTCTTTTGAATTTTAATAGCGAAGATTTCTAATTTTTTGTCTTCTTGTGCTTCTCCCATAGTTTATTTATTGAATTTTTATTTAGATATAATTATTTTAAAAATACAAGATAAATGAAGTAATAAAAAAAATAATAGTAAGTGTAAAATAACCTTATAACTATTTGTTTATTTATGAAATTTCCAAAATATTTGAAGTTTTTTTTATTTTTAATAATATCTATTCCCAATTTTATGTCTCCTTAGTTAATTTATATATTGAACTTTCACCTAGATATAATTATTTTAAAATACAACATGAATGAAGTCCTTTATGAGAAAATATTGAGCGGGATTTTGTTTTAATTCCCTCCAAAAAGTTGACCTAGGGAATTGATAGATATTGGTTGTGATAGTTTAGTTTAGGTCACACGTATTTATTAGTTTAAACAAAAAATAAATTATTTAATTCTTTTTTTCTCTCTCAGCATGTGGACAAAACAGTGCACTTCATCTCAATACATAAATCATGGATGGTGAAGCTTCTTACATTCTCAACAAGCACTGCTTACATCCGTCTCTCTTCGCCGCCCCTCTCATCTGTCTCGCTCCTTCCCTTTCCACAGTCTCTCTCCTTTTTTTTCTCATATATTTTTCCTCACATAGAGGAAACTTTATCTCTCAGATTTCTCGAAAAATCTAAAATCAGGTATTGTTTTTGTTATTATTTTTCTCCATATATATATATATATATTTAGTTTTGTAAGTGATTGAATGTGGAGGATGCCTTATTCAATGATTCTTATGAGCAACTTTGTCATTTGATGCACACAAGTCGTATAATAAAATTCCCCAAAAGAACTTTTGGCAACTACTTTAAGCCACTGTTAGTCTCTGTCTTATTTATATACTTCTTTTATTTTTTTTGTTTTGTCAATTGTGTTTAAGATCTCCTTTCATAGGTAGTGTAATTACTTCTTTGGGTTTAGCTTGTTGAAATTATTGATTGAAATTTGTAACTAGTATATAAGCATTGGTTGCTTGGAAAGTTTGTCTTGATGGGATTACTATGTTAATAATTTTGATTTTAGGTGATATTAAGGATATATATTAGTATGATTGTGGTAATAATCTATTGCAGATGGATAACGACAGATATGGGGATTTGTTAGATGCATTATGTCAAACACCATTAGATGGATTTCAAACCAATCAAAATCCAACTAGCACTGACCAAGGAAGTAATCCGCAAGGTATTAGAACATTAGGTGATCAGAGGGGTGTAGAAACTGATGCAACTACAATTCATGGTAATGTTTCACAGGGCTGTGAAAGTCAACAAGAAGTAGCAGTTGGAGAGGCAATTGGTTGAACATCTGCTAAGAGAGAGAAAAAGAAGGGGAGAGGATTCAATAGACCACGTTGGGGAAGGGACAAAAAAGAAATATTGCATTTCAACGAAGATGGTCAGGCCATAGAACCAGGTGAGCAAGTTTCTAAATGGTCTCGGTACTTAGGAATTTTAGCACATGATAGTTCATATTTTCCGCTGGACACTAAAGACTGGCGTCACTTAGATGACACTGATCATATGGATAAAGCATGGGAAACAGTTAAGGTATGGCATAACAATTTACAATTGAGTTCAAATTGCTAATAACATGTGTATAATGTTATCAAGTCCTCTTATATAAAGTTATCAAGTCCTCTTATATAAATAATAGAAATTGTGATTATAGGCTATCCTAGATGGGTCAAATCCTGAGATGGTGAAGAAAGAGGCAATAATAAAGGATGTAGTCACAAGCAAGCTAAATGATCGATATAGATCGTTTAGGGCAAGTGTAAAGAGAGATTTTTACACTCCTTTTATTGGCATGGATGAGAGGTTTCATTGTCCTGATGCTCGTGTCTCATCTGATCAATGGACAAATTTAGTCAAGTGTTGGGATGGTGATAATAACGTCCAGGTATGCAAAATGGCACATTTTCTTATTATGAACAAGTGGCAGATCAAATTGAATGTGCCATTGCAGTTAAATATATTATATGTAATTAATAACAAGAGATTAATGTCCAATCCATATAGGAGTAATTTATTTACTTATTTTCATAAGTTAATTATATTTGATATGTGGGTTTTTTAATTCTGCCGTACTTAGTGCCTCCCAAATAGGACTAATTTATTTACTTGTTCCCATAAGTTATGATTTTTTTTTGCATGATGCATCTGCTTCTAATTTTGTGTATGTTAAGCTGCAACAAGCAGTTGTGTTTCTTGTGATTGGAGTTGCTAGGATACTATATGCAATATATAAAAATCTAGTGAAATAATGACCTTCTGATTATATATTGAACTAGAAACGGAGTGAAACAAACAAAAAAAACAGGAAGGAATTGAAGATGAGCCACACAACTGGAACTGTCACATTTGCACAGAAACGACATGGATATGTAAGTATCGAAGTTTAATATGTTAGATCTTAAAATTTTAATATTTTGAATAAGGCGTAACATGGTTTGGCAGGTTAAAAAGCATGGACATGAACCAGATCGTGTGGAGTTCTTTAAGATCACCCATACTAGGGGAAATGGAAATAATGGACAGCCTATAGATGAAGCTACAAAGGAGATGATGGTAAGGTAGCAATTTTTTTAGGTAGGTTAAAATAATGTGGACAAAGTCATAACAAAAAGCTGTATCCGAAGTTGAAGCCCACAAAATGAGATTTTTGCTGCTGCAATGGGTCCAGAGAAGCGGAATGCTGTTCGTGGTTATGGAATAGGTGTTCGCTGGAAAGATGTACCTGGAGTTTTGACGGAGCGAAGAGGAATTTCAAAGCAAGTTCATGCACTAAAAGAGGCGTATGAAGAGCAAAAGAAAGCTACATTGGAAGCACAACAAGAGATGGAGCGCATTAAGGAAGAGGCAGCCCAACAAAAACGAGACCAAGAAATGAATATGGAAAAGCTTAGGGAAGAGCAAGCTGAAAATCTAAGACAAGCAAAACTCCAAATGGCTGAGCAATTGAAAGGAATATTGGCTAGTGTGGGAATACCCGTTGATATGAATGCAGTGACTCCTTCAATTTCCATGACGCAGCAGAAATGCGGAAGTTATGAAGCTCAAACAACAACCCGCATGTGTGGCGGAAATATTGGAAGCCAGACTCCGGTAAATGGCCCAGCCGCAAGTACTACTGATTGCCATAGTGCAAATTCTGGTTAGTAACCGTTTCAATGACATGATTTTGTGTTTTTGATTGGATCATATTTGGTGCAGCATTAAAGTTTCATTAGTAGAGTAGTTTGGTATTTTGGAATGTTGGTATATTAGAAAGTATGCATAAGAAGTCAGATTTCTCTGTTGACAAGAAAGTGGGGTGAATCTCACAACTTCTAGTGGCTAACTTTAGTTAAAAGATGGAAATTTTATTTTGTAGGATGTGCAGCTCCTGAGTTTGCAGACTGATCAGATTAATCTTTTGGCAAGAAAATGGGGTGAATCTTACCGCTTCTAGTAGCTAACTATAGTTAGACGATGAATGAAGTGTATTTTGTAGGATGCACAGGTCTTAACTTTGCAGATTGATGTAATTGTTAGATTTTGTTACTTTTGTATCTATGGAATGAAAGACTACTGTATGAAGTAAATTATGTCTTTGGATGTTAGTCGATTTTTTAGTTTACTTGACATTTTGCTATTTAGTTATGAGATGATAACATAGTTATTATGATAATGTTTTATGATGTTGGCTATGATATGAAAATATGCTTAAAATTGGTTGAATGGCAATGTTGGCTGCTATGTAAAATTAATTTTACATGAGGTTTTATGATGTTGGTAATTTAGTTATTATTATTTATTATTACTTATGTATTATTATTACTAACTTATTGATTTTATATTTTGATTTAAATCCATATAGTTGTTCTGTTTTGGTTTTTCATATTAAGATGGTATTAAAACTGTAATGTTAGAATAAAATGAGCATGAGTTTTAATGTTGTAAACTATATTTATAATAGTGCATCATAAGCAGGAGTTTTATTTGTGTATAAAGTGTATTATGGCAGTAAAAATATGAGCAATAGTTTTAATTTCATATATAAGGATTAATTAAGTTTTTATAATTGACCAAATTTTTATTTTTATTTTTTTATTATTTTTTTAAATGAATATTGAGCACAAAATTAACTTTTGTGTTCTAACTTAAATTTTATTAAAATATTCAAATATCAATCCAAACCCATGAATAATAAATTTGTGTGCTTTATTAGCTAGCACGTGGTAGACACACAGGGCACAAAAAACAAAATATGTGCCCAATAAATATACCACAAACAGGGAAAATGTGCTCATTGTGAAGTGACATATGGGCAGTTCTGTCAGACATAATGGGGACGAAAAGTCTTCAAAATGTGCCATATACCTAAGATACAAATAGGAAAAATGTGTCGGATAAGCAGTGGAAACTGCTGTAACAGCCGCCGACCCTTTTAATGTGGTTGCATTGTGGGTATTTTTATAGCCCACAAATATTAACTAATATTCGTGCTTTTTATTGTTTTAGAGCATGAATAAAATTCATGTTTTTTGCCTAATTTTTTAGTAGTGTGCCCCAGTCACCATCAATTGTTTTATGTACGATGAAACGTGAGGCAATAATGCCAGCACACAACCCGATTATCTTAGCCCCCTGTATGGAGCGGGTGCCCCCGTTTCTTAGCCCTTATAAGGTGGTCGGCCAAAATAATGGCTTCAATGGTAGCGATGGTCTTACAATAGAGAATCGAAAGTGGACAAAAAAGGGAGCGATGAGGCGATGAAGATAAAGCTCCAATCGATTCAACACATCACAGTTGTTCAAATAATCAAAGGAGAGATACTTACTCTGTATCCGTACCCAACACGATGCCCAGCGGAGATGGAGTCCCAGCTTCGTGAGGCACAACAATACCGACGACAACTCAAGAAGAGAGGATGATGGATTCCCTGTTTCCCAGTAATTAGGTTTCTTAGAATTGATATTTTTTTAGTCTTATTTTAGGAATATAAGAGATTAAAAATAATTCAATTAAAAATTATTATTTAAGTTTTAATTAAATTTAATATTTAAGTTAAAGGACATGTGATCTTTGATCTTTAACTATTGAGAGTCTTTGCTCTCATTCTCGTGTTTTTCTTCCTATTTTTAGCTGGATTTTGATGTGTGTGCATGTCCTCTTCCTGTGATTTTGTTGTTCTCTGAGGTTTTTCCCCATGAATTTGAATTATCAAAATATATATATATATATATATATATAATAATGTCATGAAGGGAAAAACAAAAATGAAAAAAATGGTGGGAAACCAAATAATGAATAATTTTGCATGAGAAGTTTATTATTGTTAACCCTACTTGGTAAGAATTAAATAAAATATTTTGCCACCACAAATTTAATTTAAATTTTAGACCACCTCAAGCTCTGTTTGCCACGTAATTACATTATGATTACAACACGTGCGTCTGAACATATCGACATTCACCCCCAACTCTCTCTCTCCCCCTCCCCCTCCCCCTCCCCCTCCCTCACTCTCTCCGTGGTTTCTTCATTTTCTTCTCCTATTGAATTTGCCCATCTCCTTTTCTGTTTGGTTCTCGCGAATCTCAAATCAGACAAGAAAAGGGTCGGTCCGTTAAATGAGCAGCTCTTGTAAGATCCCGGTTGCCCTCCTCTCGCTCTATTTTTTCATTACCAATCTAAAGATTAAAGCTTTTTCTCTTTTGTTTGTTGATGGCGTTCTGGGTAGGCCATAGATCTTCATGCGATTGCAGATTATATCTAAATGTTGGACTTTGCAGAACTTGTGAATTGTTTGACGAAATCTCTAGTGTCGTTTCCATGGCAAAATTTTATTTTCCTTTTGGGAGGGGGTTTGAATTGCTGTAATCCCTCAAACTGGGTATTTCTACGAAGTTGCTAAGAAGGAAGGAAGAATACATGGGATCTTTTAGTGCGTTTGATATTGGACCCATTACCGCTCATAGTTTTATCGCTTTTGAGGCGTTATACTGGAGAGAAACCAGTGGCATTTCAATTCTTTGATCATATTGTGATGACTCATTACATCCTTTTTTGGTGTTGTGGAGTTTCAAGATTACCATATGAGTGTTTTCTTTCCTTTTCTATCTACTTGTAAATTGAGCGGCATTTCTGTGTTTGTTATCAATTGTCAAGTTTGCTTCCATAAACAAAAGTTCGGATGATAAATATCTAGCTTGGTAATCTAGTATTTTCGATACGGCGAGCGAAACTTTTGGCTTCTCTATTATGGTGAATGAAGAATGTTAAACATCAGTTTTAGAGGCTTAGGAACTGATTTGTCGTCCAACCAATGCAACTATACGAGTTGAAGTAGAAATATTCGTTCATAGCGTGTTATGGTCAGCCTTTAAGTTTCAAGGAGAGGCAATAGCTTGTATCTGGAAGGCGGCATCTTTTGGAGAATTCATTTAGATCCTTCAATCTATGTCATTGATATATAATGCTGATATGGTACTATTAATATATGGAACAAAATATATGTTTATTATTACTGCAAGAAAGCTGTGTTTGAGGTCTTTCGGCTTTGTGTTTCAGCTTTCTAGGATGTGCTTGTTCAAAAGCTTCACATGTCAGCTGGAAGATGTTATGCTGACCTTAGATTGCACGTAGGGAACTTATAAAATCTTATTGTATATTGGTTTGTCTGCTTTGTTCTGTTGGTTGGTACCATTGAACTAATCCACGGAAGAACTCTGTTTTGTTTTAGTTGAGGTGGCTTTCCTTCTCCCACATCATCTATTGGGTATAAAAGTTGTGCTACATTTTTAGGCTGTTGATGGTTTAAAAAGTTACATAGGTCCTATACTATGACGGTGATGGCTGGCGAAAACTACTTCCCGGTCTAAGCTGAGTTTTGAACTTCTTTAGGTTGTATTACTGATTTTGTTTCTCTAATCTACAGATAAGTGTTTCCAATCATCCTAGGTTTGAACATAAAATAAACTGTGACATTTTTGGTACTTCTGCTCCACTATTTTTGCAGATCTTGTGATTTACAGAAGGTCCGTTTACCTTTTTTCCTTGTATGTTAGAATGTTTTACTTCAACCATTATACAATATTTGTATAAACACCACTCTATGGATTTAATTCCTTTGACATTTATTTACTTGAAAAATTAATTACTTTGATATGTTTGTGACAGGTTTGAGAATTTGATTTATTTGGTTAAAATGTCTTCTCCAAGCAAGAGGAGAGAGATGGATGTCATGAAGCTGTAAGTTTGTTGCTTTAATATCACCAACCTTCGTATTCTGGCTCTTCTGTGTCTTAAAATTGGATTTCTCCCTCCGGTTTACCATATGGGTGTATCTGTAGTCTTGTTGATAGACATATTTTTGACCATGTTGCTGCCTTCCTCTCTGGTACAACATAAGGCTCTTTGTTTTTTGGTGTAATATGAAGCAAATGTTCTAATTTTTTTCTTTTCCATTGTTGGTGCCTTTCTCATTGTTTTCAGGATGATGAGTGACTATAATGTGGAGACAATAAACGATGGGCTAAATGAATTCAATGTGGAATTCCATGGTCCAAAAGAAAGTACAGTCTCACGCTCTTGCTTATACTTCTTCCTTGCATAGAATTTCCAGTATGTTTTTAGGTGTGTGCCTAGAGGCACCTTTGAAACAAGATATTATAATTCCCTGTGACTGCAACCATCACTCATCTTCGGAAAGTGCTTTATTTTTTGTCTTTTGGTAGAAGATATTAGAGTTTGCTCTTAGATTGCAAATGTGCATTGGAAACTATTTCTTTGTTTGCACTAGTCTTTTATTAGCTGAAGCTCTGACCCGCCTTTTCAGACATTGTTTAAAAATTCAGTCTTTAGGTATAATATGGTCTCTGTGAAATGTGGTGGTCGCAGGCCTTTATGAAGGTGGAGTTTGGAAAATTCGCGTTGAGCTTCCAGATGCCTATCCATATAAGTCTCCTTCGATTGGCTTCATGAACAAGATCTTCCACCCTAATGTTGATGAGCTGTGAGTATTCTTCCCGTTTGAAAAGCAAACACACCTCTCATTATATCCAATTAGAATTATCTGCTCTAGGAACTTCTCTAATTGTCAAATGCTTTGAATAAGTTTGTGGCATGGATAACTTTCTTATTTCTTTAGTAAGCAGCTGGAATTTGAGTATTTTCTTTTTGTTGGGCTTTTAATCTTATATGAGCTGACTGTTGTGTTTTGTTTTTTCCTTTGTAATTCCAGATCTGGTTCTGTCTGCTTAGATGTAATTAACCAATCGTGGAGTCCAATGTTTGGTAATTAACAGCCCATTTTAGTGAAATTCCGAGTCTTGTCCAATTCGCTGCAGTAATATGTTGGTTTTTTCCTTTTTCCGTTTGGATTGTCTTCTTTTTCTCAAATATATGGTTCTTCTTGATGCAGACCTTTTAAATGTTTTTGAAGTGTTCCTTCCACAACTTTTACTCTATCCAAACCCCTCCGATCCACTCAATGGTGATGCAGCGTCATTGATGATGAAGGACCGGAAACTCTACGATCAGAAGGTGAAAGGTAAAACTTCCTCCGCAATTAATTTACGCTTCGTTTGATACACATGCTTACATTATAGGAAACAATGCTTATATGCATGTTGGTGTTTTGGGGATTTGAGGTATTATTCGATTTTGCATACCTCATCTGTGATTCATGGACAGAGTACTGTGAGCGATATGCAAAGAAGGAGCACATTACGAATTCAACTCCAGATGAAGAGAGTGGTGATGAGAACATTAGTGATGAGGGAAGCGATTCGAGCGACGACGATATTGCTGGACACGCTGACCCGTAGTAAACTGCAGAAACTGCAGGTGAAGGGGGAACTTTTATCTATTAAAAACCCACTTAGAGCAGCACCAAAACCCCCCATTTTACAAAATTACCATTTACATTATGTTACTATCAAAATTTGTACGACTAGAGTCCTTTTTCTTGTAAAAAAAATCATGAATTAAGTCAAATAATGTACTTCTGATGTTGGTTACTGAATTGTTTTAATGTTACGATGAATCACATTGAAACACATGACATCCATTTTTGTGTTCATTAGGTTCTTTGAAACTTTGTGGCACATGAATTGTTTGCTTGCCCATGTTTCACCCTTTACCAAGGGAAGTGTGTCGTCCAACCGTCTCATCAATTACGATTTGAACAAGTGAAGAATTATTAAACAAGCAGCACAATTTTAGTAGAAACCATCCAGCTAACAAGATGTAGAAATATTAGGAAAATCTATAAATTAACAAAGCAATGGAGAATATATATTATTTTGTTGGAATGGAGAATACAATTATGCACCTTTTTTTGACAAATCAAAGTCTTCTGTTCTTGTGTATTTGTCCAACGTGCATCACATTAAGGGAGAAAATGATACCTTAATGTGCCGTATGCCATGCGCATCCATGGCTTAGTTGACTTGGCATCAACAGTTCAACTTAACCCAGTGAGTCACAGGCTACACCTATTTTGAGCCTTTTTAAGTCATTTATAACTCAGAAGTTAGGGTCCTAGTTGCATTCAAACCAACATTTAAATACTTTGCTCCTGTGTATTACGTCTCTTGATTACATGCCATGGTATTATTATTAAAAAAAACACACTATATTGAACCGATTATATTATAATATGAATATTGATAATAAACGATAAGTGAAAAATATTAATATCACCAGCTACTTATATTATAACATATGAATCGGTTAAGTCGTATAAATTATATTGTACCTAAGCAGGGATCAGGTGGAATTTACTCTTTAATTTCGGAGAAGACACTATTAAATCTCTTGAAAATGACATGCCTCAAATTTTTTTGACTTTAAAACAGCCGGCACATTTTTAAATTCTTTATAATTTACATGTTATAGTGAGCCAATTGGCACCAAGTGAGATCCTAGCCACAAGCTCCATTTCTTTCTTCTTGTTCTTCTGCAAATTCCAATCAATGACGATCCCTTCATAAAGAGGAGCTCAAAATCCCATAGCCATTTTTCACCAAAACCTACTTGTACATAAAAAGAAAAGAAAATGGACCTTTTTCCCACTTGGGTTCTTGCCATTTTGATCATGATCATGATTAATCCAATGGCAAAGTCAGATGATCAAGAGCTCAAGCAAGTTCTGGTGCAGTTCATGGACAAGCTGGCGGCAGGAAATGTTATCAGAGATGGGAACTGGGGTTGGAACATGAGCTCTGATCCATGCAGAGACAAATGGGAAGGTGTGATATGTGACCCACAGAATTTTGTGAAGAAAATAGTGCTTGAAATGTCGAATTTAAGCGGAGTTCTTGATGCTCATTCTCTCTGCATGGTGAATGCTCTTGGGGTTGTGAGCTTGAAGAACAACCAGCTCACTGGAATTCTTTCAAAAGAGATCGGAAACTGCAGAGATTTGACTCACTTGTATATAAGTGGGAACCAATTCTCTGGTGGCCTGCCTGAGTCTCTCTCAAAATTGAGAAATCTGAAAAGGGTTGATATCTCCAACAACAGATTTTTTGGCGAGCTTCCTGATTTGCCTAGGATTTCTGGCTTGATATCATTTCTTGCTCAAAACAACCAGCTTGAAGGCCAAATCCCGGATTTTGATTTCTCGAATTTGAAGGACTTCAATGTGTCAAACAACAATTTCAACGGTCCAATTCCTGATAATGCTCAAGGCCATTTCATCGATGACAGCTTTTTGGCGAACCCGAGGCTGTGTGGGAAACCATTGCCCAATGTCTGCAGCCCTGTCCTAACAACATCTACGTTTCCAGTGAAATCGAAAAAACCCAAATCCGAAAAGGTACTGATCTTCTCTGGCTACATGTTGCTTGGCCTGGTTGTTGTATCCTTCATTGTCTATAAACTCATCCCTAAAAACAAGAATTTTAAAGATATTGAGATGGATGGAAATATTAAGAAGACTCAAGCAGCTGCTGTTTCCAGCACTTTGCCTAGCACTTTCTCTTCCGGTGAGCCCAAAGATGGCAGTGATCATAAGAAGGCAGAGTACTCATTGACATCTGTTGAGACCGGGGTGATCCCGCCGCTCGTAGTTCTTGAGAGTAGGTTGCTCATGGGGCTGAATTTTGAGGAGCTTCTTCGAGCACCAGCTGAGTTGCTTGCAAGAGGGAAAAATGGAAGCCTTTATAAGGTGATGCTGGAGGAAGGGGTTAACTTGGTTGTGAAGAGGATCAGGAATTGTGGGATTTCGAGCGAAGATTTCAAGAGGAGGATGGCCAAAATTGATGAAGCTAAGTGCAGAAATGTGTTGCCTGCAGTTGCATTCTATTGTTCCAGACAAGAGAAGCTCTTGGTTTATGAGCACCAGCCAAATGGAAACCTCTTCAACCTTCTTCATGGTAATAAGCCCAAATTCCTTATTGAATTTAACGAAATTCTCTGATACATACGCAGGAATTGAAAGCGGACAAAAATTATAAAAGTGTCCCTATAATTTATACTTACATATATATATATATATAAAATAATTTTAATTTTTTTCAATTTTAATTTTTCAATTTTAATTTTTCAATTTTTATTTTTTTTAATCTTTCTAGCAATATATTAAAAAATTAAAGAATTTAAGCACATTAATCATACATAAAAAAATATAGTCATCTTGAAATATATTTTAAAAAAAACAGTGAAATTTTATCAAAAAATTTAGATTTAGAGTTTTAATGATTTTATAAGACAAGCTACATAATTATATATTAATCAAAATAACTCTTATAATATTTCAAGAATAGAGACCCAAATTTTTATTAAAATATTTCTTCAAACTCAATTTAGATATTTAAAAAAAAATTAAACATCTTTTTATTTTTATCTATAAAAATAAGTCAAAATTAAAAATTTTGGGTCCTTCTTATTTATGGGCCTAGAGCAATCGCCCTTGTGGCCCTATGCCTTGGCCTGCCCTGTACATAAGTCACAATAAATCATTCTTCTCCTAAGTCATTATCTAAAGATCAAATTCAGACAAAAATCAATACAAAACGGAAATTATTTAGTCATAATATATATATATATATCAATTAAATAGACATTTTCTCGTTGGGATCAAAATTTTTGCCAAAGACCTTGAATATGCATATGAATGATTAAACAATCTCTAATTAGTTCATTTTTTCAGAGGATGACCATGAAATGATAATTTAGAGAATAAACGATTTCTATTATTAAGTACAGAAAAAGTTCGTTCAACTAAAGAAATAGACTGATGACGTTCCCCATATGTGAATCACAAGTATTTTTCTTAATTTTTTGCTATATCTAGTAAATCAATGAAGTTATAGAAGATGCTGAGATGCATAAATGATTAACTAATTAAAGTCCAGACTTCAATAGGAAAAGTATTTTTTGTGGAAATAACACGAAATTTTCTGAAGTAAAATTGCTGATCATTTGTATATATTTACAATTTTTTTGTTTTTCCGGTGACAGGATCTTCAAATGGGCAAATATTTGATTGGGGAAGCAGGCTAAATGTTGCAAACATAATTGCTGAGGCATTGGCCTTCATGCACCATCAGCTTCACCAAGACAACATTGCCCATGGCAACCTAAAGTCCATGAACATTCTATTCAGCTCAGCCATGGAACCCTGCCTCAGTGACTATGGCATCATGGAGGCTGAAAATCAAGACCAGTCATTCCCTTCGGCGAACACCGGAATCCAAACTTGCAACACAAGCAATATTGCAAACAGCTCCTTTAAGGGTGATGTGTATGGCTACGGTGTGATTCTACTTGAGCTTCTGACTGGGAAGCTGGTGCAGCAAAAAGGGTTCGATTTGCCGAAATGGGTGTATTCAGTGGTTAAGGAAGAGTGGACTGTTGAAGTTTTTGATAGGGCTTTGATTCAAGAAGGTGCAAGTGAGGAAAGGATGGTGAACTTGTTGCAGGTTGCATTGCAGTGCATAAATCCATCCCCAAATGATAGGCCTAGTATGAGTCGAATTTCGGGGATGATCAAGTCTATAAGAGAAGAGGATGAGAGATCTACTTCTTTTGATCCATGAAAACCAAACATTCCATAAGTTGCAGATTTGTTTTTGAAGGAATTTGATTTCAAATTACCGTCTTTTTTAGGCAGAAAAAATATTTGCTCGAGTTCTAATGGTTGTATTTTGTTCTTGGGTTGATCCACATGAGGTTTAGTGTTTCATCTTCAACCATTAAATTAATCTTGTGACTTACTGGCGGATCATGATGCAAAGCTAAACTTTATGAGTGGCTTGCTGGTTGGTTATCAACTAACATGAGACAGAAATGTCAAACAATTTTTAGAGCATTACAAGAACATGATTGATTGGTTACAATCCAGTGTGTTTAGTTAGTGGGTACAATGATGGATTATTTTGATGAGGTGGTATACGTGCAAACAAAAGCAAAATTGACCCTACCATTTGATTTTGTCCAACCCGTTGAGATTTCTGTTTTGTCATGATATATGATGTATGTGATGAATTATTTGACCACAGCCAAGTCTAAGTCTATAAGTGTAAAGGTAGGATTAAAAAATGATGATTTTACCTAGTTTGTTTGTTAGTTACCCATTTCATAACTGTGGTAAATTATACAGCTTTTCATGCCAAGATTGGGGGGCAATTGCCTGATTATCAGGGAGTGAAGTGAACCTAGAAGACCATCATCAAAGAAATGATCATTTTCATTAAATGAAAAGGAAGTCGCACTGACCACCTTTAGTGGTACGCCTGCTTCCCCATTTTAGAGTTTGGTAGTGAAAAATTTACAATCAAATGGAAAGAGTGCATTTTTATTCACCTTTCGATCAGTTTTTTAAGTCACGAAATCAATCGGGTGATTAGGCTGACAGATCGATTGGTGTATTTACTCTAATTAGATCTCTGAGATCTAGTTTGACACAAAGATGGTAAATTTGTGGCTTGAAACTGCCAGTTCTGGGCCTGCACAGTTCTAATTGCAATGGGCTCAATTGCCCTTCGGCCTTTTCAATCTCCACACTTCACTCTTCAAGCTCACTCCCAGCTTTTGCCCTTCTGTATGGATTAAAACACAGAATTAAAAATCTTTCCTTCTGCAACTTCTGTGACGCAAAAAGAATTCAAACCAGAGAGTCCCCAGACCCCATCATCACCAACCAAAACACTCCAATTTCTAGAGGTTGGTCCTTTCAATTTCACCACCTCTATGATTCGTCAAGAACCCATTTTTATTTAGTCCCTCAATTTTATCACATAGAATTTGATTAGGCTTCTCTCCTCAGCATTGCATTCTATTATATTGTCAAATATAGTTTGAATTTTTATGCATTTTATTGAGAAATTTAGGGTCTAAATCTGAGAAACCAGGTGAAAATCTTTGCTTTTGAGCAGAACCCATCTCATAAAATGTCTAGATTTCTCTCTGGGTTGAACCAGAAAGATGGTAATTTGATTTACCCACCACCCACCTCCCCATCACCCCCACTACCGTCATCGTCATCATCTATTAGCATTATCAGTCCGGTTATTCTATTGGTTATAGTAATTGTGGCCGCTATCTTTTTCATCTGTGGAATTGTGCATTTGCTCCTAAGATTTCTCATAAAGAGGTCATCTTCCTCAATCTTTCAATCCAATAGATACCCAGAAACCTCTGGGTCCAGAGCTATTCAAAGGCAGCTTCAGCAGCTCTTTCGGTTACATGACTCGGGCCTAGATCAATCTACCATTGATTCTCTGCCTGTGTTCTTCTGTAAAGACATTGTCGGATTAAAGGGAGAGCCATTTGATTGTGCTGTTTGTCTGTGTGAATTTTCTGACCAGGATAAGCTGAGATTGCTTCCTATTTGTGGCCATGCCTTTCACATTGATTGTATTGACACTTGGCTTCTCTCAAATTCAACATGCCCCCTTTGTAGAGGAACCCTTTCAGGCTTTAGCACTGTGTTGGAAAACCCAGTCTTCAATTATGAAGAGTGTAGGGAAATGTCAAGTAGGTTTCTTTGTGATGAAGACAACAAGAGTTCAAGTGCTCAGAAAAAAGATTTGTCTATGGATGAAGCCATTGGTGAAAAGAGGGTTTTTTCTGTGAGACTTGGAAAGTTCAAGATCTCAAATGGAGGAGAAAATGGAGAGAGATTGGGAGAGACAAGTAGTTGTAATTTGGATGCTAGGAGATGTTACTCAATGGGTGCATATCAATATGTGGTTGGTGATTCAAATTTGCAACTAGCATTTTCCCATGACTCTGATGCCATTGCCAAGCTTGTCAAAGAGGGAGTTCATCGTGAGAATTTGGAGGGGAAGAAAATCAATGGCAGGCAAAAAGGTGAGAGCTTTTCTGTTTCAAAAATCTGGCTTTGGTCTTCGAAGAACAAATTACCAGGTTCTTCACATGCTCATACTAGTGGTGTGCCTCCTTCTAGAGCAAGTTCAATCAATAATGAAACATGAAATGTAGAACTGATGTATGTATGATTATGATTGGAATTAAGCTTAGAATTATTTTTGTGCCAGTGTTTTATTCGTTGTACGCGGATGCTTAGTCGTCAGTTCGAATTTAGAGTAAGGTATGTTCATTGCTGTAGTTTGTATATTGTCACTGCTTGGATTCAGACGAGATGCACAAATGGGGCGTATAATGTGAAATAATGTTGGGTTCTTCATTGGCAAGAAATATGAAATATGCACATATGAAACCAAAGTATCAAACAAAAGGAAGAAAGGGACAAATGATGAGTTTTACCACTTTGCTTCGTTCTGCAGAAATCTCATTGTTGTAAACGAACAAATCACTTTGAAAGATCATGGGAAGCAACTTGACAGAGGAAGATGACAGCAAAAGCCAAGTGTTGCAATGATCTTGTTCTCACAATTATTCTATTCATTTGTCAAGTTTAAAAGCACTTTTAAATTTCTCCTGAATGAAAGGGAAAAGGTAAGAAATGAGCTAGTAAACTATATTTGAAACACCAACTTTCTCCTAAATGAAAAGGGAAAGGAAAGAAATGAGCTAGTAAACTATATTTGAAACACCAACATCCCTTTGCATCCAATTGATGGTGAATATGTTCTTCAATTGCAGCAATTTTGCAACATGCCTCTTTGAGAGCACAAAGATAGCTCTTGGATTGGACTTGAGGCACTGTTTCAAGCTTGCTTACAAGCTTTCATGGCATCGAAATAAAAGATTTGGCCTTGGAATTGGAAACTAACTTATATTGCTTTTAGGAGGGTGTATTCAATTAGGACATTCAAATATTTTTAAAGACTTTAAGAATACATGTGTATTCAATTAAGATATTTAAATGTTTTGATTGACTTTTAAAATGTTCTGGTGTATTCAATTAAGACTTTTAATGTTATTAAAAATATCAAAATAAGTCTTGAGGTATTCAATTAGGACTTGTTTAAATTGTGGACTTTGTGAGATTCATTGTTAAAAATATACATATGATAAGACAAAAAATGTCTAACCTCAAGTGAAGGGATTTACTTTTGAATCTCACAAGACATTTTTCTTAAGAACGTTTCTTTCTTCCGAAAAGGTTCATCCTATGGTAAAAATTAATTTGAACAAACATGGTCAAAAGACGACTAAAAAGTCTTTATTTTATTGCAAATTTTTTTGGCATAATTTTACTGAATTTTCCCATAAACCGTCACTTTCGCTCTTTTTTGTTGTTCTTCAACTTTTAGCGACAAAAACTTCATAATAAACTAAAATTTTCTAGAAAATAAAAAAATCAGAAAAATTGTAGAAAATTCCAGATCCAATTTAGAACGATTTCAAAGCATCCAACATATTTAACATTATCCAATAGATCAATTCCAATAGAAAAAAAAAGTGATAAGTGTGAGTGTATGATCCCAGCCTCTACTGAATGTGTCACTCAAGATGATGATGATGATAGAGAGTGATAGGTAGTTAATTAAGCATTATTTTATATTATTTTATACCCTTTATACTTGAATTTTAATATTAAAATAATAAATAATTGGAGAAAATAATTTATTTTGTGGGATTTTTGTAGAAATAAATAAAATTTGAAATTTGGAGCGTTTTGGCGAAAGAATCACGATCAGAATTATAACGAAAAAATTATGAACGAAATTCGGTGGAATTATATAAATTAATTTTTAAATTGAAAAGTCATTTGCAAAAGCCCAATCCATTATGTGCAGCCCAAATTCTTGCCCATGAGCCCAATCCATTTGCAGCCCACAAATTCATTTGCAAGTCCAAGTTCATTGTGCGAGCCCAGAACTCGTGGCCCAAAAACCCGGGCCAACTCGCGAGCTAGCCCAGGCGCAACCAGCCCAGAAATCGTCGGTGTGCGCTTACTGATTGTCGCTTCCCCACTTCGGCGAGCATGCACCGAAGTCACCTGCCCACTGTCAGCGTCTAGCGCGACGTTTGTAAGCTCATGTCAGCTCCAACATGCCGAACCTACTCCTCTGCTATCAGCGCACGCCTGCTGACTTCCAACTGCTCCATTCAGCACCTGCATCTCTGATTCTTGTCGCCCAGCTCAACTGCCCTCTGTCGAAAATCAGGCCCTCCATGCTCTGCTCCTTGCTGAATCAAACCCGCCGCTTTTGGGCAAGTTTTTCAACCATTTTTCAGTCAAAATCAGTCCCAAATATCATCATTAATCATCATTGTTCATCATTTTATTTTTATATTTAATTTTTGTATTTTATTATTTGAATTTTGACACTCCCTCTATAAATAGTGAGGTCATTTCATTTGTAAAGGGTCCCAATTTTCCCCTTTATTCCATTTTCTTAGTTCATTTTAGTTTAGTTATTTTTTTCTCTCTTTTGAGAGATATTTTTGGAGACCATTTTAGCTTCTTATAGATTGTTCTTCTTAAATTTCTTTTAAGTTTTGTTTTTAATTTTGTTTTTAATTTATGTTCTTTTTATTTTATTTGTTAATTTTATTTCTTCTTTACTTTGTTCTTGTGACTTTTCTTTGAGAGCTCTTAGGCATAATTTTGTGCTTTCCTTAAGAAATACCTAGACCGAGTAATTCTAAGGCAATTCAAGAGTTTTTAAGACCGAATTCCTCGTATTTCTTCTTCCATCTTCACAAGTTTCCTACCGCTGTACGGTGATTCTTATGAAAACCCATCTTTTTCTACTTAAATTCTTGTATTGTTATTAGTTTTACTTATAATTCAATATATGTGTTGGTATTTTTTTTCTAACATTTGTAAGTAAGAATGCAATCTCCATATATTTTACTTTTTGAATTTCTTTTACTTCATATGTTTTAGTGTTTAAACTTCAATTCAACGCTAAATGTTGATCCGCTGTTCGGGACATTTAGAATAGAATTGAAGAGATTTAATGCTTTATTGTTGTTCCGCGTATTAAATCACAA
This sequence comes from Prinsepia uniflora, assembly GCA_032719365.1. Taxonomy (NCBI): domain Eukaryota; kingdom Viridiplantae; phylum Streptophyta; class Magnoliopsida; order Rosales; family Rosaceae; genus Prinsepia; species Prinsepia uniflora. The sequence goes on along the minus strand of CM064865.1, from coordinate 73,816,523 downwards.
ACTTAAGGTGGATCATATTGTAAGTAATAATTTGTTGTTCGGTGCATTTATAATATGAAAAATATACACATGTAATTGAGATGATGAAGATAGGATTTCATGATTGGTTCAATATGAGCATAATGTTAAGAGTGTTGATAATAATTGTGTTTGAAGAAAGTCCACTTGTACAAAGGTTAAAGTAGAAATAGAATTAAGTTCTTAATTATTTTTACTTGTTTTCTTTATTTTATGATTACAACTTTTTCAAATCCCCAATTTCATTCTTTTATTCTTTAATTCTTTATTCTTAATTATTTAATTCTTTAATTCTTTAATTTTTTTAATTTTTTAATTCATTTAATTCTTTAATTTATTAATTCTTTAATTATTTAATTCTTTAATTTTTTCATTCATTAATTTATTTATTCTTTCATTCATTAATCTATTTATTAATTTATTCTTTTATTCATTATTCTTTCTCGCTAACACATTATTAATGTTTCCTAATTTCCCCGGTTAAGAACGATCCTTATTTACCAATACTACATCTACACAAAAAGGGTTTAAATTGCATACTACTCAAATTACGCGTTTAATTTAATACGTAGTTTAAACGTTATCAGAGAGATTGACTCTGTAACGCCCCGAAAAAGTCGAAAATGGAAATTTGGAAAATGTGAAGAAAATGACGATTTTGCCCTTCAAATTGGACGAACGGTTGACTTTTTATTCGAGTGGTCAAACGGACTTTAACCGATGATTGTGACGGAGTTTGGGACGTCACGAGTTCATAGACAAGTGCCACGCCCGATTTCGACATTCGAGGAAAAAGTTATGACGTGCAGAATTGGTCAAAGGGGGGCCATTTGTTAACTTTTGTTCGGGACCTTGTTTGGACTTTCCGGGAAGACCGTTGGATAGGTCTCGGGACGCTGAATCCGTAGACAGGCGGCATGCGTCAATCGGAGTCCGAACGAAAAAGTTACGGGTCTAGAACGAAGAGGGGCATTTTGGTAGTTTGTTATGATAAGGGTAAAACAGTACGTTGTTTTTAACTGTGCAACAATATCTTTTAAATTGGCTGATTCAGCTTATGGGATGAGGATGATTCCCTAAGTGACACCTGGTAAATTTTAATTGAGATTAGTGGCATTGCTGCCGCCTAAGCTATGGTTTAAACAGTTTAGTCGTGTGTGTGTGTGTGTAGGAGATACAGAGAACACCCAAAACTCATCCTTGTGATCAATTAGCAGAAACAGAGGGGAACAAGTCAAATTGAGTGACCAATTCAATGTGTTTCGGAGAGAAAAACCGAAAAAGGAACCCAGAAAATCCTAATCGAACGGTATTGAGAACACCCGAAAATCCACCTAAATACATAAATATCGAATTTGAATTCTTAGGCGGTTCCAATTGAAATTGACAAGAGATTTAGCGTCCTGGGAGTTCAACGAAGCGAACCACCTCAACTGGAACGGAAATTGATGGAGAATCCACGAAGAACAGGCCCTGTGACATCCGCGGATTGTGGAAGCTGAGTTCAGGTAATTGGAGGTACGAATTCATGAAATTGGTTTGGAATAAAAGTTTAGAATGAGTATAAGATACTTCATGTGCAATCAATTGAACGAAACAGTGTGAAATTGGGTAGAACCCGATTTAAGACCCGTCGGGTTTCGAGGTTGAGTCGTGGACTTTGGGGGATGGTTTCATTAAATTGAGGTCTCAGATCCAAAATAGAAGTAGAATAGATGAAAATGAGTGAAAGAAACGATAAAATTGAGTTTGAATTGGTGGAGAACGAATCGGTTTGCACCGCGGGTTGCAAACCCGTATAACAGAGAATCGGGTGACACGGGTGACACTGTTCACGGCGCGTGGCTTTCACGCTCTGCCGCTTGCGGCGGCGCGTGAGGGCGCGTGGTGAGGTTTCTGGAAAAGTGTCCAACAGGTGTCTTGCTCTATACAGTGTAACGATCATTTTGACGTTGGTTTCGAGGCAATCGGACACCGTCTCGATTGTGTTTCGAGGGTCCAACGGTTTATGTTATGTTTTAAATTAATCTTAAATTCCCGAAAAATTATGGGGAATTGATATGATGTAAATTGACTTGTTAGTAACCCTACATAATGATTTTGGACAGGCTTCGAGATTCATGGCAAGTGTCGAAAATTACGGAACTGCGTGTAGCTCGGGAAGCGAGCGAGTTGGACGGTGTGTGAGTGGACGTTTGGTTTATAAATTTATATGCATGCATAGTTAAATGTTTTACATGATTGATTGCATGATTTGGTTTGCAATGATGTCATGATTTGTTTGGATGATTCTGTGTGATTTAATAAATATTTTAATCGGTCTTCCGGGCACGTTTTTCGAGAAAATGTGCAAATGGTATTTTGGGCTAGGCCCGGAGTTAAAATGATTTCAAAATCGATATTTTGATGAATTGGTAAGTCAAGGATGATTTCTGGATTATTTTTAATGATTTCATTGTGATTTCACGGATTTACGTAAAATTGGTATTTGAGCCTGAAACTCTGTTGAGAATGCTTATGATTTGATTTGAGGTCATGGATATGATTGATATGTGTTGTAATATGGATTGTGATTGTGATTGTGGATACTAGATACTGGATCGTGTGCTGGATGATGCGAGTGCAGTGCCTAGACGTGACTCGGATGTTGCGCAAGTGTAGTTCCCGGGTATGAGACGCCTAGAGGATGTGTGTGCAGTTCCCAGACATGATGGATATGACTCGGATGGTGCCTGAGTGCAGTTCCCGAGGTTGGCCTACGCGTAGTGCAGATGTGACAGTGTGATGGTTTGTGCACTTGTGAATAGTGTGGATTGAATGATTGATTGCTTGAGTAATTGATTGTGAACTTGTGCATAGTATTGTTTGAGTTGATTGTGATTACGTACTGGTATTGAGTACGAGTTCTGGTCTGTGTGGCCAGGTAATTATGTGTTCGTATGTTTTGGCCTGAGAGCCGGGATGTAACTTGTTAGGTGGTTTGGCTGGAAAGCCAGTGGTGGTGTTTCATATATTTTTCCTATGCATGCAGGTTTAATAAACTGGAGGGTAAATGATGTCTTTTAAAATATGTTTTAACGAGTACATTTTTGTCCACTCACACTTTTCTGTTTTGATGACCCTCCAGGCCGTGACACGACGTTCGGGGCTAACCGAGAGGCGGAGGCATAAGCGGCCATAATCCCTTGTCTGATAGGTACTGAAAGATAGTTTCGGGACCTCAGTTGACTTGTCAGACGGGAGCAGGACCGGGCACGGTTATCGAGGTCCAGTTGGGACGGGTCCTGTCAAAGTGGTATCAGAGCATTTGTTTACTGATCTGTTATGCCTCCGAGACGTGAGCCCTGTGCTCGGCCTGGCGATGAGTTAGAGAGTCCAGATGTTGAGAGAGCCCAACGTTTGGGAGCCACTAGATTTACGGGCCAGACTAACCCAGAAGAGGCTTATGAATGGCTTATTCAATTTGAGCGGATTTTCGAAATTATGAGATGTCCACCAGAGGATATGGTCTTATTAGCCACCTTTATGTTGAGTGGAAATGCTTATCGATGGTGGCGTGGATTACAAATGACTGGTATTACTGCTCATACTTTGACGTGGGAGACTTTCCGAGATCGTTTCTTAAATCAGTTCTACCCCTGATCCTTCCGAGATGCTAAAGAAGTTGAGTTCCTTCACTTGAAGCAGGGGAATCTATCAGTAGCCGAGTATGAGCAGAAATTCTTAAACTTATCAAATTTCGCTCCTCTGTATGTGGCAACTAAGGAAGATAAGTGTTCCAGGTTTGAGCAGGGATTGAGGAATGCAATACGAGGCGCTGTGACGGTAGGTTCGTATTCGAACCTGCGAGAATTATCAGATGCTGTGACTCGAGTGGAGGCGACTTTACCCATTCGAGAGCGCTATAGAAGCTCGGGACCCTACCGAGAGCATCAGATTACTGGAAGTACGAGTCAAGGAGATCACTCAGATGATATTCGGGGAGGTATATCACGGCCCCTTCCCTCAGAACAATCGGATAGCGTTTCGATTTCATCCCCATCACGGCGAACACAAATCACTTGCTTTCATTGTGGAGAACGTGGTCATATTAGGAGGGAATGTCCCTACCGGTCGGATCAAGGGCGACCGATCATACAGTTGTGGATCGACACTAAGGACCAATGTCGACAGGTACCAGTAGTGCTAGAACGAGGCGACCAGGTCGTGGTCGGCCTTCGAGTTCACGAACGTAGATCTTGAAAACTGTCATAGCGTGTTGCACGATCTTGGTGTGCCTGTAGCTGTTGTGATTAGTGGTATATGTTGTTATGTTGTGGTTGTGATGTAAAGTTTTGTAATATTGTGTTGTTATGTCCTGTTATGTGTTTGTACTGTTATGTGTGCGTTTTAGCTTGGACCATTGTGCTGTTGTGTGTTTGTTGTACTGTTGTGTTTGTTTAATAAATATTGTGACCGAATTTCGGGGATGAAATTGTTTAAGGGGGGAAGGTTGTAACGCCCCAAAAAAGTCGAAAAATGGAAATTTTGAAAATGTGAAGAAAATGACGATTTTACCCTTGGAATTGGACGAACGGTTGACTTTTTATTCGAGTGGTCAAACGGACTTTGACCGATGACTGTGACGGAGTTTGGGACGTCACGAGTTCATAGACAGGTGCCACGCCCGATTTCGACATTCGAGGAAAAAGTTATGACGTGCGGAATTGGTCAAAAGGGGGCTATTTGTTGACTTTTGTTCGGGACCTTGTTTGGACTTTCCGGGAAGATCGTTGGATAGGTCTCGGGACGCTGAATCCGTAGACAGGCGGCATGCATCAATCGGAGTCCGAACGAAAAAATTACGGGTCTAGAACGAGGAGGGGCATTTTGGTAGTTTGTTATGATAAGGGTAAAACAGTACGTTGTTTTTAACTGTGCAATAATATCTTTTAAATTGGCTGATTCAGCTTATGGGATGAGGATGATTCCCTAAGTGACACCTGGTAAATTTTAATTGAGATTAGTGGCATTGCTGCCGCCTAAGCTATGGTTTAAACAGTTTAGTCGTGTGTGTGTGTGTGTAGGAGATACAGAGAACACCCAAAACTCATCCTTGTGATCAATTAGCAGCAACAGAGGGGAACAAGTCAAATTGAGTGACCAATTCAATGTGTTTCGGAGAGAAAAACCGAAAAAGGAACCCAGAAAATCCTAATCGAACGGTATTGAGAACACCCGAAAATCCACCTAAATACATAAATATCGAATTTGAATTCTTAGGCGGTTCCAATTGAAATTGACAAGAGATTTAGCGTCCTGGGAGTTCAACGAAGCGAACCACCTCAACTGGAACGGAAATTGATGGAGAATCCACGAAGAACAGGCCCTGTGACATCCGCGGATTGTGGAAGTTGAGTTCAGGTAATTGGAGGTACGAATTCATGAAATTGGTTTGGAATAAAAGTTTAGAATGAGTATAAGATACTTCATGTGCAATCAATTGAACGAAACAGTGTGAAATTGGGTAGAACCCGATTTAAGACCCGTCGGGTTTCGAGGTTGAGTCGTGGACTTTGGGGGATGGTTTCATTAAATTGAGGTCTCAGATCCAAAATAGAAGTAGAATAGATGAAAATGAGTGAAAGAAACGATAAAATTGAGTTTGAATTGGTGGAGAACGAATCGGTTTGCACCGCGGGTTGCAAACCCGTATAACAGAGAATCGGGTGACACGGGTGACACTGTTCACGGCGCGTGGCTTTCACGCGCAGCCGCTTGCGGCGGCGCGTGAAGGCGCGTGGTGAGGTTTCTGGGAAAGTGTCCAACAGGTGTCTTGCTCTATACAGTGTAACGATCATTTTGACGTTGGTTTCGAGGCAATCGGACACCGTCTCGATTGTGTTTCGAGGGTCCAACGGTTTATGTTATGTTTTAAATTAATCTTAAATTCCCGAAAAATTATGGGGAATTGATATGATGTAAATTGACTTGTTAGTAACCCTACATAATGATTTTGGACAGGCTTCGAGATTCATGGCAAGTGTCGAAAATTACGGAACTGCGTGTAGCTCGGGAAGCGAGCGAGTTGGACGGTGTGTGAGTGGACGTTTGGTTTATAAATTTATATGCATGCATAGTTAAATGTTTTACATGATTGATTGCATGATTTGGTTTGCAATGATGTCATGATTTGTTTGGATGATTCTGTGTGATTTAATAAATATTTTAATCAGTCTTCCGGGCACGTTTTTCGAGAAAATGTGCAAATGGTATTTTGGGCTAGGCCCGGAGTTAAAATGATTTCAAAATCGATATTTTGATGAATTGGTAAGTCAAGGATGATTTCTGGATTATTTTTAATGATTTCATTGTGATTTCACGGATTTACGTAAAATTGGTATTTGAGCCTGAAACTCTGTTGAGAATGCTTATGATTTGATTTGAGGTCATGGATATGATTGATATGTGTTGTAATATGGATTGTGATTGTGATTGTGGATACTAGATACTGGATCGTGTGCTGGATGATGCGAGTGCAGTGCCTAGACGTGACTCGGATGTTGCGCAAGTGTAGTTCCCGGGTATGAGACGCCTAGAGGATGTGTGTGCAGTTCCCAGACATGATGGATATGACTCGGATGGTGCCTGAGTGCAGTTCCCGAGGTTGGCCTACGCGTAGTGCAGATGTGACAGTGTGATGGTTTGTGCACTTGTGAATAGTGCAGATTGATTGATTGATTGCTTGAGTAATTAATTGTGAACTTGTGCATAGTATTGTTTGAGGTTGATTGTGATTACGTACTGGTATTGAGTACGAGTTCTGGTCTGTGTGGCCAGATGATTATGTGTTCGTATGTTTTGGCCTGAGAGCCGGGATGTAACTTGTTAGGTGGTTTGGCTGGAAAACCAGTTGTAACACCCCGGAAATTCGAGGATTATAATAATGTAATTTAATGTATGAATTGACGTTTTTACCCCTGTGAATGGTATTGCCAAATTGTTGACTTTTTGATTTTAGGGTCAAATGGACTTTGACCAATGACCGTGACGTAGTTTGGGACGTCACGAGTCCATAGACAGGTGGCACGTCCAATTCGGACGATCAGGTCAAAAGTTATGACTATCGGAAGTTCAGGGGCATTACCGTAATTTGGACGATAGGGGCGAAAATGTTGACTTTTCGTTTGGCAACTAATTTTCACACGACTCATGGACCGTTAGGTAGGTCTCGATGCCCCGAGTCCGTTGACAAGCGGCACGTTGAAATCGGACTTCGGATGGCTGAGTTACGGGTCTGGAAAGTGAAGGGCATTTTGGTAATTTCTGAACTAGGGGCATTTTGGTCATTTCACCCCTGGTCACTGTAGCAACCGCGGGGGAAAAATTGCTGCACCACCGTGTGCGGTGGTTCTGAGTCCCAATTATTTAATCAATGTGTGAGTTGGAAAGCTGGGATTGTTTAAAGCCCTATAGACATCAGAACGTGGCTGATCATGGACATCATTTGTTAATTCAAGATTCGAACTTTTGCGGGAAACATTTCTCAGTGGACAGTGAGGCTTCCACGAGCTGTTGGCTGGTAAGGATTGTTTAAACTGAATGGGATTTAAGTGTGCTTCAGTCTGCTGCAGTGAGGACTGAGAATTGGAGAGGAAAACCAGAGAAAACCATTTCTGGAAAATTGGAGGGAAAATCGGGTTTTGATTTCTGGAGATTGTTGGACCAAATCAAGACCTGGTTTAGTCTTCTGGGAGTATTTGGAACTCAACCACATCGAAATCGAGGGGAACCAGCCACGGTTGAGTTGGGACGGAGGCTTCCGTTTTCAGAGAAATTGCAGAGCTTGAGACGACAACCTTCAGGTACTTTCAGGCACAATTGATCATTCATTTTAGTTCGTTTTGATCCTATTATGCTTCCTGTGAAGTTAATTGGAGAACAGGTTTGAAACCAGGGAGTTCTGGTGATTGACCCGCTTGGTTGATCACGGGTCGAGGGTCCATTTAAGGGACCAGTGAGGTTGATTTTTGACTCAGAACCTAAATTGGATAGTTAATGAACATGTTAGGATCAAATACGAGTGAAATCGAGTGGAAATTGAGGGTCAATTAACCGGGTCAAGCCGCGGGTGGCAGACCCGTATTACAGACAAACGGGTGAAGGTGGTGACACTGTAGCTGACAGGACCGCCCCCGAAAGGGGCATCGATAACCGTGCCCGGTCCTGCTCCCGTCTGGAAAAATGACTGAAAATCCCAAGTTACCCTCAGTACTTGCCAAACCAGGGATAGCCACACGTACTTACTCATGCCTCCGCCCCTCGTACAGCCTCGAACAACGCGCCACGACCTGGAGGTTCAATGAAAAACCAAAAGGTGTGAGTGGACAAAAATAAGTCAGTTTAGCAAAACGGTTACAACAAACGTTTTTACCCTCCGCGTACAAACCAATGCATGCATACAAAAACATTTCGCCATCGGTTAAGATTTTCCACATAATAAAAACTGTGTATCAAATTTCAACATAAGGAAGAACTCGTATGAACTTCAAAATCATTTTCCTTTCTCAACCATCGGGTCTTAGCCCGCAATCATAAACATCGGGCCTCAGCCCAAAACCACAAATCAAACCAAATGCACAACATGATCCAAAACCAACAACCATATACCAGGCCGCTGCCCGACTCAACCGAAACATAAAAAATCATCAATAAATCACAAGTCAATCATTTTGCTGGATAACAAGTGCGCCCGAGTCTTTAAACTCAAAACCATGCGCATAAACAGGCCTTCCCGGGATATCAACGAGTCTTTAAACTCAGAACATAATCAATAGGTCTCGGGGGTATCACAGTAACCGAGTCTTTAAACTCACGAGTCTTTAAACTCATTAAGGGCCCTCCCCCGTCATCAATTAACCGAGTCTTTAAACTCAAAACGTGCTCCAGCAATAGCACCGGGTCTTTAAACCCCAAACAGTTTTCAACGGGTCTTTAAACCCCAAAACATTTGTCAAACACAACAGCGTGGGATCCATCCCAAAATCACATTTTCCACAACAGGACTCATGATCCGAGTTTCCACATTCAAATTCCCAATCATACTTCACAAAACATATTCAAATCACCATTACACACGGGGCATGTACAATCATACCAAATCACTTTATTAAATCCTTTTTCATTCCCGAATTCGAATTCGCAACAATGATTCCGTAAGCCGGCATCCGGAAGCATCATCCTGAACCCAAACCAAGAATCCACTTTAAATTTCCGAAAACCGAAATCTCGTAAATCAAAGTTACTTTTGTGCCCCGAGCATCAAGCCCGAAATCACCTTTCTCCAATCCATTTTAATTCTTAGAAATCACTTCTTTCTCAAATCTCATTTTCAGCACATCAAAACCACAACGATAATCACCAAAATCACAATCCAAGCAAAACATACTCAAAACCCATTTTTAAAATCCTCAAAATCACAAGTCTCATTTCAATTCCCAGATTCAAACATCAACAGTGATCAAATCGCAATAACTTGAAATCTCGTAAAACGTGCAAATCCGGAACGTTCTCGAAAAACGTGTCAAAATCGTAAGTCACACTCGCAAATCATAAACAACCTTCTTAAATCATTTTACACCCATTTCATATAACTTCTTTCATTAAACCATCATTAAGCACACGAGTGTCCATAGTCTCGAAATACGTGTAATCTCACATAAAAATACGTATAAATACGGGAACCAAATACGTATAAATACGGAAATCAAAATCAATCACAACTTATAATCATAATCATAAAATCATAGAAATAATTTATGCATGCATTAAATTTTGAAAGCAACGTCCACTCACACACCGTTCAATAGGGCTCGGTTTCACGCCGCACGCGGTTCCGTAATTTCTGATATTTTCCAGAAATTCCAAATCCTGTTCGAAAACATACTTTAGTGTCACTAAGGGCTTACATAAAAACATACTAATTTCCCCTAATTTTCCGGGAATTAATCTTTAATTACAAACGTAACGGAAACCTTCGGACCCTCGGAACCACATTGAAACGGTGTCCGATAAGTTCGAAACCAACGCTAAAATGTTCGTTACAATGTGTAGGACAAAAGTCATGTTGGACCTACCTCGAAAATCGGCCCCACGCGCCGTCACGCGCCGCCGCAAGCGGCTGCGCGTGACACCCACGCGCCAGCTACAGTAACCCCAACGGTCACCATCCTCACCCGATTCCCTAGTAAACGGGCCGTCGACCCGCGTGTGTGACCCGGCCAAATCCCTGCGATAACCAATTAGTTTTCCTTAATTGAACCCTCAAACAGGATCGAAATGAGTTTAATTAAAGGTCTGTGGCATCCTTGCCCATCGTCACTGCCTAAAATCACATTAATTGTACATGGGTCCTAATCGGGTTCAATGTCCCCATTCACTCCACAGTCCCTCAATTCCTCAATTGATTAGCTAGGAAGTACTGTAACCTCACATAGAAGGTTATTTTGAAACCAATTTACCAAGAACTCACCTCCAAATGCACGATCACAGACACGCGATTTTCCGGCCATCCACTTGTCCGTTCAGAGCTCCAGGGGCTTCAGAGCATCGACTTGTCGATCTGGTTCGACTACATGATGTCCAAGAAGGCTGAATCGAGCCTTAATTCTTGTTGGGTTGGCCTACATTTTGGATTGGGATTTTGAAATTAGCTCGACCATTGTTTCGGGTTTTCAGAGCCCCTACTCACCCAAACCATCCACTCAACTCTCCTACCCTTCTCTCTCACTCTCACCAGTCCTCTGCCCGTCTCATACCTCCCAGAAGTCTATCAAACCAGCACTAAGCCCACCAGCCGACAATGCTCTGTTCTTCCACTTCACGAGCCTCAGCACGGTTTGCAGTGCTTTGCTCCCCACACTTCACCTCGACCAGCCACAACCGTGCTCAACCTTCTGCCTCAGATTCCTCACTAATTGCATAAACAATTAGTCCACGACAGCACTCCAATTCCAACCTCGCCCGTGCATACCCAGTTTCTGCCCATTCTGATTTTCCTCACCTCAAAATGCCAACTCGTACATAAAGAATCCTAATCCCATACCGTACATCAGTTCCAAGCACCCACACTCACACACCAAGGCCACTAACCAGTAAAATAATCTCCCGGACAGACCACCCACGCACGGTGGTTCAGCCCCCGCGTCGCGGTTCCAAACAGGCCCCCGTGAAAATTACCAATATGCCCTTGTGCACCAAATTACGAAATTGCCCCTCTATTTTCTTAGACCTATAACTTGGTCATCCGATGTCCGATTAACGCGTGCCGCCTGTCGTTGTACTCGGGGCCTCGAGACGAACCTAACGGTCCTCGGTCCACGGCCATCGGACCTCCCGATCAAAAAGTCAACATTTTCCCTTATTTCGTCCAAATTACGATAATGCCCTTGGGCTTCCGAACGTCATAACTTTCACCTCAAACGTCGGAATCGAACGTGCCACCTGTCTATGAACTCGTAACGCCCCGGACTACGTCACGGTCATCGGTCAAAGTCCATTTGACCGCCCGAATAAAAAGTCAACGTTTTGCCCACAACTAGGGGCAAAACGGTCATTTTGCCACGTTCGTCCGATTTCGCCCAACTAATCACCGATTAACCATGCTAATCATGATTAGTTACTAATCTAATCCCGAATTCCGGGATGGGTCGTTACAGTAGCTACAGTGTCAGGCGCGTGACTTTCACGCACAGCCACTTTGGGCGGCGCGTGAGTGCGCGTTGAGTCTCATCTCTGATCACGATCAACATGACTTTTATTCCCCTCATCATTCTAAACATTTTTTTGTGAATTAACCATGTTGATCTGAGATAGTTTTGATGGCTTAGTTTAGGGCCGGTGGTCTCGGGAAACGTGTTGGACGGGTTCCCCGAGCCGGTTTCTGTTTCGGACTTTTTGGTTAAATGTTTAAGACTTGTAGTGACCCTCACGTATGATTTGGACTGACAAGAATTGTACGATAATCCCGGTACAGGTCCGTACGCGCAGATTCACCGCGGGATCGTACTGTGAGTGGGCCCGATTTCATTAAACCCTTGCATGCTTAAATGTTTTCTGATTTACTTATATTCACATGCAGGAATCAAGAAACGGTTTTGATGATATTGAAATTATGATTATGGCACGTTCCACGGTATTTGGGTTTGAGACCCGTTTTGGTGAAACTTAAAGATTAGTTTAGATTTTATCTATGTATATATATGTTTTGCATGTGGATATCAATAAAATGTATTTGGTACTGCACTGTATAGATCCATTCTTATGATACTGTCTCCTCCGGATGTGGTACCCCGGAGCGGTCACGGCGCATTGCCTGCGAGGGGTCATTCTACGGAGGAACCAGACCGTAAAATGACTCAGGAGCAGGATTGCTATAATTTGACGTCAGAGACGTCGAGCGTCTAGGACGCTAGGCATTTGAGATGTCGTACCCGAACAGGGTTCTGGGATTGGATTCGGGATTGAGACCCCGAGTGGCACGCGTAGCCTTGAGACTGTGACCTTATTGGACGTCAGGGACGTCAGACATCGGGGATGTCAGGATTGGAGTGTATAGTGCAGTGGTTAAAAATTATGTTTATGGTTTTATTACATGCCTTATGATTCATATTATATGATTTATGGTTTTAAATTCCGATGCATGCATGTTTGGAAAACGGAGGGGTAAATTATATGTTTTACTTATTAAACTGTTTTTATAAACTTGAGTTTCGGCCCACTCACCCTTAATGTTTTGGTAACCCCTCCAGGCTGTGCTACTGAGGTAGAGGAGGATCCTGAGGCGGAGGCATAGATCTACTTCTGCGTATCTGAACCCATGTCGGGTGGTTTGACCCGCATGATTATTTTAGAGTCGTGCTCGCAATTTGTAATTTGGTTTTCATCCCTTATCTGACATCTGTTAAACTTGGATTTGATGTATAACTTTATTTGGTTATTTATTAATTTGAACATTTGAGGTTAAAATTGGTATGCTATTTTGGGTGTCAGACGGGAGCAGGGCACGTCCCCTTGTGGTCCCCGTGGGATCGGGGCGGGTCCTGTCACCAGTGGTGGTGTTTCATATGTTTTTCCTATGCATGCAGGTTTAATAAACTGGAGGGTAAATGATGTCTTTTAAAATATGTTTTAACGAGTATATTTTTGTCCACTCACACTTTTCTGTTTTGATGACCCTCCAGGCCGTGACACGACGTTCGGGGCTAACCGAGAGGCGGAGGCATACGCGGCGATAATCCCTTGTCTGATAGGTACTGAAAGATAGTTTCGAGATCTCAGTTGACTTGTCAGACGGGAGCAGGACCATGCACGGTTATCGAGGTCCAGTTGGGACGGGTCCTGTCAGACTCAACCATTAATGTTCACATGAAAGAAACCCATTGTAATAAGAAAGAATAAAATGGAGAAATCACAATATCCACCAAAATTTGTTAATATATATTCTCCAAAATTGTCCATATAAAAAGAAAGTCTAGAATATGATTTATAAAAAATGTTTGGATATACCCAAATGTCCATAATTTATAAGATTTTTAAATTGTCTTTAAAATTTGTCCAGTGGATTTTGATGAATTTACTATTTTAGATATGATTAATATTTACACAAACTTTTATTTTGTGATACAAGTGATATTAGAGGTGGAAAACATTTTGTTGTTGTTGTTAATAGTGGAACCCCCCTACCACCCAATTGTTGTCGTTGAAACTACAAAGATAGGTAACTTTCTGTGACGGTCCTAAGATAAAATAACTTTATGTGACGGCCTTAAGATGAAGTCATATTGCTCACATCGGTCAGGTAAAACGTCATGAAGAATAATGCACAAGTAACCTACCACCACAGCCTTTCAATGAAATTTTGTTTTGATCTCACGATAAATTAAGAGAACTGAAACACCTAAAATAAATATTCTTACTATTGGAACTAAATTAAATCTTCGAATAGGAATACCAGTAGTAGAAAGTATGTCCATTTTACTTAAAAAGTAGAGAGAGTCTTTGCCGTTGCTTTCTTCCTCCCTCTCGGTTAAACCCCGTTCCCCTTCCCAATTCCCTCCATTTTCAGTTACACTGCCTTCACAAACTCAATCTCAGTCTCTCACAGTCAAGCCCAAACTCTCGTTCTCTCTGAAAATGGGTGTGGCAGAGAGGCCGACAGTCCGAGTTTCCAACATTCCCCAAACAATCACAGCCCAAGAGCTCCTGAGCTTCCTCGAGTCGAAACTCGGCCCTCACTCAGTATTCGCCGTCGAAATCATCAGCAATCACAAGAACTGGAAGTCACGAGGCTTCGGTCGCGTCCAGTTCACGGCCCTGGAGTCCAAATTAGAAGCTCAGTCTCTCTCCCTCAAAAACGGTCTCGTTTTCAAGTCCGAAAGCCTCCGACTTTCCGAGACCTTCGATGACATCATCCCACGTCCCGTGAACCCAAAATGCCGTTTGAAGGGCACGAAATTGCATGTGGGTTTTATGGTCAAAGACGACCGTATGGATGTGCTGCAGTCTTGGAAGACTGTGAGAGCTTGGGTCATGCCCGAGAGGAAGAGGGTCGAGTTCTGGGTCTGGCAGGGCAACGATTGCTATAAGCTGGAGATTCCGTTTGAGAATATTATGGAGTCCGTCGGGTGCTGTTTGGATGGTCACAAAGTGAATGCCCTTCTTTTGAAGGTAAATGTTTCTGGCTCCCTCTCTGTTTTATTTCTTTTTCTGGGTTTAAATAATTCTTCAGGATTTTCAATTTGATTGCTGCTTTTTTTTTTTTTTCTTATAATGAGAGAAATGTATAGTATTGAACTTTTTTGTTTACAAATTTCATGCTTTTATTTAGTTTGTTTAAGATTTAGTGGTATTAGTGAATTGGACAATATGTTGAGACAATGCGTTTTGATTTCGTCGGCTGAAGTTTGGTCCGAGGATCTTTCGAAAAATGTCTGGACCTAATATAGCTGCCAACTTTAGTTCTGATAGGTATCATCTATGCAAGGAGGATTTCGATTTCCTCTGGGTACGAGCTACTGATTTTTCAGATAGGAAGTCACTGGGGTACTCTACTTCATTCTGTTGGGAGATTGAGAAGGAGTTTTCTGCCTCAGATATATTTGAATGTTTCCCATACTATAAATATAATGATCCAGTGGTTTCATTTTAGATGATGGTAAAAAATACTGTTTGCCATCTGAGACGGTTCCACTTGTGAAGTGTGAATCAAATTCAAAGTTACCGTATGAGATCCTTTTCCAACTGAATGCCCTTGTTCATTCCCAAAAAATTAGTCTTGCAGCTGCCGATTCTGATCTGATTGAGTTCCTTACAGGTTTAAGTATAGAAACTGCTAATATGATTCTTGAGAAGCTGCACAAGGGCAAGACTATTTGTAATGACCCTCTGCCATTTTGCAAGATGCAATTGCATGTCTTAGAAGGAAATTCTAAGAGTCGTCCCTCAGCCCATACAAGATTAACGGAGCATAATATAATGAGTTGTCATAGAGCCTTAATTACCCCATCAAAGATTTGTTGCTTGGGTCCTGAGCTTGAAAAGTCAAACTATGTTGTGAAGAACTTTGAAGCCTATGCCTCGGATGTTATGAGAGTTACATTTGTTGATGAAGATTGGGGTAAGCTTTCTCCAAATGCCATTTTTACTAGTATTGAAAAAGGTTTTTTTCCAAAACCCCATAGGAATGGCATATATCATCAGATATTGTCCATTCTTTGAGATGGGATTGTTATAGGAGAAAAAAGATTTGAGTTTCTGGCTTTCTCCGCTAGTCAGCTTCAATCAAATTCTGTGTGGATGTTTTCTTCTAATGATGATGTAAAAGCCGAAGATATTAGAGAGTGGATGGGCCGCTTTAGCAAGATCCGAAGTATATCAAAATGTGCAGCTAGGATGGGCCAACTGTTCAGTTCTTCAGCACAAACTCTTGTTGTCCCAGCACAAGATGTAGAGGTTATTCCTGATGTTGAGACTTCTTCTGATGGTGTTAATTACTGTTTCTCAGGTGGTATTGGAAAGATTTCTCTATCTTTTGCCAGGAAAATTGCTCATAAGTGTGGTTTGGATCATATTCCTTCAGCATTTCAAATCCGATACGGTGGATATAAAAGGTGATAGCTGTTGACCGTAGTTCATTTCGGAAGCTATCTTTGCGTGGCAGTATGCTCAAATTTGAATCGACAAACAGGATGCTTAATGTCACGAAATGGAGTGACTCCATGCCCTGCTATCTGAATAGAGAGATTATCTGCCTTTTGTCTACCTTAGGGGTAAAGGATGAAGCATTTGAGGCGTTGCAAGAGGAACAATTGCATCTGCTAGGGAAAATGCGGACAGAAAGAGGTGTGGCATTGAGTGCCTTTGAGAGATTTAATGGGGCTGATTCCAAAATATACTTGTAAAGATGGTACTTCTAGGTTATGAGCCAAATCTGGAACCTTACCCCTCGATGATGCTCCTATCATATTATGAGAACCACTTGTCTGATTTAAAAAGTAGATGCCGTATATATGTTCCGAAAGGCTGGATCCTGGTTGGGTGCTTGGATGAAACTGGAAATTTAGATTACGGTCAAGTTTATGTTCGCATAACCATGACAAAAGCAGAGCTGGAAATGGGGGATCAGAATTTCTTCCAGAAGGTTGATGAGATAACATGCACAGTTATGGGGAAGGTGGTTGTCACCAAAAATTCTTGTCTTCACCCAGGAGACGTCAGGGTACTAGAGGCTGTCTACGATTTGGTACTAGAGGAGAAGCAAATTGTGGATTGCCTCGTCTTTCCCCAAAAAGGAGAGAGGTAATTGCATATTTATGTATTTGTTGATTGTCTTTTGTCCAATTATGGTTTACTTGTGACCTGAGATTGGAAACAATACATTGCTGCTGTTATCTTTTCCCCGTATATGTCACTCTTTCAAATTTTGTCCAAAATGAGATTTATTTTTTTAAAATACTAAAACAATTGTATAAACTTATGCATAAGTGGATCATCTGCTTTACTGTGGATATAATATCTGTAGACCAACATTGTTGTGAAAACTATTGAGTTGTCACTGATATCTGACTGAATATAACAGTTTGAAATATTCTGTATTGCACATTACACAGGCAACTCAGTCGCTCACAGATTTTTTCAAATGCTTAATCATGCACGGACCACAACTCATGCTTTATATATAGAAAATTTTAATGCAATCAATACCTGGCCAAGACTAGTTACGATTTCACATGGTTAGCCTCTATTCATGTCCTAGTTTGCTGAGAGCTAGATTCTCTTTAATTTCTTCTCTCTCTTGCCTTCAGCTTTGCTCAAGTTAGCTTCCGCTATTTCAAGATTTTACAAATTGGTTAATCACGAACTCCTGATATTGGTGCAATATGTTAAGCAATTGCCAATATTAAAAATTAATTTTCACTTGAAGATGGAGTATTTAATAGTCATTTATTTATAGCATCATGGATCTAACTGTTAGATGCTAATATAATTTACTTTTACTTATTAAGTATAATAATTAATAGGGCATTTGAATAAGAGACAGGTCAGTTTGAGTGGCTGTTGCTCCCTTAGATAGAAAGCATGCCTAGGTTTGAAACCCCCGCCCCTCAAGTAAGCCCATTTTTATTCAGGCCTTCTGGTCCAATTAGCATGTGCACACTACATTGCTGAAATTGAGCGGAATTGAGCAAAACTTTGCTTTATAAAAGAGAAAACTAAAATATTCGTTGAAGAATTAATATGATAACGAAATTATCAGCAAAATATCTGTATACTTTAGTTATTTTAGAGCTTGATAGTATCCTGATATGCTAAGCTTTTAGAAATTTAAGGTGGTCAGATAATTCATAATTGTAACTTCGAATAGATTAGGGGGCACATTGGTTCAAAGTTTTAGTTGTTTCAGTTTATATGAGATTTTAGTAAGAAATTATCTTCAATGAATTGGTTTTCCTTCCTCTTGGGTTCTTCGTTATTTTCGGAAATGTGAGAGTCTGGAAAATGTTTAGCTTATTTGTTTCCTGCTAATGTTTTGTTTGTTTCCTGATAAAGTAGCAGTGTAAGTGGAACTCAAGTTCTTGGGTAAGTTGGTCAGTAGTAATGATTAGGAGAACCCGGCTTCAATTAAAGAGAAAAAAGAGAGGTTTTTCTTTCATCCGATGATTCTTATTACTAAGAGTAGTCTTGCATCCTAGTCGATACTTGTGAACTTTACTTCTAGTTTCATTCAATCTGTCTAGCTTCCTAACATTTTGTGCCTGAGCTCTACTGAACAGGATGTTGTTCAACCATTGCATTGTAGAGCAAGAAAAAAAATGGTCCTGGTGTTTAGATGTAGGTAATTGTTGTTGGATACTTTTCGCAGGCCTCATCCAAATGAATGCTCCGGTGAAGATCTTGATGGAGACTTGTTTTTCATAAGTTGGGATAAAGATCTGGTCCCTCCTCGTACTGTACCTCCCATGGATTACTCTGCACGTAGACCTCGTATAATGGATCACAATGTGACCTTAGAGGTAATTTTCTAAATTGAGCATACTGCCCCCCTGAGGTATTGAATATGAACGTCAATGTATATAGTCTATCTAAATGTCATTTCTGTTGGATCATTGAATATGCAGGAGATTCAAAAGTTTTTTATCGATTACATGATAAATGACAAATTGGGTGCCATCTCAACCGCCCATCTAGTTCATGCTGACAAATTAGGCAAGCTGTACCGTGCCACTGTTGCAACAGTCGGCTCTATGGTGCAAGAGAAGACAACAAACTTGGTATGGTCACAGCAGATTGCCGAAGCAACTTACGATAAGGATCTTGAAGTCGATGGCATCGAGTCTGTTCTTGAAGTGGCAAAGGGTCATAGACATATACATTGAGAAGATGAGAACCTTAATGAACTACTATGGAGCAGTTACTGAGGATGAAATACTGACAGGTAATCTGCGATTTCTTGCAGCATATCTGCAACGTGATAACAGGAGATATGGAGATATGAAGGACAGGAGATATAGAGATATGGAGGACAGGATATCGCTCACTCAAAAGCCTGCAAAAAGAAGCAAAAGGATGGTTTCAAAGTTACCCGGGGAGTGAGCATCAGAGAATGGCCTCGGCATGGTACCATTTTACTTATCACCCATCTTATTTCCAAGAAGACATGCATTGCTTGAGCTTTCCATGGATTGTAGGTGGTATTTTGCTGGACATAAAGTCTTTGAAGAGCCAAAGAGATGTCTAGATCTTCAATTGGATGTGTAATTCTTATCTGGATTTCCCTGTGTGTATGTTTCCCACTTTGAACCCTTAATTCTGATTTCGGTTATCGGCGTTAGTTTCCTTCCATTTTAGCAGTTCTCTTCACTTCTTCCAGGTCCCAAGTTAAAATCTACTTTCACAGTGTTTCACTGTTACCATGTCACGAGATAAACCAAGATAATAATATATCTTCTGGCATATGCTACATCTCATTGATTCTTTTTTAGAACTCTGAAAACTTGAAAGGGTTTTGCTTATGTGATAAAGAGATTCCAAATCTAAATAAAACTCTGTGATTAGCGAGACTTGGAGCA